>JBBGZY010000884.1:1582500-2182500 GCA_037952925.1 Lithobates clamitans
ATTTGCTGCAGTGTGTGGCGTATGGTCTGAGCACTGACAGGCTAAACCCCTACCCCTTTAACCTCTGAAGCAATGCTGGCAGCATTCATATGTCTATTTTCCAAAGACAACCTCTGAATATGACGCTGAGCATGTGCACTCAACCTCTTTGGTCGACCATGGCGAGGCCTGTTATGAGTGGAACCTGTCCTGTTAAACCAATGTATGGTCTTAGCCACCGTGCTGCAGCTCAGTTTCAGGGTATTGGCAATCTTCTTATAGCCTAGGCCATCTTTATGTAGAGCAACAATTCTTTTTTTTCAGATCCTCAGAGAGTTCTTTGCCATGAGGTGCCATGTTGAACTTCCAGTGACCAGTATGAGAGAGTAAGAGCAATAACACCAAATTTAACACTACCCATTCACATGGGTGTCACAAGTGACTAAGAGGGGGAGCACAAATGTCCCCTGCTAAACCTGCCACCACAAACACCATTCACATTGGAACTGTTGCTTTTGTTTTGTTTTTTTGTGGATTTTTTAGTGCATTTTTTCTTTTGTGCATTTTTAACGCAACTTGCCTGTTTTTGGACAATTCATAGCAAAATTGCATGGACTGGGTATTGCTAAATATTACACTTTTCACATATACTAAATATTTTGGACTATTCATTTCACTAATTTTTCACTGATCAGATCAATGTACTTACTTCGCATTATCACTTATTAGCTTTTTAAGCACTTTTAGGGGTGTGGATCCCCCAATTATCATCTATTTTTGATCTTGGTTTATTTTTAGTTTTACACTTCATTTGGTGTATCACTTAGGCTGCTTTCACACTGAGGTGCTTTGTAGGCGCTAAAGTGCTAAAAATAGCGCCTGCAAAGCGCCCTGAAAGACCGCTCAATTCACTCCAATGTGAAAGCCCCGAGGGCTTTCACACTGGAGCGGTGCACTTGCAGGGCGGTCAAAAAAGTCCTGCAAGTCGCATCTTTGGAGCGACGTAGGAGCGGTGTAAACAATCGGGCAGCACTGCAAACCCACCGGCAAAGCTGCAGCGGCGGTTTTAACCCTCTTTTGGTCGCTAGCGGAGGTTAAAACCGCCCCACTAGCAGCCGGATAGCGCCGCTAAAACGACGGTAAAGCGGTGCTATATATAGCGCCGCTTTACCACCAGCGCCCGCCCGCCTCAGTGTGAAAGCAGCCTTACACCCTCTAGTACTGATGATTGTACACCTACCCTCCGACATTTTCCTGCATAAGAGGTTCTGTCCTCACACAGGTGGATTTATATCCTGCTAACCTTTAAACGTAGGTCACGGCAAGGGTGTTAGTAGTTAATTACACCACTGAATTTCTTTAACCATATGATCCCATCAAGTATTTTGTTTCACTTAGCCATATAAATAGAGACCCAATAGATCACTCTTTGGGCTACAGGTAGTGCCACTGACCCCAACCATTTTCTTTCTTTCACATATTTAGAGTTCCCCTGGAGGGAGCTCATTAGGGGAGGCTGCAACCTTAATATTTATCCTAAGCGCAGAATTTTACAACTTTGTTTTAAAGTGGTTGTATAGTCTATTTTTTAACTTTTACCTACAGGTAAGCCTATAATAAGGCTTACCTGTAGGTAAAAAAAATATCTCCTAAACCTCTACGGTTTAGGAGATATTCTCCTTGCTATGAGCCGCTGACTGCAGCGGCGCATGCGCACAGGGGATTCTCGGCTGAAGGCCCGGCAGCTGCCGGACCTTGCCGGGAAAAAAATCTCCCGCGCGCATGCGCGGGAGTGACGACATTGCGGCTCCAGCCACTCACAGCGCTGGAGCTGCGATACCCGGAAGACACGCCGAGGCAACATGTCAGCTACCTCGGCGTGGACCAGGTAAGATACCGACGCCTCATTCTAAGGTAAGTATTTCATAATGAGCTAGTATGAGGTGCATACTAGCTCATTATGCCTTTTGCCTTACAGGGGTAAAAAAAAAAAGTCAGCGGGTATACAACCGCTTTAAATTTACACTGTTATAGAAGCTGTACACTCACTACTTTACATTGTAGCAAAGTGTAATTTCTTCAGTGTTGTTACATGAAGATATAATAAAATGTTTACAAAAATGTGAGGGGTGTACCCACTTTTGTGAGATACTGTATATAATATAAGCAAGCAAGTGCCCAGTAAAAGAAATATAAAAATATTGACGTAAGTATCAAAATATCAAAAATTATTAATTTTAACTCCACAGCGAAATATATATATTCAAAACTTATTTTCAGCAAGTCCAAGGTGGAGTAGACAGTCACTTGATCTCTGAGCTAGCTGCCGATTCACACAAGCCTGCAAACCATTTAGAGAGGATTTTAAAATTGTATGTTTTCTATAGCCTGGTGCGCTGCAAGCACACAAAGTGCGAGTACCCTTAAGTTTACCTACAATAAATTTCTATATTTATAATAGAAATACTGATAAGGCCCCTTTCACACTTATACGACTTCAAAGTCGCACGATTTTACCGCGATTTTGCGGCCGCGATTTTGCCGCTATTTTACCGCGATTTGCCGCGATTTTACCGCGATTTGGGAGCAGTGCTACTTTGCCACGTTTTTGGCATTAACAAATGAAAACATACAGTAGTTGGTATGAATCAAAAGGGGAAACTCCACGCCAAGTTTTAAATAAAAAAACTGGCGTGGGTTCCCCCCCAGGGACATACCAGGCCCTTAGGTCTGGTATGAATTTTAAGAGGAACCCCCTACGCCGAAAAATCGGCGTGGGGGTTCCCCCAAAATCCATACCAGTCCCTTATCCGAGCACGCAGCCCGGCCGGTCAGGAATGGGGGTGGGGACGAGCTAGCGACCCCCCCTCCTGGACCGTACCAGGCCGCATGCCCTCAACATGGGGGGTGGGTGCTTTGGGGCATGGGGGGCGTCCTGCGGCCCCCCACCCCAAAGCACCTTGTCCCCATGTTGATGAGGACAAGGGCCTCTTCCCGACAACCCTGGCCGTTGGTTGTCAGGGTCTGCGGGCGGGGGGCTTATCGGAATCTGGGAGCCCCCTTTAATAAGGGGGCCCCCAGATCCCGGCCCCCCACCCTATGTGAATAAGTATGGGGTACATGGTACCCCTACCCATTCACCTAGGGAAAAAAGCGTCAATAAAAAACACAGTACACAGGTTTTTAAAATAATTTATTAGGCAGCTCCGGGATCTTCTTCCGACTTCGGGTCTCTCTCTGGCGTCTTCTCCCGGTGTCCGCAGCTTCTGCCGGCTCCACCGCTATCTTCTAGCGCTCTTTTGCCAGCGGTGGTCCGGACCTCTGGATCGTCGTCTTCCCTCTTCTCTTCCAGAGATGTTGACACGACGCTCTCTCCAGCCAGAATGGTCTCTGTGCGCTCCGCACCGGACTTATATAGGCGGTGACCCCGCCCCCTTATGCCGTCACAGTCCCTGGGCATGCTGGGACTGTGACGTTTTAGGAGGCGTGGTCACTGGGTGATGACCACGCCCCCTTATGACGGCACAGTCCCAGCATGCCCCGGGACAGTGACCTCATAAGGGGGCGGGGCCACCGCCTATATAACTCAGTTGCGGAGCGTTCAGAGACCATTCCAGCTGGAGAGAGCATCGTGTCAACATCTCTGGAAGAAAAGAAGAAGGCAGAAGTCCGGACCACCGCTAGCAATTGAGCTGCAGAAGATAGCGGAGGAGCCGGCAGAAGATGCGGACACTGGGAGGAGACGGCGGAGAGACCCCCAAAGTCGGAAGAGGACCCCCGAAGTCAGAAGAAGATCGCGGAGCTGCCTAATAAATTATTTTAAAAACCTGTGTACTGTGTTTTTTATTGACACTTTTTTTCCCTAGGTGAATGGGTAGGGGTACCATGTACCCCATACTCATTCACATAGGGTGGGGGGCCGGGATCTGGGGGGTCCCTTATTAAAGGGGGCTCCCGGATTCCGATAAGCCCCCCGCCCGCAGACCCCGACAACCAACGGCCAGGGTTGTCGGGAAGAGGCCCTTGTCCTCATCAACATGGGGACAAGGTGCTTTGGGGTGGGGGGGCCCGCAGGGTGCCCCCATGCCCTAAAGCACCCACCCCCCCATGTTGAGGGCATGCGGTCTGGTACGGTCAAGGAGGGGGGGGGGCGCTCGTTCGTCCCCACCCCTATTCCTGACCGGCCGGGATGCGTGCTCGGATGAGGGTCTGGTATGGATTTTGGGGGGGACCCCACGCCGGTTTTTTCATTTAAAACTTGGCGTGGAGTTCCCCCTCTGGATTCATACCAGACAGCTGTCAGCACTGCCTGACGCTCATCGGGAAAAAAGTTTTCCTTTCCCGATTAGCGAGTCAGGCTTGTGCTTACAAAGTCGTACTGAAGTCGTGTCTATATTATTCATGCACGACTTGCATGCTACTTCAGGGTTTAACATTGAGGTCTATGGAGTACAACTCGCATAGAAGTTGGACCAAAGTAGTGCAGGGACTACTTTCAAGTCGGCACGACTTAAAGTCGTGCCAATATGAATGGTAGTCATTGAAAATCATGGAGAATGACTTGTCATACGATTTTGCAGTACAAAATCGTGGGACAAGTCGTATAAGTGTGAAAGGGGCCTAATACTGTATCTGGCTTCTTTTGTTTTTTAAATTGAGGATACCATCTTTGGACAAGAAAATGCATTTCCTGGGGAAAATGCGTGGGAATGCTGAATTGTCCCATCATATTGCCACCATCAAAACTGCCCCCATCAAAACTGCCCCATCATATTGCCACCTTTAAAACTGCTCCATTAAAATTGTCCCCATCAAAACTGCCCCATCATATTGCCACCATCAAAACTGCCCCATCAGAATTGCCCTATCAAAACTGCCCATCATATTGCCACCATGAAAACTGCCCCATCAGAATTGTCCCATCAAAACTGCCCCATCATATTGCCACCATCAAAGCTGACCCATCATAATTGCCACCAATAAAACTGCCCCATCATAATTGCCCCATCAAAACTGCCCCATCAGAATTGCCCTATCAAAACTGCCCCATTATATTCCTCTATTATAAATCAGTACATGGTGTGTCTGTCCCCTCCCCCGGGCTCTGTATTCAGAGCTGAGATGCTCCAGCCACCTCCCCCCCTGTGTATAACAGAAGCTTTGGTAACCATGGCAACAAAACAAACACAGTACACTCTGATTAATGGCTAAAATTTCCTGAAATGACCTCTAAACAAAAAGCTTTTTCTCAAAAACTGTAAAAGATATCAAACTGAAAAGATATAGCCAGATAGCTGAATATTTTGTGAACATTTTAAAGTTTGTTTGGTGTCTCTAGGTGAAAGTATGAAGGAGCTGAAGCTTTTGGGAGCAGAAGAAGAATTTAAGGATTTCAAGCATGCTCCCATTGACTTCAATGTTAAAAAAAAGTGATAAAAAGCTTAATATTTTAAAAAGTATAAATGGTAGAAAAAAAGTTGAAAAAGAGCACACCTCAGCTGAAAGAGACGAACATTTTGATAGTTGAATGGTTTTAATAGCTGAAAGTATGCAGAAGTTACGCATTACCGAAAAACGTACGGAATAAAATTAAAATTAAAAATAATAAATAAAATCGAATAACAATAGTGGGACTGCTAAAGCAGTCCCACTAATAAATAAAATCGAATAACAATAGTGGGACTGCTAAAGCAGTCCCACTAACTAGAAAATGCATTTCCTGGGGAAAATGCGTGGGACTGCTAAATTGCTAAAATGGCCGCCATCAAAACTGCCCTATCATACTGCCATCAAAACTGCCCCATCAGAATTGTCCCATCAAAATTGTCCCCATTAAAACTGCCCCATCATATTGCCACCATCAAAACTGCCCCATCAGAATTGCCCCATCAAAACTGCCCCATCATATTGCCACCATCAAAACTGCCCCCAACAAAACTGCCCCATCATATTGCCACCTTTAAAACTGCCCCATCAGAATTGTCCCATCAAAACTGCCCCATCATATTGCCACCATCAAAACTGACCCATCATAATTGCCACCAATAAAACTGCCCTATCATAATTGCCCCATCAAAACTGCCCCATCAGAATTGCCCTATCAAAACTGCCCCATCATATTCCTCTATTATAAATCAGTACATGGTGTGTCTGTCCCCTCCCCCGGGCTCTGTAATCAGAGCTGAGATGCTCCAGCCACCTCCCCCCCCTGTGTATAACAGAAGCTTTGGTAACCGTGGCAACAAAACAAACACAGTACACTCTGATTAATGGCTAAAATTTCCTGAAATGACCTCTAAACAAAAAGCTTTTTCTCAAAAACTGTAAAAGATATCAAACTGAAAAGATATAGCCAGATCGCTGAATATTTTGTGAACATTTTAAAGTTTGTTTGGTGTCTCTAGGTGAAAGTATGAAGGAGTTGAAACTTTTGGGAGCGGAAGAAGAATTTAAGGATTTCAAGCATGCTCCCATTGACTTCAATGTTAAAAAAAGTGTTAAAAAGCTTAATATTTTAAAAAGTATAAATGGTAGAAAAAAAGTTGAAAACGAGCACACCTCAGCTAAAAGAGACGAACATTTTAATAGTTGAATGGTTGTAATAGCTGAAAGTATGCAGAAGTTACGCAGAACCGAAAAACGTACGGAAAATTAGGAAAATAAATAAAATCGAACAACAATAGTGGGACTGCTAAAGCATTCCCACTAATAAATAAAAAAACGAATAACAATAGTGGGACTGCTAAAGCATTCCCACTAATAAAAAAATGAACTAGAAAATGCATTTCCTGGGGGGAATGCTGAATAGCTAAATTGCTAAAATGGCCGCCATCAAAACTGCCTCATCATTTTGCCATCAAAACTGCCCCATCAAAACTGCCCCATCATATTGCCCCCATCAAAACTGCCCCCATCAAAACTGCCCCATCATATTGCCACCTTTAAAACTGCTCCATTAAAATTGTCCCCATCAAAACTGCCCCATCATATTGCCACCATCAAAACTGCCCCATCAGAATTGCCCCATCAAAACTGCCCCATCATATTGACACCTTTAAAACTGCTCCATTAAAATTTGCCCCATCATATTGCCACCATCAAAACTGCCCCATCAGAATTGTCCCATCAAAACTGCCCCATCATATTGCCACCATCAAAACTGACCCATCATAATTGCCACCAATAAAACTGCCCCATCATAATTGCCCCATCAAAACTGCCCCATCAGAATTGCCCTATCAAAACTGCCCCATCATATTCCTCTATTATAAATCAGTACATGGTGTGTCTGTCCCCTCCCCCGGGCTCTGTATTCAGAGCTGAGATGCTCCAGCCACCTCCCCCCCTGTGTAAAACAGAAGCTTTGGTAACCATGGCAACAAAACAAACACAGTACACTCTGATTAATGGCTAAACTTTCCTGAAATGACCTCTAAACAAAAAGCTTTTTCTCAAAAACTGTAAAAGATATTAAACTGAAAAGATATAGCCAGATAGCTGAATATTTTGTGAACATTTTAAAGTTTGTTTGGTGTCTCTAGGTGAAAGTATGAAGGAGCTGAAACTTTTGGGAGCGGAAGAAGAATTTAAGGATTTCAAGCATGCTCCCATTGACTTCAATGTTAAAAAAAACTGATAAAAAGCTTAATATTTTAAAAAGTATAAATGGTAGAAAAAAAGTTGAAAAAGAGCACACCTCAGCTAAAAGAGACGAACATTTTAATAGTTGAATGGTTTTAATAGCTGAAAGTATGCAGAAGTTACGCAGAACCAAAAAACGTACGGAATAAAATTATTAAAACTAGAAAATGCATTTCCTGGGGAAAATGCGTGGGAATTTAAGGATTTCAAGCATGCTCCCATTGACTTCAATGTTAAAAAAAAGTGATAAAAAGCTTTATATTTTAAAAAGTATAAATGGTAGAAAATGCATTTCCTGGGGAAAATGCGTGGGAATGCTGAATAGCTAAATTGCTAAAATGGCCGCCATCAAAACTGCTCCATCATACTGCCATCAAAACTGCCCCATCAGAATTGCCCCATCAAAACTGCCCCATCATATTGCCACCATCAAAACTGCCCCCATCAAAACTGCCCCATCATATTGCCACCTTTAAAACTGCTCCATTAAAATTGTCCCCATCAAAACTGCCCCATCATATTGCCACCATCAAAACTGCCCCATCAGAATTGCCCCATCATATTGCCACCATCAAAACTGCCCCATCAGAATTGCCCTATCAAAACTGCCCATCATATTGCCACCATCAAAACTGCCCCATCAGAATTGTCTAGAAAATGCATTTCCTGGGGAAAATGCGTGGGAATGCTGAATAGCTAAATTGCTAAAATGGCCGCCATCAAAACTGCCCCATCATACTGCCATCAAAACTGCCCCATCAGAATTGCCCCATCAAAATTGTCTCCATTAAAACTGCCCCATCATATTGCCACCATCAAAACTGCACCATCAGAATTGCCCCATCAAAACTGCCCCATCATATTGCCACCATCAAAACTGCCCCATCATATTGCCACCTTTAAAACTGCTCTATTAAAATTGTCCCCATCAAAACTGCCCCATCATATTGCCACCTTTAAAACTGCTCTATTAAAATTGTCCCCATCAAAACTGCCCCATCATATTGCCACCATCAAAACTGCCCAATCAGAATTGCCCCATCAAAACTGCCCCATCAGAATTGCCCCATCAAAACTGCCCCATCATATTGCCACCATCAAACCTGCCCCATCATATTGCCACCATCAAAACTGCCCCATCAGAATTGCCCTATCAAAACTGCCCCATTAAAACTGCCCCATCATATTGCCACCATCAAAACTGCCCCATCAGAATTGCCCCATCAAAACTGCCCCATCATATTGCCACCATCAAAACTGCCCCATCATATTGCCACCTTTAAAACTGCTCCATTAAAATTGTCCCCATCAAAACTGCCCCATCATATTGCCACCATCAAAACTGCCCCATCATATTGCCACCATCAAAATTGCCCCATCAGAATTGTCCCATCAAAACTGCCCCATCATATTGCCACCATCAAAACTGACCCATCATAATTGGCACCAATAAAACTGCCCCATCATAATTTCCCCATCAAAACTGCCCCATCAGAATTGCCCTATCAAAACTGCCCCATCATATTCTTCTATTATAAATCAGTACATCGTGTGTCTGTCCCCTCCCCCGAGCTCTGTATTCAGAGCTGAGATGCTCCAGCCACCTCCCCCCCTGTGTATAACAGAAGCTTTGGTAACCATGGCAACAAAACAAACAGTACACTCTGATTAATGGCTAAAATTTCCTGAAATGACCTCTAAACAAAAAGCTTTTTCTCAAAAACTGTAAAAGATATTAAACTGAAAAGATATAGCCAGATAGCTGAATATTTTGTGAACATTTTAAAGTTTGTTTGGTGTCTCTAGGTGAAAATATGAAGGAGCTGAAACTTTTGGGAGCAGAAGAAGAATTTAAGGATTTCAAGCATGCTCCCATTGACTTCAATGTTAAAAAAAAGTGATAAAAAGCTTAATATTTTAAAAAGTATAAATGGTAGAAAAAAAGTTGAAAAAGAGCACACCTCAGCTAAAAGACGAACATTTTGATAGTTGAATGGTTTTAATAGCTGAAAGTATGCAGAAGTTACGCAGAACCAAAAAACGTACGGAATAAAATTAAAATTAAAACTAGAAAATGCATTTCCTGGGGAAAATACGTGGGAATGCTGAATTGCTAAAATGGCCCCCAGCAAAATTGCCCCATCATACTGCCATCAAAACTGTCCCATCATATTGCCACCATCAAAACTGCACCATCATATTGCCACCATCAAAACTGCCCCATCAGAATTGCCCTATCAAAACTGCCCCATCATATTGCCACCATCAAAACTGCCCCATCATATTGCCACCATCAAAACTGCCCCATCAGAATTACCCCATCAAAACTGCCCCATCATATTCCTCTATTATAAATCAGTACATGGTGTGTCTGTCCCCTCCCCCAGGCTCTGTAATCAGAGCTGAGATGCTCCAGCCACCTCCCCCCTGTGTATAACAGAAGCTTTGGTAACCATGGCAACAAAACAAACACAGTACACGCTGATTAATGGCTAAAATTTCCTGAAATGACCTCTAAACAAATGGCCGTTTTTTAAAAAACTATACATCCTACAGCGAAGATCTTTATATTGTGAGAATCACAAGACCCAGACCTAGATTTTGATGTATAGTATGTCTCTGAAATATTAAAATTGAAGGCACGGTCGCAGTTTAGAAATTGCCCTTCAAATTTGAAGGGGCTAGAGTGTAGTTTCAATGAATGTCAATGGACGGTGTGAGTTGCAAACAAATGGTCATATTGTAAAAACTATCAGGACTATGGCTTAGCCGTGGACATGTTTAGTGGCAGCAGGGATAGCTGAACGTTTTGATATAAGATTTGTGTAAGTGGGCTTGAAAATGAGGGAGTGGCGGCAGTTTAGAAATCATGTTCTGATTTTTCAGCTTTTGTCCCCTCCCCCGGGCTCTGTAATCAGAGCTGAGATGCTCCAGCCACCTCCCCCCTGTGTATAACAGAAGCTTTGGTAACCATGGCAACAAAACATACACAGTACACTCTGATTAATGGCTAAAATTTCCTGAAATGACCTCTAAACAAAAAGCTTTTTCTCAAAAACTGTAAAAGATATCAAACTGAAAAGATATAGCCAGATAGCTGAATATTTTGTGAACATTTTAAAGTTTGTTTGGCGTCTCTAGGTGAAAGTATGAAGGAGCTGAAACTTTTGGGAGCGGAAGAAGATTTTAAGTTTCTCAAGCATGCTCCCATTGACTTCAATGTTAAAAAAAGTGATAAAAAGCTTAATATTTTAAAAAGTATAAATGGTAGAAAAAAAAGTTGAGAAAGAGCACACCTCAGCTAAAAGAGACGAACATTTTGATAGTTGAATGGTTTTAATAGCTGAAAATATGCAGAAGTTACGCATTACCGAAAAACGTACGGAATAAGAAGAAAAATAACTAGAAAATGCATTTCCTGGGGAAAATGCGTGGGAATGCTGAATTGCTAAAACGGCCCCCAGCAAAATTGCCCCCATCATATTGCCATCAAAACTGTCCCATCATATTGCCACCATCAAAACTGCCCCATCAAAAAATATTTTTTTTTTTTCAAAAATATTTTTTTTTTTTCAAAAATAATTTTTTTTTTTTTCAAAAATAATTTTTTTTTCAAAAATGATTTTTTTTTCAAAAATATTTTTTTTTTCAAAAATAATTTTTTTTTTCAAAAATATTTTTTTTTTCAAAAATATTTTTTTTTTTCAGAAATATATATTTCTTTTTTTCAAAAATATATATTTTTTTTCAAAAATAATTGCTGAATAGCTAAATTGCTAAAATGACCGCCATCAAAACTGCCCCATCAGAATTGCCACCATCAAAACTGCCCCATCATATTCCTCTATTATAATCAGTACATGGTGTGTCTGTCCCCTCCCCCGGGCTCTGTAATTAAAGCTGAGATGCTCCAGCCACCTCCCCCCCTGTGTATAACAGAAGCTTTGGTAACCATGGCAACAAAACATACACAGTACACTCTGATTAATGGCTAAAATTTCCTGAAATGACCTCTAAACAAAAAGCTTTTTCTCAAAAACTGTAAAAGATATCAAACTGAAAAGATGTAGCCAGATAGCTGAATATTTTGTGAACATTTTAAAGTTTGTTTGGCGTCTCTAGGTGAAAGTATGAAGGAGCTGAAACTTTTGGGAGCGGAAGAAGATTTTAAGTTTCTCAAGCATGCTCCCATTGACTTCAATGTTAAAAAAAAGTGATAAAAAGCTTAATATTTTAAAAAGTATAAATGGTAGAAAAAAAGTTGAAAAAGAGCACACCTCAGCTAAAAGAGACGAACATTTTGATAGTTGAATGGTTTTAATAGCTGAAAGTATGCAGAAGTTACGCATTACCGAAAAACGTACGGAATAAAATTAAAATTAAAAATAAATAAAATCGAATAACAATAGTGGGACTGCTAAAGCATTCCCACTAATAAAAAAACGAACTAGAAAATTCATTTCCTGGGGAAAATGCGTGGGAATGCTGAATAGCTAAATTGCTAAAACGGCCGCCATCAAAACTGCCGCATCAGAATTGCCCCATCAAAATTGTCCCCATCAAAACTGCCCCATCATATTGCCACCATCAAAACTGCCCCATCAGAATTGCTCCATCAAAATTGTCCCATCATATTGCCACCATCAAAACTGCCCCATCATATTGCCACCTTTAAAACTGCTCCATTAAAATTGTCCCCATCAAAACTGCCCCATCATATTGCCACCATCAAAACTGCCCCATCATATTGCCACCATCAAAATTGCCCCATCAGAATTGCCCCATCAAAACTGCCCCATCATATTGCCACCATCAAAACTGCCCCATCAGAATTGCCCCATCATATTGCCACCATCAAAACTGCCCCCATCATATTGCCATCAAAACTGCCCCATTAGAATTGCCCCATCAAAATTGTCCCCATCAAAACTGCCCCATCAGAATTGCCCCATCAAAACTAAAAGTAATTTTTTTTTCAAAAGTAATTTTTTTTTTCAAAAATATATATATTTTTTTTTCAAAAATAATTTTTTTTTTTTACATTTTTTTTTTCAAAAATGATTTTTTTCTTTCAAAAATATTTTTTTTTTCAAAAATATATATTTTTTTTTCAAAAATAATTGCTGAATAGCTAAATTTCTAAAACGACCGCCATCAAAACTGCCCCATCATACTGCCATCAAAACTGCCCCATCAAAATTGTCCCCATTAAAACTGCCCCATCATATTGCCACCATCAAAACTGCCCCCATCAAAACTGCCCCATCATATTGCCACCTTTAAAACTGCTCCATAAAAATTGTCCCCATCAAAACTGCCCCATCATATTGCCACCATCAAAACTGCCCCATCAGAATTGCCCCATCAAAACTGCCCCATCATATTGCCACCATCAAAACTGCCCCATCAGAATTGCCCTATCAAAACTGCCCCATCATATTCCTCTATTATAAATCAGTACATGGTGTGTCTGTCCCCTCCCCCCGGGCTCTGTAATCAGAGCTGAGATGCTCCAGCCACCTCCCCCCCTGTGTATAACAGAAGCTTTGGTAACCATGGCAACAAAACAAACACAGCACACTCTGATTAATGGCTAAAATTTCCTGAAATGACCTCTAAACAAAAAGCTTTTTCTCAAAAACTGTAAAAGATATCAAACTGAAAAGATATAGCCAGATAGCTGAATATTTTGTGAACATTTTAAAGTTTGTTTGGTGTCTCTAGGTGAAAGTATGAAGGAGCTGAAACTTTTGGGAGCGAAAGAAAAATTTAAGGATTTCAAGCATGCTCCCATTGACTTCAATGTTAAAAAAAAGTGATAAAAAGCTTAATATTTTAAAAAGTATAAATGGTAGAAAAAAAAGTTGAAAAAGAGCACACCTCAGCTAAAAGAGACGAACATTTTGATAGTTGAATGGTTTTAATAGCTGAAAGTATGCAGAAGTTACGCATTACCGAAAAACGTACGGAATAAAATTATTAAAATTAAGTTTAAAAATAAATAAAATCGAATAACAATAGTGGGACTGCTAAAGCAGTCCCACTAATAAAATCGAATAACAATAGTGGGACTGCTAAAGCAGTCCCACTAATTATTAAGAATAAATAAAATCGAATAACAATAGTGGGACTGCTAAAGCATTCCCACTAACTAGAAAATGCATTTCCTGGGGAAAATGCGTGGGAATGCTGAATAGCTAAATTGCTAAAATGGCCGCCATCAAAACTGCCCCATCATACTGTCATCAAAACTGCCCCATCAGAATTGCCCCATCAAAATTGTCCCCATTAAAACTGCCCCATCATATTACCACCTTTAAAACTGCTCCATTAAAATTGTCCCCATCAAAACTGCCCCATCATATTGCCACCATCAAAACTGCCCCATCAAAACTGCCCCATCATATTGCCACCATTAAAACTGCCCCATCAGAATTGTCCCATCAAAACTGCCCCATCATATTGCCACCATCAAAACTGACCCATCAGAATTGCCCCATTAAAACTGCCCCATCATATTGTCACCATCAAAACTGCCCCATCAGAATTACCCCATCAAAACTGCCCCATCATATTCCTCTATTATAAATCAGTACATGGTGTGTCTGTCCCCTCCCCCGGGCTCTGTAATCAGAGCTGAGATGCTCCAGCCACCTCCCCCCCTGTGTATAACAGAAGCTTTGGTAACCATGGCAACAAAACAAACACAGTACAACTCTGATTAATGGCAAAAATTTCCTGAAATGACCTCTAAACAAAAAGCTTTTTCTCAAAAACTGTAAAATATATCAAACTGAAAAGCTATAGCCAGATAGCTGAATATTTTGTGAACATTTTAAAGTTTGTTTGGTGTCTCTAGGTGAAAGTATGAAGGAGCTGAAACTTTTGGGAGCGGAAGAAGAATTTAGGGATTTCAAGCATGCTCCCATAGACTTCAATGTTAAAAAAAGTGATAAAAAGCTTAATATTTTAAAAAGTATAAATGGTAGAAAAAAAGTTGAAAAAGAGCACACATCAGCTAAAAGAGATGAACATTTTGATAGTTGAATGGTTTTAATAGCTGAAAGTATGCAGAAGTTACGCAGAACCAAAAAACGTACGGAATAAGAAGAAAAAGAAGAATAAATAAAATCGAATAACAATAGTGGGACTGCTAAAGCATTCCCACTAAAAATAAAAAAACGAATAACAATAGTGGGACTGCTAAAGCAGTCCCACTAATTACACCTGGGGGAGCCTGTAAATGTTGCTACTTAGAGCCCAGAGGTGGTTCAGCTGCTGTTGTGGTCTAAACTTAATTGTGCGGTCACACAATTGGAGGTGAGCGCAGTCACACGTGGGGGGGGGGGGAGCACATGTTTTTTCTCACTGTAGACTTGCTGAAATTAAGAATTTTTGATGTTTACTTCAATTTTTTATATTTCTTTCACTGTACACTTGCTTGACAACAAGTATTTAATTTATATGTTTTTTTCACCATTTATATTTTTTGTTTGGGAATTCAAGTTGCTTCAACATTCACTCGCGCATTG
Source organism: Lithobates clamitans (assembly GCA_037952925.1). NCBI lineage: Eukaryota > Metazoa > Chordata > Amphibia > Anura > Ranidae > Lithobates > Lithobates clamitans. Next base: position 1,597,653 of record JBBGZY010000884.1, read on the forward strand.
CTACGGCAATTATATATATTTTTTCAACTGAGTGAGTGATATATCAGTATATGCAGTGCATAATAGCTCATTATGCCTTTGCCTTACATGTTTTTTTTGTTTGTTTTTTTTTTTTTTGTTTTTGTTTTTTGTGGCATACAACCGCTTTAAAAGCCTTTACAGGTTATCAGTTTATAGTTAACTGTGAGTTGTGTCCATAGAATTAGAAGCCGACATTTGCGAGAATACTTCACATATGTGGCACAATTGATGTTTACATACACGTGTCCCCCCCCCCCCCCCCCCATATGCTGCACTTTTTATATGGGGTGTGTGCAGGTGTGGTTTCATTTGTAGTTTATTTATTATATCATTCCTTCTTTTTTTTTTTTTTTTTTTTTTACACTTTTAAAAAACATATATTTCTTTTACTTTTTTGGTATTACAATACCCTATCCTATATGATAGCATAGGTAAGTGACAGGTATCCCTGAGTTCCTCCTGCTTAAAGTAGGGAAGCTATCTCCTGCAGTCCTGAGCTTCTCATTGAAACAGGCAAACCACCTTGGGTAGAATAAAGGCATTTTTTTCCTATTTTGGATAGAATAAGGGAGTTTAATGTCCCCATCCTCCAAGAGGTCTGCCATGTTACAATGTCATATGAGGCCGAGGATCCCGGGGGGGGGGGGGCGCAGAGTCACTCAACAGTGATTAAATTAACCAGTTGCTGACCGCCGAACGCCGATGTACGTCGGCACAATGGCACGGGCAGGCATAAGGGCTTACCTGTACGTCCCTGCCTGCCCCAATCGGACCCCCCCCGCCTGCAGCGGTTGGATTCTCGCCAGGAGCGATCCGAGGTGAGGGGGAGGCCACTCATTCGTAGCCACCCCCTTACGATCGCTCCTGGCAAATGACAAGCTTCCTCGGCTTCTGTAATGTAAACGGAAGCGGAGGAAGTGATGTCATCTCTCCTTCGAGACGGTCTTTTTGTTCCGGCGCCGAGGAGAGAAGACATCAAGTAAGTCAGCACCAACACTACACTTACAGTAGAACATTCTAGGCGCACTTTTCACCCCCCTGTACCCCCTGTCACAGTGACACCAATAGCAGTTTTTTTTTTTCTAATTTATACATTGGTGTCAGTTTGTGACAGTTATAAGTGGTAGGGCAGTTAGTGTTGAGCCCCTTTAGGTCTAGGGTACCCCCCAAACCCCCCCAAATAAAGTTTTAACCCGTGATCACCCCCCATCGCCAGTGTCACTAAGCGATCATTTTCTGATCGCTGTATTAGTGTCACAGGTGACGCTAGTTAGGGAGGTAAGTATTTAGGTTCGCTGTCAGCTTTTTATAGCATCAGGAACCCCCATATACTACCTAATAAAGGTTTTAACCCCCTGATTGCTCCCTAGTTAACCCTTTCACCAGTGATCACCGTATAACTGTTACGGGTGACGCTGGTTAGTTAGTTTGTTTATTATAGTTTCAGGGCACCCGCCATTTATAACCTAATAAAGGTTTAACCCCCTAATTGGCCGGCGGTAATATAAGTTAAGTTTTACGGTCAGATAGGGTCTGCGTTACCCCAGGCAGCGTCAGGTTAGTGCCAGTACCGCTAACACCCACGCACGCAGCATGCACCTCCCTTAGTGGTATAGTATCTGAACGGATCAATATCTCATCCGATCAGATCTATACTAGCGTCCCCAGCAGTTTAGGGTTCCCAAAAACGCAGTGTTAGTGGGATCAGCCTAGATACCTGCTAGCACCTGCGTTTTGCCCCTCCGATCGATCACTGTCACTTACAAAACACTAAACACATAACTGCAGCATTCGCAGAGTCAGGCCTGATCCCTGCGATCAGTAACAGTTTTTTTTGTAGCATTTTGATACAGTCGCTAACAGTCAGGAGCTTTTTTGCCTGTGAGTCTCACTAGTGTACCACTAAATTTAGAGCCCAAAATGGCAAATCAAAGGTACACTAGTGAAGAGGCCTACATGTTTCTGAGCAGGACAGATAGTGAAGAGAAAGTCACTCATCTGTCAGATTCAGGCTCAGAATACGAACCTGTAGACAGCAGGGGCTCCATGACAGATAGCTCTGACGACGGAGTTGTGGTCCCTGCCAAGGTTAGGCGTACCAGACCCCAATCTTCTTCTGCTGTTGAGGTGCAAGAACCGCGGGGCCCTCGTATGAAGCAGAGCAGTACTAGCGCCGCTATTCCTTCTAGTGAACTGGCAAGCACCAGCGGCCTAGTACACCCTGGTCGTACATCCAGCACTGTAGTAACACTTGGTGACGTGGCGAGTCCCATAAGTGCAGTTCAAGCTGGCGAGGTGACAAGCACAAGTAGTGTCCCGCTGCCACCAAAAAGACGAACACAGGCCCGTCATGCCCATAGTGCCCTTCCTGTTGCATTTGTCAATCCTAATTATGAACCCACCACTTCTACAGCACCTGTACTTCCCCCATTCACTGGCCAACCCAGCATTCATGTGGAAACAGTTGATTTCACGCCACTTGATTTTTATTCGCTGTTTTTCACCAAAGATCTCTATAGATCTATTGTGGACCAAAGCAATTTGTACGCTGGTCAACACATCGCCACTATTCCCCAGTTCTCCCTTGCCAGAGATTGGAGACCAATTACGGTCTTCGAATTTAAGCTGTACTGAAATAACTGAAAAGAGTAAGTTGCAGTCATATTGGTCCACTGACCCAATTTACCATATGCCCTTGTTCTCTGCGTCCATGACCAGGGCACGATACGAGCAGATCTTGCTGTTAATGCACTTCAACAACAATGAACTCTGTCGTCCTCGTGGAGACCCTGGATACGATCGGCTCTACAAAATTCAGCCCCTCGTAAACCACTTCAACCAACATTTTGCAGACTTGTTTACTCCCCATCAAGTTGTCTGCGTTGATGAGTTGTCATTCAAACAGTACCTTCCCAGCAAGCGTGCCAGATACGGGGTCAAGATGTATAAGCTCTGTGACAGGGCCACAGGCTATACATGTAGTTTTATGGTTTATGAAGGAATAGATAGCCACGTAGAGCCGACAAACTGCCCTGACTACATAGGAAGCGCTAGCAAGATTGTGTGGGACTTGGTGTCACCCTTATTCGGAAAGGGGTACCTCTTATATGTGGACAATTATTACACAAGCGTGCCACTTTTTAGTCACCTTTTTGATCATCAGATTGGAGCATGTGGCACCGTGCGACCTAATAGCCGGGGCTTTCCCCAGAGGCTTGTAGATTCCCGTCTTAGGCTGGGGGAGAGAGCCTGCTTGCAGTGTAATAATTTGCTTGCTATGTAGTGGAGGATTAATAAGAATGTCAGAAGGAGGGGGTTTGGGACTTTATATGAAACAAAACACTTGGGTAGATTAAATCAATCAATATAGTAAAAAAGTTATTATTTAATTATAATGGCAGCATAGAAGGAAACAGTACAGTAGATGACATTAATAGTAAAACAATATATAATAAGTCCAATAAAAGGGCATGATGAAATCATAGCACAATACAATTCATGGTACAATAGCATAGTTACATATTAGTAATGAACCATCAGTATACTCCAACGCAGCTATGCATATTTAGCCAAAAAATAATATTAGATTGATGATTTAAACAATTCAAACCCATGGTAGAATCCTGGTAAATCTGGCATAACAACCAATAGCAAAAAAGCTCGACGCGTTTCGTGGATCGTTTCCACTCATCAGGAGCGGCTATATATATGGGGTACCTACGATAGACAATGAATAAATAATCAATGGTAGTTGATTATAGTAGGAAGAGAGGGAGCATATGTAATGGTCCTATCAACTCTTACCTAAGGGTACATGAAGGTAATAAATGATGTTGAAGATATATGGTAGAAGGCATATGGAGGTGAGAGATCATCCCCCCGGGAGCTGAGGTAACGCACAAGACCGGCGGCAGGCCAATTGGGAGGGTAGCACGTGTATGAGAGGGTTCTCCTTCCCAGAACTGGTGTAGTGGGGGTGAGCCCAGAAAACTGGTGGGAAAAGACGGAGCCAAATTAATGATGGAAGTGATATTAGTGGGATCTAGCATAGAACAAGGCTAGATCGTGAAAGAAAAGAAGAAGGAAGGTTATATAAGTGAGGACCTGGGATATACCCAAGATGGAACCCAGAAAGTGAAAGTGAAGAAAAGGGGGAAGAATTACATAGTGACACCAAGGGAACTACCAAAAATGCCAAACAGATGGGCTAGAATACTGGGAATGGGAAATTACCTGAGACTACATGGACTTGTGTGGTGAAGGAGTGGCAAAGGTGATGAAACCACAGTGGAGTGAAGACAAGTGAGAATTGCCAGGAGGGATGGTGGTGAAGGCGGCCTGCAACACTGTCGAATGAGTCCACCAACGTCACGCTGAAGAGTGCGCAGCTGGCTGGGAAGAGAGCAACCACGTCCGGGCGACTGGCGCTCATATGTAGGCGCCCGGCATCCCACGCTGTGCGTAGTTGGACAGAACAAACACGTGGGCGTACGGCGTCACTAATGACGCCGGACGTCAAACGTGTGGGCGTGGCGCCGACGCACAGCGGAAGCGAGCCGCCAACCCCGTGATCATTCGGCCAGGGGATTGGGGGATAGCCCCGGTGTGCGTCGCAGCTCCCGGGGATAGACGGGGTCCCACCCCCCTAAAAGTATTGGTCCAAATAAAATTAAAAATGTACATATAGAGGTGACCACAAAAATATAGCTAATATAGCATACCCTAAGCTGGCTGCATGGAATGATATGACAACAGCTAACCAGGGGGTAGGTAAGGTAGATAAGTGTATGTTTCCATCCCTGTCATACTTGAAATTGAATTAAAATCGAAGTGGGACTTTATATGAGCCGTGACCATCCAGTACACAAGACTCCATCCCTATTTATTACATGTCAGAAGGAGGGGGTTTGGGACTTTATATGAAACAAAACACTTGGGTAGATTAAATCAATCAATATAGTAAAAAAGTTATTATTTAATTATAATGGCAGCATAGAAGGAAACAGTACAGTAGATGACATTAATAGTAAAACAATATATAATAAGTCCAATAAAAGGGCATGATGAAATCATAGCACAATACAATTCATGGTACAATAGCATAGTTACATATTAGTAATGAACCATCAGTATACTCCAACGCAGCTATGCATATTTAGCCAAAAAATAATATTAGATTGATGATTTAAACAATTCAAACCCATGGTAGAATCCTGGTAAATCTGGCATAACAACCAATAGCAAAAAAGCTCGACGCGTTTCGTGGATCGTTTCCACTCATCAGGAGCGGCTATATATATGGGGTACCTACGATAGACAATGAATAAATAATCAATGGTAGTTGATTATAGTAGGAAGAGAGGGAGCATATGTAATGGTCCTATCAACTCTTACCTAAGGGTACATGAAGGTAATAAATGATGTTGAAGATATATGGTAGAAGGCATATGGAGGTGAGAGATCATCCCCCCGGGAGCTGAGGTAACGCACAAGACCGGCGGCAGGCCAATTGGGAGGGTAGCACGTGTATGAGAGGGTTCTCCTTCCCAGAACTGGTGTAGTGGGGGTGAGCCCAGAAAACTGGTGGGAAAAGACGGAGCCAAATTAATGATGGAAGTGATATTAGTGGGATCTAGCATAGAACAAGGCTAGATCGTGAAAGAAAAGAAGAAGGAAGGTTATATAAGTGAGGACCTGGGATATACCCAAGATGGAACCCAGAAAGTGAAAGTGAAGAAAAGGGGGAAGAATTACATAGTGACACCAAGGGAACTACCAAAAATGCCAAACAGATGGGCTAGAATACTGGGAATGGGAAATTACCTGAGACTACATGGACTTGTGTGGTGAAGGAGTGGCAAAGGTGATGAAACCACAGTGGAGTGAAGACAAGTGAGAATTGCCAGGAGGGATGGTGGTGAAGGCGGCCTGCAACACTGTCGAATGAGTCCACCAACGTCACGCTGAAGAGTGCGCAGCTGGCTGGGAAGAGAGCAACCACGTCCGGGCGACTGGCGCTCATATGTAGGCGCCCGGCATCCCACGCTGTGCGTAGTTGGACAGAACAAACACGTGGGCGTACGGCGTCACTAATGACGCCGGACGTCAAACGTGTGGGCGTGGCGCCGACGCACAGCGGAAGCGAGCCGCCAACCCCGTGATCATTCGGCCAGGGGATTGGGGGATAGCCCCGGTGTGCGTCGCAGCTCCCGGGGATAGACGGGGTCCCACCCCCCTAAAAGTATTGGTCCAAATAAAATTAAAAATGTACATATAGAGGTGACCACAAAAATATAGCTAATATAGCATACCCTAAGCTGGCTGCATGGAATGATATGACAACAGCTAACCAGGGGGTAGGTAAGGTAGATAAGTGTATGTTTCCATCCCTGTCATACTTGAAATTGAATTAAAATCGAAGTGGGACTTTATATGAGCCGTGACCATCCAGTACACAAGACTCCATCCCTATTTATTACATGTCAGAAGGAGGGGGTTTGGGACTTTATATGAAACAAAACACTTGGGTAGATTAAATCAATCAATATAGTAAAAAAGTTATTATTTAATTATAATGGCAGCATAGAAGGAAACAGTACAGTAGATGACATTAATAGTAAAACAATATATAATAAGTCCAATAAAAGGGCATGATGAAATCATAGCACAATACAATTCATGGTACAATAGCATAGTTACATATTAGTAATGAACCATCAGTATACTCCAACGCAGCTATGCATATTTAGCCAAAAAATAATATTAGATTGATGATTTAAACAATTCAAACCCATGGTAGAATCCTGGTAAATCTGGCATAACAACCAATAGCAAAAAAGCTCGACGCGTTTCGTGGATCGTTTCCACTCATCAGGAGCGGCTATATATATGGGGTACCTACGATAGACAATGAATAAATAATCAATGGTAGTTGATTATAGTAGGAAGAGAGGGAGCATATGTAATGGTCCTATCAACTCTTACCTAAGGGTACATGAAGGTAATAAATGATGTTGAAGATATATGGTAGAAGGCATATGGAGGTGAGAGATCATCCCCCCGGGAGCTGAGGTAACGCACAAGACCGGCGGCAGGCCAATTGGGAGGGTAGCACGTGTATGAGAGGGTTCTCCTTCCCAGAACTGGTGTAGTGGGGGTGAGCCCAGAAAACTGGTGGGAAAAGACGGAGCCAAATTAATGATGGAAGTGATATTAGTGGGATCTAGCATAGAACAAGGCTAGATCGTGAAAGAAAAGAAGAAGGAAGGTTATATAAGTGAGGACCTGGGATATACCCAAGATGGAACCCAGAAAGTGAAAGTGAAGAAAAGGGGGAAGAATTACATAGTGACACCTAGGGAACTACCAAAAATGCCAAACAGATGGGCTAGAATACTGGGAATGGGAAATTACCTGAGACTACATGGACTTGTGTGGTGAAGGAGTGGCAAAGGTGATGAAACCACAGTGGAGTGAAGACAAGTGAGAATTGCCAGGAGGGATGGTGGTGAAGGCGGCCTGCAACACTGTCGAATGAGTCCACCAACGTCACGCTGAAGAGTGCGCAGCTGGCTGGGAAGAGAGCAACCACGTCCGGGCGACTGGCGCTCATATGTAGGCGCCCGGCATCCCACGCTGTGCGTAGTTGGACAGAACAAACACGTGGGCGTACGGCGTCACTAATGACGCCGGACGTCAAACGTGTGGGCGTGGCGCCGACGCACAGCGGAAGCGAGCCGCCAACCCCGTGATCATTCGGCCAGGGGATTGGGGGATAGCCCCGGTGTGCGTCGCAGCTCCCGGGGATAGACGGGGTCCCACCCCCCTAAAAGTATTGGTCCAAATAAAATTAAAAATGTACATATAGAGGTGACCACAAAAATATAGCTAATATAGCATACCCTAAGCTGGCTGCATGGAATGATATGACAACAGCTAACCAGGGGGTAGGTAAGGTAGATAAGTGTATGTTTCCATCCCTGTCATACTTGAAATTGAATTAAAATCGAAGTGGGACTTTATATGAGCCGTGACCATCCAGTACACAAGACTCCATCCCTATTTATTACATGTCAGAAGGAGGGGGTTTGGGACTTTATATGAAACAAAACACTTGGGTAGATTAAATCAATCAATATAGTAAAAAAGTTATTATTTAATTATAATGGCAGCATAGAAGGAAACAGTACAGTAGATGACATTAATAGTAAAACAATATATAATAAGTCCAATAAAAGGGCATGATGAAATCATAGCACAATACAATTCATGGTACAATAGCATAGTTACATATTAGTAATGAACCATCAGTATACTCCAACGCAGCTATGCATATTTAGCCAAAAAATAATATTAGATTGATGATTTAAACAATTCAAACCCATGGTAGAATCCTGGTAAATCTGGCATAACAACCAATAGCAAAAAAGCTCGACGCGTTTCGTGGATCGTTTCCACTCATCAGGAGCGGCTATATATATGGGGTACCTACGATAGACAATGAATAAATAATCAATGGTAGTTGATTATAGTAGGAAGAGAGGGAGCATATGTAATGGTCCTATCCACTCTTACCTAAGGGTACATGAAGGTAATAAATGATGTTGAAGATATATGGTAGAAGGCATATGGAGGTGAGAGATCATCCCCCCGGGAGCTGAGGTAACGCACAAGACCGGCGGCAGGCCAATTGGGAGGGTAGCACGTGTATGAGAGGGTTCTCCTTCCCAGAACTGGTGTAGTGGGGGTGAGCCCAGAAAACTGGTGGGAAAAGACGGAGCCAAATTAATGATGGAAGTGATATTAGTGGGATCTAGCATAGAACAAGGCTAGATCGTGAAAGAAAAGAAGAAGGAAGGTTATATAAGTGAGGACCTGGGATATACCCAAGATGGAACCCAGAAAGTGAAAGTGAAGAAAAGGGGGAAGAATTACATAGTGACACCAAGGGAACTACCAAAAATGCCAAACAGATGGGCTAGAATACTGGGAATGGGAAATTACCTGAGACTACATGGACTTTTTGTGGTCACCTCTATATGTACATTTTTAATTTTATTTGGACCAATACTTTTAGGGGGGTGGGACCCCGTCTATCCCCGGGAGCTGCGACGCACACCGGGGCTATCCCCCAATCCCCTGGCCGAATGATCACGGGGTTGGCGGCTCGCTTCCGCTGTGCGTCGGCGCCACGCCCACACGTTTGACGTCCGGCGTCATTAGTGACGCCGTACGCCCACGTGTTTGTTCTGTCCAACTACGCACAGCGTGGGATGCCGGGCGCCTACATATGAGCGCCAGTCGCCCGGACGTGGTTGCTCTCTTCCCAGCCAGCTGCGCACTCTTCAGCGTGACGTTGGTGGACTCATTCGACAGTGTTGCAGGCCGCCTTCACCACCATCCCTCCTGGCAATTCTCACTTGTCTTCACTCCACTGTGGTTTCATCACCTTTGCCACTCCTTCACCACACAAGTCCATGTAGTCTCAGGTAATTTCCCATTCCCAGTATTCTAGCCCATCTGTTTGGCATTTTTGGTAGTTCCCTTGGTGTCACTATGTAATTCTTCCCCCTTTTCTTCACTTTCACTTTCTGGGTTCCATCTTGGGTATATCCCAGGTCCTCACTTATATAACCTTCCTTCTTCTTTTCTTTCACGATCTAGCCTTGTTCTATGCTAGATCCCACTAATATCACTTCCATCATTAATTTGGCTCCGTCTTTTCCCACCAGTTTTCTGGGCTCACCCCCACTACACCAGTTCTGGGAAGGAGAACCCTCTCATACACGTGCTACCCTCCCAATTGGCCTGCCGCCGGTCTTGTGCGTTACCTCAGCTCCCGGGGGGATGATCTCTCACCTCCATATGCCTTCTACCATATATCTTCAACATCATTTATTACCTTCATGTACCCTTAGGTAAGAGTTGATAGGACCATTACATATGCTCCCTCTCTTCCTACTATAATCAACTACCATTGATTATTTATTCATTGTCTATCGTAGGTACCCCATATATATAGCCGCTCCTGATGAGTGGAAACGATCCACGAAACGCGTCGAGCTTTTTTGCTATTGGTTGTTATGCCAGATTTACCAGGATTCTACCATGGGTTTGAATTGTTTAAATCATCAATCTAATATTATTTTTTGGCTAAATATGCATAGCTGCGTTGGAGTATACTGATGGTTCATTACTAATATGTAACTATGCTATTGTACCATGAATTGTATTGTGCTATGATTTCATCATGCCCTTTTATTGGACTTATTATATATTGTTTTACTATTAATGTCATCTACTGTACTGTTTCCTTCTATGCTGCCATTATAATTAAATAATAACTTTTTTACTATATTGATTGATTTAATCTACCCAAGTGTTTTGTTTCATATAAAGTCCCAAACCCCCTCCTTCTGACATGTAATAAATAGGGATGGAGTCTTGTGTACTGGATGGTCACGGCTCATATAAAGTCCCACTTCGATTTTAATTCAATTTCAAGTATGACAGGGATGGAAACATACACTTATCTACCTTACCTACCCCCTGGTTAGCTGTTGTCATATCATTCCATGCAGCCAGCTTAGGGTATGCTATATTAGCTATATTTTTGTGGTCACCTCTATATGTACATTTTTAATTTTATTTGGACCAATACTTTTAGGGGGGTGGGACCCCGTCTATCCCCGGGAGCTGCGACGCACACCGGGGCTATCCCCCAATCCCCTGGCCGAATGATCACGGGGTTGGCGGCTCGCTTCCGCTGTGCGTCGGCGCCACGCCCACACGTTTGACGTCCGGCGTCATTAGTGACGCCGTACGCCCACGTGTTTGTTCTGTCCAACTACGCACAGCGTGGGATGCCGGGCGCCTACATATGAGCGCCAGTCGCCCGGACGTGGTTGCTCTCTTCCCAGCCAGCTGCGCACTCTTCAGCGTGACGTTGGTGGACTCATTCGACAGTGTTGCAGGCCGCCTTCACCACCATCCCTCCTGGCAATTCTCACTTGTCTTCACTCCACTGTGGTTTCATCACCTTTGCCACTCCTTCACCACACAAGTCCATGTAGTCTCAGGTAATTTCCCATTCCCAGTATTCTAGCCCATCTGTTTGGCATTTTTGGTAGTTCCCTTGGTGTCACTATGTAATTCTTCCCCCTTTTCTTCACTTTCACTTTCTGGGTTCCATCTTGGGTATATCCCAGGTCCTCACTTATATAACCTTCCTTCTTCTTTTCTTTCACGATCTAGCCTTGTTCTATGCTAGATCCCACTAATATCACTTCCATCATTAATTTGGCTCCGTCTTTTCCCACCAGTTTTCTGGGCTCACCCCCACTACACCAGTTCTGGGAAGGAGAACCCTCTCATACACGTGCTACCCTCCCAATTGGCCTGCCGCCGGTCTTGTGCGTTACCTCAGCTCCCGGGGGGATGATCTCTCACCTCCATATGCCTTCTACCATATATCTTCAACATCATTTATTACCTTCATGTACCCTTAGGTAAGAGTTGATAGGACCATTACATATGCTCCCTCTCTTCCTACTATAATCAACTACCATTGATTATTTATTCATTGTCTATCGTAGGTACCCCATATATATAGCCGCTCCTGATGAGTGGAAACGATCCACGAAACGCGTCGAGCTTTTTTGCTATTGGTTGTTATGCCAGATTTACCAGGATTCTACCATGGGTTTGAATTGTTTAAATCATCAATCTAATATTATTTTTTGGCTAAATATGCATAGCTGCGTTGGAGTATACTGATGGTTCATTACTAATATGTAACTATGCTATTGTACCATGAATTGTATTGTGCTATGATTTCATCATGCCCTTTTATTGGACTTATTATATATTGTTTTACTATTAATGTCATCTACTGTACTGTTTCCTTCTATGCTGCCATTATAATTAAATAATAACTTTTTTACTATATTGATTGATTTAATCTACCCAAGTGTTTTGTTTCATATAAAGTCCCAAACCCCCTCCTTCTGACATGTAATAAATAGGGATGGAGTCTTGTGTACTGGATGGTCACGGCTCATATAAAGTCCCACTTCGATTTTGGATTAATAAGAATGTTTTCATTCTTACCTCCCTTCATGCAGACACAATGGTCCAAATTCCTATGGAGACTGGTGTTGTGGAGAAACCCCTCTGTGTCCACGAATATAACCAAAATATGGGAGGGGTGGATCTTAACGACCAGTTGGCACCGTACCTAATTGCCCGTGAGGCCAGACGCTGGTATAGAAAAGTGTCTGTATACTTATTTCAATTGGCTTTGCTGAACGCTCATGTGCTATACAGAGCTTCAGGACAGACTGGATCCTTCCTTAAATTCCAGGAAGAGATCGTCAGAGCCCTTCTGTTTCCAGACGGTGCTCCACCTCACCTTCCCAATCCAAATGCAGTAAGCCGGCTGCATGAGAGGCATTTTCCTTATGTCCTCCCGCGTACCCCTACCCAACGAGCCCCCCAAAGAAAATGTTGTGTCTGCAGAAAGCGCGGATTTAGGCGTGACACCCACTATTGTCACTTCTGTCCTGACAATCCTGGTCTTTGCATTGGTGAATGTTTTGAGCGCTACCATACACTAGTTGAGTTTTAGCATAGGGTACAGCATTGCACAGATTAGGCACACTTTCACAGGGTCTCCCAAGATGCCATCACATTTTGAGAGACCCAAACCTGGAACCGGTTACAGTTACAAATGTTACAAATGTTACAGTTATAAAAAAAATGTAAAAAAATAAATAAATAAAATACACAAAAAAAATATTAAAAAAAACAAAAATGGTTGTCGTTTTATTGTTCTCTCTCTATTCTCTCTCTATTGTTCTGCTCTTTTTTACTGTATTCTATTCTGCAATGTTTTATTGTTATGTTTTATCATGTTTGCTTTTCAGGTATGTAATTTTTTAATACTTTACTGTTTACTGTGTTTTATTGTTAACCATTTTTTTGTTTTCAGGTACGCCATTCAGCTGCAGCGCGGATTTTTTTAACTTGACAGCAACAGAGTTTGCTCCCACGATACATAAAGCCGTGACTCCAGCGCTGTCGGAGGTGATTTCACCACCACAGTTACATACTTCAGCATATATGCCGAAGCATGGGGACAGCAGGGGCGGAGGAGCGATTTGCTCCTACCTTTTGTGGGTGGATGCCCCCATGCTTCGGCATATATATATTTTAGGCACAGGTTGCGTTAAAGGTTATATTTTTTACTATTTTTTTTTTATTTGCTTTGCAGGTATGGTAAGTCTTACTGTTATACTGTAATGTTACTTTGTTTTATTGTTAACCATCATTTGATTAGCAGGTACACCATTCAGTTGCAGCGCGGATTTATTTATCTTGACAGCAACAGCATTTGCTCCCACGATACATAAAGCTGTGACTCCAGCGCTGTCGGAGGTGATTTCACCACCACAGTTAAAAAAAAAAGAGCATATATGCTGAAGCATGGGGGCGGAGGAGCGATTTTCTCCTAACTTTTGGGGCAGTTGCCCCCATGGTGCATGTATGCCCATCATTAGAAGTGGGTGGATGAAGGCAGGTATTCTAATGGTGGGCATACCCACCGATCAATCTCTTTTTTTCGTTCAGCCCACAGGCTGCATGAAAAAAAAAAGATTACAATATATGCCCAACAAGGACCAGCAACGTACTGGTGTGTTGCTGAATTTTGAGTGGTTATACCAGAATGATGCCTGCAGGTTTAGGTATCATCTTGGTATCATTATTTTCAGCCAGCGGTCGGCTTTCATGTAAAAGCAATCCTAGCGGCTAATTAGCCTCTAGACTGCTTTTATAAGCAGCGGGAGGGAATGTCCCCCCCCTCCCACCGTCTTCCACGGTTTTCTCTGGCTCATCTGTCCCAACAGGGAACCCGAGAATGTAGCCGGTGATTCGGCCAGCTGACCATAGAGCTGATCAGAGATCAGAATGGCTCCAATCATCTCTATGGCCTAAGAAACCGGAAGCTACGAGCATTTCATGACTTAGATTTCGTCGGATGTAAACAGCGCCATTGGGAAATTGGAAAAGCATTTTATCACACCGATCTTGGTGTGGTCAGATGCTTTGAGGGCAGAGGAGAGATCTACGGTCTCATAGACCCCAATTTTTTCAAAACAGAGTACCTGTCACTACCTATTGCTATCATAGGGGATATTTACATTCCCTGAGATAACAATAAAAATGATAAAAAAATAAATAAAAGGAACAGTTTAAAAATAAGATAAAAAAGCAAAAAAAAAATAAAGAAAAAAAAACACCCCTGTTCCCCCCTGCTCTCGCACAAAGACGAACGCAAGGGTCGGTCTGGCGTCAAATGTAAACAGCAATTGCACCATGCATGTGAGGTATCACCGCGAAGGTCAGATAGAAGGAAGTAATTTTAGCAGTAGACCTCCTCTGTAAATCTAAAGTGGTAACCTGTAAAGGCTTTTAAAAGGCTTTTAAAAATGTATGTAGTTTGTCGCCCCTGCACGTTTGTGCGCAATTTTAAAGCATGTTGTGTTTGGTATCCATGTATTCGGCCTAAGATTATCTTTTTTATTTCATCAAACATTTGGGCAATATAGTGTGTTTTAGTGCATTAAAATTAAAAAAGTGTGTTTTTTCCCCAAAAAATGCTTTTGAAAAATCGCTGCGCAAATACTGTGTGAAAAAAAAATGAAACACCCACCATTTTAATCTGTAGGGCCTTTGCTTTAAAAAAATATATAATGTTTAGAGGTTCAAAGTAATTTTCTTGCAAAAAAAAATATATTTTAAACAAAAAGTGTCAGAAAGGGCTTTGTCTTCAAGTGGCTAGAAGAGTGGGTGATGTGTGACATAAGCTTCTAAATGTTGTGCATAAAATGCCAGGACAGTTCAAAACCCCCCCAAATGACTCCATTTTGGAAAGTAGACACCCCAAGCTATTTGCTGAGAGGCATGTCGAGTCCATGGAATATTTTATATTGTGTATATTGTGTATTTTGTCACAGAGTTTTGAAAATTGAAAAAAGAAAAGAAAAAATACATTTTCAAAAACAAATGAGAGCTGCAAAATACTCACCATGCCTCTCAGGAAATAGCTTGGGGTGTCTACTTTCCAAAATGGGATCATTTGGGGGGGTTTTGTGCCATCTTAGCATTTTATGGCCTTCAAAACCGTGATAGGTAGTGATAAGTGAAATCAAAAATGTACGCCCTTAGAAATCCTGAAGGCGGTGCTTGGTTTTCGGGGCCCCGTACGCGGCTAAGCTCCCAAGAAGTCCCACACATGTGGTATCCCCGTACTCAGGAGAAGCAGAAAAATGTATTTTGGGGTGCAATTCCACATATAAACATGGCATGTGTGAGCAATATATTATTTAGTGACAACTTTTTGTAAAATGTATTTTTTTTTTGTCATTATTCAATCACTTGGGACAGAAAATACATGTGGCTAAATACATTTTGGCCTAAATGTATAACTAAAATGAGTTTATTGGATTTTTTTATAAGAAAAAGTTGAAAATATTTTTTTTCAAAATTTTTGGTCTTTTTCCGTTTATAGCGAAAAAATAAAAACCGCAGAGGTGATCAAATACCATCAAAAGAAAGCTCTATTTGTGGGAAGAAAAGGACGCAAATTTCGTTTGGGTACAACATTGCATGACCGTGCAATTAGCAGTTAAAGCTTCCGGGGTTGAATTGGTTAAGGGAAGGTAGAGTTAGTACTGCACTATTCTGCATATTTTGTGAATTGTGTTGCAATGAACATTGCACCATCCTGCATGTGCTGTACATTGCATAATCCTGACCACTAAAGGAGCCAGTACAGTCCAGAGTACAGCGTTCAGCCATTTGTAATGTAAGGCCCTAAGTACAGCGTTCAAGAGTACCCCCTCAGCACCTATTCAACTACCCACAAAATTAAAAAAAACTCCACCCACCCCCCCAAGATACACAAAGCAAAAATGTCTAACTTCTTTCCCTCCTAATCAAAGTGGATCCCTTTCCCCTGTCCACACCACCAAATCTTCTATTTACTAGAAACATATATTTCCCTTTCCTCACAACCAACTACCTTCCCTCCTTGGATACAAAAACCATACAAAAAATCTCTTAAAGCTCAACCAAATAAAGGAGAAGTCCTCCTAGGCATCCCCTCGACCTTGTGTCCTATGATATCAGAACCATGGAGGAGCCTGGAAGAGCTTCCCTTGGTTCAGTGCTGCTTTGTATCTAGGGTCTGACAGCCACAATAATAGGATTTTTTTATAACAGCTTACCTGTAAAATCCTTTTCTTTCGATGGACATCATGGGACACAGAGCCACAGTAATAACTGATGGGTTATGTAGGTACCACTAGGTATTGGACACTGGTCACACCCTAATCAGGAAGTTCAACCCCCCTATATAATCCCTCCCCTTACAGGGATACCTCAGTTTTGTAGCAAAGCAATATAAGTGTATTAGAAGAGGGGCGGGACCTCTGTGTCCCGTGATGTCCATCGAAAGAAAAGGATTTTTACAGGTAAGCTGTTATAAAAAATCCTATTTTCTTTCTCGGACATCACGGGACACAGAGCCACAGTAATAACTGATGGGATGTCCCAAAGCAGTGCCACTTGAGGGGGGGGGGAAATCACAACCAAGTAGGGTGCAGTCAGACCTAAGGACCTTGTACCGCTGTCTGCAGCACACTACGCCCAAAGGCGATATCCTCATGCCTTTTCACATCCACCTGATAAAATCTGGTGAATGTATGGACTGAAGACCAGGTTGCGGCCTTGCAGATCTGAGCCATAGAGGCCTGGTGATGCACTGCCCAAGAAGCACTAATAGCCTTTGTGGAATGTGCCTTGATCTGAAACTGAGGAATCTTCTGTTTCAAACCGTAAGCCTGAATAATCAATTATCTAATCCATTTAGAAATGGTAGCTTTTGACGCTGCCTGTCCTCTACTGGGACCCTCTGGCAGCACAAACAAAATGTCAGTTTTGCGAGTTTGAGCAGTTGCTTCCAGATATGCCTTGACTGCTCTCAATGCATCCAAAGAATGTAGTGACCTTTCTTCCGGAGAACAGGGATCTGGAAAAAAGGAAGGCAGAACAATGTCTCGGTTTAGATGAAAATCTGAAATCTCCTTCGGTAAAAAACTAGGATGAGGGCGCAGTACCACTCTATCCTTGTGTACAATCAAGTAAGGCTCTTTACAGGAAAGAGCTGCTAATTCTGACAATCTTCTAGCAGAAGAGATGTCTACCAGAAAAATTTGTTTCCTTGTCCGCAAGATCAAAGGAACCTGACGTATTGGTTCAAAAGGCTGTTTCTGTAACACCGACAGAACCAAGTTCAAGTCCCAGGGGTTTAGGGGCACCTTAACCGGAGGATTAAGGCGCATCACCCCCTGCATAAAGTTTCGGACCAATGAATGCGAAGCAAGTGGCCGTTGAAACAATACTGATAAGGCCGAGACCTGGCCCCTGATGGTACTCAAGGCCAGCTTCATCTCTAATCCTAATTGTAGTAAATCAAGAATTCTACCTATCACATATTTTCTGGGATGCCAACCCCTGGATTCACACCAGGATACATAAGCTTTCCAGACTCTATGATAAATCATTCTGGAAGCTGGCTTCCTTGCATTGATCAAGGTAGATATGACCTGAAAGCCCACGACTCTTCAGAACGTGAGTCTCAATAGCCAAACCATCAAATTTAGCGTTTGTAAGGCAGGATGGAACACTGGACCTTGAGATAACAGGTCTGGGCGTACCGGTAGGGTCCACGGGGGAACCCACCGTCATCCTTACTATTTCTGCATACCAAGTCTTTCTGGGCCAAGCGTGGGCCACCAGAAGTACTGACTTCCTTTCCTGCCTGATCCTGCGAAGGAGTCGTGGCAGTAGCAGAATAGGCGGGAATGCATAAATCAGTGAGAACCGATGCCACAGAATCACCAATGCATCCGTCCCGCATGCAAGAGGATCTCTCGTCCTTGCCACAAATCTGTCTATCTTTTTGTTGAATCGGGATGCAAAGAGATTTACATCTGGGACCCCCCATCTTTGGCATATGGCCCAAAAGACGTCGGGGTGCAGAGACCATTCCCCTGGGAGTAACTGCTGGCGACTTAGATAGTCCGCCTGCCAATTCTCTATCCCTGGAATGAAAACTGCCGATATACATGGCACATGCATCTCTACCCAGACTAAGATCTGGTTCACCTCCTTTTGAGCAGCTCGGCTCCGGGTGCCTCCCTGATTGACATAAGCCACTGCTGTGGCATTGTCGGACTGGATTCTGACCGGGCAACCCTGTAGTCTGATAGTCCAGGTTTTTAGGGCTAGGTATACCGCCCGGATCTCCAGAATGTTGATGGGTAAGGTCCTCTCGGTCTTGGACCATAGCCCCTGGATCGCAGACTGTTCCAGAACTGCTCCCCAACCTGACAGACTGGCATCTGTTATTACCACCGTCCAGGTAACCGTCAGAAAGGATTTCCCCCTCTGCAGGTTTTCGGATATGAGCCACCAATTTAGGCCTGTGACAGGTGCATCGGAAAGTCTAATGCCTGAACCTTCTTGTTCCAGGCCGACAGAATACTGTGTTGCAGTAGTCTTGAATGGAACTGAGCATAGGGAACTGCTTCGAATGAAGACACCATCTTCCCTAGCAGTCTCATACAAAGATGGACAGAAGGACCCTTCTTGGTCCTGACTGTCAGAATCAGCTCCCTTAATGCAGTGATCTTTGCCTGAGGAAGAAATACTTTCTCCTGGCTTGTATCTATGATCAGACCCAAATACTCCAGTCTTCTTACTGGTTTTAGGAAAGATTTTTCTAGGTTGAGGATCCAACCTAGACGTTCCAGATACTTGACCGTGGTCCTCAAGTTTCCGTTCAAGGAGGCTACCGACCGATCTATCAAGAGCAGGTCGTCTAGGTATGCTATGACAGTTACACCCTGAGCCCTTAATCTGGCCAGAGGAGGAGCTAAGATCTTTGTGAACACTCGAGGCGCAGTGGCTATCCCGAAGGGTAGAGCCACAAACTGGAAATGGCACCCTCCTACCTCGAAGCGCAGAAACTTCTGATGAGCAGGAAACATAGGCACATGTAGGTATGCATCTCTGATGTCTATCGATGCCAAAAATTTTCCTCCCTGCAGGATGGAGACTACTGTTCGAATTGATTCCATGCGGAAGGACTGAATCCTTAGGAATCAATTCAGATCTTTTAAATCAAGAATGGGTCTGAGATCCCCATTTGGTTTTTGGACCGTAAAGAGGTTGGAATAGAAGCCCAATCCTTGATCCTTTGTGGGAACCACCATAATGACCTCTTGCGACAAAAGTTGCTCTAACTCTAGAAGGAGCGACTGCTTTTTCTCTGGGTCTCTGGGAACACTTGATATGAGGAAACGAGGAGAGGGAAATTCTTGGAACTCCAGCTTGTATCCTAAGGTTACCGTGGAGATTACCCATCTGTCCTGGAAGTCCTCCTGCCAGAGCTTTGAGAACTGCAGCAGTCTTCCCCCCACTCGAGCGAGCGGAGGCGCCCCTTCATGAAGAGGCCTTAGTGTTTTGTCTAGTAGACTTCTTCCCCCAGGACTTCTTTTGTCCCTGGGGTTGACTCTTGTTTCTTTCCCCAGACAGAGGAGGCCGTCCTGACTGCCTGGAGGCTGATGCCCCTGGCGCTGGGGAAAGAGTCAGAAAGATGGATGCTTACTCTTCTTCTTAACAGGTAAGAGAGTGCTTTTCCCACAAGTTATCCAAGTCTTCTCCAAACAACCTTGCACCACGAAAAGGAAACCCAGCCAGGAGCTTCTTACATGGTGCCTCGATGCCTGACCAATTTTTCAACCATAAGATTCTACGCATATGCACCAACCCAAGTGAAAGAAGAGAGGTTTGCATGATAGAATCTCTGATGGCGTCAACAACATAACATAAGGCCGCTGGAAGGTTAGCGAACCCCTGGGCCTGCTGTTCAGGTAGCACTTTGATGACCTGCTTAACATGGTCTCTTAAGTATTGACAGACTCAAATCGCTGCTATAGCAGGTTGGGCCACTGATCCTGCTAAGGAAAAAACATCCTTCAATAAGGATTCCATCTTTTTATCCACAGGATCCCTGAGCATCTGAGCGTTGTCTACAGGACAAGTCAGGCTATTATTTACAGAGGAAATGGCCACATCAATGGCCGGCATTCCCCGCATCTTAATAAATTTTTCTTCCATAGGATAAAGTGTAGAAAACTTTTTTGGCGGAAGAAAACGCTTATCTGGGTGATCCCACTCAGAATAAAGGAGCTTTTTAAGTAAATTATGAACAGGAAAAGCATGCGCTGTTTGAAGAGGATTCCTTAACAGATTCAGGTAAGGGTAACTTAAATGTGGAGCAGACCAATCCAGTAAGGATCTGTACTAAGACTTTCTCCTCTTGGGAAGTCGAAGAGGGTCCCTCTGCACCTGATTCCTCCGAAGAGGAATCATCTGTCCCATCCTGATCCTCTGAAAGGGATTCATCTCCTTTATCCCAGAGCTCCTCTGCCTGAGGGTCTTGGGAAACAGAGGAAGGCCTATTACATTTCTTCCACTGATTGAAGATGTAATCACGGCCATTAATCTTTGCTCTAACCCAGTAATGGTTGAGGAAAAAACCTCTTGTGTAATTTATACAGGGGCTGAAGTGCCCGAAGCAGGTACAGCCCCCGACCCCAACGGCTCTCCCTGGCCAGCCGTCCTTGGCCCCTCAGGGGGGAGGGTGTAGCAGACAGGGGGTCCTCAGAACCTGACCGAGATCCCCCAGTGTCTCTGGTTCTGGGGTTACTTGAACCTCTTCTACCCATAGTGCAAAGCAACAAGGTGTGAGGTATCCAAAAAATGAACACTGACTGCTGAGCGATGTAGTCCAGCAAAGCCCTGCTACCAAATGCCCAGTCTGGTGTTACCTTAGTAAATGCAGCCTAGGAGAATGCCTGTGTCTCACCTTACATGCGACTGTCAGCTCTGTGTCCCTCCAAGGCTCAGAGCACCTGTAAAGTGTGCTTTAAATAGCCATGCTTTCTGGCACTGTGGGCGTCTGAGCACGCTGACGCTGTGCTGACACCCCGCCCCTCGTTTTCGAAACAAAAGAGGGCTTTTCGCGCGAGTCAACCCTTCAGGGACAAGCATGGAGGAAGGCTGGGGGTGGAGGAAGAAGGAGGAGGCCAGCAGTGATGGGGCCTGCATTGAAATAGCAGTCTGGTGGCGGCGGTGGTGACAGTGTGGTGTAAAACTGCCTTACAGCACACCTGTAGCCTCCCCCTAGCCTGGGGGGAAAATCCCAGATGAGAAAACGCCCCATCCATCCTACCTGGAGCCGGTCGGAAGACCCTGTGCAGAGTCGAACGCTGAGACAGAAATCAGCATGAGAAGGTATGTGCTCTTGGCAGCCCCCGTGGTCACAATGGGCCTAGCATGCATTTACCTTAAAGGAGAAAACCCACTAGAATTCAAAAATTCTGTGGAATCTCCTCTTACCTTATCCAGCCGCAGGATTCTGTATATACAGACCCAATCTTCACCTCTCACGGTGGGCTCCGTTTGAAAAAACCGTCAGAGACTGGGGCCCCCTACGTATAGGGGGATCCACAGTTCTGGCCCTGTAAAGCACCCAGCCAGAAATTAGGAGATTTAAAGCCATTTTCTGATCTGCGGGGTCCAGCTCTCTAAAAAGAGAAGCGTTACAGGTAAAACCTTGTTTCTTTGGGTACCATCCAATTCGGCCATGAAAGGACACTTTGAATGGATCCGGTTCGCCTGGCTTGCCCCAGTATAGGATATCAGGATATTCCCTTTGGAGCTTCAGCACAGGACATCTTAACACGTCCAGCACCTAAGACACTGGCGTAAAAACTGAGGTATCCCTGTAAGGGGAGGGATTATATAGTGGGTTGAACTTCCTGATTAGGGTGTGACCAGTGTCCAATACCTAGAGGTACCTACATAACCCATCAGTTATTACTGTGGCTCTGTGTCCCGTGTTGTCCGAGAAAGAAATCACTATAACAGTTGGTCCTGCAGAGCCTTGAGCAATACTACTCACAAGTTTGCAGGGACACCTGCATAGTGATAATGTGCAGGAAAGGGAAAAGGTCCCCTGGGGAGCTACCTGATCCTACATCACTGGCTGGGGTGCTACAGGGACTGTGGTAGCATATGCTCTAATAAATACCCAATGCAGTTGCAAAGCTGCAAATCATTCGTTGTGCAATACCAAGCACAACATGCTCAGTAATCTATGTATTCCTATAACAAAATGTAATATATGCAAAGTGTTGTACCTGCCTAGTCATTTCTTTTTGTTTTTTTTTTATAGATGGGTCAGTTCTATTATGCAGCTAAGGCTTTTGATGTATTGGAAAGGCTAGATCCAAGTCCTGAATACTGGGAAGGAAAGCGTGGTGCATGTGTTGGAATCTTTCAGATGATCTTAGCAGGCCGGGAACCAAAGTGAGTATAGCATGATAGCAGGCCAGAATCTGTAATTTTTACTTTTTGTTTGTAGCAGGTACTCCTAACAATTACAAAGCATTATTGCTTTGAGGAAAAGTACCTATAGGGCAGCATGTAATGTGCAAATTGCAGGGATGTAATTTAAATAAGTACTTTTAAATTTAGCATTCTGTATAATTTTTATACAGTTTGATACATTATTTTAACCCTATTCCTGCTAGGCCCTGCACTCCACTTTTAATGTCAGGTAGTAAGACCATTTTTTAAATTTTGCACTTGTTATAGAAAAAATAAAAAGAAAAAAAAAGAAAAGTTAATTGTTGGGGTTTACAAACAACCTAAAGACTAAGTTCACCTTCAAAATTCTAGCTGCCCTAAGGTACCAATATAACATTATTGTACCTCTCTTGCAGAAAAGAAAAAGCTTTCTTTATATTCTAGGACATACCTTACCTCAGCCTCCAGGT
Organism: Lithobates clamitans; assembly: GCA_037952925.1. Taxonomy (NCBI): domain Eukaryota; kingdom Metazoa; phylum Chordata; class Amphibia; order Anura; family Ranidae; genus Lithobates; species Lithobates clamitans. Next base: position 1,620,644 of record JBBGZY010000884.1, read on the forward strand.
TATTTATAGAAAACTAAGAACTAACTTTTTGGTCCAATCTGCAGTACAAAAAGACAGCTTGGATATGACAATTTGATAGCAGTTGAAGTACTGTACTGTAAAAATCACTATCCAAATTAAAGTCTAATATTTTATTTTTATTGCAAACCTCCCTTTGCAAGTTGTACCTATAGGTAAGCCTAGAATAAGGCTTATCTATAGGTACTGTAAATATCTCCTAATTGTACGCCATTTAGGAGATATTTACTATATACTGCGCCGATGGTGTCATTGGCACATGCTCTGTGAAGAAACGGGCACCGCGCCCTTTCTTCACAAGCACGTGCTGTTACTGGCGGCTCCGCGCGCATGTGCGGGAGGGATGTCACGCAGCTCCGGCCAGTCACAGAGCCGGAAGGAAGAGGGGCAGCGTACATGGATGTGGCCTATAGTGGGGACGGCGCGGGCTTCGTTTGCAGGTAAGTGTCACATAATGTGTAAAGTGAGATTATCAGCGCTAACCCAAAAAACGTGTTAATGAAAAAAAGTGCAGATGCTTAGAAAAGCCTAAATATTCAGCTCATAGAAATGTACAATATATAAGCCCGAATCTCAAAAAACATTTACCTTACCTCCGTTCCCAGTCGATGCCTTATATAGGAAAACTCGTCAGCTGGAGCAGTAGTCATTGACGTCACCACGTACCAGCTGGCTGGCTTGAGCCGCAGTGGTGTTTTTTGAATTTGGTTCCGTGATTTTGGATGCAAGTATCTACATTTGTTTTTTTAATAAATCTATTGAGATACTGCACTATGAAGCCTCATCATCAGAGTTTCCCCAGCCCGCAGCAGGAGATAGGATCCCTGATTGGAGTTGCTGAAAAGGACATCGCTTATGGAATCAATCTCAGCCACCCACCAGACAGCTCTAGCAATCCCTGGTAAATAAGGCATTGCCATTATATAAAATGACATACATGGGTAGAAATTGCCCTAAAAAATTTGGGAATATTTGGGCAGCATGGGTGAAGGCAAACCATTTCACTATTGACTAAGGCTTACGGGCCACTGACCACTGCACCTGACATAAATTCTCCCCCACCAATAAAGTTCTATATCTCTTTGAGAATGTGAGGTTAAAATGTATGGACTAAAGGTAATCAAGGAGACCCCCTATACCCTCTCCCGGGATGGGTGCAGTGCTCTTGTTATCACACTGTGGCTTCACTGTTACACCTATATTTGTTAAGGAATGTAAGAAAACTTTGTAAGATGTCTGTATCTATGTCTAATCCGCTATAATTTGTTTGTTTTTGGAAAACCTAAATAAATTTTTTTGTTAAAAAAAAAAAGAAAAGGACATCGCTTGCTGGTCGTTTTTCAGTATGAGCGTGTATGATCTCCATAATTTGAGATCCAACTTCTCTGGTAAGCGGCACTGAGTGTTTTTGTCTAAGGAGCACCGAATGTACATCGCAGATCTTTCACTTACTTCTATAAGCACATTAAGGAGCACTTTTGGACTTTATTTGTATAAGATATGTGCATTTCTTACCCAAATGTCACTGATTTCACTTTTTTTGCAGTAAGGTAAATGTTTTTTTTTTGAGATGTGGGCTTATATATTGTACAAGTGTCACATAATGTGCTAGTATGCGATGCATACTAGCACATTATGCTTTTACTTTGTAGGGTAAAAGAAAAGAAGTAAATCCCATCAGGGTTTACTTCCTCTTTAAACTGTATATAAAATGCATTTAAACAGCAGTAAACCTACAACAGATTGAAATGATTGGATGTGCGCATTTTAACATTTTTATGTAACTGTGTACGTCACTGTTATTTTGTTTTAGAGAGACGCTGACAGAAGTCCTTCACTTGCTGAGAAGTACAGGTAGTACTCAGGTAGAATATATAATCCGAATAATGAAGAAATGGGGCAAGGATAACCGTGTGCCAGTATAACTGAATTTTACATACATTTGCCAAGATTTCTCCGAAGATTATTATTGTCTCCAGAAGAAGCTCTGCAAATTGTATCCATTGGAGGATTATACTTTGGATAGCTATATACCAGGAGAATGAGTGTTCAGATGCTCTTTTATCTGCAAAATATATGTTTTTTTTATACCATATTGCATACATAAATAATAAAATACAACTTTTACATTTAGAAGTCATAGGATAGTTTATTTTCATAAATCCTAACTCTGCCTTTAAAGAGGAACTGCTGTCTGCTCCACATAATTTGTAATAAAAACATATTTGCCATTCTGAAGCTTCCCTCCAACCACTTTGCATATTATTTTATATACATATACTGTGATTCTGTACTTGCAAAATATGCTGCAGAAATCGCCCTCCACTGAGTCTGGCTGCAACCATTTTAACTGTGGGCAGCTGAAGCTGCTGTCTGTTTACTTCCTGGATTTGCACAGACACACAGAGGCACACCTCCAGCTCTGCAGCTCTCATTGGCCCTCTTATGACTCATCCCCCCCCCCCTTTCCTGGAAAACTCTCATGTGAGAGAGAGAACTGTACATGATGTCATAAGCCTAGGCTTTTTACCAGACAAGAAACAGGAAGTGAACTGTATAAGGTATTTACTGGCAGAAAAAAATAAATGTTTTACTATCCAAAGTTAAAACAACAAGGACAGAGGAATTAATAGATGGAAAGATGAAAAATGACTAAAGTTCCACTTTAATTACAGTTTTCTTCTCGTTCATCGAGGAACACAGGAGTAAATTGTGGGTATACTGCATTCCACAGGAGGATTTGGACATTGGTAAAAAAAAATTGGTAAAAGTAAGTGACCAGCCTGGTATAACCCCTCCCACTACCAGAAAGCCTATTTATTTTTCTAGAAGTCCCAGGAGGATAGATGTATTTTCTGTACCGAGGGAAGTTTCTCCATTTTTACTATCCATTTTTTTTCTCCCACTAGCTCCTACTTACAGAAGTCAGAAGTACTTTTACCTTGCATTAGAGCTAAGTTTTCCCTGCTTGCTACACATGTTGGATCCCAAACAAACAAGGATCAATCCCACTGAAATGGGTTCCTCCAGCTCACAATCCACTAATAGTTCTGGGGCGGCCTGCAGTGTGCCCTTTTAAGGCTCTGACACTGACAACCTGGAACATTGTCCCCAGCTTGAGTCCATACATTCCTCTCAGACATTCCTCTGCTGGGTCTAGTTCCAATCAGGGAGGATTTTTCTGCAGTTATGCAGGTTTTTTGGGGTCTAATGGTAGTACCTACACAGGGGCGTTTTATAAAATCAGTGGGCCTATGTGCAAGATCATAGGTTGGGTCCCACCATTCAATAAAAAAAAGTGGTGCGCTTAGTGCACTGTGGCAAATAGTGAGTCATGGTTTTCAGTGTGCCAAGGGTGTAACTAAGATAAAAGGCCTAGAGCATTGGAAGTGAAATGGAAATGTACACAGCAAAAAGTGGGTGTGGCTAGATTGCTTTAACTGTGGGAGGGGCTTAAAGGAGCACATTAAATAAAACAAAAGCCCTTTTGTACACATAAAAATGCTTAGATTGCTGTACCACAAGTAAGAGTCTCGCAGACATGTATACACCTCAGCACAATCTTTTTTTCTTTTTTTTTTTTTTTTATTGAAACTCTTCCATTACATATGACTTTGTGCACACTGAGCATAGACTGAGAGCTAACACTTTATCTGAGCCAACCTTAAAGAAGAACTACATTAAAGGGGGCATGGCAGATGGGTGGTCTCCACAATAGCTCTAGGTTACAAACTAGAGGTCCGAGAATTCCCGTCTCCTTGTTTCCTCAGGTCAAATGTCCCCAAAGATCCAAAGAAAAAAGTCTCTCTTTCTAGCGTTAGACCGACTTTTGTCGCAAAACGTGATCATGGTGGTCCCCATGGAAGAGCAGGGGTTTGGGTTTTATTCAAACCTTTTCACGGTGCCAAAACCAAATGGGGATGTCAGACCCATTCTAGATCTTAAAGATCTAAACCGGTTCCTGAAAATTCGCTCTTTTCGCATGGAATCAATCCGATCAGTAGTCTCCTTCCTACAAGGAGGAGAACTTCTGGCATCAATCTATATCAAGGATGCATACCTGCATGTACCTATTTTTCCCGCTCACCAGAAGTATCTGCATTTCAAAGTAGAAAACCGTAATTTTCAGTTTGTAGCCTTTCCTTGCGGTCTAGCTACTGCACCTCGGGTGTTTACAAAACTTCTGGCCATTCCTCTGGCCAGATTAGGGACTCAAGGTATAACAATAATAGCATACCTGGATGACCTGCTCTTAATAGACCGGTCGGTAGCCCGCTTGGACCAAAGCATAGTCACCACAGTCAACTACCTGGAATACCTAGGTTGGGTCCTCAACCTAGAGAAATCTTTTTTAAAGCCAGTAAGAAGATTAGAGTACTTGGGTCTGGTCATAGATACGGCCCAGAAGAAGGTGTTTTTACCCCAGGCAAAGATCAGCGCCATAAAGGAGTTGGTTTAGGGGATCAAGGTAAAGAAGGGTCCTTCCATTCGCCTTTGTATGAGGTTGTTGGGGAAGATGGTGGCTTCATTCGAAGCAGTTCCCTATGCTCCGTTTTATTCACGACTGCTGCAAAATAGTATACTATCGGCCTGGAACAAGAAGGTTCAAGCACTAGATTTTCCGATGCGTTTGTCGCCAAAAGTGCGCCAAAGCCTCAGTTGGTGGAGGATATCCGAGAATCTGCAGAAGGGGAAATCCTTCTTACCAGTTACCTGGAAGGTGGTAACAACAGATGCCAGCCTTTCAGGTTGGGGAGCAGTCCTGGAAGAGGCGTCTGTCCAGAGGAAATGGTCCAGAAAAGAAAGGACTTTGCCCATCAACATTCTAGAGATTCTGGCAGCACGTCTAGCCCTAAGGGCCTGGACATTCAGGTCGCAGAATTCTCCTGTCAGGATTGAATCTGACAATGCCACAGCAGTGGCTTATATCAATCACCAAGGGGGCACCAGAAGTCAGGCAGCCCAGGGAGAGGTAAACCATATCCTAACCTGGGCAGAAAAACATGTGCCGTGCATATCTGCAATCTTCATTCCAGGGTTAGAGAACTGGCAGGCAGACTACTTAAGTCGCCAGCAGTTGTTCCCGGGGGAGTGGTCCTTTCACCCCAACATCTTCCGGGCTATATGCCACAGATGGGGGAATCCGGATGTAGATCTGTTTGCGTCTAGGTTCAACAACAAAGTCAACAACTTTGTTTTAAGAACAAGTGATCCACTCGCATGCAGAACAGGTGCGTTGGTGACCCTGTGGGATCAGTTCTCACTGATTTATATATTCCCTCCTATTCTGTTGCTACCTCGACTTCTTCACAGGATCAAGCGGGAAAGGAAATCTGTAGTTCTTGTGGCCCAAGCATGACCCAGAAGATCTTGGTATGCATAAATAGTAAAGATGGTGGTAGGGGCCACGTGGACCCTACCACCACATCCAGACCTGCTATCGCAGGGACCAGTGTTCCATCCTACTTTACAAATACTAAATTTAACGGTTTGGCTATTTAAACCCACATTCTGAAGAATCATGGGCTTTCAGGCTTAGTGATACCTACCTTGATTAATGCAAGGAAGCCAGCTTCCAGAGTCATTTATTATAGAGTCTGGAAGGCATATGTTTCCTGGTGAGAATCCAGAGGTTGGCATCCTAGGAAGTATGTCATAGGTAGAATTCTTGCCTTTCTGCAAATGGGGCTAGAGATGAAACTGGCCTTGAGTACTATCAAGGGCCCGGTTTCGACCTTATCAGTATTGTTTCAACGTCCGCTTGCTTCGCATTCTTTGGTCCGAAGCTTTATACAGGGCTTAACGTGGCTTAATCCACCGGTTAGAGCACCCCTGAACCCTTGGGACTTTAATTTAGTTCTGTCGACATTACAGAAACAGCCTTTTGAGCCGATATGACATATTTCTTTGGTCATTTGCCAAGAAAGAAGGGGTATCAGAGTTGGCGGCTCTTTCTTGTAAAGAGCCATATTTAATCATTCACAAAAATAGAGTAGTATTGCATCCTCATCCTAGCTTTCTGCCAAAGGTGGTTTCAGGTTTTCACCTAAACCAGGATATTGTTTTACCTTAATTTTTTCCAGAACCCTGTTCTAAGGAAGAGAAGTCACTACATTCTTTGGATGTAGTGAGAGCAGTCAAAATCTATTTGAAGGTGACTGCTCAGATTCGGAAAAAAACAGATATTTTGTTTGTGTTGCCTGAAGGTCCTAGGAAAGGAAAGGCAGCATTGAAATCTACTATTACCAAATGGATTTGGCAAGTAATTATTCAAGAGGAAGCAAATGGGTGAAACCTCGTGAGCTGCCAAAACTATAAGCTACCGTTGATTAAAAACTGAAAAAAGCTGCCTGCACTTCCCCACAATGTGAAAGAAATATGTATATATAATGTGCCGCGCTACTCTTAACCAACAATCTATGCTGGAAAGCAATCTAGATGAAATGTGTACCATAAAACAGTGGATTACAATAAAATAATAATATAATAATAATAATATAAAGTGCTCGTGCTCCGTGAATTACACACAGTCCATAATGGTATAAAAATGATCAACACAGTCCATATAAAGTGATAAGGTGTCTTCATGCAATGTGCACTCCTCCCCCTTCAGTTGTACCCTCACCTTAAGGGCTTAGAAAATGAGCCTAAAGATGTTTTCAGCAGATAACCTGGACCATCCTTGTGTTTTCTATTAGTATACTGGCTGCTGTATGCTGATACTCCACACTGGTCACCTCCTGCTCCTGATAATAGCCCAGCTTTAAAAGGATACCAGTATCTCCTGGTCACTTCCAACAAGCCTCCTTGCATATGCCACATATGCGAGAAGTCCCAGAGGAAGTCACGAGATCTGTGACGAAACCGGTAGGATCAGCCTGATTGACATGTGGGAAGCAGGAAGTGGTCTCGAGAGGAGGCATAGGATAGACTGAACGCTGCGAAACCAGGGCTGCAGATCCGGGATTCAGGTGACCCTATCCTCCCCTCACTACCACAGCACTCCAGCTATAAGCAAGGTTTTACTATGTAAATGTGAGTTGAATGTATATTGAGCGTTTTTTAAGATTAAACATTTCTCAGACGGTATCACACTATTGTATGCCTCTATTATTTTTCCTATGTGGCATATGCGAGGAGGCTTGTTGGAATCCTGTGTATCCTTTTCTTGGAGTACATCACGGGACACAGAGGTCCCTCCCCTCTTTCTGGTTACACGTGTATTGCTTTGCTACAAAATTAAGGTACTCCCGGTAAGGGGAGGGGTTATATGGGGAAATGAACTTCCTGTTTAGGGTGTGCCAGTGTCCATCACCTGAAGCTGCCATATAACCCATACAGTTATTACTGTGGCTCTGTATCCCGTGATGTACTCCATACCATGTACTCTATACCTACTTTTTTTCCCTCCTCTACTCTTTCTTCTTTTTCTTAACTTCTTTCTCTCCATTCAGCTTCTCCCCTTCTCTCTACCTACTACCTTTGCTCCAACCTAGCTCTTAACCCTCACCTCCCTACCCCCCTACCCTTTTTTTTTCTTGTCTCACTGGCCACCGTGATGGATTCAGTAACCATCACATCGCTCAATGTCAATGGGCTAAATATCCCTGAGAAAAGAAGGATGCTCTTACACGATCTGAAACGTTCCCGTTCTGACATGGCGTTTATACAAGCATTTCAAGCATTTCAAAGACAAGAAACCCATTTCAAAGCAAGCAATCTCCCCTTTCTCCAGAACAGGTTTTATCCCTTTTGTAATATGTTGGCCGATTTATGTAGGATATTATATTATTAATTATATGTATACATGTATAGTGATGTGTTCACATACAAACATTCCAGGACAGGCAGTTGACAAATCCATTCTACACATCAAAAGGATGTTAATGTTTGGCAAGGCCACATTGGTGTTTATCTAATTATGCATTGTTTACATACTTACAGTATCTCACAAAAGTGAGTACACCCCTCACATTTTTGTAAATATTTTATTATATCTTTTCATGTGACAACACTGAAGAAATGACACTTTGCTACAATGTAAAGTAATGAGTGTACAGCTTGTATAACAGTGTAAATTTGCTGTCCCCTCAAAATAACTCAACACACAGCCTAAACCGCTGGCATCAAAAGTGAATATGGATGGGCAACTCCCATTATAAAATCTCTGCATACGCGGATGACCTACTCTTTTCCCACTTAAATCCAATTATCTCTCTGCCCAATCTCTTACAGGAACTTGGGCAGTATGACACCCTGTTGAACTTGAAGATTTTTCAAAGTCAGAAGCCATGGATGTGGGGATATCTTCCACACAACTACATTGCCTACAGTGCAACTTTAAATTTAAGTGAATCTCCCTGGCTCTGAAATATTTAGGGATATATAGTGCCTTGAAAAAGTATTCACCCCCCTTGGCTTTTTACCTATTTTGTTACATTACAGCCTTTAGTTCAATATTTTTTTAATCTGAGTTATATGCAGGGCTTTTTTTCAGTGGGAACACAGGGGAACGCAGTTCCGGCACCTCCTGGATTGACTGTATGTAATGGTAAGGGGTGCTGGGGTGTGCTGCAGGGTGTTGATGCTCACTGCTGGGGGATATATTCTAGCTGGAGGGGATATATTTTTGCAGGGTGGGTCTATTTTTGCTAAGGAGGTCTATTGTTGCTGTTGGGGGACCTATTGTTGCTGGGGGTGGGTCTTATGTTGCTGGGGGGTCAGTTGTTGCTGAAAGATCTACTGTTGGGGGGAGGGGTCTATTGTTGGTGCCTGCCAGAGAGTCTATTAATGCTGGCTGTGTGGAGATCTGTTGATGCTGCCGGGAGTCTATTGTTGCTGGGGGGGGGAATTTTGTTGTGGGTTGCTCCATTGCTGTTAGGGGGATCTATTGTTGCTGGCTGCAGGGGATCTATTTTACTGCTTTTCTTGATATCATTACCAAATTCCATACAAATTATTTAGCAACACAAACTGATACTTGGTTCTGTATTGTCTAAAAGGGATGGTACTGGGAGGTGGGTGGGGGATGGAACCAAGGGATAGTGCTCGGAGGTGGGTAAGGACGGAGAAAAGGGCTGATTCAGAAAGGGGGAGTTCCTGCACCTATTGTCTGAGAAAAAAAGCCCTGATTGTATGTGATGGATCAGAACGCAATAGTCTAAGTTGGTGAAGTAAAATTAGAAAAATATATACATAAAACTATTTTTCAGAAATAAAAAAATGATAATAAGCATGTGCATATGTATTTACCCCCTTTGTTATGAAGCCCATGAAAAGCTCTGGTGCAACCAATTACCTTCAGAAGGCACCACATAATTAGTGAAATGATGTCCACCTGTGTGCAATCTAATTGTCACATGATCTATCATTACATATACACACCTTTTTAAAAGGCCCCAGAGGCACCATTAACCAAACACTGCCATGAAGACCAAGGAACTCTCCAAACAAGTAAGGGACAATGTTCTTGAGAAGTACAAGTCAGGGTTAGGTTATAAAAAACATCCACCTGGTACAGGTACAGTGTAATTTGTTGGGTTCCCATTAGGGCAATAGATGTTTGCAAAGGTACATTCCATGTCATGTAATTTACCTCTTAAAAAGAGATACCAACCTTCCAGGTCTACCATCCTTTCCTCCAATGTGAACCGTACTCCCCTAGCTACCCCAATAGCTACCGCCTTTGTTCTTCTTGTTGAGTCACCATAAAACCACATTGGATGATCTCTCGAAAACAACCTGACATTATCCTCATGGGAGATATGTGTCTCATGAAGGAACACTATACCGACCTTATAATGTTTAAGCTCCTTTAATATTTTGTGCAAGGGAAGGGTAACAAATAATTCTGCGCTGCCAAAAAATAGGAATAAGCAGCTAACACGACCAATATGATAAAGGCATATAATAGTAAAACAGAAAATTTGTGTAGCGCTAAAAGTTCAACGTAAAAACAATGTCCAACCAATGTTGACAGGTATCTGGAAAAACCTAGAAGAGAAGTCCTCCATGCATATAGGACTGGTGAAATGGTCGATGTAATTTCAGTGACTTCGTGTAAGGAACATATCAAATATGTGACATCTCAAATGAACACAGAAGAGACACACCACCACCAACAATAGGGAGGCTTACCAGATCACGTAGACCCAAGAGGGCATACGCCCAACTGGGTCAAATCAGGCTTGGGTGGTGGGTGATGGTAGATGTTCCAGAAGAGTAGTAGGGATGAAAGTCCAAGGGCAGACCAGATGCTAGTGGGTCCCTCGAGATGATGTTGGGAAGCAGATGGCAGTATTGTATAGTAGGAAGGAAAAAAGCCACATAGTGTGATTCCGTAAAACAAGTACCAAATTTATTAAAAAAGAGATACTCACATGAATTTCTTAAATTCAGCACTGTAAAAGTATGGTGGCAGTGGGGTCCTACCTGACGCGTTTCGTCCTCTTAGACATTGTCTGGGGGGTCCCCCCACTGCAGCCAGCAAGATATATATAGGTGGTGTGATTCAAATGATGGGAGGCCACTCCACATTGTGTACAATTGTCACTTCCAGTTTTCAGGCAAGATGGCCGTTTGGCGTGCGTTCCACGCCTCTCTGTGGAGCCAGATGCCGGAACCCGAAGTGAAACCAATGGGGTTAAAGAAATAACAAGTGAAACCAAATAAAACCACCCGAAAATCTCCCATTAGAACCTATAACGAATTCCTATTGTGTATAGGAACAAAGTATGTATGTGGCTATAAAAATATGATGGCCATAGAAGAAAGTGTGCTCTGGACGAACAGTCAGTGGTGCACGTGCACACCGTGATATATGCTGGCTTGTATGGGACATAGAACCAGCGGCGATGTGCGCGCGTGCAAACCGGGCATGCGCACCGGTTGAATAAACGTGACTAGAATGTCGTGTTGTTTAGATAGCGGTCCGCCCTCTATTCGGGAAAGACTCCGCCTTGGAGTATACACTCTGTGGATGGAGATTGACCTTTCGCCTATGCAAAACATGGTCACATGTGTTTGTGCGGTGGCCCCAAACAAACAAAAGATGTGGTATCAGCATGGACATAATGTGATAAACCCAAAATGAAAAAAAAAAAAAAAGGAAAACGTTTTTTTATGTGTATGCCTGTATTTAATACAACAAAAAATGCATGTGTAATGTGTGAGAAATTATTAATATTGTCTCAACCCATAGGGGGACAACATGAATACAGACAATAGATGTGTGTCAATGTAATAATATGTGTCCCTATATATATATATATATATATATATATATATATATATATATGTGCAAAACAGGTAAGGGGACTACCCATATGAAAAGCAATATGAGTGATTAGTGCACACATGTGAAGTGGGCTCCCCTCACAGTGTACAGATACATTTCTTGTATACAAACACAAGAATAAAGCTAAAAAGCAAATTAGACATATAAATACATTGTGCCAAAATAGTGGAAATGATAAATATATGAAATAGGAAACTATTGTTAGATTCCCATAGAAATACTTAGTGAAGAATATTTATTGAAAAATATTTATGAAAGATTACTAGAGAATAAGAGAGAGAATGTAAATGAAAATAAAGTGAGAGGGAAAATGTACTGAAAATAAAAATGATGGTGGAGCTGGGCATCAAGCCCTATTGATGAAGGCATTGACGTCCAGCTCGACGTTAATACCCAGGGGGAAGTGCGTTCGGAGCTCATGGATCCAGAAGGTCTCCAAACGTGACTCCCCTCTGGTCCTGGCGCCACCCCTCCAGGGGGGAATGTATTTGCCGATTACCACAAGCCAGCATATATCACGGTGTGCACACGCACCACTGACTGTTCGTCCAGAGCACACTTTCTTCTATGGCCATCATATTTTTATAGTCACATACATACTTTGTTCCCATACACAATAGGAATTTGTTATAGGTTCTAATGGGAGATTTTTGGGTGGTTTTATTTGGTTTCACTTGTTATTTCTTTAACCCCATTGGTTTCACTTCCGGTTCTGGCATCTGGCCCCACAGAGAGGCGTGGAACGCACGCCGAGCGGCCATCTTGCCTGAAAACCAGAAGTGACAATTGTACACAATGTGGAGTGGCCTCCCATCATTTGAATCACACCACCTATATATATATATATATATATATATATATATATATATATATAATCTCTTGCTGGCTGCAGTGGGGGGACCCCCAGATGATGTCTAAGAGGACGAAACGCGTCGGGTAGGACCCCACTGCCGCCATACTTTTACAGCGCTGATTTTAAGAAATTCATGTGAGTGTATCTCTTTTTTAATAAATTTGGTACTTGTTTTACGGAATCACACTATGTGGCCTTTTCCCTTCCTACTATACAATACTGCCATCTGCTTCCCAACATCATCTCGAGGGACCCACTAGCATCTGGTCTGCCCTTGGACTTTCATCCCTACTACTCTTCTGGAACATCTACCATCACCCACCACCCAAGCCTGATTTGACCCAGTTGGGCGTATGCCCTCTTGGGTCTACGTGATCTGGTAAGCCTCCCTATTGTTGGTGGTGGCGTATCTCTTCTGTGTTCACTCCAGATGTCACATATTTGATATGTTCCTTACACGAAGTCACTAAAATTACATCGACCATTTCACGAGTCCTATATGCATGGAGGACTTCTCTTCTAGGTTTTTCCTCGATACCTTTCAACATTGGTTGGACATTGTTTTTACGTTGAACTTTTAGCGCTACACATATTTTCTGTTTTACCTTTAATATTTTGTGCCTTTTTATTGGTGTATTGCGCCCACGAACGTTATATGATATAAATCTTATTGATGTCATCTTTGGTCATAATACTCCCTTTCCTTACTATCTGAACGTGACATGTTCCATTTGATGTAACCTCCTGGGTCAGAATCACCTAAAGCATCCCCTACCTCTTCCACCCTTCCGTCGTCCTCTCATTTTCCCCCAAAGTTGTGCTTTCTCCTCAAAAAATCTTACTATTACATCTCGAGGTAAGTCCACTGATATGTTTTGGGGTTGAACTCTTTCTATCACTAGGCAGTCCTCCGCTGCTCTGTCCAACACTGCATTGAATATTTTATTCATAGTTTTTCTAAGGTCTTGCCCTCTTCCTTCTGGTAGCGCACGAATCCTTAAGTTTTGTCTTCTATTTTGGTTCTTGTGATCTTCTATTTTTTAAAGAATCCTTCCCTGTTCCCGTTGCATGTCTTTAGCTTGTTCTTTTAAGATTATTAATTCTCGGGGTTGTTTGTCCGTTTTTTCTTCCGTCTCTTCAACCCGTGTCAATACTTGACTCAAATCCACCCGAAGTGTGGAGATTTCTGTTTTAATAAAGGTTTCTAGTCTCAGAAACATATCCACCACCATTTCCATTTTGGTTGGCAATTGGGCCCCCGCGCCCCCTGTTCCTCCATTTTACTTATTTCTAATTTACTTTCTGTGCTTGTATCAACTCTGAGCAGATCTGCAAATGCGCCTTTCTTTTTTCCGGGGGCTTTTTTCCTGTCCTTATTCCCAGATTGCTGCTTATCTGTTCCTGATTTTTCAACTCTAGGACTCTTTGGGCTCCCTTCTTTTGTCAAATATTTCTTGATCGTGCTTGTGTTAGCATTTTCTTTTGGGGGTTTGCTTCACTTCCTTTCATAGATCTACCTCTCATGTTGATTCTGTTGTTTATTTTTTAAGAGTTATTTTGTACCCACTGCTGACACACTTTAATCATGGGTGTATCTGTTTTCTTCAAATCGTATCTTATCCACATCTATTGTCTATACGTCTCAAGCTAATTACCCCCACTTTAACCTTCCACACTCTCGGGGGGGGGGGGGAATTAGCCAAGCATGCTCAGACAGGAGCGGGGCAAAATAGATTTACACCACCTGAGTGATATCAATCTCATTAAAACCTTTGGGGGGACATAAGAAAAAAAAGTGACAATGACACCTATATTTAAGTTCCACCAGGAGTAGCTTATCTACACTCATCCGAGTGGACGGTTCTCAAAGCTGTTTCAGAGATCACAAATCAGTTTCGCAGCTGATTCCTGGGCCACTGTCAGATGTTGCTCCAGGGAGATCAGTCCATACACCTTTTCTGATCAGTCATTTCCTGGGGTGCTTCACACGAGGTTTCAAAGCAGTTTATCACAGTTCCCAAACATACACATGTATATAGTGAATGTCTTGTCACATACAGTCCTAGGGTGCTTTCATAGACAGATCCTTTCCTTGTTATAACTATAAATCATAGCACTCTGTTATATAACACCACAGATTACATCTTCCTTGAATCTCTTTAAATAGTTCTAATTCTTTTTTTTTTAATTAATTAACTTTATTTTTATTGTTTTTCAAATACCAAAAAGAGAACATACAACATCATAGAATATCATATAACAGCTCATAGTACAAAAAACAAAATTGTTATTACTTTATCTTCCCTCTCCCTCCCACTCTCCCTCCCACCCCCCAATTATTAGTTATGTATATACTTCTGTTAGTCACATTGCCAAAGGAGAAGGGGGAAACCATCTCCCTAGGCAGGAGAAATGTAAAAGAGAAAAGCATCCAGGGCCTCGTAAGGGAGAGAACCAAAAACAAGGGGGTGGCAAGGAAAGAGAGAGAATCTCTCACCATCCCCTTATAGGGGGCACCCCATCTTGTCCAGCCAAGGCCCCACATTCCTTCAAACTTCCTGTGATTACCCTACCTAATGCATGTCACCCTCTCACTCCAAACCATTGAATTAATGGTCTCAACCCAGCTCTCCACTGTCGGGGCAATCTGTACCTGCCATTTCTGTGCTATTAATTTTCTCGCCTGAAACAGGCATCTCAACACTACTTCGATGGCACCGGTCAGGGCTCTACCTTCCTCCAAGCTTCCTAAAAGGTAAGTCTTGACCTCCGGTTCTAGTGTGATCCCAAAAGTTTTATTTATCATAGCTACTATCTCTGCCCAGTATCTAAATTGCTTAGGGCACTTTCACACCATATGAATCAGGTATCCTGACGCCTTACATCTGGAGCACTCATCATTTTTTCTCCTTCCAAATTTAAACATTTTTTGGGGGGTATATTAGATTCTATGAATTAGGAACAAATGGGATACTTTCTGCGAGGGAGAAATTGAAACCAAGGAACCTCGTTCTAAGATCCTATCCCATTGTTCCGTAGTCATTGCCACCACGTCTCTCTCCCACCCCGCTCTACTCCTGGAAGGTCCTACTCCACTTATTATTCTAGCCCCCAATCTAGCATATAACTCAAAGATTAGTCCTTTAGTTGCGGCTGGTTTAATTATTTTTGGAAGTGTGGGGATCTGAGTTCATTCAATGGTTTGTGACCTAAACTGTGCTTGAATTGCATGCCTGATCTGCAGATATTTATAAAAATGCCTTATTTGATATATTAAATTTCCATCTTAAGTCCACAAATGTCTTCATGAGATTCCCCTTTATATAATTGAGCCAATCAGTTCATACCCTGCCTCTCCCTTTCCCTGGGCCTCTCTATACCCCTTACTTCCGCCAAATTTTTGTTGTTCCATAAGGGGGTGTATTCTGTCATCTTATTATATCCCATTAATGCCTTCGTTACCTGCCATACTTTACTGACTAATTTTATCGTTGGGCATCTATGAATAAATAAGTCCGCCTCTAACACCTCCACTAGTATACTATGTGGGGCCCCCATTATCATCATTCTGTTGCAAGGGTTCCCCCCTGCCGGGTCTCCACAACCCATTAAATGTTGTAACTGGGATGCCAGGAAGTATGATCTCGGGTGCGGGACCGCCATACCCCCTTCTTTAGTAGGTAATTGCTTGGTTTGCAAACTAATCCTAGAATGGCCCTTCCACCAAATTAATTCCCTAAAGAGGGATTCTATTCTCTTGAACCACTTCTGACCTATCTAAATGGGAGAGTTACGGAGCAAGTACAGGATCTGCGGTAGCCATATCATCTTTATTAAATTACAACGCCCTGCTACAGATAGAGGGAGTCAGCTCCAAATATCTCCCTTTTGCTTTAATTTAAGTAATAATGGGATTAAGCTATCATTAATATACTAGTTTATATCACTCATGATCCAGACACTAAGATATTTCAGTTTGGCAACTACCTTCAAGTGGGGAGCTCCAGGCGATGTCTGGTTACCAAGTGGGTCAACCAGTAACAAAGCCGATTTCTCCCAGTTGATAACCAGACCGGAGAATCGCCCAAATTCACCAACCATTTGTATCACTGTGTTTAGCGAGGTTTCAACATCTCCAAGAAAAAAACAGAACATCATCTGCGTACAGTGCTATCTTGTCCTCCTCCATTTGCCGCCGGAACCCATGTATATCTAACCGTGATCGAGTCATAATTGCTGGTGGTTCCATTGCAAGAGCAAACAATAGAGGGGACAAAGGACAGCCCTGTCTCGTCCCTCTCTCCAACTGGAATAATTCTGAGTATTCATTGTTAATTTTTATTTTAGCTCTTGGTTCGCTGTAAAGTATTTTCACCCACTTTATAAAGGAGGAGCCAAGCCCAAATCTCTCTAACACCCTCCATAAATAGTTCCATTCTAGGCTATCAAAGGTCTTGGCAACGTCCAAGGCCAGTATGGCCCTAGAACCTACAATGTCAGGAATCTGCTGGTTTAAAAAGACTCTTCTGATGTTGGTACTAGTTGATCTGTTGGGAATGAAACCCGACTGGTCAGGGTGTATCAACTTTTGAATACATCCATTTAGACAGGTTGCTAGCACTTTAGCCAAGATTTTTATGTCAGTACATAGTAGTGAGGTTGGGCGATAAGAGAAGACATCCAATTGGTCTTTCCCCTCCTTGTGTATTACAATGATGGCGGCTTCCGACGTTGAGATGGGGAGTCTCCCATTGGCTAATGCCCATCCTAATGTTTTCAACAATTCTGGAAGTAGTACCTCACCATATCGTTTGTATATTTCTACTGGGAGCCCGTCCAGCCCTGGTGATTTTTGGCTGGACATCCCAGCCACTGCTCGTTTTAGCTCCTCAAGGGTCACTGGTGCTTCTATGTCTATTCTATCCTTCTCTTAATATTCCCTGGGAGAAACCATCTATTCTTTCACACTCAGCTCCCCTATTGGATTTATACAAATGTTTATAGTATTCACTGAATGTATGCATTAACTCTGTCGCATTGGTGGATATCTCCCCATTTGGTCTCCTAATTGCCGAAACAGAAGAAGGGGGAGTATTAGATTTAATCAAAAGGGACAACATACGGCCCACTCTCTCCCCTTCTCCAAAATGGCTCTGCCTCTGAAATATATGTCTGTTCTCCATCCTCCTTGTAGTGGCCATTTTATAGACTTGTTGCTTATCTAGCCATTCCCTTTGCCTGTCCGGAGTTGGGTCTTCAGTATATCGCCTCTCTTCCTGCATCGTCTCATCCCTGATGTCCCTTTCCCACTCTCTAGATTTCCCCTTGGTTCTTGCCACCTGTTGGATCAAGAGGCCTCTAAGATAGGCCTTCAAGGAGTCCCAGACCACTCCAGCTGACACCGTGCCTGTATTGATTTGCACAAATTCGTTCAATCTAATCACCACATCTCCAGGGTTGCCTATCAATTCCAGCCAGCAGGGACTAATTCTCCATTCTCTAAAATGGGCTTTGCCCCCTGTATTTATTGTCAGCACCAGCGGGGGGTGGTCTGAGACTCCTCTTGGATCATACTCTATACTACTTACCGATGACAATACCTCCCAATTACCCAAAGCCATGTCTATTCTAGAGAGAGTAAGATAGGAACTTGAAAAACATGAGTATTGTCTTTCTTGCGGGTGGCACATACGCCATATGTCACTCAGCCCCAACTCCCCTAAAAATCGAGATAGCCGGCCCTCTCATACTGTACTGGGCTTATTTTCCTGTGGGAATCTGTCTAGGCTCTTGTCTAAAACCTCATTAAAATCTCCCACCGCTATTATTGGGGTTCCCATTTTATCCAGCACAAACTCCAACAGTTTATGTAGAACCTCAAGCTTAAATGGGGGGGATGTATATTTTTGCCACATATGGTTTATTCTCAATCAAATCAAACAAAAAAATATACCGGCCCTATTCATCAATACAGCTCTCTCTGCAGGAGAACGCCACTCCCCTCCCAACCATTATGCTCACCCCCCTTGAATAGGAGGAATGGACCGATTGGTATTGGGATTGGAACTTCTGGTTGCAGAGTTGTGCCGCCGTAACATCAGTCAAATGCGTCTCCAGGCCCGCTCCCCTACAGTGCCGACAGGACCATAGCTCTCATAATTGGGTCCCCTAAACCTCAGACATTCCAAGAGGTTATACTAAATGTCCTACCTTGCATGGAAAGATATAAAAAATAAAGAAAAAAAACAAAACGGAAAAAGAAACACGCAAAGAAAAAACAATCTCGCACTCTCCCCTCCACCTCAAATATTTTCTCCAATCTGTGTATTCCTCCCTCCCTCCATATCTCACCCTTCTCTCTGTTTGTGCCTTCTGTTGTATTAATAATATTTATGGTGTTCATTTCTTACCCCCGCACCCTACCCCCATCCCACCCCTCTACCCCCACCCTCTCTCCCATATCCCCCCTCCCGTGCCCTTCTGGGCCTACCCTAGGGGCTTCACCTGTAATCTTGCCATTCCTCCCCCACCATTCCCACCTCATATTCAAAACCAGTGTCATTAACAACTTTAGTGTAAAACATAACCAATTTGGGAGCCCCATTAGCTCCCTTGTTCCCATGCTTACATTCATTCACCCAAAAATGTGTCTCACATCCTCCACTCCCTCCAATCAAATGAATCCATCTTATTACAATATAATTGTATTACAGTGATATTGCAATTATATTTTAGTGTAGTCCTAAAAGAAAAAAAAAAAAAAACAAGGGGGAGAATAATAATCGGCTCCAAAAAAAGGGGGGGGGGGACTCCCACTGGTGATCCTGAAAAAGTAAAATAATCCTCCACCAATCCACCCCCCCTCCCAAATAATCGAATATAGTTCCATGCACAACATCTTCTACAGGTCCTTCTTATGTTCCTCCAGCCATTGCGACACTTCAGTTGGTGAGCTAAAAAACAAAGTTCCGCCCAAAGCTGTCACCCGTAAGCGGGCTGGATATGGCAAAGCATATTCAATTTTATGTTTCTGCAGAGTTCGTTTAATTGGTATAAATTCAGCTCTCCGCATTTGAAGCTCTGGGGAGAAGTCAGGGTACAATGATACCCTAACCTCATTATACATGATATCCCCCATTTCTCTGGCCTTCCGAAGTAGGATCACCTTTTCATTGTAATTAAGTTTCAAAAGTAGTGGCCTGGTATAATCATCAATACAGCTCTCTCTGCAGGAGAACGCCACTCCCCTCCCAACCATTATGCTCACCCCCCTTGAATAGGAGGAATGGACCGATTGGTATTGGGATTGGAACTTCTGGTTGCAGAGTTGTGCCGCCGTAACATCAGTCAAATGCGTCTCCAGGCCCGCTCCCCTACAGTGCCGACAGGACCATAGCTCTCATAATTGGGTCCCCTAAACCTCAGACATTCCAAGAGGTTATACTAAATGTCCTACCTTGCATGTAAAGATATAAAAAATAAAGAAAAAAAACAAAACGGAAAAAGAAACACGCAAAGAAAAAACAATCTCGCACTCTCCCCTCCACCTCAAATATTTTCTCCAATCTGTGTATTCCTCCCTCCCTCCATATCTCACCCTTCTCTCTGTTTGTGCCTTCTGTTGTATTAATAATATTTATGGTGTTCATTTCTTACCCCCGCACCCTACCCCCATCCCACCCCTCTACCCCCACCCTCTCTCCCATATCCCCCCTCCCGTGCCCTTCTGGGCCTACCCTAGGGGCTTCACCTGTAATCTTGCCATTCCTCCCCCACCATTCCCACCTCATATTCAAAACCAGTGTCATTAACAACTTTAGTGTAAAACATAACCAATTTGGGAGCCCCATTAGCTCCCTTGTTCCCATGCTTACATTCATTCACTCAAAAATGTGTCTCACATCCTCCACTCCCTCCAATCAAATGAATCCATCTTATTACAATATAATTGTATTACAGTGATATTGCAATTATATTTTAGTGTAGTCCTAAAAGAAAAAAAAAAAAAAAACAAGGGGGAGAATAATAATCGGCTCCAAAAAAAGGGGGGGGGGGGACTCCCACTGGTGATCCTGAAAAAGTAAAATAATCCTCCACCAATCCACCCCCCCTCCCAAATAATCGAATATAGTTCCATGCACAACATCTTCTACAGGTCCTTCTTATGTTCCTCCAGCCATTGCGACACTTCAGTTGGTGAGCTAAAAAACAAAGTTCCGCCCAAAGCTGTCACCCGTAAGCGGGCTGGATATGGCAAAGCATATTCAATTTTATGTTTCTGCAGAGTTCGTTTAATTGGTATAAATTCAGCTCTCCGCATTTGAAGCTCTGGGGAGAAGTCAGGGTACAATGATACCCTAACCTCATTATACATGATATCCCCCATTTCTCTGGCCTTCCGAAGTAGGATCACCTTTTCATTGTAATTAAGTTTCAAAAGTAGTGGCCTGGTATAATCGGCCACCTGGTGGGTCTTAAAAGGAAGTCGATGGGCCCTTTCAATCGCTAAAAGTGGTGGGCCCAAAAATTTCCCTGAGCCACTCCTCTAGAAATGTGATGGAATTAGAACCCACGCTCCGTTCCTATAGGCCTGTCACTCTCACATTATTTCTACGACTTCTATTTTCCACTTCATCGAGTTTCGCTGCCTGTATAACCATTTGTTCCCTCATTCCCTTAACTTCTTGCTTTAGTGGCTATAAATTGTCCTCTACTGTACTTAATCTCTCTTCTAAGACAGTAGTCCTTTCCGCGGTCTTACGCAGTTCATGACACATTAAGAGTAGTTCCTCCTTAATGCTTTGCAACTGGTTATCGAGACTGGCATTAATGGCATACAGCACATCCCTCAATTTGAGTTCCACCTCCTCTGATATGGGACCAGTGGCCATGGCCGCCCCAGCTACTACAGCAGGTTTTGCAGCTACAGTACTTGTTTTTCCTCCCCCTGTCCCTTTGATACTCACGGTTTTGCTGCTAGATGGTGCGGTAGGGTTTGAAGACACATGGCCATGGCCCTGGCCCTGGTTCTTTCTGTCTGATGCGGAGCCCACCTGGGTTTTGGCTTGTGCTGCCACCTGTTGGTGACAGGGAGGTTGTATGGGCGAAGCGCTCCAATTTGGTTTCTGCAGCTGCTGCCGCCTGGTTCCCCCTCTCCTTCTCTTTGGCAGAGCGTGTCATCTGGGTCCCCTCCTGGGGTGGCTGCTCCTCTGCTACTCATTTTTTTGACATATCAAATATATTAAAAGGCTTGTTGAGGGCTTATTGAAGACCGTTATTGAGGACAGTTATTGAGGAAGGTGGGGGGAGGGTTTGAGCCTCCTGACGGGTCTCCCCATTTTCCCGCAGTGCTCTCACCGTATCCGCTCCCCATTCATGTCAGCCAAGCAACCCGGGACCACAGCCGCAAGTCTCGTAGAATCTTGCGGGATCGCCGGCTCTCTAACTAGTCAAAGGAGACAGGGAGACAAGGGAGACAGCTCCATCTCTCCAAGCATCCAGCACAGAGCAAGAGTACCCAGGGGAGCCAGGGAAGGAAAAAAAAAATCAAACGAGCCCCTCACCAGCCTCCTCATTGCCAACATTATCAGACCATGCTCCAGTGACCATGGAGATGGAAATATCAGGTGCCTTAGGACCACTATACACATGGAGATTAAATGAAGATTTAATACAAAATATTGTAGAGGAAGAGAAAATAAAGGAGGAAATAGAATATTATTTTGATCTAAATGATACAAAGGACGCAATGGGAGCTACACTCTGGGAGGCATATAAAGCCTATATTAGAGGTATCCTAATAGAGATTGGTTCTAGGAAAAAGAGGAGAGGATTAAAAAGAGGGAGGTATTAATAAAAGAAATCCATGAGTTAGAACAAAGGCACAACAAAAAGGAGCAGGGGAATAGTTTCAGACATTGGTGATAAAAAGGGATGAATTAAAAGAACTACTGGACCAAGAGACCAGGCAGGACTTTAATAGCATGGCAAAAGAAAGATATTTATGGGTAAACAAAACAGGGAAACACCTAGCTAGATTAATGAAGAAGAAAAAAACATTAAATTATGTAGAAAAAATACAGAATAATGCCCCGTACACACGGTCGGATTTTCCGATGGACAATGTCCGATCGGAGCGTGTTGTCGGAAATTCCGACCGTGTGTGGGTGCCATCGGACATTTTCCATCGGATTTTCCGACACACAAAGTTGGAGAGCAGGAGATAAAATTTTCCGACAACAAAATCCGATCGCATCAATTCCGACCGTGTGTGGCCTGTTTCGACGCACAAAGTGCCACGCATGCTCAGAAGAAATTCCGAGACGGGACAGCTCGTTCTGGTAAACTTAGCGTTCGCAATGGATACAGCACTTTCGTCACGCTGCAATGTTAAAAATGGTTTAATACAGCGCACTCTCTTCTTCTTTATAATGTGACAAGAATTAAGTAGTTTTGCTGCTCATATTCACACACACTTCTCACAAACTTTTATTTGTGTTTTTTTAGTGGGATTCCCTGAATATATTGTTATTGTCACATCTGACTTTTTTTTTTTTTTTTTGTATTTTCAGCCTTTTTTTTTTCTTTAATGTTTGGATTTTTTCCAAGGCTGATCTTTGTTCAATGTTATTTTTATTTTTACTCCAGAATATTTTTGTGTGTGTTTTGTGTGTCAAGTTACCTCAACACCATTGATATCTTTTATTATTTAATCTCCAGGAGATTGTTTGGTGTTGGTGTCCCTTGTTCATTTCACATTGTATATTTGAAATGTACCTGAATCCTCACAAACAAACTGTCATTTTTGAAGTAAAACACATAGGAGAGTATAATTCAAAACAAAAATCCTTTATTAAGGGATCAGAACCAAACAAAGAGGAAGGCAACACTGGATCAACATGAGAAATTAGCGAAGCCTGGGACCCCCACGGCAGACATCAATTCTTCAACATCAAAATTGGTGGCCTGAGGAGTCCATATGTAAGGGAGGGCAGTCTGGTCTGGGATTCGCAGAGACTCGGATAGCAGCAGATGACATGTGTGTCCCCAGGCTGTGGTACCACAAGAGGCTGCATTTTTTGGCCGACCAGACTGGATCCAGGGTCCTCACTTTCTGGTCTAACTTTCACGCTTCCTTCCGGGCTGTGGCTGTGCAGTTGGAGATGTGGCAGGAGGAGGAGTAGGACCTGGAGGAGGACTGGGAGGACCTGGAGGAGAGGGAGGATGAGGAGGAGGACCTGCAGGAGGAGGAGGAGGACCATCGCAAAGGTGTGTCTGAGGTGTAATTTGGCCCCTCATACCTTTCCCAAGAGCCTCCAATATGAGGGCCTCACAGATTACTTGTTGGCCCTCCTCCATCCTCTGCATTTTATATGCAATGACGGCAACAATGTCCTCCTCCACGGTCTGTCGTGCTCACAGGATCTCTGTAGCCCTCCAAAAGAGTCCTCCGGTAGCCCCCTCTAGGGCACTCCTCCTCCTGCCACTTTCCCTTTTCAGGGGGGGTGGAGGGACCTGCAGATCAGCCAGCCGGCTCGGCCCGGCCACCTCCTGGCTGAGACTTCCCTGTGTATGAAAAAGGGACATGGTTGTAATGTTTTGCATCATCAATCCCAATCCTAAATTAGTACTCCCAACTAACATCTAGTTAACATCATTGATTGGACAAGCAGAAATATTTAGAGGAATGCCATACCTGGCTCAATCTGGGCTCCTCCACATGCGGCCTGGAAGGCCCAGGTTGGGCGTCAGAAGCCTCAGCCGGGGGGGGAGGAAGCGTGGAAGGAAGACTGGAGAGGGATGACCTGGGTTCAGTCTGGCCTGCCAGAAAATGCAGTCTGTCGTAGTACCACATCCTGGGGACATAGATGTCATCTGCTGCTCCGGATCTCTGTGAATCCAGGACTTTCTTGCGCTCCCTCAGATATGTGCTCCTCAGGCAACCAATTAATATCTTTAAATAGGTGATGTCTGCCGTGGGGATCACCTGCTTCACAATTACCAACAATTGCACCAGTGCTGCCTTCCTCTTTGCTTGGTTCTTGAAATGGGGGTGTTTAATCTCCCACAGACAGGGCAGCTCCCTTAGCATATCTATGAATACTGACATGAAGTCATTATCTTTGAGTACCATATCCATGTTCACTGCAAGACACAACACAAGACAAAGCCTAATGTCAGACAAAACTCTCCTAATCTTTTACAATATAGGCCTCAATGTAGAAGCAGTATAGGCACAAGTTTGTCTCTTACCTTCGTTCTTACGATCGGCGCCTCCAATGCTCCTTCCTCCGCTCACAGATCGTACGTAATACGCACATGTGTTGCGCTTTATATACACTGCGCATGCGTGTAACCCACCTGACGTTCTTTCTAGTCTATTCCCCGCCCCTTTTCGTTCGGCGCAGTGGGTGAAGAGCATGATGGCGGAGTCACAGCAGGTGCGTGATAATTGCAGGAACGAGGAGGAGGAGGAGGGAAGCCCGGATCCAGGCACGTCCCGATCCAGAAGGAGACGTTTTAAGGCCACAAATATGTCCTTTGGGGAGATGTTGGAGATGGTCGACATCATGAGGAAGTCCGACTATGACGGGAAGTATGGGCCTTACCCCAACCCGAACATCCGAAAGGCCAAGATCATGGCGAAAGTGGTCAGGAGTCTTGAGAGGAATTTCGGGGTCCGAAGACCAAAAGATAAACTCAGGAAGCGGTGGTCGGACCTGAAATTGAGAGAGCCCGAGCAGTACCGAAAGATCCGGAGAGTGCTGCAAAAAAGTAAGTAGTTGTGCTGTGTTCCTATTCTTTCTGTCTTTATTCCGTTCGTTCTGCTCCATATGCTTTTAGTAATTGTAACGTTTAAAAGGGCAACTTTAATGTTCATGGGCCCATTATTCGTTCGTATCAAACATTTTTCTTTGGGCCTCTAAAACACCATTGTTTAGGCCATATGCATTTTCCCACATTTTTTTGGGGCCTACTTGGATGCCAAATATTTGTTTGTGTAGATGGGTTTGTTACTAGAATGAAATGCCAACTAGGTTCTGTGTAAGGAGAGGACACTGAGCAGCTGTTTTCACATCTGGACACTGGAGCACTAGTGTGGGACCCCAGAACACCATTTTTATTATGGGGCCACACAGGTGCTCCAGTGTATACTATAGGGGGGGGCTACATCTGTGAAGCTTGTACTAAACAGGTAAAGTATTGCAGCTTGACAAAGGCCAATAAAAAATATACATCTTGGAACTCTGCTAAAATAGACAATTGTACCCCACTTCCAAGCAATGTTTCCTATTTCTAGTTCTGCCATCAAATATCTGTGTGCTAATTATACCATTTTTGTTTTACAAAACAGAAAAGACTCAGAGGACACCCCTCATCCCAGGAGACCAGAGACCCCCCACCTCTGGAAGAAGGTGAATCACCGCAAACCCAAGAAGAAGTGCAGGAGTAAGAAGAAGACATGGTGGAGATTGGCACCACAACAGGTGAGTGTCTGCGACCACAGGCTCAGGTTACCGATATGGATGGTGGCAGATTTTTGATACCTATTTTTGTTTTCTTTATCTCTTTTTAGGTGATCATGATGTGAGGGAGAGAGAACGCTTTACTTCTGAAAATGCCCAGATCCTGATCGGGGAGATCATGGGGTGTAATCTCGAATTGCACAACATACAGCAACAAATCAGTGATGTTATTAAAAAAAATAATAACATCATTGATGTTTTGGGGCGAATTTAAAAGGCCACAAAATCACCTTTTTGGATTGTGGTCCAAGCTTTAAAATATTTTTGCAATGTTTTGAAAAGCCAAATTTGGAGGATGCACACAGTGTGCCAACATGTGCTATCTGACATCACGGGAGATCAATGGACGCGTTTTGGGGGTGCAACACCTTCCTCAATTATAAAGTAGCGGTGAGGAAGGGCTTGCTCCCCCAAAACACGTACCTTGATCCCCCCTGATGGCAGATAGCACATGTTGACATTCCGAACTTGGTGTGCATCTTCCAAATTTGGCTTTTCCAGGGGTGATTTCCCCCCATCTGAACGCTATATCAAACACAGTTCCTAAATACTCATGTCTGATATAGCCTTCAGGTTTTACCATATGTGAACTTTGTAAGTTCAATTTTTTTGGCTTTCTTGTTGGTTTTACACAGGCCTGTTTTATCAGAAAAGGACATTTCAATTTTTGATAATGCTACAGCAAAAATTGTTATACAACAAACATGTTGGTTCATTTTAAAAACCTTTGGTAAATGCACATGTGATTGTGCAGCTATAAAAAAGTTGGTTACTCAAGAATGTGTGTATTATTGTCTCAACACTACAACACTTTTGGAGTGATGTAATTGCTGTTTTATGCAAACATGGGGGTTATTTCCTAAGGGCAAATACACTTTGCACTACAAGTGCAGTTTCAGTGCAGTTGCAAGTGCACTTGTAGTGAAATGTGTTTTTGAATTTAGGAAGTACCAGCCAACAGTGTTTTTTATAAGGTTACCCAATCACGACATTTTCTGCACTCAACACATTTCTGTCAGGGTCAGCTAAAACAAACACAAGCAGTAAATGTCCACAAAGAATTTCTTTTGGTTGTTTTTTATTTGAAAAAGGTTTCACAGATTGTCTGGCATATTGATAGCCCCCCTACCCGCAAAGAACTCCAGGTATCGTAACCGGACATCACGGGCATTCAGGGAGGGCAAGCCAGGATGGCCACTTTCAAGCGCCGTCAGTGTTGATGGATTTGGGATTCCGGCCTCAGGCCCAACTGAGCCAGCATAGTTGGCTGAATGTTTTCTTAAAAAATTATGGAGAACACAGCAGGCAAGTATTATATGGTTCAGTTTATACTCCGCCATATGGATGGATGTCAGAAATAATCGGAACCGGCTGGCCAGGATTCCAAATGTGTTCTCCACCACTCTTCGGGCTCTGGCCAGCCGGTAATTAAAAAACCTCTGTTCCGGGGTGAGGGTCCTCATCGGGAATGGCCGCATCAGGTGGTCCCCCAGCGCAAACGCTTCATCAGCAACAAACACAAATGGGAGACCTTCAACGTTGTCCTCTGGAGGTGGCAAGTCCAAGCTGCCATTCTGGAGACGCCTGTAGAACTCCGTCTGGGCGATGACTCCACCATCGGACATCCGGCCATTCTTCCCCACGTCCACATACAGGAACTCATAATTAGCCGACATCACCGCCAACATTACTATACTATTAAACCCCTTGTAATTATAATAGTACGACCCCGAGTTGGGTGGTGGGACGATGTGGACGTGTTTCCCATCAATTGCCCCTCCGCAGTTAGGAAAGTCCCACCGCTGGGCAAAGTGGGAGGCCACAGTCTGCCATTCCTGTGGCGTGGAAGGAAACTGTTGAGGAAAAAACAATAAACATTACTATTTTTTCACAAAAACATGGCAAGCAGATTAGACACAAACATTATGGGGCAACCTCCAGATAGCATTTATTAAGGGGAATTTAACAACAACAAAGTATAAGGTACACCTATCATATTCCCCCTCCCCCCCCCTCTCATGGGCCATTTCTAACATTATAGGGGGGGGGACTCTTGGACAGGTAACCCTCTTCACTTCATTGAGAGATGAATGCCTAAATAATGGGTATTACTTGGAACAGCCCCTCCTTAGTTACACTATTGGCAGACCACTGGACAGGTAAGAAGTGTCTGAATACAAAGATATAAATACACACTGTACATATTTGAGCATATTTGAACATTCTGATATTACCTATCAAGATAATAATAGGATACAAAAACTTTAAACAGTACCATTGGAAAGTATACAGGCAGGCCCTTGCACTACATGCTTTGGGTAATTCATCCATACATCTGACCACAAAAGAGATGGGTATAGTGTGTATGGGTTTAGCAAAGTCAGCAGATAGATGATTGAGGATAGAGAATTGTGATCAGCTGACTTAGCAGTTGGGGGGAGGGAGGGTTACAAAAAATTTGGGGACACCACAAAAAAAAGCGTCTGGCACTCTGCCTGAATTTAAATCAAAAATAACATTTCCAAACATTTTAGGGGGTATTTGGGGTAAAGCACTACTATGGAGCTGATAAAATACATTGTTAAGTGACTACATGAGGTGAATATAGGGCAGGAAAGATCATGCTGGAGAGGTTATTGAAGGGCAAATATGTATGAAGGACATAAAATAATAATTACATAAAAATCCAGCATGCATGAGAACAAAGGGGACATTCACAGCATATTACAATCATGGTAATTAGGGAATGAGGAAAGAAATACAAGATATTAGCAAACATTCAATACAATAAAATGTGATATTAAAGGATAAAAATCTTACCTTCATATACTCCTTCTGCAGGACCTGGATGATGGCAGAACAGGTCTCTGGGATAATGATCCCCAGAGCCTGGGGGGAGATGCCTGTCGAGAACTTGAGGTCCTGCAGGCTTCTCCCTGTGGCCAAATACCGCAGGGTAGCGACCAACCTCTGCTCTGGAGTGATGGCTTGCCTCATGCAGGTATCCTGCCTGCTAATATAGGGGGTCAGCGAAGCCAACAAACGGTGAAACACGGGGTCCATCATCCTGAGTAAGTTCCTGAAATCATCAGGATTATTCTGACGGATCTCACGGAGCAAAGGCATATGACAGAACTGGTCACGCTGAAGCAACCAATTCTTGGTCCATGAACTCCTCCCCACCCTGTTCATGGACTGGACTTGTGTCAAGGTCAGGACCCCAACACCAAGCCCCCGCACAGCAGGAACTCTACGAGGAGTACGCATACGAAACATAGCTAGAAAACGGTCGGCTGCTCAGAACGAAGTAACAGAACGCACTGAAGAACAGCAAGGCCTGTGAAGAGCGACCTGAAAAACAGCAACGAGCAGGCAAGATCACACAGAAAACTCCGATACGAACTGACTGCACGCACTGAAGAGCAGATACAAACCCACAAGCACAAACTGAACAGCAGAAAACGATCTGAAAGCCACGAGTCTGAAAAAGTGTGAATCGTCTCTCACCAAACTTTTACTAACACGAGATTAGCAAAAGGAGCCCAAAGGGTGCCGCTCTTGGTTCTAAACCGGCCTTTTCTAGTCTCGTCGTACGTGGTGTACGTGACCGCGTGGTTGTCGATCGGAAATTCTGACAACTTTGTGCAACCGTGTGTAGGCAAAACAAGTTTGAGCCAACATCCGTCGGAAAAAATCCTAGGATTTTGTTGTCGGAATGTCCGAACAAAGTCCGACCGTGTGTACGGTGCATAAGGCAGGGGAGATGGCATATTCCACAATAGATATAGTGAAAGTGTTTCAGAAATATTATGGATCTTTATATTCGATAAAACAAAAAGAGCAACAAGAAACAGTAAGAATGGAAAAGATAAAAGGATTTTTCAAAAACGTTAGGTTACCTCAAATAGATGAGAATAACCTGAATATATTACAAAACCCCATAACAGAAGAAGAGATTAATATTGCTATAAAAGATTCGGCAAAAGGAAAAAGCCCAGGTCCTGATGGGTTCACAATCTTCTAATATACAAAATTTAAAGTAAACCTGTTACCTAGATTATGTGCATACATCAACGGATTGGGAATAAGTTATGAGATGGGAAAGACGCTTTGTTGGCCTTGGTTACCATTATGCCAAAGGAGGGAAAGGACAGTACCTTTTATGTTCAGGATATAGACCAATAACTTTGCTGAATGCAGACACAAAATTATTTGCGAGGATATTGGCTACTAGAATGAAAGTGTTGAAGGAACTGGTACATGCCGACCAGGTTGGGTTCATCCCTGGGAGAGAGGAGAGGGATAATGGTGTGAGAACATTGCTCATACTCCAAAAAATTAGAGAAGATTACGTGCCAGGTCTACTCCTGTCGATTGACACAGAAAAAGCGTTCGACCGGGTAGGCTAGGAGTTCATGATGAGTACGCTGGAAGCCATGTTTTTGGGCCCAAGGATGGCCCAATGGAATAAAACTTTATATAAACATCCTACTGCTTAAGGTAAAGTTAAGGTAAATGGGACTTTATCGCCCCCTTTTGAAATGCGTAATGGAAGGAGAGAGGGGTGTCCTTTGTCACCCCTTTTATTTGTATTATCATTGGAACCACTGTTGTCAACTATAATGCCCCGTACACACGGTCGGATTTTCCGACGGAAAATGTGTGATAGGACCTTGTTGTCGGAAATTCCGACCGTGTGTAGGCTCCATCACACATTTTCCGACACACAAAGTTTGAGAGCAGGATATAAAATTTTCCGACAACAAAATCCGTTGTCGGAAATTCCAATCGTGTGTACACAAATCCGACACACAAAGTGCCACGCATGCTCAGAATAAATAAAGAGATGAACGCTATTGGCCACTGCCCCATTTATAGTCCCGACGTACGTGTTTTACGTCACCGTGTTCAGAACGATCGGATTTTCCGACAACTTTGTGTGACTGTGTGTATGCAAGACAAGTTTGAGCCAACATCCGTCGCAAAAAATCCTAGGATTTTGTTGTCGGAATGTCCGAACAAAGTCCGACCGTGTGTACGGGGCATAAGGAATAACCCGGATATAGGTGGGATAAGGATTGGAGGAGAGGAACATAAAATAGCTGCTTATGCGGACGATGTATTATTTTAGATCTCCAATCCCAGGACTACTATGCCCAACTTAATGCAGACCTTGAAAACCTATGAAGAATTATCAAACTTTAAAATAAACCTGTCAAAATCAGAAATTTTAAATATAAGTAAAACAAACAGGAAGTAAAGTGTTTACAGCAGGAATTTCAATTCAGCTGGAAGACAGAATTAAAATACTTGGGGATAAGATTGATATCGGCCTTGGAGAAATTATACCAGGTAAGCTATATCCCACTGTTAAACGGAAAAAAAAAAGGATATTAAAATAATGACAATAAGGCCTCTTACATGGACAGGCAGAATAAACATCATAAAGATGATAATTGTACCAAAAATCATGTATAAATTTCAAATGATACCTATTCCATTGCCGCAGACATATTTCAAAACATTAAAAAATATGATATCTAAGTTTATGTGGCAGAGTGGTAAACCGAGAATTGCATTCTCGGTGTTAGGATGAGACAAATCACAAGGCAGATTGAAAGTACCAGATCTCCAAAAATACTATAACGCGGTAGTAATTTCACGGGTTATGGAGTGGGCAAAGGTGGAAAATGAAAAAAGATGGTTACAAATTGAAAATATAATGAGCAGTACATGGTTGGGTAAAATTATTTGGGTGCCACCACAATACAGAGCATTAGGGGAAAATACACACGAATTGACACGTAATGCACTTAGAATTTGGGATCTTATACACAAACAAACCAAAGGGAAATATAACTCTCCGCTAATACCATTGAAAGACACTAATTATTTTACACCAGTAAAGGGAAACTATTTGGAGATTGGATAAAGCACGATAATGTACAATTAAAGGAGATAATGGAAAATGGGAAAATAAAGACATTTCAAGAATTAAAACACAAGACAGAAACATTGGTGATTAATGAATGGCGGTACCTCCATTTGAAACACTTTGTCAATACCTTACCACAACCATTAAGGTCGCTGGAGAGACTAAGTTTAGCAGTATCTACAAAAAACGGGATATCACAGATTTCTAAAATTTTGTTGGCAGAGGATGGACTGGAGGTCCCGCCATATATAAAAAGATGGGAAAAAGAATTGGGCCCCTGGGGGAATAAACAACATTTAGGAAAAATTTTGAGGCTTGCACATACATCCATGGTCGATTCCAAAACAGCCGAGATGAATTATACATTTTTAACAAGGTGGTATAGAACCCCCGATAAAATATGCAAATATCAAAAAGAGAAATCGCCATATTATTGGCGGGGATGTATGGTAGTTGGAACGATGGCTCATATGTGGTGAGATTGTCCCAAAATTAAAAAATACTGGAAAGAGATCATACAATTAAAGAAATTACAAGTAGGGAATTAGTAGAGGACCCCTGGACGTGCTTGTTCCATGGGACCGAAAGACCAACAAAACAATATAAAGAATCCACGATGCCGCACTTGCTAAATGTGGCAAAAAGTCTGATACCAAGACATTGGTTAGAAATAGAAAGCCCTACAATAAAAGAATGAGTTAGTAGGGCAGATGAGACTTATATAATGGAATACTTGAGATACAGTGGAGAGGAGGAAATTGAAAGGGTTATAAGTAGATGGAAAGTATTGAAAGAGTTCAAGCTGACGAAAAGATATGCGGAGATTGTTGGTAGGTGAAAAGGGTCATATAGGAGAACTATGGAAACATGACAAAATGGGATGGATGAGAATATGTGGTGTGGGCGAGGGGGGGGGGGGGGGGGTTGGTGGGATGGATGTTATGGAAAGGATTGAAAATGTATACATTAGTTGTTTTTGGACTGTATAAAAATATAATTAATATGTCTTGGTTTTTGTATATGAATATAATCAAAATAAAGAATTTAAAAAAAATCCAAATCTTTGAGGATCCCTAGGAGCACAATCCAATCTATCATAACCAAATGGAAAGAACATGGCACAACAGCAAACCTGCCAAGAGACGGCCGCACACTTGCCCGGGCCGGGCAAGGAGGGCATTAATCAGAGAGGCAGCACAGAGACCTAAGGTAACCCTGGAGGAGCTGCAGAGTTCCACAGCAGAGGCTGGAGTATCTGTACATAAGACGTCAATAAGCCGTACGCTCAATAGAGTTGGGCTTTATGGCAGAGTGGCCAGAAGAAAGCCATTACTTTCAGCAAAAAACAAAATGGCACGTTTTGAGTTTGCGAAAAGGCATGTAGGAGACTCCCAAAATGTATGGAGGAAGGTGCTCTGGTCTGATGAGACTAAAATTGAACTTTTTGGCCATCAAAGAAAACGCTATGTCTGGCGCAAACCCAACACATCACATCACCCAAAGAACACCATCCCCACAGTGAAACATGGTGGTGGCAGCATCATGCTGTGGGGGTGTTTTTCAGCAGTCGGGACTGGGAAGCTGGTCAGAGTTGAGGGAAAGATGGATGGTGTTAAATACAGGGATATTCTTGAGCAAAACCTGTACAACTCTGTGTGTGTGATTTGAGGCTAGAGCGGAGGTTCACATTCCAGCAGGACAATGACCCCAAACACACTGCTAAAGCAACACTTGAGTGGTTTAAGGGGAAAAATGTAAATGGGTTGAAATGGCCTACTCAAAGCCCAGACCTCAATCTAATAGAAAATCTGTGGTCATACTTAAAGATTGCTGTTCACAAGCGCAAACCATACAACTTGAAGGAGCTGGAGCAGTTTTGCAAGGGGGTGTGCAAAAATCCCAGTGGTAAGATGTGGCAAGCTCATAGAGACTTATCCAAAGCGACTTGGAGCTGTGATAGCTGCAAAAGGTGGCTCTACAAAGTATTGACTTTAGGGGGATGAATAGTTATGCACATTGACGTTTTCTGTTATTTTGTCCTATTTGTTGTTTGCTTCGCAATAAAAAAAAAAAAAACATCTTCAAAGTTGTGGGCATGTTCTGTATATTAAATGATGCAAATCCTCAAACAATCCATGTTAATTCCAGGTTGTGAGGCAACAAAACACGAAAAATGCCAAGGGGGTGAATACTTTTGCAAGGCACTGTATATCCCCCCCATCACTGGCCAATGTCTTTAAATTAAACTTTCCACCTCTCCTTGGTATAGTGTGAAAACTCCTGGATAAATGACAGCAAGGTCTGCACTCATGGTTTGGCCAATGCAACATCATAAAGATGAGTGTCTTGCCCAAGTTACATAGTTAGTTACATAGTTACATAGTAGGTGAAGTTGAAAAAAGACACAAGTCCATCAAGTCCAACCTACGTGTGTGATTATGTGTCAGTATTACATTATATATCCCTGTATGTTGCGGTCATTCAGGTGATTATCTAATAGTTTCTTGAAGCTATCAATGCTCCCCGCTGAGACCACCGCCTGTGGAAGGGAATTCCACATCCTTGCCACTCTTACAGTAAAGAACCCTCTACGTAGTTTAAGGTAAACCTCTTTTCTTCTAATTGTAATGAGTGGCCACGAGTCTTATTAAACTCTCTTCTGCGAAAAAGTTTTATCCCTATTGTGGGGTCACCAGTACAGTATTTGTAAATTGAAATCATATCCCCTCTCAAGCGTCTCTTCTCCAGAGAGAATAAGTTCAGTGCTTGCAACCTTTCCTCATAACTAAGATCCTCCAGACCCTTTATTAGCTTTGTTGCCCTTCTTTGTACTCGCTCCATTTCCAGTACATCCTTCCTGAGCACTGGTGCCCAGAACTGGTCAGCATACTCCAGGTGCGGCTGGACCAGAGCCTTGTAGAGTGGGAGAATTATCGTTTTATCTCTTGCGTTGATCCCCCTTTTAATGCATGCCAATATTCTGTTTGCTTTATTAGCAGCAGCTTGGCATTGCATGCCATTGCTGAGCCTATCATCTACTAGGACCCCCAGGTCCTTTTTCATCCTAGATTCCCCCAGAGGTTCTCCCCCCAGTGTATAGATTGCATTCATATTTTTGCCACCCAAATGCATTATTTTACATTTTTCTACATTGAACCTCATTTGCCATGTAGTCGCCCACCCCATTAATTTGTTCAGGTCTTTTTGCAAGGTTTCCACATCCTGCGGAGAAGTTATTGCCCTGCTTAGCTTAGTATTGTCTGCAAATACAGAGATTGATCTGTTTATCCCATCCTCCAGGTCGTTTATAAACAAATTAAATAGGATTGGTCCCAGCACAGAACCCTGGGGAACCCCACTACCCACCCCTGACCATTCTGAGTACTCCCCATTTATCACCACCCTCTGAACTCGCCCTTGTAGCCAGTTTTCAATCCATGTACTCACCCTATGGTCCATGCCAACAGACCTTATTTTGTACAGTAAACGTTTATGGGGAACTGTGTCAAATGCTTTTGCAAAATCCAGATACACCATGTCTACGGGCCTTCCTTTATCTAGATGGCAACTCACCTCCTCATAGAAGGTTAATAGATTGGTTTGGCAAGAACGATTCTTCATGAATCCATGCTGATTACTGCTAATGATATCGTTCTTATTACTAAAATCTTGTATATAGTCCCTTATCATCCCCTCCAAGAGTTTACATACTATTGATGTTAGGTTAACTGGTCTGTAATTCCCAGGGATGTATTTGGGCCCTTTTTAAATATTGGTGCTACATTGGCTTTTCTCCAATCAGCTGGTACCATTCCAGTCAATAGACTGTCTGTAAAAATTAGGAACAACGGTCTGGCAATCACTTGACTGAGTTCCCTAAGTACCTTCGGATGCCAGCCATCTGGTCCCGGTGATTTATTAATGTTAAGTTTCTCAAGTCTAATTTTAATTCTGTCCTCTGTTAACCATGGAGGTGCTTCCTGTGTTGTGTCATGAGGATAAACACTGCAGGTTTGGTTACTGAAGCCCCCCGATTCACTCGTGAAGACTGAGGAGAAGAATAAATTCAATACCTTTGCCATCTCCCCATCCTTTGTAACCAGATATCCTTCCTCATCTGGGGCCAATATGGTCTGTCCTCCCTTTTTTACTCATTGCATACTTAAAGAATTTCTTGGGATTTTTTTTGCTCTCCTCCGCTATGTGTCTTTCATGTTCTATCTTAGCCATCCTAATTGCACTCTTACATTTCTTGTTGCATTCTTTATAAAGTCTGAATGCTGGGGATGATCCCTCAACCTTGTATTTTTGAAGGCCTTCTCCTTTGCTTTTATATGCATTTTTACATTGGAGTTAAGCCATCCAGGATTTTTGTTCGCTCTTTTAAATTTATTACCCAATGGGATACATTGGCTAATGCCCTTATTTAATATGCACTTAAAGCAAACCCATCTCTCCTCCGTATTCTTTGTTCCTAATATTTTATCCCAATTTATGCCTTTTAGCAAGGTTTGTAGTTTAGGGAAGTTGGCTCTTTTGAAATTTAGTGTCTTTGTGTTCCCTTCATAGTTACATAGTTACATAGTTACATAGTTACATAGTAGGTGAGGTTGAAAAAAGACACAAGTCCATCAAGTCCAACCTATGTGTGTGATTATGTGTCAGTATTACATTACATATCCCTGTATATTGCGGTCATTCAGGTGATTATCTAATAGTTTCTTGAAGCTATCAATGCTCCCCGCTGAGACCACCGCCTGTGGAAGGGAATTCCACATCCTTGCCGCTCTTACAGTAAAGAACCCTCTACGTAGTTTAAGGTTAAACCTCTTTTCTTCTAATTGTAATGAGTGGCCACGAGTCTTATTAAACTCTCTTCTGCGAAAAAGTTTTATCCCTATTGTGGGGTCACCAGTACAGTATTTGTAAATTGAAATCATATCCCCTCTCAAGCGTCTCTTCTCCAGAGAGAATAAGTTCAGTGCTCGCAACCTTTCCTCATAACTAAGATCCTCCAGACCCTTTATTAGCTTTGTTGCCCTTCTTTGTACTCGCTCCATTTCCAGTACGTCCCTCCTGAGGACTGGTGCCCAGAACTTCATGTTTCCTATTTGTGTGATTTATACTGAAACGAATTGACCTGTGATCGCTGTTACCTAAATTGCCCCGTATTTCCACATCCGTAATCAGGTCTGTATTGTTGGTAATCAGTAGATCCAGTAATGTTTTATTTCTAGTTGGTGCGTCTACCATCTGACCCATAAAATTGTCCTGCAAGACATTAAGGAACTGGCGAGTCTTAAATGAATGTGCGGTTCCCTCCGCCCAGTCTATGTCTGGATAATTAAAATCCCCCATTATGATAACACTTCCCATCCTTGCTGCTAATCCAGTTTGTGATAGGAGATCCGTCTCCACTTCCTCCCTCAGGTTAGGGGGCCTATAGCATACTCCCAGTATTATTTTCCCCTTAGCTTCATCCCTTTGGAGCTCTACCCATAAGGATTCCACCTCCTCTCTAGCTCCCTCAGCGATGTCATCTCTCACATTCGCTTGTACATTATTCTTGATATATAGGCATACCCCTCCCCCTTTTTTACCCTCTCTATCCTTGCGGTATAGGGTATACCCTTAAATGTTTGCCAGCCAATCATGAGAGCTGTTGAACCAGGTCTCTGAAATTCCCACAAAATCCAAATCCTCCTTGTACAACAGTATCTCTAGTTCACCCATCTTGTCCGCCATGCTCCTGGCATTGGTGAACATGCCACATAATTTAGACCGGTCGCATATTGTCCTCGTATTGGGTGTTTCGAGATTGCAACTAGGACTTGCTACTATACTCACCTTATGTTTTTGTGCTTTGGTTAACCTACCACTAATGCCCCCAATACTACCCTCTGGAATATCTTCCACGCTGGCTATCTCTGTCTCTGGACCCCCCCCATCGCCTAGTTTAAAAACCCCTCTAACTTTTTGGCCATCTTCATTCCCAGCAGATCTGCACCCTCCTCATTTAGGTGCAGTCTGTCCCTTCTATAGTACCGGTTACCAACTGAGAAGTCGGCCCAGTCCTCCAGGAACCCAAACCCCTTCTTACTACACCAGCTCTTCAGCCACTTGTTTACTTCCCTAATCTCCCTCTGCCTTTTTGGTGTGGCTCGATGTAAAGGTAGTATTCCTGAGAATACTACCTTGGAGGTCCTTTTCCTCAATTTAGCTCCTAAGTCCCTAAAATCGTTCTTTAGGACACTCCATCTGCCTCTGACTTTGTCATTGGTGCCAACGTGCACCATGACAGCCGGGTCTTCCCCAGCCCCTCCCAGTAATCTGTCCACAAGATCCGTGATGTGCCAAACCCGAGCGCCCGGTAGACAACATACTGTTCGGCGCTTCAGGTCTTACAGATTGCCCTCTTTGTCCTTCTAAGAATTGAGTCCCCTACCACCAGAATCTGTCTTTCCTTTCTATTTGCTGCCCCCCCACTCTCACTGGAGGAGTTCTTCCCCTGGCAGCTAGGAGAGTCCCTCATCCCTGATTGGTTTCACCAATATCACTCAATGGAGCGTACTTATTGGGATGCTCCAGTCCTGGATCGGCCTCTCTGGCACTTCCCCCTCTACCCCTCCTGACTGTCACCCATCTACTCTTTGCTAGTGCCTGCACCTCTTTGTCTCCACCCGCCTCTGTGCTGGCCCCTGCCGGCACCTGCCGTGTACGTTCCTGGCTCTCCTTTAGTATGGAGGGACTTCTCAGTGCTGACAGTTGCTTCCCCAGATTCAGAACCTGGGCTTCCAAGGAAACAATGTGCTTACATTTTGCACAGCAGTATTCGCCCTCGATCGGATGATCAAGGAACGCATACATGCAGCAAGATGTACAAAGAGTCGCCTCTCCACACCCGTCGGGCATCGTACCTATTAAATTTAGTGAGGATTTGGGGATTTTACCCTGCCAAATTACCTAACAGCTAGCTTCCTGGCACTAATACTCAAGACAATACACAGGTACACAACAAGACAATACACAGGTACTCACAGACCTACGCGCAATCGCAGAACAGTCGCAGACCTACGTGCACTCGCAATACTCAAGTATACAGTACACAATACACAAGTACAACGATCCACACACACTACTCAAACACTCAGGTACTCATACTACACAGGTACTATATACCCCTGTTATAACCTCCTGTTTTAAACTCTGGTTTTTAACTCACCACTTATACCAGTTCCACTTACACAGAGTTCCACAGCCTCAGACTGAGCACGCTCAGACTGAGTCCTACACCCAGTTATATAGGCACCTGTGAGCAATTAACCACCCCCCTTAATTGATAGACTGAAGGAACCAGAGAAAAAAAAAAAAAGCTATTAAAAAAGTGACAGAAAAAGGTGATTGAAAAACTAAAAGGAAAAGCCCCAAAAATGCAACCCAGCAAACCCAGCAAATAAAAAGCAAGACTTGTTTTTAACTCACCACTTATACCAGTTCCACTTACACAGGGTTCCACAGCCTCAGACTGAGTTCCTGTACCTATTTCAGGCTCTACCTATCCATATCCCCTCAACCTACTTTAGACAAACACTCTTTTCACTAAATTTATATAGGCTAATAAGAGACCCAGGATCCGAGGATGTCTACTGACCCTCCTCAAAATTTTTGGGGGAATTGCAGTCCCTGATATCTAGAAATATCACCAAGCTGCTCACCTCACACGGGTGGTGCAGACACGGCGATCAAAAATTTTGGACCCAACTGGAACAACAATTCAGTACCAGACCTCATCGCAGGGCTCCTTGGTGCTTTTGGGCCTTGCCCCTGGTGCTTAGAACACACCCTAGCATTGGCCCCACCCTCAGGATATGTAATCTTATATGTAAAAATCTGACTATTTCCTCTGCCTAGTCTCCTCTATACCTGGTATTGGGTAACCCTAACTGTAGTGATCGAATATATTAATGTATATTGAGTTATATGATGTTGAGTGGGTATGATAATTAATATTTAGGTATTATTATAATGATGATGTAAGTACTCTTCCGCAGCAACCCAATTCTTCCAGAGAGGTGCACTTTATTGACTTCCAACACAGAACAAAGTCCAAAGTCCACAGATGACAAAGAAATCCGACAGAGGAGATATAATTCAGAACCCCATGTCTTAGGTCCGAGTGTGCATACACAGACAAGCCTCACTCCCCAAAAACCTATAGACTGAATGCCGTGTTATATTCACTAAATATTGAATGGCTGAGCAATTTGATTGGCCGTTTCAATTTAGGACTTTGATTAGCTTTAGTCTTTCAAACAGACAACTCCCAGCTGTGAACAGCTGTAGTCATAAACCACCCCAATTTGCACTCCCGCATATCAACAACTCCTTGATCCCATTGTTACCCCCTCAAGTCTAATTACCATCAATAAATACTTCTTCTATGGTCCTTTAAACAATGTACCTTTTGAAATGTTCAATTAGGTTAACAGCCCATACCTCACACCCCTAGGTAGACTTGCATGAGACTGACACATCAAAGGGTTTTCAGCTGTCCCCTTGCTATGTTAAAATTCAGTTGGACAATGCAACTGAATTTCTGGTCAGCATGGCACTCCAATACAATATTATACATAAATTGGCCAACATATTACAACACTAACCTCCCCTCAGGACTAAGTTAAGTGGTGGGCAGTTTCAGAATTTGTTAGATGCAGGTTGCTTCCAAGTATCACATTTTCTAAACTTGGATGGATGGCCCTCCATTTCGTCTCTGATGCAACCGGATAGCCGATTTGTATAAGATTTTTGGAGAGTATGCAACTCCATCATTTTCTCTGTACATTGGGCCCCCCGACAGACTACAGAAGAACTTCAACCCCATTTGAGTCCCATTGCATGGAGGGAGGCAACCTCTCCACAATGTACTCCTTACTGATTCCGCCACCTGAAGATTTTAGCCTCCCAGGTCTCAGTAAATAGGAAACAGAATTGGGGCAGACTTTTGCGCCAGACCAGGATAGACAAATCATTCAGTTTGCCCTTAAATCCTCTGTGTGCCCACGTATTCAAAAATGCAACTATAATGTGCTTACCAGATGGTATTATACATCTTAAGGCGTTTCTTCCCAGAGGCGTCTGATTGCTGCTGGAGATGCCGGGGAGAAAGAGGGACGCTCTTGAATATATTTTGGGCTTGCCCAAGTTTAGAGACTTTCTGGAAGGAAGTGCGCAGACTCACAAAACAATTTATGGACTACCCAGTTCCAGAGGATCCTGCCTTCTTTCTACTGCATTGCTCCGACATTCCCTCTTCAACATACAAAAAATCAGTGCTACGTCATTTACTTAATGCTGCCAAACACTGCATCACTTTGTGATGGAAAGAGTCTGACCCGTCGTCTATCCAAATGTGGCTTAAAAGATTGAGGACATTAAGAAAATGGAGGACTAAAGCCCCATACACACTATCAGTTTTTCTGCTGAGTTAGTCCTTCAGATTTACCAAAACCATATAATATGAGGTTAAACCTTAGGAGTTTCAATGTGTATGCAATCAGGCAGGCCCTTGCACTACATGGTTTTGGTAAATCTGAAGGACTAAGTCAGCAGAAAAACTGATAGTGTGTATGGGGCTTTAGTGTTAACTGCACAAAATAAACATGAACTTTATATGAAAAATGTGGCTTTCCTGGAACATGTTCATATATTCTGATAAGGGCAGATCCCTACTGGATGGCCCCACACAGCCACCTTAAATTTCCCACCCTGGCCAGTGCGTGTGTTTGTTCCTTATGTAATCCCCCCCCCTTTTTTTTTCTTTTTCTCCCCCCTGCACCATTTTGTATTCTTTCTCCCCTCTCAGCTACTTTCCCCTTTTTACCTGTTATACCAAAAAAGGTTGGGTAGCCAACCTTGTCTTTAGTAGTTTTATTTTAGCCAAAATAGTAGTGCTTTTTGTCACTGTCTATTCCGTGATCTGAAATTTTGTGTCCTCAAGGCACTTATTTTGTCTGACTACATTTTTGCTGTTTAGAATTTGATGTGATTTGTTGGCTGCCTGTTGTATCCTATACTAAATAAAGAATAAAAAAACAAACTACAAAATAGTCAGAGACTGCTTAGCAACCAGCAACTGTTGAGACAAACACTTTTGTGAGATGTGTGCTGCAAAGTGCAATATAGAGTATATAGTACAGGAGTCTGTAAAGTACAATATAGTGTATATAGTGCAGGAGTGTGTAATATACAATATAGTGTATATAGTACAGGAGTGTGTAATGTACAATATAGTGTATATAGTGCAGGAATATGTAATGTACAATATAGTGTATATAGCGCAGGAGTATGTAATGGACAATATAGAGGTTGATTTACTAGGTGTAATGGACAATGTAGTGTGTAATGTACAATATAGTGCAGGAGTGTGTAATTACAATATAGCATATATATAGTGCAGAAATATGTAATGGACAATATAGTGTATATAGTGCAGGAATATGTAATGTACAATATAGTGTATATAGTGCAGGAGTATGTAATGGACAATATAGAGGTTGATTTACTAAAGGCAAATATACTGTGCACTACAAGTGCACTTGCTCTAGATCTGAGGGTGTCAGGGTACCATTGGCGCCGGACCTGGGCGTTGGCATGCGCCTATACGCCGGCGCGCTCCGTTACGCACATTTCAGCAAGTTCCTGTTCCCGGGCGTCAGCGCGGCGCTAGGGTGCGCGCGCGTGTGCACGTGCATGCGTACGGGCGTGCACGTGTTCGCGATAG
The DNA here is from genome assembly GCA_037952925.1 of Lithobates clamitans. Classification (NCBI taxonomy): domain Eukaryota; kingdom Metazoa; phylum Chordata; class Amphibia; order Anura; family Ranidae; genus Lithobates; species Lithobates clamitans. Next base: position 1,663,052 of record JBBGZY010000884.1, read on the forward strand.
CGCCGGTTTGGCGCCAAAGTGCACATAAAAGTTCCCCTGTGCCTCTGGCACATTGCTGCTTCGTCTCAGCTTCGTGATTCTTGTTAACCTGAACCTGATTGTTTGTTACCCATCTGACCCGGCTTGTCTGACCATCCGCCCCGCTCCAATCCGACCCGGCCTGCCTGACTACTCTTCTACTGCCTGCCTGATACCGTTGCCGATCTCTGCCTGCCTACCGACTCTGCCTCTGCCTGCTGTTTTGCCTGTCTCATATCCCTGCTGACCCGGACCGTCTGACCCTGCTTGTGCCTGCTGTTGTCCTTGCTGTTGCACCTTCAGCTTCAGCTCCAGTGATTTCTGCATCTCCAAGTGTTCCAGCCTGCTGTCTCCAGTCTCCACCTGATCTGCAGTCCAGCCACCCCTGTGGGATCTCTCATCACTTCAGCATCAGAGACTCTGCTCTACAGGCACTCCTACCCCACTGTGCTCAAGAGACCACTGTTCCCACTCCAGTGGCTCCTGAACCAGCGTTGTATGAGAGGTCTTCTCCTACAAGTCAGGCTCTACTACCAGGTACCTAACAGTACGAAGCAGCCATGTCTGAGCCTGCAGGAGATACCTCTCCAATGAAGGAGATATGCACACACCTGGTGGCCCTCACCCAAGCAGTGCAAGCCCTTCAGGATAATTATAACAGACTGGAGGAACAAGTTCAGAATCTTGCAGTGTCCCTTCGGCCTCCTCTTCAGCTGCTGCCCCATCACAGACTGTTCCAGGGCCTTCAGTTGTAATGCTTCTGCCTGAACCACGGGTCCCCATTCCTGAAAGGTTCTCCGGTGACCGGGCTAAATTTCGGGCCTTCCGCAATGCTTGCCAGCTCTTCTTTGCCTTACAGCCCAGAACCTTTTCACTGGAAGCCACTAAAGTTGGATTTGTAATTTCCCTCCTACAAGGGGAACCACAGACCTGGGCACATCGTTTACTTGAAGGGGACTCTGCTTTAACTCAATCCTTATCTGCTTTTTTCGAAGCCATGGCACAATTATATGAGGATCCTCAACAGACTGCCACAGCCAAAACTGCTCTGTTTGCACTCCAACAAGGCCACAGACCTGCGGAGGACTATGTTACTGAATTCAGACATTGGAGCGCGGACACACAGTGGAATGACGCGGCTCTGCGTCACCAGTTCCGCATTGGACTGTCTCAAAGTTTAAAGGATGATCTTGCTCGAGTGGGTATTCCAAATACCTTGGAGGCCTTAATCACCCTAACCATTCAGATCGATCGTCGCCTTCGAGAACGCCGATCTGAACGATCAGTTCAACCAAACCGCCCGACCTGGATGACACCACGAGCTCCGATTCCTGCAGCACGCTACTTACCTGCACCCAGTTCAAATTCAGTCAATACCACACCAGATACCTCCGAACCAATGCAGTTAGGTCTGATGCGACCTGCCCTGTCTTCCGAAGAACGTGCCCGACATCGGCAATTAAATCTGTGTCTGTACTGTGGAGGAACCAGGCATTATGTCCATAATTGCCCAGTCAGAATAAGTAAGTGTCCCTCTCCTATATTTACCAATCTCTCTGCTTTATCTACAAATTCTACCCATCTTGCCATTCCTCTCTCGTTACAGCTTCAAGAAAAGACATTCCAAGTCAACGCAATTATTGACTCCAGGCATGCAGCTGCTTTATAGACTTAAACTTTGCCAATCTGCATAACATCCCTTTACGGACTAAAGCTCATGGACTTTCTGTTTTTCTAGCCGATGGCTCCCGTATCAGATCCGGACAAGTGACACAAGAGACCCTGCCATTATCCACTACAATTTATTCTCAACACAAGGAATTGCTGATCCTTGACGCCATCACCTCCCCTATGTTTCCCATTATCCTGGGCATTCCCTGGCTACAGGCCCACAACCCACACATCCATTGGGCTTCAAGAGAAGTAAAATTTCTGTCATCTTACTGTCAGGAACACTGTTTGGCAAAAGATTTGGATTCCCAAGCTACCCTGCTTTGCCTGGACTCCGACCAGAAAAATTGTCAGGTCATTCCCAAACATTATCATGACTACATTGATGTCTTTAGCAAAAAGGGGGCAGATGCTCTTCCACCTCATCGTCCTTACGATTGCCCCATCGAATTGCTGCCAGGATCCGAAATTCCCTTCGGACGCATCTTTCCCCTATCTGAGAAAGAACAAGAAGTGTTGAAAACATACATAGATGAAAACCTGGCCAAAGGATTCATTCGCCATTCTACTTCTCCAGCAGGTGCGGGAATATTCTTTGTTGCCAAAAAAGACAAATCTCTCCGCCCATGTATTGACTACCGAGAACTGAATAAAATCACGGTCAAAAATCGGTATCCCCTACCTTTGATACCCGAACTGTTCCAGAAATTAAGGACTGCCATCATTTTTACTAAGCTTGATCTAAGAGGGGCCTATAATCTGATCCGCATTCGGGCTGGGCATGAGTGGAAAACAGCTTTTCGGACCCGATTCGGGCATTATGAATATTTAGTCATGCCTTTTGGACTCTGCAATGCCCCTGCGACCTTTCAACACCTAATTAATGATGTGCTTAGAGACTTCCTAGATCTGTTTGTGATCGCATATCTAGACGATATTTTGATCTTTTCAGAATCCCTGGATCTCCATCGAAAACATGTTTGCCAAGTGTTGGGTCGTCTCCGCTTACACAGACTTTATGCAAAAGCGGAGAAATGCGAGTTTGAACAACAAAGCATTCAATTCTTGGGCTTGATAATCTCCTCAACTGGCATTAGGATGGACCCACAGAAGGTTTCTGCCGTTCTGGACTGGCCGGTACCCCTGGGCAAGAAGGGGGTTCAACGATTCATCAGGTTCGCAAACTTTTACAGGAAGTTTATCAGGGGTTTTTCTGCAATAATCGCACCAATCACACAACTGACCAAACAGAATACTCGTTTTTCCTGGAATCACCTAGCCCAAGAGGCTTTTGAGAACCTCAAGAGACTATTCACCTCAGCACCTATCCTCAGTCACCCTGAACCATCTTTGCCATTCATTTTAGAAGTGGACGCTTCAGAGATAGCGGTCGGTGTGATACTCTCGCAACGAAAGGGCAGTAAAGACGCTATGTATCCTGCGGGGTTCTTCTCCCGAAAACTCTCCCCTGCGGAGAGGAACTATGATGTTGGTGATCGGAAGCTTCTTGCCATCAAGACTGCATTAGAGGAGTGGAGGTACCTGTTGGAGGGGGCTGTGCAATCAGTACTAATTTATACTGATCACAAAAATTTAGAATATTTACGATCTGCTAAAAGACTAAAACCTTGACAAGCCCGCTGGGTGCTGTTTTTCTCACGTTTTTTCTTCCACATTACTTATCGGCCAGGTTCAAGAAATATCAAACCAGACGCATTATCACGAATGCATGACAACCCAATGGACTTATCTGTTCCGGACACCATTTTACCTGCAAACAATTTTCTGCTCATACAAACTGATCTTCTCTCTCAGATTAAGGAAGCATCCTCTGAATCAACCAGACCCACAGGGATTACCTTAAGCAACAAGGACGGACTGTTCTGGAGAGGGAGTCAAATTTTTGTTCCTAAGGAGGTTCGGGTCAAGGTCTTGGCACTCCTTCACGATCACCTACTGGCAGGTCACTTTGGGGTTCGTAAAACCCTGGAATTGGTACAGCGTACCTTCTGGTGGCCTAATTTAAAGGAATTTTGCGAGAAGTATGTCTGCTCCTGCCCTATCTGTACCCCGGAATAAAACTTCCAGGAGTCAAGCTTGGGGCCTGTTGAAACCTTTACCGGTACCCAATAGGCCATGGAAAATGATATCCATGGACTTAATTGTAGAGCTTCCATGTTCTGAGGGGTGTTCTGCTATCTTTGTGGTAGTAGACTGTTTCACCAAGATGGCCCATTTTCTTCCATTAAGAGGAACTCCGTCAGCTATTGAAACGGCTCACATCTTCATTAAGGAGATCATTAGACTTCACGGAATCCCTGTAAACATAAGCTCTGAAAGAGGGGTACAATTTACATCACGTTTCTGGAGAGCCATGTGTGAGTCTTTAAATATCAAACTGGCCTTGTCTTCGGCCTATCACCCTCAGACCAATGGTCAGACGGAGAGGACCAATCAGACTCTTGAACAGTATATCAGATGTTTTACTTCTTTCTCACAGGACGACTGGGTATCCTTGCTGCCTTTGGCAGAATTTGCCTACAACAATGCCAAACATTCAGCCACCGGTCAATCCCCCTTCTTTGCTAATTATGGTTTCCATCTAACCTTTTTACCCGATTTCCTTCCAGAGTCCTCCATCCCAGCAGTACAGAGTACGGTAGACTTCATCAATCATAACAACCAGATGTTGCAGGAAGCAGTATCCAAGGCTCAGGCGGACAGCAAGAGGATCTTTGACCGGAAGAGAAGAGGGGAATTGAAGTTTCAGCTTGGCGATCAGGTATGGCTTTGTACAAGTAATATCAAGCTAGCATGTCCTTCTAAGAAGTTGGCACCTAGGTTTATGGGACCTTTTCCGGTCAAAAGAAAGATCAATGAAGTTTCGTATGAACTGACTTTGCCTGACTCTCTTAAGATACACCCCGTGTTTCATGTGTCTTTGCTCAAACCTGCTGTACCTGATCCCTTTCCCGGTAGAGGAACTAGACCTCCTGAACCTATTGATGGTAACGAGGAATTTGAGGTTGAGGCTATCCTTGATTGCAGGAAAAGACAAGGGCAGATCCAGTTTCAAATCAAGTGGAAGGGCTACGGCCCAGAAAGTAATTCATGGGAACCTGATAGTAATGTGCATGCTAGGCGTTTAGTTCGAGTCTATTTTTCTAACCATCCTGAAAAGAAAAGGCTTTTGGGCACCCGGAGGTTGCCCCTTGGGGGGGGCAATGTCAGGGTACCATTGGCACCGGACCTGGGCATTGGCATGCGCCTATACGCCGGCGCGCTCCGTTACGCACATTTCAGCAAGTTCCTGTTGTTCCCGGGCGTCAGCGCGGCGCTAGGGCGCGCGCGGGTACGCGGGGCTTGGGCGCGCGCGCGTTCGCGATAGCGCCGGTTTGTCACCAAAGTGCACATAAAAGTTCCCCTGTGCCTCTGGCACATTGCTGCTTCGTCTCAGCTTCGTGATTCTTGTTAACCTGAACCTGATTGTTTGTTACCCATCTGACCCGGCTTGTCTGACCATCTGCCCCGCTCCAATCCGACCCGGCCTGCCTGACTACTCTTCTACTGCCTGCCTGATACCGTTGCAGATCTCTGCCTGCCTACCGACTCTGCCTCTGCCTGCTGTTTTGCCTGTCTCATATCCCTGCTGACCCGGACCGTCTGACCCTGCTTGTGCCTGCTGTTGTCCTTGCTGTTGAACCTTCAGCTTCAGCTCCAGTGATCTCTGCATCTCCAAGTGTTCCAGCCTGCTGTCTCCAGTCTCCACCTGATCTGCAGTCCAGCCACCCCTGTGGGATCTCTCATCACTTCAGCATCAGAGACTCTGCTCTACAGGCACTCCTACCTCACTGTGCTCAGGAGACCACTGTTCCCACTCCAGTGGCTCCTGAACCAGCGTTGTATGAGAGGTCTTCTCCTACAAGTCAGGCTCTACTACCAGGTACCTAACAGAGGGGAAGCTCTGCTGATTGCTATCATCCAATAATGTGCAAGCAAAAATGCTGTTTTTTTTTGTTTTTTTTCCTTGCATGTTCCCCTCAGATCTAGAACAACGGCACTTGCAATGCACTTGAAGTGCACTTGTGGGGGCACTTGCAGACATCCCAACCTGCCAAAACTCATTTCAGGGAGGTGGCGCAGCGCTTCGTAAAGTCCCCCCACCCCCAATTTATCACAACTAGAGGATGATCGAATGAAATGGAATCAGTATACACAGGTTTATTTCTTCTGAGAGATATTAAAGGAACACTCGAACCACCATGACAACTTCAGTGATTTGAAATGGTCAAGGTGGTAGAAGTCAGTATATGTGGGATGGCATGAATATACTAAGGTGGTCTAATGATCAGCTTCTGTCAAACAGGGAGGGCTACACAGAGATTAGAATTTGGCCGATCCCTGCTAATCTGAATTTGTGTGTACCCAGCTTTACCCAATTCCCTGCTTCAGCTGGCTTCTTCCAGCGCTGACTGGTTCCTCACAGCACCTGTGTATGTTTTACTGACTATGGTCACACCCCAGGCCCCTTATCTTACCATACAGGGTTAATGTTCCTGGTATGAAACAGGTGAAAAGACTTTATTCTCCACCTCCCCCCCCCCCCCCAAAAAAAAAACACTTCAAGCTTGGATTTTTTATTTTATTTACTGGAGTTGGGCTGTATTATGGCACCACCTCCTTTGCTGTTATTGCTCAAATTTGTGAATATGTTAGGAATATACTGGGACATTTCAGGTGCTACAGAGATATTCTACATAAACATATTTGAAAAAGATTGAGTTTGTGAAATGCATCCACCAGAAAAGTCCCAGTATATTCCTAAGATATTCAGGAATTTTACTTTCACTTTCACCATACCTGTCCTGAGGTACAGGACAAGTTTACAGCACACAATATGGGAGGCAGAACAATTGTGACTCACAGGAGAAAAATGTAGTCTGTCATCCAGCCTATTATCTTGCCTTGGGGAGAGCTCCTGTGACTGTGTTGTCCTGCTTGCTCTGTCCTCCCTGGGGTGCTGACAGGAACACAAGACAGGCAGGGATCGAGCTTCTCCTTTCTGGACATTCCTATGCAATGCTCACAAGCCGCTCCTCCTTATCCATGGACCTTAAGGGGACGGGGTGTCGTATCTGAACAGCATGTCCAGGCTCCTAGGGTGTCACTCTCCTCCTCCCTCGCTCACTCAGCCCTGTGACAGCTCAGTGTCCAGTCCGCACCAGTTGTCAGTGCTGACATTTCACATCCCCCCTCCAGTTAGCTCCTCTCTCCGCGCCAACAATTCAGAGCCAATGAGAGAGGAGGGGTGTGGATTGAAGGCAGAGGAACCAACCAGGATCGGTACATTTCACCACAGCAGACAGCCTGACTCTGCCCCCACCTTGTACACTCGCTCAGGACCAGCCCTTCTGGGATATTGCAAGGCACTCACGGTTGTCTGGGAGCCAATCCTGAAATGCGGGAGTCTCCCGCACCTCACGGGAAACTTGGGTTGTCTGCACTTGCAGTACAGACTATTTGCCTTTAGTAAATCAACCCCTTAGTGTATATAGTGCAGGAGTATGTAATGGACAATGTAGTGTTCGTGTGTGTAATGGACAATATAGTATAACTAATGCTGGAGTGTGGAAAAGAAAAACTATGTATAAAAAACATGGTCACAAACAAGGACAAAACGGGGCTTAACTCAAACTGTAACTATAGCAAGTTATTCTAAATCTAAGCTAAATGAATAAGGCCTTCACCCTCCAAAAAATTGGCAGCATTGTCAAACTGCACTCCCTATAATATCTGGACCTCATTCAGCTGCTATAAATCTCAATGTCTATACCTTCAATAGGGATATACAGTACAGGTATTAAACATCATAAGTATAAGCTCCACACAAATATCCTTCCACATCGACAAAGAATCAGTTTAGCAGCAACCCATCAATTTAATGTACAAATTATCTAGCACTGGGCATATATAGAGGGGCTCTCATGTCAATGTACATGGTTTGAGGAAAATAAAATTAGTGCATGCTAACACTGCTCTTACTAGACTTATCAGTATCAATTTTTTTTTAAAGATATGTTTATTGCAGTTTCTTAACTTACAGACATACAAAGACAAAACAAAAAGGACCTAGTAAGGTCCACCATGAAGAACCAAGATACAGAATGCTCCTGTGTCAGTCCAGAACAATAATTGGTTAATACATGTATTAAGCATTATGCTAGAAAACAAGTTCGATCATTCAGTGTCGAACTACATAGACAGGCATTTTGACCATAGTCAGTCAAATTGTAAAAGAGTGTAATCATGTTACACGGTAAGCTGCCTCAAGCTTACTCTGATCACGGGAGTATAGGGGAGAGGGTCAGGGGGCTAGCCAGCCACCTGCCCCAGATTTTATGAAATGCTTTTGGTCTTTTACGGATGTCAAAAGTGAGTTTATAAAGCGGAAGAGCTTCATTAACCAGTTTTAACCATAGTCCCTTGGTTGGGGTTGCCGCTCCCCTCCAGGTCAATAAAATGGATTTCTTGGCATAGAAATTTAGGAGACGAAGTAGTTTGACCCGGGAAGGGACAGGCAAATCACCAAAGACACCTAGAAGGCAGTTCTTGGGGTGAACTATGTTGGGAAGTGCCAACGCCGAGGAGAGAAAAGAGCCTATGCTCCGCCAGAAGTCCTGTATTATGGGGCAATTCCAAAAACAGTGAAGGAAATCTGCCATGTGTCCACATCCCCGAAAGCACTCAGCAGCGGATAATATGCCCATTTTGTTCCTTTTTTGCTGGTGTGAGGTGCGATTGGTGAAAAATCTTTATTTGAATTGCCCTATCCCTAGAGGATATAGCAGAAGCCTTAAAAGTATCACTGAATTCCGACCAGTCATCTTCCATGATGGAGATATCTAAGGATTCCCACTTCCGTTGTGCTATTTTAAATCTAGGGTTAGAGTCTGTCACCAGAGCTGCATAGTAAGTAGAGATAAGTTTCCTCTGGTCTGGGGATCTTAGGATTTTTTTCCAGGTCAGGGGTTTTAAGCGGATTGTCCAGGGAACCGAACTATGCTCGCACAGCATGCCAAGTTGGTAATAAAAGAACAAATAAGTACGCAGTAATTCAAAATCTAATCTCATCTGTGAGAAGGATTTAAATCCTTGAGGGGTGTTTATGTGACATAGATATTTGATTCCCCTGGAAGTCCATCTTTGAGGGTCAGGTAAGGAGTTTAGTTTCCGGAAGCGTCGGATTAAACCAAAGTAGACAATTAGGGGAGGTTAACCATGAGTCAGAGGTATGTTTAAGCGTCACAGTTTTAACAAGGGTAGGGAGGTACGGAAGATAGTCATTCCAGGTCCTGGTGGTGTACATCCTCGATAAATTATGTTATGTAGTGTTTCAAATGAGGAAACTATGGCTCATAGTGGTGGTACATGCATTGTTTGAGTCGGGATGCAGCCAGTCATGAATATTGACCAATTGAGATGCCTGATAGTAAAGATAAAAGCCAGGGAAAGCTAACCCCGCCAGGTGGGACGGGAGACGAACCGTCTCCAATGCCACCCTAGGGGGTCTACCGTTCCAGAGGAACGCGATACATATAGAGTCAATGCTCTTAAAAATCGTTTTGGTGATTTTACAGGGGGAGTTAGCCAGGACATACAACAGCTAGGCAGATACATCATTTTGAGGACATTGGCCCGTACTATCAAGTCCAAAGGCAAGTCCCTCCATTGTTTGGTTTGGGTCTGTAATTGAAGCAGTAGTGGGCCCAGGTTATTAGTTATATAGGGGGACAGTGGCATTTGTACCACAACTCCTAGGTACCTAAAGTAGGTGGTTATTTGTAGTCTAGAATCCGAGTGAGTCTGTGAAGTGAGGGCTTGGTCTAGGGGAAAAATAATGGACTTGTCCCAATTCACTCGGAATCCGGAAAAGTCTCCAAAAGTGGTTACAGTAGTTAACAGATTAGTGAGTGAGTCCTGGGAGTCTGCTAGGTAAACTAGCGTATCATCCACATAAAGAAAAATTTGTTCCTCCATGCCATTAATGGGTAGACCGCGAATTATTGAGGAGTTACGGATCCGGACAGCCAGGGGCTCTATAGCCAACGCGAATAGGAGGGGCGATAAAGGGCAGCCCTGTCTGGTGCCCCTGGTGATCCGGAAGGTTTCAGTAATCTGCGAGTTAATACGAATACGGGTGAGTGGCATAGCATAGAGGAGCCGGATCCAGGCTATCAGCCTAGGGCCAAGGCAATATAGCTGTAATACCCGAAACAGATACGTCCATTCCACACTGTCAAAGGCCTTACAGGTGTCTAGGGATACAACAACTCGGGTGGGTGGACAATCATGTGGATACGTCAGGTTGTGGAACAGTCTACGGATGTTCATCCTGGTCGATCGGCCTGGTATGAAGCCGCCGTGGTCGCTCCCCACCAACTCAGCAATCACCTTATTTAGAAAGTTAGCCAGAATCTTAGCCAAAATTTTGACATCCACATTAATAAGAGATATCAGTCGATAGGAGTCACATTTTAGTGGATCCTTTTTGAGGTTTAAGTATTAAAACAATGAGTGCCTCCCTCATTGAGGGGGGAAGCAACCCTGCCTTCAGGGCCTCATTGTATGTTCTGAGTAAAATAGGGCTAAGGAGCTCATATATCAATTTACTGCAACCTAACATGACACAGCATGGAGTAATAGATCATTGGAGAACTACATAGCTTAAACATATAGCGCATGCATAGACAGCCAGGGAATGCTGTTTGTGAGTTGACTAGAATCCTGATGTGTTTCTTATCAATGGTATAAGTTATTGTGGCTCGAATATAGTAATAACATAATGTTAACTCTCCACATTTCAATTCAGTCACATCCTCAATACTAATCCTCAGTTAATGATTCTGCTACTCAGGTCAGCCACTCCAGTTCATGAAGTTGAAGCAGCAATACAGCAAAGCTTGCAGACTAAGATAAGGGGAGAGAGATGGTGCCATGGACTCTAAACGATAAATCAGATGTACAAACTAATGCCTTCATTCACCGTTTGGAGGATAACTGCAATTTTATTAAGTTAACCCCTAAGGGTTTCACAGCTTTTATTCAGAACTAGTTTTTCTTGATTATACACTTAGTGCAGGGCTTATCACCTGATAAAAAGCCAATTCTCACACTTAACTGATCCATATAGACTTTTATATTGTTGTCATCTGATGTTTGCAATGCTCCCTTCAGGCTCACTTGTCATATTTCCCACTGCTTGATTTGTCACATCGCCAATACTGTGCTATAGTTCAGGAACTAGTATGGGCATGGCTGATGACATAGTGACAGCTGCCTGCAGATCCCGAACAGCAACAAGCAGCAGGGAAACAGGCGCAGCGGAGACACAGCGGGCAGTGACAAACTTGGATGCAGTGCCTAGACATGTAAGGAGCACACTACACAGCCGTCATTGTTCGGAATTACAAATAACATCCATGGGTGCATTATGTCAGTTCATAGTACCCACCCCTCTCCCCTTCAAGGCCCATGTTCACTGCACACGTTGCACCCATGGATGATACACCACTGCCTCTATACCTTCCCCTCTAGAGTCATTATCTGACCTGCTCTCTGCTTTAGAGGCCTTTAAACCTTAAATTGCAGAGTCTCACAAACCCCTGATACAATTGTCCCTGAGCAATGGCAGGCAGCCATCATAATTGCCAGGCTTAGGGAGATCATTTCAACTCTTATCGATGCAATATGTGCCAAATTAAAAATGAGAAACAGCCTGAATCCTCCTCCAGAGCTGCTACCAGTCTAGAATCCATGAGAGGCACCGAAGACTCAGTTTTTCTCATGTACTGGCTATTCACAAATCCTGTACATTGAATCATGTTTCCAAAATATTTTGCAATCCAGTAACCATTTGAGAAGGCCTTTTAAGAAGTAAGTTAATGCACCAGTTTCCTGTCTTAATAAACCAAAGATTTGAAGATTCCTGTAGAGGATGCACCAGTATTTAAAGATCCAATAATTAAAGTATATGTGAACCCTTACCTTGTAAAACAACCCATTTAGTTTAAAATGGAAATGAAGTGCAAAACATTTATGTATATATATATATATATATATATATGTGTGTGTGTGTGTGTGTAAGGTATATGTACAGAAAGTTGACCACACTGGGAGGAGGTTGAAATAGGAAAGCAGGGGAACTGGCAGGATCACTAGGTATTTCATTCAAAAGCAATACAAAGAGAACAGGTTACTTTTTTATACAAGTACATGGTACAACAGACTCATATCAGGAATATGGGACAGAGAGAGGGTGACCAACTTGTTTAGGAGGAAAGCCGTGCCACGTCCAATAATGCATAAACACAAGACAATGGGTTCCCCTAAGTGGACTTTCCCGGCACTTGCATAGATAAAGAAAAATTATAGAGGTAGAAAACGTAAAACATAGTAAAAAACATGATTTTATTCGTGTTGAAAAATACAAATGTTAAAAACAAGCAATGGATATCTAGAGTAACATATAGAACTACATAGTAACCATGATGAACATCAAATAATGAGTAATGATGGAAAACTCTTCTCAAGCCCGACGCGTTTCAGGATATTTTTTATTTGTAAGGTCCTTCTTCAGGGGCATAGTTGAGAGGAGGGGTTCATCTGAACTAATTGAGAAAAATGAAAAAAAGGGGGTCAAATATTGGTAGGACTATCAGTAGATATCCAGTGAGAGGTTGAAATGATCAATTGATCACCTACCTAAAGGGATATAATTGTTTGCTTGTAGAAAGGAGATTTTTGTTAAAAACAAAGAAAACCACAGAGAAAGGGCAGGATATGGGAGTAAGCAGTAATGGTATAGCAAGTATGAATGCTTATTCTTAGGTGGTGAGGGCTGCAGGTTGGTAGGCTGCAGTCTCCATAGAGGAGTGTGACAGTGCTCCCGTCCCGCCCGACCCGGGCGTGCGCAAGCCAGAGCGGTGTGCTGAGGTCATAGGAAGGCGTCTCTAAGAAATGAAAAAATTTTTGAGGAACCTTAGAAAAGATCCAGTGTAGGTAGTTCGAGACAAAAAATGAATAAATGAATAAACTGGTGTAAACAATGATAGTAATGAGGAGCGTATTCAGAATGCTACATATAAGGGCAAAAAACTTAATGGCTCGGTGCAACCGAGAAGTACACTGAATAATGGTTAATGAAAAGGGTCTGGCTTAAAATGCATTAGGGTAGAAAAAATATATATACATATATGAATATTAATATGTAGTTGTTAATAGTAAAGAGTAATAATAAATACAAAATGCATACCTACGAGTAAGTATATGGTATGCATAAGTATTAAGGGGTTCCACAGTTGTACATCCGAGCAGCTAGGGTAATATAGTTGAGTATAACACAATGGTATATGGGAAGTGTGTGAGAAACAATTATGTTGCTACAATACCCATATGAGTGTGCTTCCAGTAGCCTGCAGGGACTAAGACCAAAGCAGGCTAGGGAGTAGTGAAAATACAACTGTAGAACTGAGGGGAGAGATAATACTGCGCTTGAGACAATGATGCTAAGGTAAAAGAAAAGTAAGGAAAAATAAATGGAATAACATACCTTAGGAAGAACAAGTGTTCATGTAGTCAGCCTCACAACCCAGCGTCCGGCATGTGTAGCACCTTAGCAGGGAGTGAGTGAGGCTGGTTTAAGTGATGTACGGGCTCCAATCAGCTGGCGTCGGAACGAGGCACAGCTGTGTTATGGAGACCGTCAGCTGAGACGTCCTATACAGACCCCCCGAAGCGAGGATGCGCGGCGCCGCCCCAACAGCGCATGCGCGAGCGCGATGACGTTTGGAGCAACGTCGCGCACACCAACCCCACCGGCACGGAAGTGCCACTCCGGCGAACTGCGCATGCCCGTCGGAGTGGCAACATGGAGGCAGTGGGCGTGAGATGGAGAACCGCCCAGGTACCTCCCTAAGTGCCGCCCCAGGGAAAGGAATCCCTGGGGCGGCTTTCCGTGCCGGGCAACCGCTCTGGCCACCCGCGCCTCGGGGGGGGCAGGGAGAGGGGGGATTCGTCACAAAAAAAGGAAAGTGTATGAAAAAAATGTGTATACCAAAGGGATGGGGTAAACTTAGCCCGATCAAAATTATTTTCTATACTCCTCCAAGCATGGAGGAGTAAAAGAGGGGGTTGAAAAAAGGCATAAAGAATATTGAACAGAAAAAAATGGGATATAGGATCAACACTCACCTATGCCAGATCGGGGTGGTTTCTTTAGAAATAAGAGGAAACTGGGTCATACTTGAAGATCTAAGTGTTTTTTATATAGGAGGACAAACATGATCGAATGTTCAGCAGTGTATTAGCATACAATATAAGGGTAGTAGTAATGAAACAGGCATATTAGTGCCTATATACGAATATTTGTAATATATAGAATCATGAACAAAAGGGGGACAATGGAGAAAAAAGCAGCAATGGGCAACAAGAGACCTAACAAAAATGAAGGATATACAAATGCTAACACAGGATATGTAGCAAACACTAACAAATAATGTATAAACAAAAAGAGGGTTCCGTTGAGGAACCAACCAAGCTGATTGTGTGTCCAATACATGGTCCCCTGTGGTACCAACTGAAAAAATCAATAAGAAGATGAGTAATTTGAATGGAAATCATAAGTGGGTGATTTTTGTAATCAATTAAGAGGAGGTGGGAGGGGGAGGGAAATAAGGGGGGGGGGGGAGGGGGGGGAAGGGGGGGGAAAGGGGGGGGGGAGCGGGGAGCATGTATGTGGCAGACGTACAGCTTGGTGTACAAAATGTAATGACAAGAGAGGAACAACCAGCTATAATAAACAGTTAGAGAAACGAGAACTGGAATTATGGACACATTGTAGAGAGAAGGAGGAAAAGGATGGAATGGCAAATACTCGTGTGGGTATTGGAAGTGGAGGAATAGGAAGAAAAAGAGGGGGAGGGGGGAAAGGGGAGGGAGGGGAGGGGGGAAAGGGGAGGGAGGGGATGGGGGAAAGGGGAGGGAGGGGAGGGGGGAAAGGGGAGGGAGGGGAGGGGGGAAAGGGGAGGGAGGGGAGGGGGGCGGAGGGGAAAAAAGGATGGAGGGGATATACCTAGAGGTGACCATGATCTTATTTTTCCATTCCTCCAGAATTAAAGCCTTGTAAGAAGGGTTTAAAACAGACCGCCTCGTTGAGGCCTGGGGGTGTAGTGGCCTTGAGTAAATGGATCCATTTGAGTTCTCTCTGGAGTAAGATTTTATTCCAGTCGCCCCCTCTGGGGATAGGGTGTATGCGATCCAAGATTAAGAATTTGATAGAGGGGAACTTGCCTCCATGTACCAGTGTTACATGTCGACCCAGAGGAAGGTCAGGGTCAGCTGTTTTCATGGATAAAATATGCCTGTATGCTCTTCGCCAAAACTCAAGCTTGGTCTTTCCTATATAGAAGCAACCGCAGTTGCACTGGAGTAGATAAACCACTCCAGTGGTTCTGCAGTTTGCAAAATGTTTTGGAAAAAAAAATTTTCCCGTTGGGGAGAGTGGGATTTCTTTGAGTAAACATGTAACCACAGTAGTGGCACGAGCCGCAGGCAAAAGTACCCCTGTATTTGCAATGGGTTGTCGATAGTCTGAACTCACTTTTGGTAATCTGGTCACCAATGGAAGTGGCTCTTCTAAAGGTGAAGTAAGGTTTTTCTGTAACCAAGTGGCCCAGGCTGGGGTCAAGGGCCAGTAAATGCCAGTATTTTTCAATTATCCTTTTAGTTTGACGATGTTGCTGGTTGTATGTTGTGATGATACTGAGTTGGTGTGTGTCTCTTTGTTGTTTGGTGGAGTGGAGGAGCATTTGTCTGGGTTTGTTAGTAGCTTTTTGGAAGGCCCTTTTGAGAGATTTGTGGGAGTAGCCGCGTAGTAACAGTCTATCTCGGAGGGCAGCATCTTCTGTGAGAAAGGTTTTATTGTCTGTACAGTTGCGCTTGATCCTAATGTATTGGGAGTAAGGTATGGAGTCGATTAAAGGTTTAGGGTGGAAGCTAGCAGCGTGCAATATGGTATTGCCGGCAGTGCTTTTTCTAAATAGCTTGGTGGAAAGTTTGCCCTGTCCATCCTTGAAGATTTCAATATCTAAAAAAGTTACATGGGTATTGTTAAAGGACATAGTGAATGTCAAGTTAAAATCATTTTTGTTCATCCTGAGTATGAACTGCTCGAGTACATCCAAGGGACCCTCCCAAACGACAAAAATGTTGTCTATGTATCGATACCACCCTTGAATGTGGTTTGTATATTGAGTAAGATTCCCGTCTGAAAGGAGGGCTTTCTCCCACTCCCAGGTACAGGTTGGCATACGACGGGGCACAACATGTCCCCATAGCTACCCCCTGCACCTGGAGGTAGTGGGAGCCAAGAAAGGTGAAGACATTGTGGGTGAGGATGTACTCGAGCAGTTTGATGATGAATTCATTGTAAATGGGATCGGAATCCAATTTTTGTTGGAGTATGTGTCTGATTGCTGCCAAACCAAGTTCATGTGGAATGGAGCTGTAGAGCGTCTCCACGTCAATAGTGACTAGGAGGGCTCGATCAGAGACAAGTAAGTGGTCCAAGATTTGTAAAAAATGGCTAGTGTCCTTTACATAAGATGTTAAAGACACCACGAGGGGCCGAAGATATTCGTCAATAAGTTTGCTAGCATTGTCGCTTATTGAACCCACACCTGAGATTATAGGCCTACCCGGTGGGTCTATCAGGTTCTTGTGCACTTTGGGGAGTGCGTAGAATGTGGGGGTCTTGGGGAAGTTGTTTCTCACAAAAGTCCGAGTAGACTTGCTGATGGTGTTGTTGAGGAAAGCGGAGTCGACCAGTGCGTAAAATTCTTTATTGTACTTCTCAACAATGGAGGCTGGCATGCAACGGTACCAGTCCGCATTGTTGAGAATTTTATAGAAAATAATTTCGATCGGGCTAAGTTTACCCCATCCCTTTGGTATACACATTTTTTTCATACACTTTCCTTTTTTTGTGACGAATCCCCCCCCTCTCCCCGCCCCCCCCCCCCCCGAGGCGCGGGTGGCCAGAGCGGTTGCCCGGCACGGAAAGCCGCCCCAGGGATTCCTTTCCCTGGGGCGGCACTTAGGGAGGTACCTGGGCGGTTCTCCATCTCACGCCCACTGCCTCCATGTTGCCACTCCGGCGGGCATGTTCAGTTCGCCGGAGTGGCACTTCCGTGCCGGTGGGGCGGGTGTGCGCGACGTTGCTCCAAACGTCATCGCGCTCGCGCATGCGCTGTTGGGGCGGCGCCGCACATCCTCGCTTCGGGGGGTCTGTATAGGACCTCTCAGCTGACGGTCTCCATAACACAGCTGTGCCTCATTCCGACGTCAGCTGATTGGAGCCCGTACATCACTTAAACCAGCCTCACTCACTCCCTGCTAAGGTGCTACACATGCCGGACGCTGGGTTGTGAGGCTGACTACATGAACACTTGTTCTTCCTAAGGTATGTTATTCCATTTATTTTTCCTTACTTTTCTTTTACCTTAGCATCATTGTCTCAAGCGCAGTATTATCTCTCCCCTCAGTTCTACAGTTGTATTTTCACTACTCCCTAGCCTGCTTTGGTCTTAGTCCCTGCAGGCTACTGGAAGCACACTCATATGGGTATTGTAGCAACATAATTGTTTCTCACACACTTCCCATATACCATTGTGTTATACTCAACTATATTACCCTAGCTGCTCGGATGTACAACTGTGGAACCCCTTAATACTTATGCATACCATATACTTACTCGTAGGTATGCATTTTGTATTTATTATTACTCTTTACTATTAACAACTACATATTAATATTCATATATGTATATATATTTTTTCTACCCTAATGCATTTTAAGCCAGACCCTTCTCATTAACCATTATTCAGTGTACTTCTCGGTTGCACCGAGCCATTAAGTTTTTTGCCCTTATATGTAGCATTCTGAATACGCTCCTCATTACTATCATTGTTTACACCAGTTTATTCATTTATTCATTTTTTGTCTCAAACTACCTACACTGGATCTTTTCTAAGGTTCCTCAAAAATTTTTTCATTTCTTAGAGATGCCTTCCTATGACCTCAGCACACCGCTCTGGCTTGCGCACGCCCGGGTCGGGCGGGACGGGAGCACTGTCACACTCCTCTATGGAGACTGCAGCCTACCAACCTGCAGCCCTCACCACCTAAGAATAAGCATTCATACTTGCTATACCATTACTGCTTACTCCCATATCCTGCCCTTTCTCTGTGGTTTTCTTTGTTTTTAACAAAAATCTCCTTTCTACAAGCAAACAATTATATCCCTTCAGGTAGGTGATCAATTGATCATTTCAACCTCTCACTGGATATCTACTGATAGTCCTACCAATATTTGACCCCCCTTTTTTTCATTTTTCTCAATTAGTTCAAATGAACCCCTCTCTCTCAACTATGCCCCTGAAGAAGGACCTTGCAAATAAAAAATATCCCGAAACGCGTCAGTTTGAGAAGAGTTTTCCATCATTACTCATTATTTGATGTTCATCATGGTTACTATGTAGTTCTACTATGTTACTCTAGATATCCATTGCTTGTTTTTAACATTTGTATTTTTCAACACGAATAAAATCATATGTTTTTTACTATGTACAACGTTTTCTACCTCTATAATTTTTCTTTATCTATGCAAGTGCCGGGAAAGTCCACTTAGGGGAACCCATTGTCTTGTGCATATCAGGAATATGAATTGTTGGTGTAACATATTCTTTAAGGGCTAGTTCACACCACAAGAATGTACTCCAGATCTGTCCTGGATGCGTTTCTGCATGCGTGTTTTTAGCAAATTTTAAATGCGTGTCTGCCACGTTCTGGTGTGTTTTTGATGCATTTCCAGATGCTTTTATTTCTTTTTTCTGTTTTTTTTTTCACTGTACTTGGGTCCGGTGCATTTTTGATGGGTTCCAGTGCATTTTTTATGCTTTTTTACCATGTTTCAGTACAGTCCAATGCAGGAAAAAATGCAGCATGTTTTACTTTTTTTTCTGGAACTGGAACTGATCACACTGGTGTTTAACTATGCCATTGGAAACCATATAACCTGCTTTCCATGCCTGAAGGTATTCCAGGCCGTGTTTTATGCCTTCCTGGTGTTAACCAATAATGACTTGTTAATCAAGGCTGAATCGTCCACCCAGTGGGAATCTAGTCCAACGTCAGTAGTGAGAAATGTGGTGATGGTGTCGCACAGGCGTCTGCGTCTGTGACCTGTCGGAAAAATACCAGGTAATTAGGAGGAGACAGAGCATCTGCTACTGTATTCTCTGCACCACTTATGAACCTACAGTGTATGTGGAAATTGAACTGAAGGGACAGCCAAATCAATCTATGAACAAAGGACATAATGAGCAAAGACCTGGATCTGCCTTTATTGACAAACTCTGCAATAGCTTGATTAAAAAAAACAACCGTTTTACCTGACCAGAAACAACTTCACGCCTGGGCCACCGACACTATGGGATAAATCTCAAATAATACTGAGGTCTCTGCAAACCCTGGAATAGCCAAGAACTCGTCTGGCCATGGCCCTGCTAGCCAGTGACTGCCAAAAATAGCAGCACAGCTCATGGAGGCTGCTGCATCGGTCACAACCTGAGGAGAAAAAAACGACTCTGCAGGGATAAACATAGCGATCCCATTCCAGTGTCGGAGGAACTTGTCCCACATATGCGTGTCAGCTAGAGCCGCGGCATCCAACTTGACCTTGGAGTCCGAGTCAGGGGCTGATGGTAACAAAGCCAACAAAGAGGAAATGAATGACCTACCCTGGGGGATGATCCTCATGGCAAAATTTAACTTGCCCAGCAATGACTGTAACTTTACTCTGGAACAGTCTTGAGAGATTGTAAATACATAAATACAATCTCTGATACTCTCTAGCTTATCTGTGGGCAGACTGGGCTGCATGGCCCGGGTGTCAAATGTGATCCTCAAAAAATTAAGTACCATCACCAGGCCTTCCATTTTCTTAGCCGTCAATGGGACATTAAGTGCAGAAAAAAAATTAAACCAATTTTCGTAGATCAGCGGGGGCTGATTGGAACTTTTAAAGAGGAGGAAATCATCCAAATGAATGACTTGACAGCATTCCACATGAGTGAGTATCCAGCTGAGAGCCTGTGTGAAAGTGTCAAACAACTAAAGGCTGCTTTTGGATCCAAAGGTAAGCTTAGTAGCAAAGTATTACAGACCCCTTCACTTTATCACATGCAAATGCCAGAATCGGAAGGAGCTTGAAAGCATCCGCTTTGGACAGCCAAGCGCCCTCCCCCACCCTGATGATTTGTTGAATCGCCTGAGCCACAGACGCATACTTGAGTGAAAATTCTTCAGACGGAGTTAAGGCGTTCAAACTAGGTATATGAGTACAATGAGAGGCGGACAAGTCAAAAAATTAAACGTAGTCTAATGGAAAATTTACCCCTTACCAAACCAAGGGGGTTGACCCTCCAACACTGGAAGGGTGGTGTAGAAAAAAGTCCTATAACAAACCCCTTATGCAGTTCAGACTGAAGCAGCAAATCCACCTCATCCATGTCTGCAGCTGATGACCTCAAATTCTGACATTGGAACGTGCTTAATGGTAATGAAATAAACCCTGTGTGTAAACCCCCTGTGAAACCCTCCACCAAAAACTGGATGAAGGATGGGAGGACAAACAAACTTGCAAATACGGTATGTTAATACGGCTTAGTCATGCATGCTTACTCTGCTTGAGAGAACACCTTCGGGTGAGCCCTGTAACAGCTGCCCTGTAACAGCTGGCACACACTTGCAACAGAGGGCTCTGATTATAATTGCATGTGCCGTGATTAAAGTTATTGTAAATCTGTGACTTTCCTAAGAAATGAATTGGATGACCTAGCTTGTTGAATGAAGCAGCATGAGTTGGAGCCGGGGGTAACCCAGGGAAAGCCCTGGATGTACCTGGTTGAACAGGAAGTTCCACATTGGGGCACCAGTACGTGGTATGTGAGGACAACTGGCAAGTCGTGCAAACTGGCGATCTTAGCCCTGCAAAATGCCGGCAAAACAATTCAGTGTCAATGCTGCTCCAGACTGACCACTTGATGAGCAAATACGGCAGCGGCTTTGGCAGAAAAAGAACGATGATAATCGTAAAATGCCATCCCCTCAAACTTCTGGCCTAACTCCACTACCGCATAGAGGTACAGATCCAGCTTCTCCCTCCTATGGGGGCTCACTGAGCAAATAATGTCCCTAAACAAACTGAAAGCCAGCAAACTCTGGGATAGAGAGCTTGCGGTTGAGCCTGACATCCCTGGTTTAACAATCACTGAAAGGTCATCGCAGGCATATGACATATTATCGGCCACATCATGGGGCGGCAATTAACAGATGTCAAATCGATTTCTTTGACATCTAAGATGTCTTTCCTGGTATTCCCGGGAATAAAATCTGCCAAGGTAACGGAGGGAACACTAGTGCTATTACCTAAAGCTAAAGGCCCAGGGCTTGAAACCATGGGGGTCCCGGAATCTGGCGATGTTCCTGGAATGGCAGGTTCCACCGGGGTTCAACTTGGATGGACTTCCAAAATCTCCACCCTGGCTCGCAACTCCTGAAATGAGGTCGCCAGAGAGTTCAGAGTGGAATGAATCTGTGAAAGGGACGTAGCGACAGTTCGTAAGGTGACCTGCTCAGCATTGAAGGTGCTGGGAAACAACAACCTGAAAAGTTCCACCTAAAGCTGGGTATGAAATACCCCTAAGCCGTAACTCCGCCATCAGTCTCAAGACGGTCCATGTCCTTAGAGAGGGCCTACTGTCATGTTCAGAACCCATAGCCGGAGAAGGAGGGACCGAGGCAAAGTCTTCAATGTCCACTGCTTGTGACATGACCTAAATGACCAAACAAATCATCATAAGCAAACCTAACACACCAACTGTACCTATTCTGTCCTGGAACAACCCTCTTTAAACCCACCAACTACCCCCTTTTCCCTTTTTTTTTATCACATGAAATATGCATTTATGAGACTAAGAAAGTGCTCACCATATGAGATAGAGGTAGTGTAACCTGCGGTGCAACAGGCCAATTAAAAACGTCCACTCAAGCCTACAGAACCTGAAGGCATGTCAGGTCCAATGTGACGAGTAGTGTAATGACAATAACGTATGAAATCTAACATATGCTGAATGAAAAATGGGTGAGGAGACTTGCCACCTGCAAGCCAATTAGAAATGATCATCTCAAACCGCTGTCACCTAGAAACCTGATAGGTCACGTTTCGCCACTGCAGTATTTACCTAAGGCCCTTTCACACTAGTCCGTTGATCTCCGCTGAGCCGGCGGATGACAGGTCCCTCTCTGCTCACTGAGCGGGGAGGGGCTTGTCAGGCGCCGCTGCCGCCTATGGAGGGATCGGATGAAAATGGACAGCATGTCCGTTTTCATCAGATCTCACCCGATCCTGTTCCGCCAGTGACAGACCTGGACGTAGAGCCATCCGTCGTCTTTTAGCGGATCGGACCGGGTCGGATGTCAGCGGACATGTCTCCGCTGACATCCGACGCTCCATAGACTAACATAGAGCGCCCGTTCGGGTCCACCGTCAAAACTGACAGGCGGACCTGAACGGTCCGATCGTGTGAAAGGGGCCTAAAACGTGATGGCAGAACATGACAAAAAAAACGGATAAGCAACAACCCAAAAAGTACTGATATCTGAGCAAGAACAATACATAAAGCAACCATGACTTACCTTCGACCTTGATTTCCTCACTAAACCTTTAACGCCTGCGCCTGGTGACCAATGCCAACCCTGAAATACAACGTATGAGCGGGACTGAAAACGTGTCAGACCCCTGAAACAGAGACCAAGCAACCTGAAGCATAGCAGGCAAATTAACGTAACCCGAACCTACGAAAAACCTGAAGACGTGTCAGGCAACTGTAACGAGCATTGACATGTCATGATACATAAACGTATGAGAAATGAATTAGGAGATTACGACTGCACAAGTCAATTAGAAAAAAGACATCTCAATCCGTTTACACCCATAAACGTGATGGGTGACCCCGCAGTGGTATGGTACCGTAAGGCCTACTACATGAAGGAATGACCACAAACCCATGTATGAGCTTTAGTAACCGGTATAAGATGAACCCACAATCACCTACCTGAGCTGGACTGAACCGGAAGAATGATACTTTGTAACCCTTTGTTGCTAAGCAGGAACAAAAACTACAGGAAAAGAACAAAAACAGACCAAAGCTAACACTCGGAATGACGCATGGACTGTATGAAAATCAGGTAGTTAATGAAACATCATTGCGACAAATCATCGCATGACTAATGCACATGTAGACATAGTGAGTGACCTCTGAGTGGAGGAGTGCCAGACAAGATGTACATAAATGACCTGCCAACCGACCTGTGAGATGCCTAGGTACCCCTGGCAGGTGCCCTCCACTGGCCAACCCCACATGATGCGATGGCATACGGCCGTGCCGATAGTAGGAAGGTGGAAGCCATGCTGCCCCAACGTCCCAACTAATAAATGACTACCCAACAACTGTGGCAGCGAGCCCTGTGCTGATGACCTGCAAATATAAACACACACGGCCATACCAACCCCCCCCTCCCCAATGTGGCCATGAACAATGTGAGACCTTAAGGCTCTAACAGATATGAGCCCCAAACCAACCTCCAATTAGCCATACCACCCGCTTAATGTCCAACCCCTGCCTAACCCTATGAAACCGTCACCAAGGGAAGCATGTATATGACATAACACAACAAAAGTGGAACTTGTGAGACCCAGACCATAAATAGCTGGACACATATCACTTACTGAGCAGTCTGAAACTGAACACAGATTAGCAGAACGTATACACACTCCTACTGGTGTCCTAAAGAAGAAATATGATAGACGTGTGAGTAAATGACATGGGGAGCCAACACAAGATGACTGCTGAAAATTGCATCTTTAAGTAAATATAAATACATCAATGAGCGATTGAAAAACAGATGCGGACCGAATGAGACCAATGCCTGAAACCCCTCTTGCCGCCCACCGTCAGTGCTGACAAACCCACTCCCCTGTCAGAAACCATGATATCAGACCGAGACAGAAGTACAGTTAAATCACACTTGTTTAATAATAAAAGTAAAAAGAACAAACGTAGTCAAAACATAGCCAAAGTTCAATAACGGGAAAGCCAGAAATCAGGGATCAATGTAGTGGAACAGCAAGCAGGATCTGGAGCCAGAAGGGATGCCAGCCAAGCAAGTCTTTAAACAGGAATGCAGGAGATAGTCTCTGTGATGTTGACCAAGGCAAAGGCAGAGATCTTCTGGGCTGGACGGCTTAAGTAGGCAGGACTGACGAGCAGGATATTAACAGCTGATTAACTGTGGAGAGATAGGAGCTGGCAATTAGCCGACAGGTGAGCAGCCAGTTTAGAGAAGGAAGGGCTGAGCCCAGATCTGACAGTACCCCCTCCTCAACAACCCCTCCCCCTCGGAGGAGCACCAATCTTGAGGGGAAAAGTCTATGGAAATAACGGAGGACAGGGGCATGTACATCCGAGGATGAGACCCAAGAGCGTTCCTCTGGACCGTACCATTTCCAATGCACCAGGTACTGTATGCGCCCACAGAACCTATGAGAGTCAACAATGGACTGTACTTCATACTCCTCATGGTTCTCAACCTGTACAGGATGAGGACGTGGTACCGAGGTGGTAAAACGGTTGCAGACCAAAGGTTTTAATAAGGAGACATGAAATCCTGCAAAGAATATGGAAAGGCCCAAACCAAGGTTCAAACTTCAGTGAGGGAACACAAAGTCGGAGTGTCAGGGAATTAGTAGACCAGACTGTGTGGACTGCACAGAGGAAACCAGAAACGCATGTAAGTGAATAATAATGGTGTTTATTTAAATAGGTGACAAGTAAGTGAATATAAACAGTGCACAACCAACCACAGACCAACAAACAACAAATGGTATATACAAATAGACGGGAAATACCGGAATCGTAACAAAAGCCAGGCCGAGGTCATACACAGGGAGGTCAGCAGATGGGTAGGGACGGGAAATCAACAGGACAGGGAGAGGACGGATGGATAGGCTACAGGGAAGGGATCCAAGGTAATCAGGAACAGGAGGGACAGGTCAGGATGGGATAGGAATCGGATCAGATCAGATCAGATGCAGGCTCAAGGTCAGGATAACAGGCAGCAAGGTCAGGGTGCAGGGAGAGAGATACCAAGGAAAGCATGTGAGGGCTTGCCGGGTATTTATGAGACTGTCAGTAATTATCCTCATGTAACACCTGAGCACAGGAAGTGTTGTCTGCTCCATACTGCCAGGATCCATCCGCTGGTGGACGTCAGTACTGCGGCCCAATGATGAGATAACACCAGCAGGGAAAGACTCCCCTGACAGTTCCAAACTGCCAGGAGACACCTGCTGGTGGACCTCAGTACTGCATGCCAAAAGATAGATCTTACCAGCGGACGGACCCTTCCCTGACATGGAGGTAGAGCTGGGCAATTTTCTCCCAAAAAAAATGTGAATTTTAAAAAAAAAATCTTGATTCACGATTCGAATCAAGGTTTTTTTTTTCTTTTGGACACGGCGCTGTTCTTGAGGAGCTGCAGGCAGGAGTTTTTAGGCGAGGCCACGACCTCGCCTAAAAACTCCTGCCCGCAGCTCCTCTGGACCGGCGCAGTGTCAGCGCCGTCCTGGTGAAAAAAAAAAAGATTTGCTTTAACTTTGAATCGATTTGACCTCTCAATTCAATTCAAGATTTAAATCGATTTTTTCCCCAGCCCTACACAGAGGTTGCGAGATGACAGCCAGACCCTGTCCCCAACCTGGTAGAAAGGTGCAGGCAGGCGTCTGCGGTCAGCATGGACTCTGTACCTATCATTAGCATGTCGCAAAGCCTCCTGGACTTGTGCCCAAGTGGAAGACCACGGAGATGCTCCTCTAATGGAGGAATACTCTGCGGAACAGATGAGTCAGGCAACATGGAAGGTTGGAAACCATAATTTTTTATAAATCTTTATTTATAAAAGACAGGATATCACATTGCAAGATTATAAAACTGTGAGTATAGATTCACATCCATCTGGATGAACGTTTTTTTAGGTGATAAACCAGTCCTTTTTTCTTGTTATTTAACAAAAAGAATGAGTAACATAGGGAAAAAAAAAAGGAACAAGAACATCGATGTTATCAGTCATGTATATTAAATACTAGACAGTCACTATTTATCTGGTGTAGCTAACATTGATAAGAAGAAAAAGGAAAAAAAAAATACACCAACAGTGTGCCAGGTAACAAAAAAATAAAAGCATGTTTGTCTTAGTCCCGGGACTATAAAAGCCGGACAGGTCTTTCCCAGGGTTTAGGCTAAGTTCAGTTGTGCAGACAATCTATAAGGTGGGCCGAGCGGGGTCCCGCGGAGAGAGGGGGGCAACATACGCCTCCAACTAACCTCTCCCCGCGCTCCCCACCTCCCAGCCCCCCCCAAAATCACCCGACAAAGCCATATCAGCATAATGACGCTTGAACACCCCCTGTCTGGGGTGTCTCATTGCCAGAAATCTCCAAGGACCATCCGGCTCTTTTGCTTAGTCAGTTCTTATTCGTCACCTGGCAACAAACATATTATTTTGTTTTTAAATGGGTAACCATAACTACTTAAAGCTCAATAGAGTATTTAGGAAAGAGGAGAGAAGAAAAGAGAAGAAAAAATAGTCTGGAACGTACCTGGGAACCTGCGTCCAGCTCCGCC
Source organism: Lithobates clamitans (assembly GCA_037952925.1). Lineage (NCBI taxonomy): Eukaryota > Metazoa > Chordata > Amphibia > Anura > Ranidae > Lithobates > Lithobates clamitans. The sequence continues at coordinate 1,689,601 of JBBGZY010000884.1, forward strand.
CCCCGTCGAGGCCCTCCCGACAGCACCATATTTACTAAAAATTAGTACAGTAGAAGGGAACACATGTCCCCTAAGTGTTTGTCACCTTAGTTTATCTCGGGTCTTTGTTCTCTGCTTCCCTCTGTGGGTCAATAAGGCGTCCTTTCAAGGATGGGTCGGCTAGCTCAAGAAGGGCTATGTCTAGGCTAGAAGGAATGTGGCTTAAGTCTGAAGTATATATTGTCCAGGGTTGCCACATCGCTGTGAAGCGGTCTCTAACTCCTTTACATGTGGCAATCCAGTCCTCTGCCTCACGGATATCTCCCACTTTGCGATACCATTCCTCTCTGGATGGGACTTGCGACCGCTTCCAGTATATAGGGAGAAGCCGCTTTGCCGCATTAAGCAAGTGGGGCAGTATACTTTTTTTATACTGGCGTATTGGCATGGGAGGAATGTGTAGCAGGAAATGTTCCGGAGAGAGAGGAATTTCAATGCCCATGATATCCTTAATTTGTGATTTAATATCCTCCCAGTAGCATTTAATTGCAGGACAATCCCACCAAATATGGAGGAGAGTGCCTTTGTGACCACAACCTCTCCAACATAGTTCCGACGTTGCTGGATATATTTTCGCTAACTCTGCTGGTACCCGGTACCAGCGCATCATTATTTTGTAATTCATTTCTTGCGTCTTAGAATCAATGGAACTAGACCGAGTAAGCTGATAAAGGGCAGATAGCTGGGCAGAAGTAAAGACCATCCCCAGGTCTCGTTCCCACATCCTGATGTATGGTGGTTTCACTGTTGGAGTAGCAAAGCTGAGTAACTGATACAGTCCCGAGATCATATGTGGAATCGGCTCTTCGTCTATGAATAGGCGTTCAAACGGTGTAAGGGAGGAAGTATCTCTTATAGAGCTTCCGTGTTGTTTAAAAAAGTGATGGAGTTGCCTATATCGCCAAAAGTCCATAGGGAAACTCCCTGACCGGGCTCTGAGGGCTTCTAGTGAGACTAATTTACCACTTTCCATCAATTTACCACAGCAGGCATTACTGTCATCCACCCAGGAGCCAAAAAATCCTATCTGTTCCCCAGGCAGGAACCATTGGTATCCTCCCAGCGGGGCCAGAGGTGACACGGGGGGCGCCAAGTCCAAATTAGTATTGAGTCGGTCCCAAGCTTTCAAAAGCTGGGTCGTCAATGGAGACGCATAGATTGATAATCCCCTGTGCTCCCGGGCCAGCCACGGGGCATATGCCAGATTTCTTCCCGCTATATATTTTTCCAATGAGACCCATATCTTGGAGTGTGTGTGGAAGCGCCAATTTAGTATCCTTTGTAAGACCATAGCTCGATAATATTTTTGTGCGTCTGGAAGGCTCAGGCCCCCCATATCCCTGTGGCGCCTCAATAATCTAATGGCGATTCTCGGTCTCTTATTGTTCCACACAAAGGTGGATATTGTACTGGTTAATTGAGTAAAAAAACTCTTAGGTAAGGCTACAGGTATCATCTGCATGTAAAACAGTACCCGGGGTAAGACATTCATTTTAATAATATTAAGCCTTCCAGTCCAAGTGAAGGCTGTCTTAGCCCACTGAGTCAGGTCTTTCCTCACGTTTGTTATTAAGGAAGGGAAGTTAGTGGTGAATAAGGTTTCAAATCTATCTGTCAGTCTTATACCTAAATATTTTAGGGATGATTTAGTCCAAGTAAATGGGAAAGCAGTTTTTAGTCGATCTGTAAGGGAGGATGTCATTTGGATGGGTAATATCTCTGACTTCGTGTAGTTAATTTTGAAATTAGACAGCTCTCCAAAATTTTGAAGTTCCCGCATCAGATTAGGCAACGAGACTAGAGGCTCTGTGATGTGGAATAGCACATCATCAGCGTAGGCCGAAAGTTTATGTTCTGTGGGACCTACCGTAAGCCCCTTAATGTTTGGATTTGCCCTAACAGTGCGCAGGAATGGTTCCAGCACAAGGGCGAATAAGAGTGGGGATAGGGGACACCCCTGCCTCGTGCCATTTCTGATCGGGAACCTCGTAGAGAGGAAACCATTCACTTTTACTTGAGCATGCGGGTCTGAGTACAGGGCCATTATCCAAGTAAGCATATGGGAGCGAAGGCCCAAAGCTTCCAACGTAGCCCGTAGAAAAGTCCAGTCCACCCGATCGAAGGCTTTCTCTGCATCGGTGGATAAGATCAAGTAAGGGGGGGGCGCGGGAGATGTTCAGGCCCAATGGATTAGGTGGATTGCTCTAATTGAGTTGTCCCTAGCTTCCCTGCCAGTAATGAACCCTCGGGGTGGACTATTAGTGGGATTAGTTGTTTTAGTCTAGTCACTAGGATCTTGGCTAGTATTTTAATATCTACGTTGAGAAGAGATATAGGTCTGTAGCTCTGGGGCATAGTGGGGTCTTTCCCTTCTTTGGGTATTACTGAAATGTGAGCTAGTAAGGCTTCATTAGGGATAGCTGCGCCGTCTGCTATGGAATTAAAGTAGCTACACATTGATTCAGATAGCAGAGGTAAAAACATCTTGTAATAGGCCTTGGAGAACCCATCAGGGCCTGGGCTCTTCCCGTTGGGTAGAGAGTTCACCGTGGCTTCTATCTCAGTGACAGTGATGGGTGCTTCTAATGCGGAACATTGTTCGTCTGTCAGTGCTGGCAGTCCAGAAGCGGTCAGATATGTTTGGATGGCTGCTTTCCGCATGGCCTGGGTCTCTGGGGTCTGTGTCGAATTTAGGTTATATAATGTGTTGTAGTAATCCCTGAATCCAGAGGCTATCTGGGAGGGTCTAACTGTGTACTCACTTGTGGGGAGGCGTAACTTATGCACATGCATAAGCGCTTGTTTTTTTCTGAGGGCTCTAGCCAGCATACGGCCGCATTTGTTGCCATGTTCATAGTATTTATGCGATAGATATCGCGTTCGCCTGCTTGCCTGTCTGTCCAGTAGTCGAGAGAACAATTCTCTCAAGTCTATCAAAGCCCTCAGAGCCTCCGGGTCGCTGTTCTGTTTGTGTCTAAGTTCCGCTTGCTGAAGCGCTTGGAGTACCCTGTCAAAGTCTGCTTGCCTAGCTTTCTTAAATCTAGATCCCTGGGAAATCAGCTCGCCTCTCACTACTGCTTTGTGGCCCTCCCACACAGTCCCCTTACTCAGCCCTCAAACAGCTACAGCATCGTCCAACAGAGATTCGTTCAAGCGCCACGACCAATTCCTACGGCTACTCTGTGGCAAAACCAGGGAGGCCATTACTGGGGCATGGTCAGAGATCGTTATATTTCCGATGGACGAGGACTGCAGCAGCTCTAGGGCCAAGTGATCTACACAGATCAGGTCTATACGGGTATAGACGTCATGTGTTTTTGAATAGTAGCTGTAGTCTCTGTCAACCGGGTGAAGAATTCGCCAACTATCTAAAAGTCGGTGTGTTTGCAGGGTTTTACGAAAATGTTTTAAAAAAGCGTGTGAGTGAGAAGGGCGCCTGTGCGAGGTGTCTAGTTGTGGGTCCGGGCTAATATTAAAATCGCCTCCCAAGATCAAAGGGCCCTCTCTAAATTCTGCCAGTCTATCAAGTGTATTGTCTATGAAGGTGAGTTGGTTTGAATTAGGGGCATAGATCGTAGCAACTGTGATCTTCTGCCCAGCTATGATCCCCCTAAGAAAGACATATCTCCCCAAGGTGTCTACCTCAGTGTCAGTTACTTGGAGGGGGCAAGACTTATGTATGGCAATAGCCGTACCTCTTGATTTCGCAGTAGGTGAATTGCTGAGAAACCATTGGGTATATATGTGGTTGGGCAGTTTGGGCAGTGAGTGTGGAGTGAAATGCGTCTCCTGTAAAAGAACCACCTGAGCCCCTGATCGCTTAAGTTCCCACCACAATCTACTACGTTTGGATGGGGAGCAGAGACCTCGCACATTGTATGAAATTACCTTAAGTGATGCCATAGGAAGAGCTCGGGGCGAGAAGTTTTTGCAGTGATCTAGTGGGCACAGAACGGGAGGCGGAGCCGGAGGCAGTCCCTACAAAAGAGTTTACAGTAGAAGAGAGTAAACAGAAGGGAAGGAAGAAGACAAAGTTAAAGTAAGTAAGACAAATTGCAAGGTACATTAATATGAACATTACCACAACGTGGTATACCTGTGAGCCAGATATCAGGCCTCCCCCCGTTAGGGAAAGATGCCCGAGACCCGCCTCTATTTCCAAATATAGGAAATATATACCTAAAAAGGTATGGCCTACGTGGGGGACGTGGACCATCACGAGAGGGAGGGGAGCAAGGGCCAGCCCCAATCCACCGCCCTCTCCTGATTAATAGGCAGTACACATTATACCGTGTATGGGAGAGGGGAGTTTCTATAATAACAAAAACAAAAGTTCGCAGCTCTATCTTGAGGTGAGGAGAAAAATTCAAAAAGATAAATATGAAAAATAGGGGGAGGGGGGGGATCTCAAAAAAAAAGGAGAAAAAGGTGCTAAACAGAGAACTGGGTAAGCAGGGCGTCCAGAGTCCGAGCCTGACTTGGCAAGTTCAGAGCTATGGCTTCCGTATCTTCTCCTGGGATATTCTCACAAGTTCAAAGCCAAGTTCCTGATCAGGGGCATTCATCCCAGGATAGGTGTTCGCGCGTAGCTTCGTGTGCATATGTGGCTCTGTCCCATTTGCAGGCGGCATGTCTGTGTTAGTGGTCAGGGGCCCTGCACAAAAAGTGGACAATCAGATGAGGTTCTGTAACATACGGGGAGAAAGTTTCTCTCGGAATGCAGATCAAAGGTAGGGCAGCTTCCTTTAGTGCCTTGGTGACACAGGTCCCATGGGAGAGGTGGATGCAGGGCGTCTGCGGTCTCGCCTACGGCTCCTACGGTTGGCCGTGAGCCAAGGCTGGGGTAGCTGTATGTGAGGATGATCACTCGGACCTCTCCAGTCTGGGAAGTCCACCGGCTCCAGACCCAGGGTCTCTAGAAAAAATGGAAGGTCGTCTTTAGTGCGTAACGTGACATTCTTCCCCTCTTTGGTTGCTTGTAGGTAGAAAGGGAAGCCCCAGCGTAGACCTACCTTCTGAAGGGCCTCAAGCAGGGGCCGCAGGGCTCTGCGTTGCATGAGCGTGCGTCTTGATATGTCCTGATAAAAGTACAGGTGCGCTCCATCAACATCAAAGTATTGCTTCCCACGCATTTTCTACATAATTCTGTCTTTTAGTGTATATTTATGAAGCTTGCAGATGATATCCCTTGGGTTATCTGCATCTTGGGAGGGTGGTCTGAGGGCCCTATGGGCTCTGTCTATCTCCACAGGAGCCGTGGCCGGTAATCCCAGTATTTCTCGGAAGACGTCTTCTAGCGTGGGAATAATATCCTTTGGTGCCGTGGCCTCTGGTAAACCGCGTATGCGTATATTTGCTCTCCTGCTGCGGTTTTCAAAGTCATCTAACTGACATAATAGGGCTTCTATTTTCTGATCCTGAGAGTTGCATCTGTCTTGTAGTTTAACAATAGTCGGCAGCACCTCATCCAGCCTCTGCTCCACAGTTTCTACCCTATTTCCCAAGTGAGTAGTATCTGTCTTGAGCTGGGCTATATCTTCCCTGAAGGCCTTCTCAACCCTGGCAGTGAATCTCTCTAGGTCTTCCTTGGTGGGGAGGGACCAAATATGGCGCTTTATGTCTCCTTCCCCTAAAAAATCCGCCATGTCAGGGCCCTGATCATGGGAGGCAGAGGATCCCGGGGAGAGTGGAGGGGCTGTATCACTCACCAACCGCGGGGACGAAATCTGGGAGTGCTGGTGCTGCTGCTGCTGCTGCTGAGCCAGGGCCTTCTGTGTGGCTTTTGTTGTCTTGCTAGCCTTCGGCGTCGGCGCCATCTTGGAGGCCTCATGTCCGGGCCCGGCGTTCGGGCCGAAATATGTCTCTAGCTGCTCCTGCCGTGAGCTCTCCGCTCTCGAGTGCTGTGAGAGAGCCCTCCGTCCTTGCGACATGTTCTCCGGTGTTCCGGAGGCGATGACTCCCCTCTGTGCGGCTTGTAATGCGGCGGTGTATCGGGAGCTGAGGGAACACGCGTCCTCACTCCTCCATATCCAGGCCACGCCCCCCGGAAACCATAATTTGCCATAAACAGGGACAATCGGGAAGCAGAATTCAAGGCACTGTTGTGAGCAAACTCTGCCCACGGTAATAGGTCTGACCAGTTGTTATGATGGTCAGAAATATAGCAACGTAGGAATTGCTCCAAGGACTGCTTGGCTCATTCTGCAGCTCCATTAGACTGCGGGTGATACGCAGAGGAGAAAGCAAGCTGAAATCCCAACTCTGCACAAAAGGCTCGCCAGAACCGGGACACAAACTGACTACATCAGCACGTAGACTAGTGGGCGCATTTTCAAATACTCCAAGGGCTGTATGCAATGACAAGTTATTCAATTCTCAGCAAGTGTGAGGCTTATAGTAATAGTATTAATTTCCTATTTTATAAATCTGAGACTATTCCCACAGCCTACAGGTAATTCTCACGATTGGCCCTTAGTACACACATGTAGCTTGTATAATAGCTTAACAGTCACTGATTTATACAACTTTTCTCAAGATTAAATCGAAGTCAATCTGTCAATGTATGTCCAACCATCTCCAATTGATGGCCAAATGATAGCAATCCTTGATATTTCAATGTTCATCTGTATATGTATTGTTCCACTCTATTTACGAACATTGCTTCATATCTTGTAATACTCTGAGATTGTTGCACAGTGTCTTGCTTAGCCCGTTTTTCAATGTGAGGAGAGCAGGAGCCAATATTACATATACACATTTGGCCGGCAATTGGAGATGATTGGACATAAATTGACAGATTGACTTCGATTTGATCTTGAGAAAAGTTGTATAAATCAGTGACTGTTAAGCTATTGTACAAGCTACATGTGTGTGTTCAAAGGGCCAATCATAAGAATTACCTGCAGGCTGTGGGAATAGTCTCGGATTTATAAAAAAGGAAATTAGTACTATTGCCTCACACTTGCTGAGAATTGAATAACTTGTCATTGCATACAGCCCTTGGAGTATTTGAAAATGCGCCATCTTCTTTAACTATACACAATCCAGCAGGATAAGACTATTATCAGGATGTATGGGTAAACGGTGTAGCACTCAAATCACAAAATAATAAAAAGAAATAAAGTTCATGATAAGTAGTTCATCTGTATGAGCAGAAGGTCTAGAACCAATCAGAGCAATGTCCACAGTGCAGAAAATATCTAATGATCAAGATCCAACGTGGGAAAAAGAAATATGATATAGAGCCCGTCATCTTCACCCAATATAACTGACTCTTACCATTAGTGTATGGATTATACACATTCAATGCACTCAAGTGATGAGAAAAGCGATCCAATTATCCACTGCACATGTATTCCAAAGATCCTTCTCCCAATAGACCCAATACCAGACTGAAAAAACACTTTCTCTCTGCCAAGTGTACTCCCAGGGCTCAGGTAGTAATTCAATCGTCATATGAATGCATGGAAAAAAAAAAAGAACGCTCATTGCGCAGGCATCCAATCAAAGAACATTTATTATACAAAGGAAGTAATAAAATAAACTCACATTTTACAAGGAGTTCAACAAGCTTAAAGGAAGAAGCGACCAGCGCTTCTAACCACCAAGATGGCCGCCGCACCTCCGTCCGTCCGAGTCCTACGCCACACGTCCCGTAGCTCAACCCCACGTTTCGTCATCAACATGCGTCTTCAGGTATACATAAAGGGGGTGTTTTATACTAGGGGAGGGATTAGGTCTGTAGACCTAATGTGTGATGTGTGTGATTCGTGTGTCCCCCCCTCTTTGTAAGGGGTTTTTTTCCATTTACACCATTTACGCAGTTTGTGTGTTTTTAGTTGTTGGGTGGGGGTAGACCATAGGGGAGGAAACCCCCCCTTTTCTTTTTTGGGGGTCGTCCCCTCTGGCTAAAAATATAGGGGGACATAGGGATTGGTGTTTTTTCTATGTATTGTGCTTGTTTAGGCAAATAAACAATTGTAGTTTAACTCATGTAGGTGTGTGGAGATCTTTTTGTTTTTTATTTTTTTTGTGTTGATGTAGTCTAATTTTTGATCACACCTCCCAAAATTTATTTGATGAGTGCTACTATCTTGAATAGGCGGGATTCCCATTTTTGCTCTTTTTTTGTGCATAAGATTGTGTGGGACTTGTGTGTCACCCTTATTCGGAAAGCGGTACCGTTTGTATGTGGACAATTATTACACGAGCGTGACACTTTTTTTTTTTCACTGTGAAGTGGAGGGATAATAAGAATGTTTTCGTTCTGTCCTCCCTTCATGCAGACATGGCGGTCCAAATTCGTACGACGACTGGTGTTGTGGAGAAATCCCTCTGTGTCCACAAATATAACCAAAATATGGGAGGGGTGGACCTCAACGACCAGTTGTTGGCGCCATACCTAGTTGCTCGTAAGGCCAGACGCTGGTATAAAAAATTGTCTGTATACGTGTTTCAATTGGCTTTGCTGAACGCTCATGTGCTATACAGAGCTTCAGGACTGACTGGATCCTGGAATCGATCATCGGAGCCCTTCTGTTTCCAGACATTGCACCACCTCACCTTCCCAATCCAAATGCAGTAAGCTGGCTGCATGGGAATCATTTTCTGTATGTCCTCCCAAGTACCCCTACCCAACGAGCCCCACAAAGAAGATGTCGTGTCTGTAGCAAGTGCGGATATAGGCCTAGAGCTGCGCATCTTCACTCACCTCACGATTCGATTCGATTATCCCATCCACGATTCGATTCGATGCGATTCCGCGATGCATCACGATGCATCACGATTAATACCCAAGTGCCCATGGTTTTCAACTTTTCCTCAAAAAATTAATTCAAGCAGTCAGAAATTGAAGAAATATTTAATATATTTATTTGTATCTGCTATTTAAACAAATTACACCAAGTTCCCTGCTTATAGCAAAGTCTAAACATGAACAGTGCAGCAGACAACAACAGTATTTATTTAAAAGAGTACTGTGACATCAAACTGTTGTGTATAATACATACATACAGTGCTGGCCTGGAGCAGTAGTTTACATTTTAATATTTTCTTTTATGAAAAAGTAAACTATAACTTGTAAACAGTAACACCTACATCTATATAACACAGAGCACTTCCAGTTATTGACTGGCAAACATCACAGTGAACCTGTAACAGTCATACACTGTGTTGCAGAACTTCCTGGTTCACAGTGATAATTGTTTGCCAATACCACCACCACCACCAGCGCCAGTGAGTCAACACAGATGGCTAGATCGGCGTTATAAGCTCTCGGAGTTGTGTCACCCAGTCACTTTACAGAAAACGTTACCTGCACTCTACCACTATACACCTGTAACTGAAGCCAAGCCAAGCCACCATTAGAGGAAGTCTGAAAATCCTTGACAGAATAAATTGTCAACTAAATCTAAAAACTTTGGACAAATCTTTATGGGATCACAAATATACAGTTACACACCACAATACCAAAAAAACACACACATCACTGAATCATAATGGTAAAGGGCAGGCCATAGGTCAGGCGCCGGAAATGGCACAGGCACAGTCAGACATGACGTCAGGTAGGTGTGTGTTTTTGTTTGTGTGTGTATTTGTGTGATCCAATAAGGATTTACTCCAGGTTTTAAGATTTAATTTATTCTTTCAAAGATTTGCCTTCCTCTGGTGGCTTGGCGGGCGTCAGTTGTCTGGAATTAAATACAATTTTAGAATTTTATTTGGCTGAGGGTTGAGTTGACCCCCCCAAACATTGACATTTGACAATATAACATCAAGTGTGAAAATTCGATGGACACATTCATTTTTGAAGATTGTGTCCGACACAATCTTCAAAAATAAACCATTTATCTCCATCTCCCCCCCAGTGCTAGCAAAGCTTGTTGTCACTCAAGTCGTCACTCAGTCACTTTACAGAAATGATACACATGATACACCTGTAACTGAAGCCAAGCCAAGTCACCATTAGAGGAAGCCCAAAAATCCTTGACAGAATAAATTATCAATTGAAGCTTAAAACCTTGAGTTAAACCGTTATGGGATCAGAAATATGCACACACAATACCAACAAAAAACACACACGTGACGTCACGTCAGTTGTGAATCATGAGAAAGGGCAGGCCACTGTGTGAACAACGCAGGCAAGTGGCACAGTCAGTCAGCCACTCATCAGGTCGGTGTGTGATTTTTCTTTTGTGTGTGTATATTTGTGTGATCCAATAAAGATTTACTCCCAAGTTTTAAGATTCAATTTATTCTTTCAAGGATTTGCCTTCCTCTGGTGGCTTGGCGGGCGTCAGTTGTCTGGAATTAAATACAGAATTTATTTGGTTGAACGTTAAACCCCTAGAAACAGACAGGCAGTCACAGAGCATGACAGACACACTGTGACATTGAACACGCCACAGTCACACGACATGACGACACTAGTATAAAAATTCAAAATGGACACACAATAGAAAACCATTCTCCATCTCCTCCAGTGCTAGAAAAGCTATAACAAATATAATATTTATATGACATACATAAAGTATACTGAGTACTCCATGTTCAGTTCACTGTGATGATCATTGATTGTTTGCAATTGCCAGTGCCACGGCCACCTGCAGGCCTGCTGCCACCAAGTCAGTCAAAAACAGTGTGACTGTGACTGCGTTGAGTTGACGCTAGACTAGACTAGAGTGGCATAACTGGCGTTATAAGGTCTTGTTGACAATGACATAGGGAATAGATAGGAGGGACTCTGGTGGGAAAAAAAGAAAAAGGGATGTAGAGATGAAGGGGAATGGTGGGGACTGGGGAGAGGGGGAAGGTTGTAGAAGGGGGGTGGGGGGGAGAGAGGGGTATGGCATTGGTATTTGGTAGGGGAGGGAAAGGGGACGGGGGGAAAAGGGGACGGGGGGAAAAGGGGACGGGGGAAAAGGGGACGGGGGGAAAAGGGGAAGGGAAAAGGGGAAAAGACAGAGAGAAAGAGAGACAGAAAGAGACAGAGACAGAAAGAGACAGAGAGAAAGAAAGAGACAGAGAGAAAGAAAGAGACAGAGAGAAAGAAAGAGACAGAGAGAAAGAAAGAGACAGAGAGAAAGAGAGACAGAAAGAGACAGAGACAGAAAGAGACAGAGACAGAAAGAGACAGAGACAGAAAGAAAGAGACAGAAAGAAAGAGACAGAGACAAAGAAAGAGACAGAGAGAAAGAAAGAGACAGAAAGAGACAGAGACAGAAAGAGACAGAGAAAAAGAAAGAGACAGAGAGAAAGAGAGACAGAAAGAGACAGAGAGAAAGAAAGAGACAGAGAGAAAGAGAGACAGAAAGAGACAGAGACAGACAGAGACAGAAAGAGACAGAGACAGAAAGAGACATAGAGAAAGAAAGAGACAGAGAGAAAGAAAGAGACAGAGAGAAGGAAAGAGACCGAGAGAAAGAAAGAGACAGAAAGAGAGACAGAGAGAAAGAAAGAGACAGAGAGAAAGAGAGACAGAAAGAGACAGAGAGACAGAAAGAGACAGAGAGAAAGAAAGAGACAGAGAGAAAGAAAGAGACAGAGAGAAAGAAAGAGACAGAGAGAAAGAGAGACAGAAAGAGACAGAGACAGAAAGAGACATAGAGAAAGAAAGAGACAGAGAGAAAGAAAGAGACAGAGAGAAAGAAAGAGACAGAGAGAAGGAAAGAGACCGAGAGAAAGAAAGAGACAGAAAGAGAGACAGAGAGAAAGAAAGAGACAGAGAGAAAGAGAGAAAGAAAGAGACAGAGAGAAAGAAAGAGACAGAGAGAAAGAAAGAGACAGAGAGAAAGAAAGAGACAGAGAGAAAGAGAGACAGAAAGAGACAGAGACAGAAAGAGACATAGAGACAGAAAGAGACATAGAGAAAGAAAGAGACATAGAGAAAGAAAGAGACAGAGAGAAAGAAAGAGACAGAGAGAAAGAAAGAGACAGAGAGAAGGAAAGAGACCGAGAGAAAGAAAGAGACAGAAAGAGACAGAGAGAAAGAAAGAAAGAAAGAAAGAAAGAAAGAAAGAAAGAAAGAAAGAAAGAAAGAAAGAAAGAAAGAAAGAAAGAAGGAGAAAGAGAGGGAGAGGGAGAAAGAGAGAGAGAGGAGAGAATTTCTCCTCCTTTCATTCTCTCTCTCCATCTTTCCTTCTCTCTGAGAAGGAAAGAAAGAGGGAGAGAGAAAGAAGGAAAGAAAGAGGGAGAGAGAAAGAAGGAAAGAAAGAGGGAGAGAGAAAGAAGGAAGGAAAGAGGGAGCGAGAAAGAAGGAAGGAAAGAGGGAAAGGGGAAGAGGGAAAGGGGGAAAGGGGAAGAGGGAAAGGGGGAAGGGGAAGAGGGAAAGGGGAAGAGGGAAAGGGGAAGAGGGAAAGGGGAAGAGGGAAAGGGGAAGAAGGCCTTAAAAGGGAAAGAGTAGGGGGAGAGGGAAGGAGAGTAGAGGGACTAGGGGAGAGGGCGAGACTGGGAGGGGAGACAGAGACTGGGCTGAGGCTTGGTTGGCAATTGGCATCAGTTGTTTGGAACTTTTAGTATTTGGCTGAGGGTTAAAGTAACCCCTACTTTAAAAAAAAAATAAAAATTAAATCTTTTTTTGACAATCTTCAAAAATCAAAATCTCAGTGGCAGACACTGACAGTGACAGTGCTGTGCTATTAACAAAATATATAAAGTTAATAACACTGGTGTGTGGTCACTCAGTGGTGTGGCAGACTAACAGTGGGCTAGGCAAGGGCAGGGGCAGTGGCTGTGGCACTGGCAGACACAACAGTACATCAGCACTTCCTGGATAAAAAAAAATGGGTCACTGCAAAGCGCAAGCGCCAAGCAATGCTGCTCAGGATTTGGGAATGTGTAGATTTTTCTGTAAGAACACTAGTTGATCCACATGCTCTGGTTTGAGTGCGCTTCTTTTTGCAGTTACCACATCTCCTGCAGTGGAGAAAACCCGCTCTGCAGACACGCTTGTGCCTGGGATACACAAGTATTGCTTTGACAGCTGGGAAAGGAGGGGAAATATGACCTCATGCTCACACCACCAGTTCAAAGGGTCCTCAGTGAGAGGCAGAGGTGGGGCTTTACAATATTTTTCCATTTCCTCTTCAGCCTTGGCATAGGGGGTCTTAGGTTCTATTGTACCTTCAGTGTCAGTGAAAGACTGTCCCAGCAAACTCATGAGCAGCGATCTGGCCTTTCTTTTGGGAGGAGATGGAGAATGGTTGTCCTCGACGGGTGAACTTTCTTCTTCTTCCAGAGTTTCTTTTCTTCTTGGCAGTGGCACTTGATCCTCCTCCTCATGTGTCCTCCTAGATGTAATCTGTGTTTGAACATAAAAGAATAGGAAAAAATAAAAAATAAAACACATTGTCAATTGCCTATGATTCTGATGGGGTGATGAAAAAGCACAGGAAACGGACGGTGCAGTTCCTGCACCGCATCAGACTCAGAAGCGTGGCTTACACTATGTAGCAAGCTGTAGCTAGCTACTAGTTACAGTTCGTTTCAAGAAATATGATAAAATTCAAATCAATTGAATTACCTCCAAGGATGCAGCCTCCTCAGTCACTCCTTTGTATATCTCCAATCTCTCCTCCTCTGTGAGGATAAAAGGCAGTCCCTTAAAGCGAGGATCCAGTGCAGAGGCTGTATGTAGGATCTTCTTCTCTGCCTCACTGCTGTACCTCTTCTGAAGATCTGTTCTGATGGCATTCTTGATCTCATGGATCATGGGTGTGTCTCCCATGGTGTCTGTCATGCTCTGGAGGAGTTGTGCATTTAGAGGGGCAATGAGAGAAACTGTTGGATTGCGCTCTTCTGACATCAGCATGGTTGCATCCTTCATTGGCTTTAATGCACGCACAGCATCCTCTGCATTTGACACATCTGTTTCGTTAAGAGTGCAGAGATCGGACTCTCCTCTTCTGACTTCTGGAGACAGCAAGGTGGCACAGACTGCAGGTTGTTGTTCTAAGAACCTCTCGACCATGTCATATGCGCTGTTCCATCTTGTTGGCACATCAGTTATCAGCTTATGATTCTTCAGGCCAAGACATTTCTGTTTCTCTTTTAGACAGTGGCTTGCTCTAGTGCTGCGGTGAAAGAATGTGGATATCCGTCGCACTCTGCCAAGAAGCCTGGAGAGTGTGGCCACTTTCAGCGCTCGCTGGGATGCAAGGTTTAGTGTATGTGCGAAGCATTTCACATGGGGAAATTTGCCAACTTGAGCTGCAACAATCATGTTTGACGCGTTGTCGGTCACAAGCACTACAGATTTATCGGACAGTTGCCATTCTTCCACAACACGAGACAGTAGCTCTGCCAGATGAGCACCTGTGTGAGACTCATAAATGGCTCTCGTTTGCAGCACATGCGACAAGATCTTCCACTCCTTAACGTAATGTGCTGTTATTGTAACATAAGACTCTGTCGTGACTGAAGTCCATGAATCACACGTTATTGCGACTCGACTTGCTTGGCTCATTGACGCAATTATCTGAGCTTTAGTTTCGTGGTAGAGTGCAGGTATAACATTTTCTGTAAAGTGACTTCGTGATGGGATCTTGTAACGCGGCTCTATCGTCTTCAACAGGTAGCGAAACCCAGTGTTCTCCACAACAGAGTAAGGGCGAAGGTCCTTAGCTATGAAAGCTGCCACAGCTTTTGTTATTCTCTTCCCCTTTTCAGAGTTGGGCGGCAAAGTTGAGAGTATTGCATCAATTCTTGGCTGAGCTCGGTCTATTGACTTGGCGGCATTGGTGGTGGTGGTGGCAGGTGTTAGCATCTCTGAGTGAAAACGGCTAGCGTGGTTTCTCATATTAGTAGTATTCCCTAGATATTTAATTTTTGTGTGACAGGCTTTACACACGGTGTATGACTTGTCCAATTCAAGCTTCCCATTTGTTTGTTCATGTTCATAAAAGCCAAAATGTGCCCAGATGTTTGCTTTTAAAAAGCTAGGTGCATTTTTTATCTCTCGGTCTTTTTGGTCTCCTTCTGCCATTTTTTTTTACTAGTCTAGCAGCAGTAGCACTAGCATGCCATGTAATTGTTGTGACAGGGGTGATGACGAGAATGTTGTCTACTACAAACTCTGTCAGTATTAAAAGAAGAGGAATAAAAAATTAAGTGATTAAACCTAAAGCCTGCCACGAGATCATCAGAAAAGTAACAAGTGTATGTAATTGTATTTGATAATGTTAAACAAATAGCTGCCACAAAATCCTTATTCTATTCTACCCCCAGCCCCCACACGCCATCACTAGCTAGCTAGTAGCTACTCGCATCGCAATCGCTAAGACAAGACATTGGACAATGGACATTCAATAGATTAGAGATAGACCTACAGTCATAAAGCATAATTAATTAAATGCATTGGTCATGGTCACTTAAACTCACTTTCTTTAACCCTTTCATGACTAAGCCTTTTTGTCTGACATTTGGTGTTTTTTAAAAGGTCAAAATCCATATTTTTTGATAGAACATTACTTAGAAAACCCCCAAACATTATATATATTTTTTAGCAGAGAATCAATCTAGAGAATAAAATGGCGATTGTAGCACTTTATGTCACACTGTATTTAATGTATTATGCAATATGCAGCGGTCTTTTAAATGCAACTTTTTTGGGGGAAAAAAAAAAAAAAAAAGATAATTTCATGGATTTTTAAAAAACAAAACAGCAAAGCTTAATTTAGCCTAAATTTTTTGGTATAATTTGAAATATGATGTTATGCCGAGTAAATAAATAACAAACTTGTCGTGTTTTAAAATTGCGCACACGTAGAATGGCGACAACTACGGTATCTAAAAATATCCAAAGGCGACACTTTTTAAAAAAATAATGGTTAACTTAACACACAGGTTAGAGTTACAGAGGAGGTCTGGTGCTAGAATTATAATTATTGCTCTCGCTCTGACAATCCCAGCGATACCTCTCACATGGGATTCGAGCACCGGTATTATGCGGGCCGGGTTCAACTTGCCGAGCCAACTTCATAATCAATCATATATGCATTTTCTTTGCTGCGGTGCGCTCGGCGCAAAGGGGTTAACGTTTAGGAATACAGGCATTGGCAAGCAGTGCACCATCATTATTAACATTTATTATTTACATTTTACACTCCACACAATGCAATGCTTCAGAGATACAGTGGGTTACCTACCTGACCTGTGCTGTGATGATGATGACGAGCTGAGCGCAGTGGCCCTCACTGCTGGTCCTGGAGCGGGTCTCTCTCTTCTCCTTTCCTACTGCTGCGCTGCCTGTGAGTGCGGAGGACTGGAGTCTGAGGAGTGGACAGTTGGACAGAATAACAACAAATTAGTGAGTGTACTTCTTCTTTAATTTCATACTGTGTGTGTGTGATACTAGTGACACCACTGACACAGTCAGTTACCTACCTGATTAATTATGATGATGGTGGGGTACTACTGTACTACTGGGCTGAGCTGCTGAGCAGTGTGGTACTACTGGACTGGTAGTCTTCTGGTACTGTGTGTCTGTCTGGCATCGACTGGCACTCTCACTGCTGTGCTGGTCTCTTCTTCTGCTGCTGCCTGTGCCTGGACTGTGAGGACAGGACAGTGGACACAGTCAGACAGTCAGTAGGTTAAACAAAATCAGTGCGGCCTGGTGGCTAGCTCGGGTCTCTCTCTCTCAGTCCTCCTACTCCTCCTGTGTCCCCTGAGCGCCGAGGTGAACGAGGCCGGTCTCCCCCCCCACCGTCCGTTCCCCCCCCCCACCGTCCGTTCCCCCCCCCCCACCGTCCGTTCCCCCCCACCATAACACTTACAGCCTGGAGCCTGCCCAGCTGCACACAATTAGGAGCCCACTGGTAGGAGAGGAATGCTCTGGGGGGACCGGGACGCGGAGGAGGTCAGACGGACACTTGCTGTGCTGTTGCGGCAGTCAGTCTCCTCTCTCTGAGCCGCGCGACACAGGGGGATGACGTCAGCAGGAGCTGGGAGGTGGGAGGAAACGGCGCGAAAGCTTCGGCTGCTTTCGGCTCCACTCGGAATGGCGCGAAAACTTCGGCTGCTTTCGGAGGCTGGGGCACGCCGCGAGGATGACGTCATCCTCCATAATCGATGCCTTAAGGCTACAGCATCGATGCCGAATCGTGGACGGCCGATTGCCGATGCATCGATTCGGCGATTAATTTCAACAGCCCTACGTGACACCCGCTATTATTGTCCCTCCTGTCCTGACAATCCTGGTCTTTGCATTGGTGAATGTTTTGAATGCTACCATACACTAGTGGAGTTTTAGCGTAGGGTACAGCACTGCACAGACTAGGACACACTTTCACAGGGTCTCCCAAGATGCCATTGCATTTTGAGAGACCTGAACCTGGAACCGAACCGTTACAGTTACAAATAAAAGTGTAAAAAAAAAGTAAAAAAAACAAAAAAATATATAAAATAAAAAAACAAAAATAGTTGTCATTTTATTGTTCTCTCTCTCTCTCTATTCTCTCTATTGTTCTGCTCTTTTTCACTGTATTCTATTCTGCAATGTTTTATTGTTATAATGTTTTATCATGTTTGCTTTTCAGGTATGTATTTTTTTTTTATACTTTACTGTTTACTGTGTTTTATTGTTAACCATTTTTTTGTTTTCATGTACGCTATTCAGCTGCAGCGCGGTTTTATTTATTTATCTTGACAGCAACAGTGTTTGCTCCCACGATACATAAAGCCATGACTCCAGCGCTGTAGAAGGTGATTTCACCACCACAGTTAAAAAAAGAGCATATATGCCGAAGCATGGGGGCAGCAGGGACGGAGGAGCGATTTGCTCCTATCTTTGGGGCGGATGCCCCCATGATTCGGCATATATTTTTTATGCCATACAGCTGCAGCACAGATTTATCCATCTTGACAGCAACAGCGTTTGCTCCCAGGATACATAAAGCCATGACTCCAGCGCTGTAGGAGGTGATTTCACCACCACAGTTAAAAACAAAATGGTGCATGTATGCCCATCATTAGTGGGTGGATGAAGGGAGGTATTCTAATGGTGGGCATACCCACCGATGCCCAAAAAGGACCACGACGTACTGGTATGTTGCTGGACTTTGAGTGGTTATACCAGAATGATGCCTGCGGGTTTAGGTATCATCTTGGTATCATTCTTTTCAGCCAGCGGTCAGCTTTCATGTAAAAGTAATCCTAGCGGCTAATTACCCTATAGACTGCTTTTGCAAGCAGTGGGAGGGAATGCCCCCCCCCCCCAATGTCTTCCATGTTTTTCTCTGGCTCTCCTGTCCCAACAGGGAACCTGAGAATGCAGCCAGTGGTTCAGCCAGCTGACCATAGAGCTGATCAGAGATCAGAATTACTCCAATCATCTCTATGGCCTAAGAAACCGGAAGCTACGAGCATTTCATGGCTTAGATTTTGCCGGATGTAAACCGCACCAGTGGGAAATTGGGAAAGCATTTTATCACAGCGATCTTGGTGTGGTCAGATGCTTTGAGGGTAAAGGAGAAATCTGGGGTCTAATAGACCCCAATTTTTTTCAAAAAAGAGTACCTGTCACTACCTATTGCTATCATAGGGGATATTTACATTCCCCGAGATAACAATAAAAATGATTAAAAAAAAAATGAAAGGAACAGTTTAAAAATAAAATAAAAAAGCAAAATAAATAATTAAAAAAAAAAAAAAAGCACCCCTGTCCCCCACTGCTCTCGCGCAAAGGCCAACATAAACGTCGGTCTGGCGTCATATGTAAACAGCAATTGCACCATGCATGTGAGGTTACACCACGAAGGTCAGATCGAGGGCAGTAATTTTAGTGGGTAAACCTCCTCTGTAAATCTAAAGTGGTAACCTGTAAAGGCTTTTAAAGGCTTTTAAAAATGTATGAAGTTTGTCGCTGCTGCACGTTTGTGCGCAATTTTAAAGCATGTCGTGTTTGGTATCCATGTACTTGGCCTAAGATCATCTTTTTTTGTTTCATCAAACATTTGGGCAATGTCATGAAGCTTGTAATACTGAAGTATTTCTCTTTTAATTCTATTACACAGTGGGGGGGGGGGATCTTCTGCCCTATTTTAAGGCTAACCCCCTCCAGACGGCTCCATGGTCTGGAAGGAATGTATTGTTCTGTGTTCGACTGTTTATGTACTTTAATTACCCCCTGGGGCAGTGGCGGCTGGTGCTCCATTTTTTTAGGGGGGCGCAAACAAAATCTCAAACAACAGCCCCCCTACGTCACTCGCCTGTGATGGGGCCGATAGATAGACAGATATGCAGTTAGATAGTCAGACAGACAGTTATACAGACAGTTATACAGACAGACAGACATACAGACAGACATACAGACAGACATACAGACAGACATACAGACAGACAGACAGACAGACATACAGACAGACAGACAGATATACAGGCAGACAGATATACATACAGACAGACAGGCAGACAGTTATACATACAGACAGGCAGACAGTTATACAGTTATACAGACAGACAGTTATACAGACAGACAGTTATACAGACAGACAGTTATACAGACAGACAGTTATACAGACAGACAGTTATACAGACAGACAGTTATACATACAGACAGACAGACATACAGTTATACATACAGACAGACAGTTATACATACAGACAGACAGTTATACATACAGACAGACAGTTATACATACAGACAGACAGTTATACAGATAGATATACAGTTATACAGATAGATAGATATACAGTTATACAGATAGATATACAGTTATACAGATAGATATACAGTTATACAGATAGATAGATATAGTTATACAGATAGATATAGTTATACAGATAGATATACAGTTATACAGATAGATATACAGTTATATAGATAGATATACAGTTATACAGATAGATATAAAGTTATACAGATAGATAGATATACAGTTATACAGATAGATATAAAGTTATACAGATAGATAGATATACAGTTATACAGATAGATATAAAGTTATACAGATAGATAGATATACAGTTATACAGATAGATATACAGATAGATAGATATACAGTTATACAGATAGATAGATATACAGTTATACAGATAGATAGATAGATATACAGTTATACAGATAGATATACAGTTATACAGATATATAGATATACAGTTATACAGATATATAGATATACAGATAGATATATATACAGATAGATAGATAGATAGATAGATAGATAGATAGATAGATAGATAGATAGATAGATAGATAGATAGATAGATAGATAGATAGATAGATAGATAGATAGATAGATAGATAGATAGATAGATAGATAGATATACAGATAGATAGATATACAGATAGATAGATATACAGATAGATATACAGATAGATATACAGATAGATAGATATACAGATAGATATACAGATAGATATATATACAGATAGATAGATAGATATACAGATAGATAGATAGATAGATATACAGATAGATAGATAGATAGATATACAGATAGATAGATAGATAGATATACAGTTATATAGATAGATATACAGATAGATATACAGATAGGTAGATATACAGTTATATAGATGGATATACAGATAGATAGATACTTAGATATAGATAGATATACAGTTATACAGATAGATAGATATACAGTTATACAGATAGATATACAGATAGATAGATATACAGTTATACAGATAGATAGATATACAGTTATACAGATAGATATACAGATAGATAGATATACAGTTATACAGATAGATAGATATACAGTTATATAGATAGATAGATATACAGATAGATATACAGTTATACAGATAGATATACAGTTAAACAGATAGATATACAGTTATACAGATAGATATACAGTTATATAGATAGATATACAGATAGATAGATATACAGATAGATAGATGGATAGATATACAGATAGATAGATATACAGATAGATAGATATACAGTTATATAGATAGATATACAGTTATATAGATAGATATACAGTTATATAGATAGGTAGACAGATAGATGGATATACAGTTATATAGATGGATATACAGATAGATAGATACTTAGATATAGAGAGATATGCAGTTATACAGATAGAATAGAGAGAGAGAGAGATGAGATGAGAGAATGCACAGCATGGCTGTAGGACGCAGTGCTGGGAGCCCTCCTGATATACACATACAGGAGATGTATGTAATGAAGGCTCCAGCAGATTGTCGGGTGAAGGGCTGGAGCAGAGGTTGATTCCAGGCAGGGCAGAGATGAAGCACGGCTCCCTCCACCCTCCGATCACAGACTAATAGGGATGAGCTGAACACCCCCCGGTTCGGTTCGCACCAGAACCTGCGAACGGACCGAAAGTTTGCACGAACGTTAGAACCCCATTGACGTCTATGGGACTCGAACGTTCAAAATCAAAAGTGCTCATTTTAAAGGCTAATTTGCATGGTATTGTCCTAAAAAGGGTTTGGGGACCCGGGTCCTACCCCAGGGGACATGTATCAATGCAAAAAAAACTTTTAAAAATGGCCATTTTTTTGGGAGCAGTGATTTTAATGATGCTTAAAGTTAAAAAAAAAAGTGAAATATTCCTTTAAATATCGTACCTGGGGGGTGTCTATAGTATGCCTGTAAAGTGGCGCGTGTTTCCCGTGTTTAGAACAGTCCTCCTCTTCCTGCCTCTGTTCTGCCTCAAGTGCCCTGCCCATTATTCCACGCAGCGTGTGCTCCAACAGGTGGACAAGGGGGACAGTGTCACTGATGCATGCACTGTCACTGCTCACCATCCTCGTGGCCTTCTCAAATGGTGACAGGACAGTGCATGCATCCTTGATCATGGCCCACTGGCGTGGGGAAAAAAAACCAAGCTCCCCTGACCCTGTCCTGGTGCCATAGTCGCACAGGTACTCATTGATGGCCCTCTACTGCATGTGCAGCCGCTGCAGCATGGCCAACGTTGAGTTCCACCTGGTGGGCATGTCACAGATTAGGCGGTTCTTGGGCAGGTTAAACTCCTTTTGGAGGTCCGTCAGCCGAGCACTGGCATTATATGACCAGCGGAAATGCACAGACTTTCCTGGCCTGCCTCAGGACATCCTGTAAGCCCGGGTACCTGCCCAAGAACCGCTGCACCACCAAGTTAAGGACGTGAGCCAAACAGGGCACATGGGTCATTTGTCCCTGTCGGAGGGCAGAGAGGAGGTTGGTGCCATTGTCGCAAACCACCATTCCTGCCTTAAGTTGGCGTGGCGTCAACCACCTCTGAACCTGCCCCTGCAGAGCAAACAGAACCTCTGCCACAGTGTGGCTCCTGTCCCCCAAGCACACCAGCTCAAGCACTGCATGGCATCTTTTGGCCTGCGTACTTGCGTAGCCCCTTGAACGGCTACGGAGCACCGCTGGTTCCGAGGACAAAGCACAGGAAGAGGCCATGGAGGAAGAAGAAGGGGAGGGGGTGGAGGAGAGAGGTGCGTCACAATCATTAGCATTTTGGAGGCGTGGTGGCGGAACAACCTCCAACACTACTGCACCTTGTCCTGCATCCTTCCCAGCTGCCAGCAGAGTCACCCAATGCGCCGTGAAACTTAGGTAACGTCCCTGTCCATGCCTGCTGGACCATGAGTCAGCGGTAATATGCACCTTACCGCTGACTGCCCTGTCCAGCGAGGCATGGACATTGCCTTCCACATTCCGGTAGAGAGCCGGAATCGCCTTCCGTGAGACAAAGTGGCGTTTGGGTACCTGCCACTGAGGAACCGCACATTCCACAAACTCACGTAAGGGGGCAGAGTCTACCAACTGAAAAGGCAGCAGTTGAAGTGCTAGCAATTTTGCCAAGCTAGCATTCAACCGCTGGGGATGTGGATGGCTGGGAGCAAACTTCTTTCGGCGGTGCAGCAGCTGGGGCAGGGAAATTTGCCTGGTACAATCTGACGTCGGTGTACCAAAAGCAGATTGCCCACAAGTACTTGGCTGTGACACCCCTAATTCTACACCTTCATTCCTCTCAGTGCAGGTCTCAGAGAGGTCTGAAGGTCTAGTGGGGTTGGAAATAGCTGATGAGGAGCAAGGAGAGGTCCTCTTTGTTCTTTGGTGTGGGTCTTTTAGATACGCTTGCCAACGAACTGCATGGCAGGTCAACATATGTCTGGTCAAGCATGTGGTACCCAAGCGGGAGATGTTTTGGCCACGCGAGATACGCTTGAGACATATGTTGCAAATAGCAGCGGTGCGATCTGATGCACTCGTCTCAAAAAAGGCCCACACCAAAGAACTTTTTGAATAACGCGCAGAGACTGCAGCGCCCTGCACATGTGGAGCTTTGGGGTGTGATGCAGTCAATGTGCTGCCTTTAGGCTGGCCCCTGGAGGGCATCCTGCCTCGTTGGTGATGTGCCGCCTCCTCCTCCTCCTCTCTCCTATCAGGCACCCACGTTGAGTCAGTGACCTCATCATCCCCTCCCTCCTCATCACTGGAGCAAATCTGGCAGTATGCTGCAGCAGGGGGAGCATGACTGCCAGATTGCTGTCCTTCTTGGGCACCCCCTCTGTCTGTGCTCATGTTACTGCCTTCATCGAGCTCAGTATCATCATCAGAGCCTTCCAAATGCTGGGCATCCTCCTGGAGCATGTACCCAACACTGTGGTCAAACAGTTCAAAGGGACTCCTCAGGAGGACATGGTGGGGCTAGGGAAGGAGTCACTGATGACATTGAGCCGAGGGAAGAGGTCGCTGCTTTGCCAGACAAAGTACCCTGGGCATGGGTGAGAGGATGAGGAGGATGAGGACGGCTTGGTCATCCACTCGACCAAGTCTTCCGCATGTTGCGGCTCAACACGGCCAGCTGCCGAAAAAAAGGCCAAGCATGTCCCACGGCCACGTGCTGATGAGGATGCACCGTCTCCACGACCAGCACTAGACACAGAGCCTGCTTGCCCTCTCTTATTGGCTTGTGACTGTCTGCCTCTCCTTCTTGGCCTTCCAGACATACTAATGGCCTGTAGCTGCACTAAGCTGGGATATATATATATGTACTGATACTGCAGCTAGCAAAATCAACTGCCTGCCTGTAGTATGAGAACACCACCAACCTTCTACAGGTAGCTTTAGCTGAACACTGTGAGGTGGACGCACCCCACTAACTTGTAGGTTTAGCTGAACACTGTGAGCAGGACGCACTGCACTAACTGTAAATAGTCTAGCTGCCTGACTGTGGTACTAATAGGATCAAAAGAACACCAGCAATTTTCTTCAGGTAGCTGTATTTACTGTAACAAGACAAGCCTGCCTGTCAGTAAGAAGATAACAGGAACGGATCTAGCTGAACACTGTGAGCAGGACGCACCCCACTAGCTTGTAGGTTTAGCTGAACACTGTGAGGTGGACGAACCCCACTAACTTGTAGGTTTAGCTGAACACTGTGAGTAGGACGCGCCCCACTAACTTGTAGGTTTAGCAGAACACTGTGAGCAGCCGTGGCATGGCCGTTATTTGTTCTTAGTTATCACTAAACTGAGCAGTAAGTGCTTTTAAGTTCCACTTGACCACCTGTAGGTTACGCGCCCTTTCTGACCAGGCCATATTCTGCTATTTAGCGCGTTGCAGCTTTAACTGACAATTGCATACTCCTGCGATGTACTACCCAAATGAAATTTATGCCCTTGTCCCGCCACATATAGAGCTTTTATTGGTGACATTAGATCACCGCTGGGTTTTACATTTTTTGTTATTGAAAAAAAAAAGTTAAATATTTAAAAAAAATAAAAATTGTTGTGTTACGGTGGCTGGACTTAACCAGCTTGCGGACCCGCCATATGTTTACTATGGGGGAGTCCACATCCGCAAGTGGTTTCTCTTCTCTTTTTGTTTGGCAGTTCCATAGCGCCTAAACACAGGCAGTTGGGGCGCAGAGGGAAGCAGGTGCCTCTCCTCCCCCATGAGGCAGAGCTTTTAGCAGGTATAGGAGAGGATGAGATCACCCAGCTCCTGGCTCATCAGGGTTGGTGTCAGCATTGCATTGTGCAGGACATTTTTTTTTGTCAAGCATCCGACGCAACATTTACCATGATGTGTTTGATGTTATTTAAAGATCATATCCAGGCTCAGCACCGCCGGAGGCAGAGGGCGGAGGAGCAGGAGTCCTCCACGTCATCAACATGCAGTAAGTACTGTAGTAGTGACACTAATACAGTGGGTCCTTTTCCATTTGTCCAGCCTTCCATTGTCGATTCCAGTGTCATTGCTTCTCGCTCAAGCAGTGACAGGTATAGCCTCTGTGACGCTCTGTCAGGTAACGCAAGCACTTGCGTAACTTATGTAATCTGACAGAACATCGCCGCTCTGAACTGAGGCGCCTGATCAGTGGCGGTGCACCTAGCACTCGCCGCTGGAACCAGGACAGGTTAGTGCCTCGTTTTTTTTTTTTTTTTTTATATATAGTGTAATGACTGTGCTTAAGACAATAGATAGGTGTGCTGCCCCCCTAAAGAAGATCCCCTAGGGGTACTTCAAAGATGAACAAATAGATACAATGGGGTGATGGCACTCCCTATAGTTGGTTATAATGGACGTGGGGAGGTGTAAGAGGGAAAAAAGATAATAAAGGGCCAATGTACTGGCTCCACAACGGGGGTGCCCCACCTAATTACAGGTTATATGTATAAAAAAATATACTACTGCATATACAATCTCCTCTCACAAAGTGTGTAGTTATTATACTTATGGTAGTTAATGTGTGGATAATGACATCCAAAGTTATGCAATCGGCATGTGTAGAAATATACCGTAAGTGATATCCATATATAATACCAAAAATAACTTACAAAAGTGTAAAATCATCAGTGTACAGTGCGATAATTAGTGATAAATTAATGGTATACCTCTGTAGCTATAGCTAAACAATAATAACATCATAAATAATGAATGTAGTAGTATGCCCATAAACCACCATATAGTTAACCAATGTGATAAATGATATACTGCTAACAGGTTGTAAAGTCCATAAGCATTATGAGTATACAAAAAAAAATATTTTTTTAATAAGTGTTCATATAGCAGTCCATAATTAATGCATAAAGGAGTCTTCAAGACGGTGAAAGAGAATTTTCAAAAACGTGACTTGAGTGCTCTCAGTATCCTTGGTGACTTAGTGCTCCCCCTCAAGGGTCCCCACTCACCAGATCCAGTCACCCCAAAGGGGCAATGCGCATATAGATATGGCCTCTGTGGCCTCCTTATCGACGTGGTCAATGGGGCTCCAAGGGTGATCCTCAGCATTCATAAGAAAGTAGAGCTTGGTCATTCATATGAAAAAAAAGGAATAGTGGACTTCCATAGTGTAGTAAAATAAAAATAAAAATAAAAATTTATTGTGACATATAAAATCTTCCAATAAAAAACTAAAGTCCAGCAGCAACTGGCTATAGTGTTCCAGCAGCAAGATAACCAAAAAGATTATTTACTCCAAGCTTTGGTGTAGCTAACACAATCCTACCCCAATGGAGTATAAAAACAATCGGCAGCCTGTGACGCTAGGTGGAAGTAAACGAGTGTTTGCACTGCACCTGCGTTCCACCGGCCCGTGTTCCGGAAAAGACGTAGCATGCGTGTGCCATTCGGACAATCCGATCGTGTGTGGGCTTCACCGGACCTTCAGCGGACCTTTCCAGTCACAAATCTGATGGACTTTAGATTTGGAACTTGCTTCAAATCTTTACGTCGTAACTCCGCCGGACCCAGAAATCCGCTCGTCTGTATCCTAGTCTGACTGACAAAAACCGATGCTAGGGCAGCTATTGGCTACTGGCTGTCAACTTCCTTTTTTTAGTCTGGTATACGTCATCACGTACGAATCCGTCGGACTTTGTTGTGATCGTGTGTAGGCAAGTCTGTTAGTTAGAAAGTCCGTCAGAAGTCTGTCAAAAGTCAGTCGAAAGTACGCTGGAAAGTCTTTCGGACCAGTCCTGTCGAAAAGTCTGACCATGTGTACGTGGCATTAGGCGTCCATTACACCTTAAGATTTTCTCCAGCCGGCCGTGCGATCAAGCGGATAAAATCTTTGGGAGATTCCCCTTTACACTGCTCGATGTGTAGAGGGGAATCCCTTTGTAGTCTGGCCGGGGAGGACACTCAGCTCCACCCCAGTCAGAGTACAGTAAAGTACTACACCTTCCTGCACAGCTCTGCAAACTTGGGATGAAGCAGCGAATTGACACAGACACCACTATCTCCTACACACAAATTGATTACCGTATATACTCGAGTATAAGTCGTTCCGAGTATAAGTCGAGGCCCTAATTTACCACAAAAAAATGGGAAAAACTTATTGACCCGAGTATAAGACGAGGGTGAGAAATGCACAGCTACTGTAAGTGGAAAAGAGGGTCAACAATGCCCATTTGCAGCATCACTGTGCCCATTTGCAGCCTCACTGTGCCCATTTGCAGCCATAGGTCCCCTGAACTTCAAACTCAGTAGTTAAGGGTTCCTAGATGCCCCCTAGCTGCAGCCAAAATTTGGGGTCTCTGAACCCAAAGGGTCCCGAAATTACATTGCAGCAGATGGACACAGTTGACCAAATTTGGGGCCCTGTATCTCAGGGCCACTTAGTGCTAAGAACCCCAAATTTGGTGTGCAAACCCAGTGGAACTAGCACCATAAAATTTCCAAAGCTGGGGTTTTTAGCACCAAGTGGCCCCGAGATACAGGGCCCCAAAAATCAGTTCAGAAAATGTCAAGCACTTTTCTACAGCAGAGAATGACATTTTCCTAACCGGTTTGGGGCCCCGTATCTCAGGGCCACTTAGTGCTAGAACCTTCAGCTTTGGATATGTTGTGGTACCAGTTCCACTGGGTTTGCACACCAAATTTGGGGTTCCTAGCTCCAAGTGGCCCTGAGATATGGGGCCCCAAAGTCGGTCCAGAAAATGTCAAGCACTTTTCTGCAGCAGAGAATGACATTTTCCGAACCGATTTTGGGGCCCCGTATCTCAGGGCCACTTAGTGCTAGAAACTTCAGCTTTGGATATGTTGTGGTAGGTTTGCTCACCAAATTTGAAGTTTCTAGCACCAAGTGGCCCTGAGATACGGGGCCCCAAAGTCGGTTCGGAAAATGAAATTTTTTGCTGCAGAAAAGTGCTTGACTCGAGTATAAGTCGAGGGGGGCACTTTCAGCACTAAAAAATGTGCTGAAAAATTCGACTTATACTCGAGTATATACGGTAGGTGCATCTCACTGAGTATCAAAAATGGAAAACTGGTATGTAGAAGTAAAAACATCTCAAGATGTTACATGATTGTCTCCAAGTGAGTGTAAAATCTAGGAAAAAGACTGCTGCCCCCCTATAATGAAAATCACCAGGGTGAAATCCAAAACGTGAAAAATTATTATAAGTAGGGGATTGGCGCTGTCCAACTGTGATGATAATTATAAATGAAAATTATAAGTGAAAAAAGTGTTTGCTCAACAAAAATTAAATATTATTGTGCATATAACAAAGTGTGTACAAAGACTGAAGTGTATCAAGCATACATAATCCACCTATACGGTAAACTACGATAAAGTGCAGCGTGCTCCTAAAAGTGCGTGCAAAAAAATTTTTTTTTTTTTTAAATATTCAATGGTTATATATGTGTAGAAAAGGTACCTGTATCTTATAAAATGGCAAAAGAAACAAGATCCAATATATAAACCCAATAATGATATTCAAAGCGAACAATTATGTGGAGAATAAAACATGAAAAAATGAAACAAATAAAAAATATAAAAAGACCCCAACATGTGTGCTTAAAAAATACAATTACGGCAATCAAAGCAATTCCTTAAGAAGAAGATGTGAAAAGTTTTTTTTTTAAATCCCAGCTAATGTGCATAGAAATCAAAACAAAAAATGTTGGTGTGTAAAAAAAACTTTTTTTATGAAAAAATAAATGTCCGCAGAAAAGTCCTAAAAAATGTCCTTCTGGTGAAGAAAAGCATGGTCACAGTGTTTATCCCGTCCTTCCCTGCACCCCCACTTGTGTTTACACTCACCGGACTCCCTAACCCCTGCAGGGGTAAAGGGCATATGCAGACAATCCTGCGGTATCGGAACCGGGAAGTGATCCTCCGTCCAGGGGTGCTTTATCCTGCTCTGGCGTAATGTTTTACCCAGTAAAAGGCATCCATATGAAGTGAGGAAAGAAGACACTTCATAGCGTGAATCCGTAGATATTAAAGTTTAATGATAAGAATCCATAGTAAAAAACTGTTTAAAAACAATCCATAAAAACGCTGGAGCTAACAATGCTCCAATAGTAATCCAAAAGCTGGTTCACAGCTGCGGGGCAGCGTGGTGTAGCATGCGTTCCACCGCCCGACAGCGAGAAGTAACACAGGCTGGAACAGAGAGGTACTGATGTGTGCGTATCACGAGGCCACGGCTTACGCGTTTCATCATCAAGACGTCATCTGAGGCGCGGCCATCTTGGTACTCCACACGTCTAAATAGGGGAATGGAGGTGCCGCTAGAGCCAATCGAATCCTCGGAACCCGCCCTCGTGACCTCTGATGGGAAGCCGGAATGAAGAACTCATGGTGTCCCTGCTAGTGGTCAAGCGCCGTTATGTGGAGTTAATCCCTAATAGCATTTTTGGGTGCCTCCATTTACCAAAAAGCCACAACATAACATAGATAGCATATATGATAAATCCTAAAGAGGGTAATCAACGAGAAGTAACCCCGGACTAAAGAATATAACGACAGATGCAATTATTATTACATATCCTAATAAAACCATATACCAATTTTTTTTTTTTACCAAAACGGGGAAGAAAATCATTAAGAGATAAAAATAAATAAATAATAAATAAAAAATCATAAAGAAATAAAAAATGAGTTATATAAACAAAAATAGATATGTAGGAAACGAAAAAATATTAAAGGTGATCTATGCCCAAGAATGTATATTGGGGGCGATAATGAAAATATATCTATGCATCACCAAACAAAAATCTCATACACGGTAAGGGCCTGTATAAAAAGTATAAAAAATATATATATAAAAATATTGAGCAGGAAATCACATTCATGATGAGGCCCTGTATGCCTGATATCTTGAGTGTTAGGGAAAATGAAACATATATATATATGTAATAAAAAATAAATAAAATAAGAAATAAAAAATAAATAAATAAATAAAAAATAAAAAATTCCCTGGGGAAGTAAAATAGGGGCCTAAGACCTCATTCTGGAGTGTTAATTCAGGGGAGATGCAATATAATCTATATAAGGTGCAAAAACTAGTGTGCTCATGTGAGTTAAAATGAATTCATTTTTAACTCACTAAAACGCACTTTTAGGAGCACGCTGCACTTTATCGTAGTTTACCGTATAGGTGGATTATGTATGCTTGATACACTTCAATCTTTATACACACTTTGTTATATGCACAATAATATTTATTTTTTTGACACGAATATTTGGGATATATATGTTGAGCAAACACTTTTTTCACTTATAATTTTCATTTATAATTATCATCACAGTTGGACAGCGCCAATCCCCTACTTATAATAATTTTTCATGATTGTCTCCAAGGGCTGGGAGATAATTGCCTTTATATAATGTTAGGGTGAAGCCATGTGTATTGTATTATCTATCTAATGTATTTTCTTTTCTTTACAGGTAAAGTCTTCATTCTTCACCTCCACCCGGTGGACGAAGGCCTGGACCTGCCCGCGTCTGGTTGGGCTCACTGTCCTTTCTCCCCAGCAGTTTCTCTAGCGCATGTTCTCCTCCTCCCTTCACTATCCCCCCACCTGGACACACCCATTGGTGCCTCCTCCCCAGTGCACTCTGGTGAGGATTCTCCACCCGCTCCAGTACACATCCTCCCTCCAGAGCCACATGTGAATGCATATCTGCGGCGCATTGTGGAGGTCCAAGAGAGACAATATGCCGTAACCAGGAGGCTATGGCCCTCCACAATCGTCGGCAGCTGCGTCACTATGTGGCTCAGGAGAGGTACCAACGCAGCCTTAGGAGGCAACTGGAGGCTACTAGGTACCTTGGTGACCAGATGGCTGGCATCAATATGTCCCTACAGCGACTGGTCACCAGGTTGGGGGAGAATATTATTTTATAATTTTTTTTAATTTTATTTTTTATTTATGTTAAAAATAAAAAAAAATTGTTCAGAACTAATTGTTTTCTTGAGTTTTGCTTTCCTTGTTAGATTCATTATTTGATGTTTATCTAAATGAACTAGTCAATTTATTGTTACTAACTTACTAGAGGCCTTATAATTGTAGTTTTTCTACTGAACTGAAAAATTTAAGAGATTTCTCTCTACACTATTTCAATGTGCAAAGGGTAATCCCATGCATATTGTGTCACGCCGTTCAGCTTTCCCCCCACCAGAATACACAGCAGAGAGTTACAGCAGGGGTTAACCATACAGTCCTCAACAGTTCACAGGACGTAGGTTGCAGGCTTGCAATCATGAGGGCAACAGTTAACCGGACAGAGGTTCACAGGCTAGCGCAATCACAAGGGGCACCAGTTCAAAGGGCAGTCATCATTTCCAGGGCTTGAGTAACACGGCAGCAGGGTAGGTTATTCACACTGGTGACTTCGGAAAATTGCAGATGGCCATGAAAGAGGCGGAGGATCAGAGAGGGCCCTGGTGTCCCCAGGGTCAGAGATGGCAAATGGGAGAGGTCCTGGGCATCTGGATGCAGCTCAGCAGTGACCAACTAATCTATCTTGCATATACTCACATTTCCAACTGTATGCTTCTTTGTGCTATGTTGTGTTGGTAACATATTCTGATCCTTGAGTTGACAGTCTCTCCATCAAGAGGAACTGTCATGCTGTTGAGGTCATCTTTAATCATTGTCTCTTATTTCCAGACCATCATACAAAAATGGTTAAATTAGCACACATTGCTATTCGTATTTACAAAGACAGCAATACGTGAGCAGTAGGGCCACGTCAAGGCTTGAACCCTTGCTACTGTCCATTCACACAACATTCATTCATGCAATCACACACACTCTAGTCACTCTGCACAACACTCATTACAAAAAAGGGTGATGGAAGGAATAAAGGGAAACATTTGGATTGCTTAAAACAATATAATTCTATTTAAATCTTGGGGTCACACCAAAGACAACTGCTATTGTCAAGTGGTAAGAAAATAAAAAAAATGATTTTCCGCAACATTTGGATGGTTCCTCTAAGTCCCATCTATCTTCACATGGTAACAATGATTCAGGTCTCATAAGTTAAGGGTAGGGTAACCCAGCTTGGGGAGGTTAAATTTGAGGAAAGTTATTTGTTCCATCAAATGGGGTGTTAGTTGTGCACGGTGTGGATTAAGGATGTTCCCAGTAATAGAGAAAACTCTCTCCCTTTGCACAGTGGTTGGAGGACAGGATAGTAGTTGCTGGGCAACCAGGCAAAGACCAGGCCACACACTTTTCTTACCATTCCAATAGGTCAAAGGGTCCTCTGTAGGAAGCAAAGGTGCTTCATATAGGTAGGCCCTGACCATTTCAGAGGCACTGCTCTCCTCTCGATTACCTGCTGCTTGACCTGCATCCACCAGATTGTCAAGTGCCTCTTCCCAACATGCACATGCTCCACTCGGTTGTTTTTGAGTGATGGTGCCAGGCCTTGGAATAGCAGACATGGCAGGTGAATCTTCCAAACCGGCCTCATCCGGCATACATCTCTGCTGCTGCAAATTACGCACCCTTTCAATCAGTTTTTCTTTCCAGTAGGAGAGGCTGTTGTCTCTGAGTGCCAGTTTACCTTTGATCCTGGGATCACACAGGGAAGCCAGCATGAGTTCAGGGCTTTTGCGGACATGGTCATTTAGCCAATCTTTTAAGTTGTCTTGTAGCTTTCTAATGAAAGACGCTACATCAGCATGAAGTGGGCTGCCACAAACAGGCTCACTGTTTACTAGGAACGACCCCATCTTATCTATGAGATAGGTAAACAAGGGTATGACCTGTCCTAGGCTGGCATTGCTCTGACTCAAGTTTTCCGTCACATTCCGAAAGGGTTTTAAGACAGAAACGAGCTGCTCATTTATACACCAGTCATCAGGTCCCAGTGTGGAATCAATCCCAATGCTGTGGCGGAATGATAGATTGTGGATGCTGTCTTTTGCTCCAAAATGTGTTCCAGCATTTTCAGGGTATAGTTCCATCGGGTGCTGACATCTTGTTTCAGGCGATGTATGGGGAGCCCTGATTGTTCTTACTCCTCCCAGTTGACTAGCCCCTACACTGTGGTGGAAATGCCCTGCAATCTTCCTGCAAAGGTCCAAGATTTGAGCAATCTTGTTGTTTTTTCTCCACTGGGATTGCACCCTTGACCACTAAATGCAGTATGTGTGCAGAACAGCGCACACCGACAAAAGATCCATCTTGGAGTGCTTTAACCATGTCCCCTTTCACCGCCCGTAAGAACGATCAAGCGGCAAAACAGCTATGATCATTCTTATGGTGTACGGAATCGCCTGCTGAAAATGCAGATATCTGAACGATGTCTGTAGACTCAGGCATCATTCAGATATAGCCCCGGAAAGTCGAGGCCGTCATATGACAGCCTAAGGATATCAAGTGGATTGAACCCTCTCTATTGGCTGTGCTCTGAGTAAGTGGTGTGGTTGAGGAGGTACCACCAGTACAGTCAGAGTCCGTTATGCTGCTTCCTGCGCTACCATTTTCTTTTTCTGCCTCTGCCCGCAGTAGAGTGGTGGTAATTTTTAAGGTATAGGTTCATACCATTGTTAAAAATGTCCCAACTTTTTACCCCTACTCACTTGTTTCCCACACAATTTGCACTTTCCAAAGAACCCGCCTTCCAATGTTCGAAAGTATTTCCAAACGTTGCTGCCGCGGGATGCAGCCCCTTGACCCTGTTGATCTCTAGCACTATTCAGGGCTGATATAGTTGCAGCAGGTAGCACACCAGTGGTGGAAGCTGTTGCCACTACAGTTGCACTTGGTGAACTAGAACTAGTGCTAATGGCAGGGGTGCTGGGAAGGTCGGTGTTATCATCACAGGATTCTTCCTCCATAATAACAGAGGGAGAAAGGGAGTTTGCAGCAGATGAAAAAAGTGAACTACTACCTGTCCTACTGCCCACAGAATACCCCTCTTGCACTTTCTCTAGGTCATACTGTATTGCCCCGTACACACGGTCGGACATTGATCGGACATTCCGACAAGAAAATCTATGGATTTTTTCCGACGGATGTTGGCTCAAACTTGTTTTGCATACACACGGTCGCACAAAGTTGTCGGAATTTCCGAACGCTAAGAACGCGGTCACGTACACCACGTACGATGAGACTAAAAAAGGGAAGTTCAGAACCAAGCGCGGCACCCTTTGGGCTCCTTTTGCTAATCGCGTTAGTAAAAGTTAGGTAAGAGACGATCAGAGCTTTTTCAGACTCGTGGTTTTCAGATCGTATTTCTGCTGTTCAGTTTGTGCTTGTGGGTTTGTATCTGGTCTTCAGTGCGTGCAGCGAGTTACCCATGACTCTGTCATTGTGTTCTTGTTCGTTCGTTACTGATTTTCAGGTCGCTCTTCACAGGCCTTGCTGTTCTTCTGTGCGTTATGTTATTTCGTTCTGACCAGCCGACCGTTTTCTAGCCATGTTGCGTATACGTACTCCTCGTAGATTTCGTGCTGTGCGGGGGCTTGGTGTTGGGGTCCTTACTTTGACACAAGCTCAGTCCATGAACAGGGTGGGGAGGAGTTCATGGACCAAGAATTGGTTGCTCCAGCGTGACCAGTTCTGTCACATGCCTTTGCTCCGTGAGATTCGTGAGAATAATCCTGATGATTTCAGGAACCTTCTCCGAATGACGGACCTGTATTTCACCGTTTGTTGGCTTTGCTGACCCTCTATATCAGCAGGCAGGATACCTGCATGAGGCAAGCCATCACTCCGGAGCAGAGGCTCCTTGCCACCCTGCGGTACTTGGCGACGGGGAGAAGCCTGCAGGACCTCAAGTTCTCGACAGGCATCTCCCTCCAGGCTCTGGGGATCATTATCCCAGAGACCTGTTCTGCCGTCATTCAGGTCCTGCAGAAGGAGTATATTAAGGTAAGATTTTTATCTTTTAACATCAAATTTTATTGTTTATAATGTTTGCTAATGTATTGTATTTATTTCCTCATTCCCTAATTACCATGATTGTAATATGCTGTGAATGTCCCCTTTGTCCTCATGCATGCTGGATTTTTATGTAAATTTTTTTGTCCTTCATACATATTTGCCTTCACTTACCTCCCCAGCATGCTCTCCTCAGCCTATATTCACCTTGTGTAGTCACTTAACAATGTATTTTGTCAGCTTCATAGTAGTGCTTTACCCTAAACAACCCCTAAAATGTGTAAAAATGTGATGTGTGCTTTAAATTCAGGCAGAGTGCCAGAGGCTTGTTTTTTTGGGTCCCAAAATCATTTGGAACCCTCCTTCCCCCCAACTGCTAACTCAGCTAATACCAATCCTCTATCTGCTGACTTTGCCAAACCCATATACACTATACCCACCTCTTTTTTGGTCAGATTTATGGATGAATTCCCCAAAGCATATAGTGCAAGGGCCAGCCTGAATACTTTCAAATGGTAATGTTTGAAGTTTTTGTATCCTATTATTATCTTGATAGGTAATAGCAGAATGTAAAAATGTGCTAAAATGTATACAGTGTGTATTTATATATTTGTATTATGACACTTCTTACCTGTCCAGTGGGCTGCCAATAGTGTAAGTAAGGAGGAGCTGACCAAGTAATACACATTATTTATGCATTCATCTCTCAATTAAGTGGAGAGGGTTACCTGTCCAAAACATATCCCCCCCCATAAGATTTCAAAAATTGCCCATGGGGGGGGGGGATCTGATAGGTGGACCTTATACCTTTGTCTTTAAACAGTCCCTAAAATAAATGTTATACTGATGTTGGCCAAGAATGTTTGTGTCTAATCTGCTTTCCATGTTTATGTGCAAAATGAATAATTTTTTATTGTTTGACTCCACAGTTTCCTTCCAACTCACAGGAATGGCAGACTGTGGCATCCCACTTTGCCCAGCGGTGGGACTTTCCTAACTGCGGAGAGGCAATTGATGGGAAACATGTCCACATTGTCCCACCACCCAACTTGGGGTCATATTATTACAACTACAAGGGTTTCAATAGTATTGTGATGTTGGCGGTGGCGTCGGCTACTTACGAGTTCCTGTATGTGAACGTGGGGAAGAATGGCCGGATGTCAGATGGTGGAGTCATTGCCCAGACGGAGTTCTACAGGCGTCTCCAGAACAGGCAGCTTGGACTTGCCACCTCCAGAAGACAATGCGGAAGGACTCCCATTCGTCTTCGTTGCGGATAAAGCATTTGCGCTGGGGGACCATCTTATGCGGCCATTCCTTATGAGGACCCTCACCCCGAACCAGAGGGTTTTTAATTACCGGCTGGCCAGAGCCAGAAGAGTGGTGGAGAACACGTTTGGAATAATGGCCAGCCGGTTCCACCTATTTCTTACACCCATACACATGGCGGAGTATAAACTGAATCACATCATCCTGGCTTGCTGTCTTCTCCACAACTTTTTAAGGAGAAATTCTGTGAAGTATGCTGGCTCAGTTGGGCCTGAAGCCGGAGTTATTAATCTAAATGAACCAACCCAGACGGCGCTTGAAGCTGGCCGTCCTGACTTGCCCCCCCTGACTGCCCGCGAGGTCTGTCTAAGATACAGATGGAATACATTGTGGGTAGGGGGGCCATCAATATGCCAGACAATGTCTGAGACATTTTTTAAATAAAAATAACTTTTTAACTTCAAAAATATTTGCTTACATTTCCTGCTTGTGTTTCTTTTAGCTGACCCTGACAGAAATGTGGGGAGTCCTGAAAATGGCGTGATTGTGTAACATTAGAAAGCACTGTTGGGTGTTATTTACTAAAGGCAAAGACACTTTACACTACAAGTGCACTTGAGACTGCACTGAAACTGCACTACAAGTGCAAAGTGGATTTTCCCTTAGAAAATAACCCCCATTGTCACAGAAAACACCAATTTTACCACCAAAAAAGTTTAGGAGCATTAAAAGAAGAAGCCACACATTGTTGATTATCAATATTTTTAATATAAGCACAATCACATGTGCATTTATAAAAGGTTTTTCAAACCATCCAACATGTTTGTTGTCTAAAATATTTATAGGTGATATTAATAAAAGTAGAAATGTCCTTTTAAGGTAAAACAGGCATGTTTAAAACCAACAAGAAATACACAAATCTGGAACTTACAAAGTTCAACTTTTGTAGAAAGTGAAGGAAATATCAGACATGAGTATTTATAAACTGTATTTGATATTGCGTTAAGCAGATGGGGTGAAGTCACCCCTGGAAAAGCCAAATTTTGAAGATGCACACAAATTGCCGAATGTCAACATGTGCTAGCTGCCATCACGGAGGATCAAGGGACGTGTTTTGTGGGTGCAACCCATTCCTCTCAGCTACTTTATTATTGAGGAAGGGGTTGCACCCCCAAAACGTATACATTGATCTCCCATGATGGCAGATAGCACATGTTGACACACTGTGTGCATCTTCAAAATTTGGCTTTTCGAGAATAAGTCAAAGAATGTGCAACAAATTTTGGGGAAAAAAAGCAGAAAAAATGAGGGATTTCAAGGGGTTTTAAACTCTCCCTAAAACATCAATGATGTTCTTCATTTTGATTTATACATCATTGATGTTTTGCTTGATGTTTTCCAAGTCCCTATTACACCCCATGATCTCCCCGATCAGGATCTGGGCACTTTCACTAGTGAAATGACCTTCATCCACAACAACCCGATCATCTAAAAATATAGAAACAAAAACACACCATGTATTATAAATATGCCAGCATCCATCTCTTACCTGAGCCTGTGGTCGCAGACACTCACCTGTTGTGACAATTTCTATAACGTCTCCCTCCTCCTCCTGCTCTGCTTGTCTTTGTGGCATTTCCACTTCTTCCTGAGGTGGGGGGGTCTGTTGTCTCCTCAGATGAGTGGTGTCCTCCGAGTCTTTTCTCCCCTATAAAAAAAAAAAAAAAATAGGTATACTTAGCACACGGGTATTTGATGGCAGAAATAGGAATATGAAACATTGCTTGGAAGTGGGGTACAATTGTCTGTTTTGGCAGAGTTCCAAGATGAAGAAATATTGTTTTCCTTTGTCAAGCTTGAATACTTACTTACTTGTGTAGTGGGGCACATTTTTGATGTTTAATGTAATGTGATGTTATATCTTATCTTGCGCCATGTAGTGGCCAAAATATAAAAGTACTGCATCTTTATTTCTTTTATTATTCAAGTTGACATGGAAGTAGTTGTTTGTTTACATTTGGACATTAATTTGACCTACCCACAATGCTCAGTAACTCCCACAAACCTAAAGGAACAGAACTGCATTGTGGGAAGATTATAAAAGGGCTGGAAGCGGCCATCTTAGCTCTCTTGGACACGCATGGCCAGCCTGGGAGGATCTGTGTGAGGTCTCCAGCACAGTGCGGTCTACCTCCACGGAACAGCTATCCGAGCAGCGGTACTGTGATACACCAGAGAGCTGGACTGACGACGGGGCAAGACTGGGAAGGAGCCAGAGGAGCCTGTCAGAGTCATCTGGGAGTTCCGGAGCGTCTCGTGGTGTGAAGCGGAGCAGCGCAGCAGTGCCAGCCGGCCGGAGACAAAACCCTGTACATCAGAACGGAGTCTTCTGACAACACTGTCCTGGTTGGGTGAGAGGGCTGTTGCCCACAAGTTTCTTGATGCACTTTTATACATCCGTCTACACAAGGCAGAGTTGCTGGGACCCATAGTCCCACAGGCAAAGTCAAGAGAATTTAGTACTGAGTTCCTGGCATCAAAGTTAGTTATATTGCTGCTGCACCAGAACCTTACTGTCATACTTTCAGTCTACTTTGATCAGGAGTCATTTAACCCTTTGGATTACAAATCTACTTTGTTTGCTAGCAGAAGAAAAGAAAAAAAGAAAGCCTGTTAGTAAAACACAAGGCCTTGTGTCCCTTTACTATATTGGGATAGTGTGATATTGAATAAGGGAGCTCTCAAATTGTTGTACTACACTTTACCAAGTTAGTCTTTGATTCAGTGTAGTAATAAAGTGCGCAGGAAATAGGATAGTGTTCGCAGTGAGATAAATTCACTCTGACGGTTATCCTACTTTGATACACCACTCATATATTATTCCAGACATTTTATACCTGTATTGTATCTTTGTAATATAAAGTTCAGTTGACTGTCAGACCAAGTTGGTCTGACAGTACAACCATTGTAGTTAAACCCTTCTAAAACAATTACAGTACATAAGGTTATTATTCAAATATAACTGTGTGAGTGTTGTTTTCCTCTTCATCACCAGCCAAGAGGAGGGTAAAGTTACTACAGACAGGTATATAATATTGAGTATTGTGAACTTGCCTTTATGATTTTGTTTTGATTGCACACTATCACACCACAGGTGTGTCAGGGGGACTGAGATATTCAAAGGGGAAATAAATCAGAGTACAGATAAAGGGGGATTTTGCGAGCCACAATGGTATATTGCCTCAAATATGGAAATCACCTAGCTGCCCGCGCAGAACACGTTTCATATGCCGTGCATTACAATGTATACAAAAGATACGCTGCGCTAAGGTGAAAATATCAATCTGGAGAAATAATGTGTGCCACAGCAAGGCACAAAGGATATACCGTATTTATCGGTGTATAACACGCACCGGCGTATAACACGCACCCCAATTTAGGAGGGAATTTTAAGGAAAAAAAAAACTTTTAGGAGGGAAGTTGAAGGGAAAAAAAACTTACATTTAAACGCCCATCATTGCAGCCTTGTCAGTGCAGCCTTGTCAGTGCAGCCTTGTCAATGCAGCCTTCCCCAGTGCAGCCTTCCCCAGTGCAGCCTTGTCAGTGCAGACTTCCCAATGCAGCTTTACCCAGTGCAGCCTTCCCCAGTGCAGTCTTCCCCAGTGCAGTCTTCCCCAGTGCAGCTTTACCCAGTGCAGTCTTCCCCAGTGCAGCTTTACCCAGTGCAGCCTTCCCCAGTGCAGTCTTCCCCAGTGCAGCCTTGCCCCAGTGATCCCAGCCATTCTGGGCTTCAAAATCGCCGATCGCGATTTGAAAATGGCGCCGCCGGCGCCGAAATACACAGTGCCGGTCCTCGGCTCTTTCCGGCGGCTGTCGTTCATTTTCGGCTCCAATCATAGTCCCGAGCGGAGCTATCCGAACCTAGCCGAGTAGGTTCGGATAGCTCCGCTCGGGACTACGAGTGGAGCCGAAAATGAACGACAGCCGCCGGAAAGAGCCGAGGACCGGCTCTGTGTATTTCGGCGCCGGCGGCGCCATTTTCAAATCGCCGATCGGCGATTTTGAAAATGTGACAGGTCGGATCGCAGGGGATCGGCGTATAACACGCACCTGCGACTTACCCCTGATTTTAAGGGGAAAAAATTGCGTGTTATACGCCGATAAATACGGTATATAAAAAAACAATATATCCATTTTCTCTGCAAGACACAACACAAGACAAACCCTAATGTCAGGCTAAACTCTGCTAATCTTTCCCAATATAGGCCTCAATTTCTAAGCTGTATAGGGCCAAGTTTAAATGTTACCTTCGTTATCACGATCGGTGCTTCCGATACTCCGTCCTCCGCTCACAGATCGTACGTACTACGCACGCGTATTACGCTTTATATACACTGTGCATGCGTGAAACTCTGCCCACCCCTGACGTTCTTTCTAGTCTATTCCCCCCCCCCTTCTTGTTCGGCACAGTGGGGAAGAGCACATGGCGGAGACACAGCAGGTCTGTGATAATTACACCAACGAGGAGGAGGAGGAGGAAAGCCCAGAGCCAGAAACGTCACGATCCCAGAGGAGACGATTTAAGGCCTCAAATATGTCCTTCGGGGAGAAGTTGGAGATTGTCGACATACTGAAGAGGGCCGACTATGATGGGAAGTATGGACCTTACCCCAACCCCAATGTCAGAAAGGCCAAGATCATGGCGAAAGTAGTCAAGAGTCTGATATTCACACTCATTGTGTGGCAATTGGCACTTTGTTGTATTTTGCACTTATCACTGTGATATATTTATTTATTTATTTATTTATTTATTTATTTATTTATTTTTTCACGGTAAATTTCAGACTATATAAATGATTTTTTCATCCATTATATATACAGGTAGTAGTTCAGTAATCGCTACTCTCATTCTAATGGTATACATCTAGTATATTATTTACACATTGCACTTTAAAATCACTTGTTTTTTTTTTTATATATATCCTTTGTGCCTTGCTGTGGCTGGATAAGCCGCTTATGCGGTATTTTCAGTATACCTCATATGCATTAATCTCCAGATTGATATTTTCACCTTAGCGCACCATATCTTTTGTATACAAAGCAGAGTACAGGCCCAAATAAATCAGCAGCTCCTTCGGGGGTCTGTGCTACACCTGTTTTGTACAAGCTTCACAGATGGAGTCACCCCTATAGTATACACTAGAGCACCTGTGTGGGCCACCTAATAAAAAGGGTGTTCTGGTGTCCCACACTAGTGCTCCAGCGTCCAGATGTGTAAACAGCTGCTGAGTGTCCTCTCCTTACACAGAATCTAGTTTGCATTACATTCTAGTTACAAACCCATCTAGACAACTAAATTATTTTAAGAGAAGTAGGCTAGCAAAAATGTATTGAAATGCATCTGGCCAAAACATGGTGTTTTCTAGACCGAACGAACAATGTTTCCTACGAACGAATAATGTGTCCATGAACATGAAAGTTGCCATTTTAAACTGTACAACAGTAAAGAAAAGCACATGGAGCAGCACAAACGTTATTAAAATAAAGAATAGGAACACAGGACAACTAGTTACTTTTTTGCAGCACTCTCCTGATCCTTTTGTACTGCTCGTGCTCCCTTAATTTGAGGTCCGACCACCGCTTCCTCAGTTGATCCTTGGATCGACGTACTCCAAAATTCTTCTGCAGGCTCTTGACTACTTTCGCCATGATCTTGGCCTTTCTGACATTGGGGTTGGGGTAAGGTCCATACTTCCCATCATATTCGGCCCTCTTCAGTATGTCGACCATCTCTAACATCTCCCCAAAGGACATATTTGAGGCCTCTAATCGTCTCCTCCGGGATCGTGACGTTTCTGGCTCAGTGTATATAAAGCAAAATACACGTGCGTAGTACGTACGATCTGTGAGCGGAGGAAGGAGTATCGGAAGCGCCGATCGTAATAACGAAGGTAACATTTAAACTTGGGCCTATACGGCTTAGAAATTGAGGCTTATATTGGGACAAGATTAGGAGAGTTTAGCCTGACATTAGGGTTTGTCTTATGTTGTGTCTTGCAGAGAAAATGGATATATTGAAGGATCAGGACTTTATCCTCATATTCATAGATATGTTCAGGGAGCTGCCCTGTCTGTGGCAGGTAAACCACCCCGATTATAAGAACCAAGCAAAGAGGAAGGCAGCGCTGGATCAATTGCTGGAAATTGTGAAACCGGTGATCCCCATGGCAGACATCACCTATCTGAAGGCCCTAATTGGTGGCATGAGGAGCACTTATCTAAGGGA
The DNA here is from genome assembly GCA_037952925.1 of Lithobates clamitans. NCBI lineage: Eukaryota > Metazoa > Chordata > Amphibia > Anura > Ranidae > Lithobates > Lithobates clamitans. The sequence continues at coordinate 1,732,249 of JBBGZY010000884.1, forward strand.
GCACAAGAAGGTCCAGGATTCCCTGAGATCAGCAGCTGCAGATGACATTTATCTCCCCAGGCTGTGGTACTATGACAGACTGCATTTTCTGGCAGGTCAGACTGAACCCAGGCCAGCACTCTCCAAACTTCCTTCCATGCTTCCTTCACCCTCAGCTGAGGCTTCTGACATCCAACCTGGGCCTTCCAGGCAGCAACATGTGGAGGAGGCCAGCTTGAGCCAGGTATAGCATTCTTCTAAATATTTCTGTTGGTCAAATTAATGATGTTAAATCTATGTTAGTTTGGAGTACTAATTAATGATTGTGATTGATGAACCAAAAACTAAAACAATGTCCTTTTTTCATACACAGTAAAGTGTCAGCCAGGAGGTGGCCGGGCCAAGTAGGCTGCCCGATACCCAGGTCCTTCCCCTCCGCCTAAAAGAAAAAGTGCCAGGAAGAGGAGTAGCCTGGAGGAGGCTGCAATTGGCCTATTTTGGAAGGCTACTGAGGCCCTCAGAACCCCCCACAGTGTGGAAGAGGACTTTGCTGACCTAACAGCATGCAAAATGATGGAAATGGAGGAGGGCCAAGGGGGTTCAGGGGCCAACTCACATGCCAAACCCACATTTGTCAGCTCACCCATGGTCCTCCTCCTCCAGGTCCTCCTCCTCCATGTCCTACACCTCCTCCTGCCACACCTCCAACACCAGAGCCACAGCCGGGAAGGAAGCGTGTAAGGAAGACCAGAGAGTGATGGCCCTGGGTTCAGTCTGGTCTGGCAGAAAATGCAGGCTGTTGTGTGACCACAGCCTGGGGACATACATGTCATCTGCTGCTGTTCATGATCTCTTGGACTTCTGGACCAGATTGTACTCCCTTAGATAAGGACTCCTCAGGCCACAAATTTTGCCAGTAAATAATTGATGTGTGACCTGGGGGCCAAAGGCTTCGCCAATTTCTGCTGTTTACTAGCGTTGCCTCCCTCTTTGTTTGGTTATGAGCCCTTAATAAAGGAATTTTTGTTTCGATTATGCTTGCCTATGTGTGTTTTCCTTCAAAAAGGACAGTTTGTTTGTGAGGATGCAGGTACATTTCAAAAATACAACGTGAAATTAACAAGAGACACCAACACCAAGCAACCTCCTTGAGATTAAATAATACAAGATAATAATCATGTTGTGGTAACTTGACACACAAAACACACCCAAAAATATTCTGGAGTAAAAAAAATTAACCAAAAACAAAAAACACAAGACCAGGCTTTAAAAAAATACAAACAAAAAAATAAATAAAAAAAAAAACACAATTAAACATTTTTTGTCAGATGTGACAAATAAAAATATATTGATGAAATCACGAAAAATAATAAAGAAAGAAGTTTGTGAGAAGTCTGTGTGAATATGAGCAGCAAAACTACTTCATTCTTCTAGCATTATAAAGAAGAAGAGAGTGTGCTGCATTAAACCATTTAAAACATTGCAGCGTGACGAAAGTGCTATATCCATTCCGAAACGCTAATTTTACCAGACCAAGCAGTTTCGTCTGGGAATTTATTCTGAGCATGCGTGGCACTTTGTGTGTCGGAATTGTCCACACACGGTCAGAATTGACACGATCGGATTTTGTTGTCGGAAAATTTTATAGCCTGCCCTCAAACTTTGTGTGTCGGAAATTCTGATGGAAAATGTCCGATGGAGCCCACACACGGTCGGAATTTCCGACAACAAGCTCCGATCGCACATTTTCCGTCGAAAAATCCGACCGTGTGTACAGGGCATAAGTCTTGTGGGGTAAGAGTGTATAAAACGTCTGCAGTGGTTGGGGAAAGAGGAGCATCACATTCAAAATCATTCTCTTGGGCCAATTAAAAAAAAGTCTTACACTCTGTCTCTGCTGCTGTCTCCCTTAATTGCTTCTTGAGTGAGTGAGTGTAAAGGCAACTCTACTTTTTTTATACTAGGTTTCTTGCCTATCCCATAAAAATAAGAAGCCATGACACCTGTAGAAGTAGAAGGAGGCGCTGCACTGGCAGTGGAAGCGACAGCAGATGTTGGTAGTCTGGCAGGAAAACTAATAGTAGAACTGGTGGTGGTGGAACTAGCTTTGCTGGTGGCAGTGGTGGTGACACCCACTGTTGCGGACAGCATGTTTGTGGCGGCAGAAGTGTCAGAGACATTAGTAGCAGAGACCTTGCCACTTTTTTTTAGCAAGGTGTCCACCACGACCGCAACCACTACCTCTACCTGCCTTCACTTTTTCGGTTAGAACGGTACATTTCTGTTGCTGTATATACCGTATTTATCGGCGTATAACACGCACCGGCGTATAACACGCACCCCAATTTAGGAGGGAATTTTAAGGGAAAAAAAAACTTTTAGGAGGGAAGTTGAAGGGAAAAAAAACTTACATTTAAACGCCCATCATTGCAGCCTTGTCAGTGCAGCCTTGTCAGTGCAGCCTTGTCAGTGCAGCCATGTCAGTGCAGCCTTGTCAGTGCAGCCATGTCAGTGCAGCCATGTCAGTGCAGCCTTGTCAGTGCAGCCATGTCAGTGCAGCCTTGTCAGTGCAGCCTTGTCAGTGCAGACTTCCCCAGTGCAGCCTTGTCAATGCAGCCTTCCCCAGTGCAGCCTTCCCCAGTGCAGCCTTGTCAGTGCAGACTTCCCAATGCAGCTTTACCCAGTGCAGCTTTACCCAGTGCAGCCTTCCCCAGTGCAGTCTTCCCCAGTGCAGCTTTACCCAGTGCAGTCTTCCCCAGTGCAGCTTTACCCAGTGCAGCCTTCCCCAGTGCAGTCTTCCTCAGTGCAGCCTTGCCCCAGTGATCCCAGCCATTCTGGGCTTCAAAATCGCCGATCGCGATTTGAAAATGGCGCCGCCGGCGCCGAAATACACAGTGCCGGTCCTCGGCTCTTTCCGGCGGCTGTCGTTAATTTTCGGCTCCACTCGTAGTCCCGAGCGGAGCTATCCGAACCTAGCCGAGTAGGTTCGGATAGCTCCGCTCGGGACTACGAGTGGACCCGAAAATGAACGACAGCCGCCGGAAAGAGCCGAGGACCGGCTCTGTGTATTTCGGCGCCGGCGGCGCCATTTTCAAATCGCCGATTGGCGATTTTGAAAATGTGACAGGTCGGATCGCAGGGGATCGGCGTATAACACGCACCTGCGACTTTCCCCTGATTTTAAGGGGAAAAAAGTGCGTGTTATACGCCGATAAATACGGTAGTTCAAACAGAAAATGGTTTGGTGATAGTGATCACTGATCAGACAGGTAACAAGATAGGGTATATAGAATCTATATAGAATCTCAATCTATAATATAGAATCTATAATAATAAATCCCCCCCACAACACGGGCAGCCTCTGAGGCTATCACAACACTAGCAACACTAGTATCACTATCAAGTTCACAACACTAACACAATAGCAGCAGATTATTATGAAAAAGTTAAGTTGAACTGTAGCTTACTTCACTATTGTTCTGCTGCTGTGCTTATGCTTAATTGCTAAATAATTCAGGTTCTCTGACAAACGGACCAGCTAAGATTGACTGTCTTCTGAAATGATTCAGTGTGTGTGTCTCTCTCTGCTAGTAAATCGTAAGTGAAAGTAAGTTGGCTGTACGTGTGTACTTAGTTCTAGCTATTTTACCGCCCCTCCTCTTTGGTTACAATTAGCCAATAACATTCATCATTATGATTATTTTTATTTTACTTCCCCCACCCAATTCCAGCAGCAATCTTTTCTCTCTATGTCGAATCTTTTCTCTCTATGTCGAATAATCTTGGACTAATAGAGTTAAGGTTAGGCACATTCGACCACAGGTTCGATACATAGATTGTTATTGTCAGCGTCATGTCGAATCTCCTATCTATATCGAACTGTTGTTGCAACGAAAATGAAAATAAAGCATTTGTTTATGTCAAATCTTACGGTTTTCGGATTCTGCGCTTTCGTTATCGTTTGTTAAAACGATAACGAAAATACCTGAAATTCGGACGAAAACTAATGCACATGTCTACTTTCTACAGACTGCTGGTGAGACATGTAGCTCCACGGTGGTGAATCCTACTTCTTCACAGGCATCATACAACTGAACTTTGGGGCCTTGTCTTTTCCCCTGCGCTGTAAGGTCAGTACTGTATTGCACTCACATATAAGGAATCTACAAGTGGTTATAAGTATTGCTTCTCTACTTATAAGTTGAACTCTGAATTATAGTCTAGGGGGAGCCATTGAGTATATGTTACTGAGTATATATACTGTGTTCTTGAATGTAAGGAATATTATACAGCAATTTGGTCTGTGTGTTGAGGCCTCAGAAGGTATTTAATATATGTTTCAAAGATATTGAGTACTTATCCCTCTTTACCCCTGTTCACATATACTCCCAAAAGTGACTATAAGGTTATAAGTTTTGCATATCTGAATTAAGTGATACCAATTGTCAATTATCACTTGTGTTTATTCATGCTGTTCATTGTGTTCCATTATTTACTCTAGTAAACTTTCTGAGTGGTTCAGTGACATTGTGTGAGTTTCTCATTGCTAATATCACATTGTAGAATGGAACCCAAGGAGTCAGAGGTAAGAAAGGATCTGCAGAGTCAGGGTAGCCAGTGGGGTATAGAATTAATCAGCAGCCCTCATGGGGGTACTGCTACATTTGGAGATCCCACTGAGATATTCCATCTGGAGTATCCGAGTAGATCAGTTCAGGCGTCCAGGGTGGAAGAAGTCATGGACTCAGCCACTGTCACCGAGTGGAGCCAGGAGTATGGGAGTCGGTTGGAACAAACTACGGTTCTGAGGCTACCAGGGGTCCGCTGGTTTGATAGAGAGGTACCGCAGTTGATGAGAAAGGCTGTCCCAGTACAGGGGTCCTACCTTCTGGACCTGAAACATGACTTGGAGGAAGATTGTACCTATGTCCTTCTAGAATGGAAAGAGAGTGTTTCGGCGGAATTTCAGAAGAAGGTTGTGAGCCTAGCCGAAGGCCTGGATGGCCATGTGATCCCAGTACAGTTACCAGAGGAGACTGGTGAGAAGTCCCCTGAGTCACCACCAGGGAGCCCTGTTGCAGGCAGTCCAACTGCTTGTAGTATACATGCAACCGGTCCAGCAGCAGGAAGCCCAATGGCGGAGATGCCTCCCGCCTCATTCTATCTAGACATGAGTCGCCTAGTTGACAGCCTGATACAGAGTCACAACAAGTCCGCCAATTAGGGATATCGGAAGTTACCAACCTTCTCGGGCCGTGTCCCAGACCAGATGGAGAAGAAGAATTTGATAGAAAGAGCTGGATGAATCAGGCTATGCAAGCCCTAGAGGAGTGGAATGTGTCGGGAACAGTGGAAAGACAGCGCATCAGTGAGAGCCTCCGCAGTCCAGCAGCTGATGTCATCAGAAGCCTAAAGAGGGGGAAACCACCTGATCTGATGTACAAGTTTGAGCATACCCACCAGTGGAGGGGAGAGAAGTTGTCTGAATATATCGCCCGTGTGGGTCAAATTCTGCACCAGATCATTTTAAAAAAAGGTGTCGACCCTCGGAAGGCGGATGAAGCCCGATTGGATCGGATCCTATGAGGAGCCAGGCCCAACCATCCTATTGTGCTCAGATTGCTCTTGCAGGGTACCCGAGAGGCCACCTCTTACCCCAAGCTGATGGGGTTAGTGAGAGAAGAGGAGGCTCTCCTAGATGAAAAGAGTCAGGAGGCTCCATTTGCAGTAAGAACACCCCATAAGAGTGAGAAGATAGTCGCCCAATCAGTCCAGGTGGATGCCAGCATGGTGGAGAGCGATGAAGAGTCTGAGTGGGGGGAGCGCACCAAGATCTCTGTAGCGCAATTTACCCCAAAAGTTACTCCAGTCAAGTCATCAGAAAGTGAAGCTCAAGTTCAGGAACAGGTAGAACAGGCTTTGCTAAATGTGATGGAAGTCCAGGCATTCAAAAGTGCGGTGATCCAAGTGTGGTGATCCAAGACACTTCAAAGTCTAGTGTCCACAAATGGAAGTGGATGTTGAACTGTTGGAGGAGTTGGTGAAGCTATTGCAGCGGGAAACCAGTGGGTCTCAGTGAGGGAGCCAAATGAGGGAGCCAACTGAGAACCCCGATGAGAAACAGAGATCCAGAAAACAAAGGAAGAGAAGGGCCAGAACGAGGCCACAGAAGGAAAGAGTGGCCCGATGACTCTGGTCATCCCCACAGTCAAGTAACCTGGCACCGGGGTCAGGGAGCCAGGTGCAGAGGGTCAATGCTTTACGTCACCTAGGGCCACAGTCAGGTCCTATCAGAACACCTCTAAGAAAGTTTGTCAGTCTGGCCCCATCAAAAGTGGTCTGGCGACACCACCTAGGGTCACTGTTAGGTCTCCACAGAGGGCCTCAAAGAAAAGGAACTGTGATCTTAATCGCACTCAGGATACTACTGCCAGTTTCCTGGAAAAGTTAGTGGGGCCATCCCCGATTGTGCCTGTGCAAATAGAAAGACGTCTATACCAAAGCTATACTAGACACAGGGGCCCATGTCACGTTATTATACCGGGATTTCTATGACAAACACCTGAGCCACATTCCCTTACGCAAGCTGGAAGAACTTGAGCTCTGGGGAATTGGAACTGCTAGATGCCCATATGATGACTACATCCCTATCCAGATATCCATTGGGCCAGCAGCTGTCGGAAAAGAAGAGGCTTTCGACACCTTGGCTGTCGTGTGTCCCAGACCACCTGGGGCCGGGCGGAATTCCATACTAGTACGAACCTATACCGACTTAGTGAGAAGACTACTATCATCAGTACTGACCGAAGAAGGATCCACCAAAAACAAGATTCAGCCGCAGGTACTGAAAGCTTGTCGGCAAGTGCCAAGAGAGAAGAAGGCTCCTAAAGGAGGAGTGGGCGGTTGTGGAAGTTGGAGACCAAAAAAAAGAGTCCTTCGGCAGGGGGAAGTTGCCGTGTGAAGGCCACCATCAAGTTGACTTGGGATCAACCTGGCCCCTTTGTGGTGCTGGAGACAGATGAGCAAGCCAGGGCGGCTGGACTAGAAATGGTCCCTGAGCTGGTTCCTACCCGAGACCTGTCCAGAACAGGAAGGAAAGTGCCCATCCGCTTGAAGAATGTGACTAATCAGCCTATATTGTTGGGAGCCCGTATGCTGGTGGGGCAGGTGAGTGCCGCCACCCCTGTACTTACTGAAGAAGCCAAGGATTTGAAGAATTGCCAACAGTTACAGATGGAGTTTCAGCAATGTGCAGAGGTCTTGGCCCCTGCCTGGCAGAAAAGGATGAAGTCTCAACTGATGAGATGGGAGAAGCTGTTTTTCAAAGACGATTTTGATGTGGGATGTGCAAGAAGTGCCCAACATAGAATTTGACTTCAGGAAGACAAACCCTTCCAAGAGTGGGCCAGGAGAATATCTCTCAGTGACCTGGAAGACTTAAGAGAGCAGCTGGCAGAGTTGAAAAGGTCAGGAGTCATTCAGGAATCTCGGAGTCCCTATGCATCCCCCATCATGGTTGTAAGGAAGAAAAATAGGTCATTACACATGTGCATCGACTACCGGATCCTGAATCGGCGCACCATCCCAGACTAGTACACCACACCCCGTATCGAGGATGCTTTGCAGTGTCTTACTGGAGCTAAGTGGTTTAGTGTGCTTGATTTGAAAAGTGAGTACTATCAGATTCCCGTGCACCCAGAAGATCAGGAGAAGACGGCATTCATATGCCCCTAGGAGTCCAGTCAAATGCCTCAGGGCTTGTCGGAGGTTCCTGCAACCTTTCAGCATTTGATGGAAAGGACAGTAGGAGACCTGAATTTGTAGAAGTACTGGTGTATTTGGATAACATCATTGTGTTTGGGAAGACACTGGAAGAGCATGAAACTTGACTAGAAAAGGTATTTTCCCACCTCCACGAAGAAGGACTGAAGTTGTCTCTGGAAAAATGCCAGTTCTACAGAACCTCTGTCACCTATTTGGGCCATGTTGTTTCTGCGGGAGGAATCGCCACAGATCCACAAAAGCTGGAGGCTGTCTCCACCTGGCCCAGACCAAGAACTGTAACTGAGTTGAGATCTTTCCTGGGATTCTGCTCCTATTACCGACGATTTGTGGCCAACTTTGCTAAGATTGCTTGCCCCCTAATGAGTTTTGGCCTATGCTGACCCTGGCCTGCCCTATGAGTTGCATGCGGACGCTAGTAGAGAAGGATTTGGAGGAGTACTGTACCAGGAACAAAATGGAGGATTGAGACCAGTGGCCTATGTGTGTAGGAGCCTTACCCCATCGGAGAAGAATTACCCCGTCCATAAATTGGAATTTTTGGCACTCAAGTGGACTGTGGTGGATAAGTTGAGAGACTATTTGTATGGAGCTGAGTTCATTGTCAAGACTGACAACAATCCTTTAACTTACATCTTAACCTTGGCAAAACTGGATGCCACAGGACACAGGTGGTTAGCAGCTTTGGCAGGGTTCCGGTTTAGTCTGAAGTATCGGCTCGGAGTTGGGAACCGAGATGCGGATGCTTTGTCTCCCAGGGCTCGTAGGAAGAAAGAAGACCCAGAGGGGTGGACTTATGTGACTGAAGTAGGAGTTCGAGCCCTGTGTCAGGGCCTGGATCAGAAGATGAAATGCGGAGTGGCTGCTGAATACATTGGGGTTCACCCCTCTGGGATACCAAGATACTACTATGGGTTGACACGGGTGATGACAAAGAGAGATTTAAAAAGAGATCAGGAGCGGGACCCATTGGGTCATTTGGTGCTGCAGGCTTTAAACAAGCGGGATCCCGGATTGTTGCTGAAAAGCCCCATAAAGGGAGCAAAGACTCTTCCCAGGAATGGGATTTGATGCAAATCAGAGATGGAGTGTTATACAGGCGTCTAGAGACAAGGAGGAGGGGTGGCAGCTGTTTCTCCCGGAAAAACATTGCCCTACTGCTTTAATGCCATTACATGATGGCCATGGGCATTTGGGAACAGAAAGGACATTTTGCTTGATTAGAGATAGATTTTACTGGCCCAATTTGAGAGGAGAGGTAGAGAGTAAACTGTCACTCTTGTCTGACTTGCATTCAGCGGAAAACTCTGCCAGTTAGGGCCGCCCCAATGGGCCACTTACAAAGTCAGGAGCCATTAGACCTGGTTTGTATTGACTTTCTGTGCCTGGAACCCGACACAGGTGGAAGAAACAGCATCTTGGTTGTGACTGATCACTTCACCTGCTATGCACAGGCTTACCCTACTAAAGATCAGAAGGCCAGCACTGTGGCCACGGTGCTTGTGGAGAAGTTCTTCATGCACTATGGACTACCTGTGCAAATTCATTCAGACCAAGGAAGAGACTTTGAGAGTCGACTAGTCCATCAGCTGTGTGCCCTATTGGGTATCAAGAAGTCTCGCACTACACCATATCATCCTCAAGGAGATCCTCAACCTGACCGATTCAATCAGACTTTTCTAAACATGTTGGGAACTCTAACCCCAGACAAGAAACAGCATTGGGGTAATCACATAGCAGCGCTGGTACATGCTTACAATAGCACAGAGAGTGATGCTATTGGTTACTCCTCTTACCGTCTTATGGTTGGGAGAGAAGCTCGTCTTCCTGCTGACCTGGCTTTTGGCACCTCCCTTGATGACACCCCCTTTAACATCACATAAGGGCTATGTGAACAGATTACGGAAGAACTTGCAACAAGCCTATGAGAAAGCTATGGAACATGCTTCTACCAGAGAATCTCGGAATAAACAAAACTTTGAATTAAGAGTAAAGATCCAGGACTTGCAACCGTGTGATCGAGTGTTACTGAAATATCTAGGAGTACCAGGAAAACATAAGCTGGGGGATCGGTAGAGGCCACAGCCCTATATTGTGTGTAAACAACTCCCTGGTTTACCCGTGTATCAGATCAGACCTGATGGAGAGAAGGGACCGTTTGAAGATGTGGCACAGGAATCACTTGTTACCACTATCTGATGCAGTGAGGGTGCCGCCAGCACCCTCTCAGACTCCCCTGAAGCCAACTCCACCTCAAACACGCTCACAAAAGGAAATGCTGACTGTAGCTGATATGACGGATGAAGAAGATGAGGAGTTTGGAGAAGATTATGTGTTCTCTCAAGTTTCAAGCCCAGTGTCCTCAAGTCCAGTGTCCTCACACAGGAAGGAGGAGGATTGAGGAGGAGGATGAGGTGGTGAGTGTGCTTTTCTGGTTGTGGTCTCCGAAGTGCCGAAGACAGCTCAATAGCCAGCCCTTTGAAGAGGATGGAAAAGAGGATGGAAGCCTATAAAGCATTGCCACCATGGCAAAAAGAAACAGCTCAGATGTTACCACCACAGCAAAAGGAAACAGCTCAGATGATACCACCACAGCAAAAAGAAACAGCCCAGATGATATCCCAATGGTCAAAAGAGACAGCTAAGATGGTACCTCAACAGCCAATGGAGACAAATAAGATGATTCGTAGGTCCCTTGGATCAGAGTTCAAGACATTACCACCCTTTGAAGGGGTGGACAGACCCAAGGCCGAAGGAGTTGTCTCTGAACAAGAGACTAGAGATCTGATAGACTTCTCTGGTGACTTGTTACCAATCCCTGATGTTGGCGAACCTTCAGTAACTCTTGAGACTGCCAGTGAAGACCCAAGGTTGGTGAACCTTCATTAGCCTCTGAAACTGCAAGTAAAAACCTCTCCCCAGAATTGGATGCTCAGATTAGTGCTAATGAAACAACCCAAGATTTAAAACAGACTGCTGGAATGTGTTCGCCAATGCGGTTAAAGCGGGATGTGCACCCTCTCAAGAGACTCACTTATGACACATTTTTAGAGAGCTCTGAAGAACTAATTCATACCATTCGCAGAACACCTCCTGGTGCTACACCCCCCACTGTTAATTGGGTAGGGAGCAACTCTGCCTTAACCTCTGACACCAATGGATGGGACACGGCAATTGCCCTGGCCTGTTCAAAGACTGATTTTGATCTAACTGATAGTGTGTATAGATTGTTCCAAAGAAACCCAGAAGTGTGTCAGTATTTGCTAGATTTGGATTGTGGTTAGTAAAAAAAAAAAAAAAAAAAATCATCAATAATTCATTCTTTCCTTTTCAACAGGCTGAAGTGGGTAATCTTTATGTCTTTGGGGACCAAAGAGTTGAAGTGGGGGGAGTGTGTAGCCAAGGGTTTGCTACTATAGTTTTTACAGTTGTTGTTATTTTAAATGAGTTTGGTTCCCTCTAGTGCCTGCTGGGTTCTGTTAGGATTTTTTTTTCTTACGTCTGAGAAGGAATTCAGCAAAGTATTGTGGGAGATGTAGGTCTGTGTGTGACCAGGAGTGAGAGACTGCGGCCTATACAACGGAGAGCCAGATCGCCCACCTCTGAGGGATCTTGGAGCACAGCCTCGCCATCCTAGCAAGCGGACCGGCCTGCGCTTCAGAGCAACTGAAAGCCCCTGCTCCTCAGTCCATCGGGAGTTGTAGTGCGGCACGGCTGCGCCATCTTCACCAGACGGAGACACCAGGAGGGGATTCTGGATGGAGCCTCTTAGCCATTGGAGTCTATTGTGGTGAGAGGGCACCTGCCCATTTAAGTAGAGTGTACAGTATTGCTGAGTGAGTTCTTTCTACAGACTGCTGGTGAGACGTGTAGTTCCACAGAGGTGAATCTACTTCTTCACAGGCATCATACAGCTGAACTTTGGGGCCTTGTCTTTTCCCCTGCACTGTAAGGTCAGTACTGTATTGCATTCACATATAAGGAGTAGGGATGAGCCGAACACCCCCCTGTACGGTTCGCACCAGAACATGCCAACAGGCAAAAAATTTGTTCGAACACCGTTAAAGTCTATGGGACACGAACATAAATAATCAAAAGTGCTAATTTTAAAGGCTTATATGCAAGTTATTGTCATAAAAAGTGTTTGGGGACCTGGGTCCTGCCCCAGGGGACATGGATCAATGCAAAAAAAAGTTTTAAAAATGGCCGTTTTTTCAGGAGCAGTGATTTTAATAATGCTTAAAGTGAAACAATAAAAGAGTAATATTCCTTTAAATTTCGTACCTGGGGGGTGTCTGTAGTATGCCTGTAAAGGGGCGCATGTTTCCCGTGTTTAGAACAGTCTGACAGCAAAATGACATTTCAAAGGAAAAAAAGTCATTTAAAACTACTCGCGACTATTAATGAATTGCCGGTCCGACAATACACATAAAAGTTCATTGATAAAAACTGCATGGGAATTCCCCACAGGGGAACCCCGAACCAAAATTTAAAAAAAAAATGATGTGGGGGGTCCCCTAAATTCCATACCAGGCCCTTCAGGTCTGGTATGGATATTAAGGGGAACCCCAGCCAAAATTTTTTTTAAAAATGGCGTGGGGTCCCCCTCAAAATCCATACCAGACCCTTATCCGAGCATGCAACCTGGCAGAGCCCCCCCCCTCCTGAACCGTACCAGGCCACATGCCCTCAACATTGGGAGGGTGCTTTGGGGTAGCCACCCAAAATACCTTGTTCCCATGTTGATGAGGACAAGGGTCTCATCCCCACAACCCTTGCCCTGTGGTTGTGGGGGTCTGCGGGCGGGGGGCTTATCGGAATCTGGAAGCCCCCTTTAACAAGGGGACCCCCAGATCCCGGCCCTCCCCCCTGTGTGAAATGGTATACCCCTACCATTTCACAAAAAAACTGTCAAAAATGTTAAAAATGACAACAGTTTTTGAAAATTCCTTTATTTAAATGCTTCTTCTTTCTTCTATCTTCTATCCTCTTTCTTCTATCTTCTATCTTCACATCCGGTGGGCCGGTGGTGTGGCTACCCCTGGGGCCGCTGTGAGGGCAGCGGCGCCTGAAAGAAATATGGCTGCAGGGCTGGGCCGACATGCAAGGACATGCCGACATGCAACTGCGCAGGCGCCAGCGCTGTTCCGAAGCTAGCCGTGCTGCGGGCACATACGCAGTGACACGATGGCGCAGAGCGGCGTCATTTTTAAAGGTAAAGTGGTTACAGCGCTCAGTGAGGACTCGTCTGGTGGCGTGTGCCTCTTCCTACGCCCCCCGCGGCCTCTGACCACCTGTCCCCCCCTGCAGCCTCTGACCTCCTGTCCCCTCCTGCAGCCTCTGACCACCTGTCCCCCCCTGCAGCCTCTGACCTCCTGCCCCCCTGCAGCCTCTGACCTCCTGACCCCCCAGCAGCCTCTGACCTCCTGACCTACCTGCAGCCTCTGACCTCCTGACCCCCCCCTGCAGCCTCTGACCTCCTGACCCCCCCTGCAGCCTCTGACCTCCTGTCCCCCCTGCAGCCTCTGACCTCCTGCCCCCCCTGCAGCCTCTGACCTCCTGCCCCCCCTGCAGCCTCTGACCTCCTGCCCCCCCTGTAGCCTCTGACCTCCTGTCCCCCCCTGCAGCCTCTGACCTCCTGCCCCCCTGCAGCTTTTGACCTCCTGCCCCCCTGCAGCTTTTGACCTCCTGCCCCCCCGCTGCCTCTGACCTTCTCCCCCAGCCTCTGACCTCCTGTCCCCCCCGCAGCCTCTGACCTCCTGTCCCCCCTGCAGCCTCTGACCTCCTGCCCCCCTGCAGCCTCTGACCTCCTGCCCCCCTGCAGCCTCTGACCTCCTGCCCCCCCGCAGCCTCTGACCTCCTGCCCCCCCGCAGCCTCTGACCTCCTGCCCCCCGCAGCCTCTGACCTCCTGTCCCCCCTGCAGCCTCTGACCTCCTGCCCCCCCGCAGCCTCTGACCTCCTGCCCCCCCGCAGCCTCTGACCTCCTGCCCCCCCCGCAGCCTCTGACCTCCTGCCCCCCGCAGCCTCTGACCTCCTGTCCCCCCTGCAGCCTCTGACCTCCTCCCCCCTGCAGCCTCTGACCACAGTCCCCCCCTTCAGCCTCTGACTTCCTGTTTGCACCCCCCCCGCAGCCTCTGACTTCCTGTTTGCACCCCCCGCAGCCTCTGACCTCCTGTTCGCACCCCCCACAGCCTCTGACCTCCTGTTCGCACCCCCCACAGCCTCTGACCTCCTGACGTTCCCTCCTCAGCCTCTGACCTCCTGTCGTCCCCTCCTCAGCCTCTGACCTCCTGTCGTCCCCTCCTCAGCCTCTGACCTCCTGTCGTCCCCTCCTCAGCCTCTGACCTCCTGTCGTCCCCTCCTCAGCCTCTGACCTCCTGTTGTCCCCTCCTCAGCCTCTGAACTCCTGTCGTCCCCCCGCAGCCTCTGACCTCCTGTCGTACCCTCCTCAGCCTCTGACCTCCTGTCGTACCCCCAGCAGCCTCTGACCTCCTGTCATCTCCTCCGCAGCCTCAGCTCCTGTCCCCCCCCCCCCGCAGCCTCTGATCTCTCCTGTCGTTCCCCCCCCCCACAGCCTCTGACCTCTCCTGTTGTCCCCTCTGCAGCCTCTGACCCCCCCCTGCCGTCCCCTCTGCAGCCTCTGACCTCCCCTGCACCATCCGCAGCCTCTGACCCCCCCTGCCATCCCCTCTGCAGCCTCTGACCTCCCCTGCACCATCCGCAGCCTCTGACCTCCCATGTATCATCCGCAGCCTCTGACCTCCCCTGTACCATCCACAGCCTCTGACCTCCCCTGTACGATCCACAGCCTCTGTCCTCCCCTGTACCATCCGCAGCCTCTGACCTCCCCTGTACCATCCGCAGCCTCTGACCTCTCATGTACCATCCACAGCCTCTGACCTCCCATGTATCATCCACAGCCTCTGACCTCCCCTGCACCATCCGCAGCCTCTGACCTCCCCTGCACCATCTGCAGCCTCTGACCTCCCATGTACCATCCACAGCCTCTGACCTCTCCTGTACCATCCGCAGCCTCTGACATCTCCTGTACCATCCGCAGCCTCTGACCATCTCTTGTCTTATATCATGACTGCAGTCTGGAGAGGAGTCAAGAGTGGGAGTGCCACAGGAATGGGGGTCATGGGAGAAGTCAGACATGTATGGACTGTGGAGAGGAAACTATGGGATAAAACCAGAGCCACCGAGCTGGGGCCGACTGACTGAGCCCTGCACGGTGCACCTGAGAGGAGGTCATTGACAGCGCCGCCAGGCTAGCCTAAGAGGGGGGGGTCAATCCAATATTGTAAGGGGCACTGATATATAGGTTTCCCCCTTATATCAGTAAACCCCAGTACCTTAGTGTTTTCTTTCTGCGGAAGGTGGTCTCTGGTCACCAGAGTCCTCCCCACATTCCCAGAGTTCCCCTTTACATCATAGTCTGCAGGATTCCACCTTACAGTGCAAGGGGGAACCCTGATGTAAAGGGCAATGCTGCAGACCCTGATGTAAGTGAGAACTCTGATGTAAAGGGGAATGCAGTGGACTCTGATATAAGTGGGGTCTCTGGTCACCAGTGCCCCCCTTTTATATCAGAGTTCCCGGTTAGATCATGATCTGCAATATTCCCCTTTATGTCACAGTTCCCTTGCACTGTAAAGGGGAATCATCCTGATATATGGGGGGAACTCTGTGCTGGGTTATATTAATCTGACCTTCATGGAAATGGAGAAATATGTTTTGTTTTTTTTTCTTCCACTTCAGCGAAAATTTTTCTGAGAGACGTTGTATCAACTTTGAAAATCAAAATTTATCTCCTCTCATTTTTCACATCATTGTGGCTTATTTCCAACTTATCTTTTTTATTCACGTCCTTTTTTATTTGAAATAAAGACTTGCCCAACCAAGCAAATAATGTACACATCACATATAAAAACTTCCTAAGAAAAGCCAGCCTACAAAAAAGAGAAGAAACAAAAAAAAGGCATCCCTAAACATTTTCCCCTTTATCTCCCCTCCACACCTCCCCTCCCTCCATCACACCATTCCTTCCACCCTCCCTCCACCCCATACTCACACCACCCATTCTACCTAGTGCTCTCATACCTGATCAAACCATTCATACTCCAGCCATTGCTTCCATATCTTCTTATATTTCTTCAAACTGCCTCTTTTTCTATACCAGAGTTCCTCCTTCATAATCATATCTTTAACCTCTCTCATCCATTCTGCTACTGTTGGGGGGTCTTTTGCCTGCCACTTCCTTGCTATAACCTTCCTTCCCTGAAACAGGCATCTTATTATTGCGGTCTGGGTATCTTTCAACATACCATTGTTCTCCATCAAACTCAAAAGACACGTTCTGGCCTCCATGTCTAGCGAGGTCCCAAATACTGCGTTGATTTTCTCCACTATTTCTTCCCAATACCTATATAGCTTGGGACATCGCCAGAACATGTGTATCAGGTCCCCTCTCCCGTCCCTGCAACATTGGCATTTAGCATCCTGCCTCCTTCCAAACCTAAATAATTTTTCTGGAGTATAATATAGCCTATAGACCAGGTACAAATGGGATACCCCTTGTGCCGGTGACAGAGAGATCCTTGGCCCTAATGCCAAAACATACTTCCACTGTTCCTCCGTAATTGTACCAACCTCTTCCTCCCATTTGGTTCTCTTTTTGGACTCCGCTACCCCCTCCTGCCCCGCCATATTTATACTCCTGTACATTTCAGAAATCAGCCCTCTAGAGCCACTGTTGTTTACCACTTTCCTTAACAAAGGCATTTCGTTCCACTCTATCCCCTTTCCTCTGAATTGTATCTCCAGGGCATGCCTCAAGGGCAGATAACCAAAAAATAACCTATTGGGGACTGCAAACTCCTCTCTTATCTCTTGAAATTATTTCAGCCTCCCTGCCCTATACAGTTGCGCCAAGCAGTGGATACTTCTCCTATCCCATTCCTCTATTTTTCCCATCGCATTAAGCTCTTTTAAATTTTTGTTATTCCATATTGGAGAGAACTCAGAGAACCCCATATACCCCAATACGGCCTTCACGGTCTTCCAGCTTCTAATCATTAACTGAGTTGTGGGACAGCTATACCCAAAAGATACTGCTTCCACAACTGTATCATGACCGCTGTTGTTCCGCCATATACTGCTTCCTCCTGCCCTTCATTCAGGCAGGTTGCTACTTCTCATAAACTGCATTTGGGCTGCCAGAAAGTAACTCCAGGGGTCCGGTAGAGCCAAGCCTCCCGCCTCTCTCGGCCGCCGAAGCACCTGCAAACCAATCCTTGCCACCCCACTTTTCCAGATTAATTCTCTGAACAAACTGTCCAGCTTTTTAAACCAATGTTTTGGGATCGAAACAGGGGAATTGTGTATTACGAATAGAATTTGCGGCATCCATATCATCCTAATAAGATTACATCTACCGGCGACCGAGAGAGGAAGACTCTTTTGCTTTAACTTCACCATTAGTATTACTACATTACCTGTTATGTACTGTCCCGGGTCTTTTGTTATATTCACCCCTAAGTATCTCATTTGATTTACCACACTTATTAAATCTACCTGTCTCGGAAGCGGGTCTACCAGGGGGTCTATTGCCAAGAGTGCTGATTTTTCCCAATTAATTTTTAGACCAGAAAAATGGCCAAATTCTTTAATCAATTTCATGGCTGCTAACAATGAGGACTGTTTGTCCTCCAAAAATAACAGGATATCGTCCACATACATTGCGACTTTCTCCTCCTCACTCCCTCTTTTAAACCCTCGAAACTCATGCGACGTTCTTAGAGCAACTGCCAATGGCTCCACTGCGAGGGCGAGGAGCAGGGGCGATAATGGACACCCCTGTCTTGTCCCCCTCCCCAACTGGAACCCTTCGGAGCACTCCCCATTGACTCTAACTTTGGCTCTTGGTTTATCATATAAGAGTCTCAGCCATTTCACAAAATTAGGACCAAATTTAAACTCTGCCAGTACTTTCCACAAATAATGCCATTCGAGGCTATCGAAAGCCTTGACCGCGTCTAGTGATAAAATGGCTCTATTCCCCCCCTTCTCTGTAGGTAATTGTACATTACCACAGACTCGCCTGATGTTCACACTTACCGATCTATCCGGTATAAAACCGGTTTGGTCTGAATGTATTAAATTAGAATTTTTTTTTTAACCTATTTGCTAGGGCTTTTGCCAGAATCTTAATATCTGTGCATAAGAGTGAGATCGGTCTATAGGAGGCTACCTCTAATGGATTCTTCCCTTCTTTCAACAAAATTATGATAGTGGCTTCTGTCATGGACATGGGCAATCTTCCTTCCACCACGGCCCCGTTCAAAACTTCCAGTAATTTTGGGAGCAAAACATCTCCATATCTCTTGTAAATTTCTATAGGCAAACCATCGGGTCCTGGTGCTTTTTGATTCGCCATTTCCATTACCACTCTTTGCAGCTCTGCCTGTGTTAACAGGGTTTCCAAAGTTCCCCTATCTTCACTAGATAACGGGACAATTTTCAGTTTTTCAAGAAACTCCCACATCTCACCCTCTACATCCAACTGTGGGGCCTTGTACAGGCCTTCATAGTACTCCTTAAACACCTCTACTATGCCGGGGGTAGTTCTTATGATTCTCCCTTCCCTATCCCATATTGCTGATATGGTGGATGAGGGGCCATTTGCTCTAGCTATCAATGCCAAGGTTCTTCCCACTAATTCCCCTTCACCAAAAAGATTCTGCTTCTGAAACATTCTCCTTTTTTCCTCTTTCTCCAGAACTAGTTTGCTATATTCCTCTTGACCCTCTACCCAGACCTCATATCTGGCTAAAGTTGGTTCCTCCACATATCTGCCTTCCGCCTCCCTCACCCATTCCTTTATTTTATGTTCCTTAGTCTGTGATTTCCTCTTAGCATAGGAGATTTTCTGTATACGGACCCCCCTAAGGAACGCCTTCAGGGCGTCCCAAGTTATGCCTAGCGGGGCGGATCCTAAGTTCAGCTTTATAAATTCTTTCAGGTTACCTACAATCCCCCCGTCATCCTCAATTACTTCGAGCCAAAAGGGATTCAATTTCCATTCCATTCCCCCCCTCCAAAGCTCAACCCTGTTCTAACTGAAAAAACTACTGGAGAATGGTCTGAGAGCCCCCTTGGCTCGTAGTCTACCCCTGCCACTAGCTTTAGGGCTTCCTCATTGCAGAGCACTAAATCGATCCTAGATAGAGTGGCACGAGTATTGCCTCACATCCGGATGCCACTTCCTCCAAATATCCACCCACCCTACTTCATCACAAAATTGGAGGAGCGGACCCCTGGGTACCCCTCCAGAAACCACCCTTGCCGGGAACCTAAGCAGTTGTCCATAGCCATATTAAAGTCCCCTGTCACTATTACCGGCACCCCAGGTTTATCCGCTATAAAGCTTATCAGTTCACTGAGTATCTCTGTGTTAAATGGTGGAGGTATATAGACACTTGCAAGAAATATGGTTTTTGACTTTTGTTTAACTTAACACATTGCTAATAGCAGTTTATAGCTTAAATATTGATATTTGCACTGAAACCTGCCATTTACGGCACCTTTTTTTTTTGCAGTGTCAGTAAAAAATGTGCCAGTAAATGCCATGATTTTTGCCAGTAAAAAATTGCTGCTGTTTGTAAATTCCATGTCTCTCTTATCTATACGTAATACACTCTTCAAATGTGCTTTAAAATGCATGGTTTTCCCTTTTGTGAACAAGAAAATAACGACGTTATGCAGTTGGGCTGGTGTAATAATGCTATGGGGCTGGTATGAAATTATTTCCAGGGCTGTTTTTTTTCCCAGTCCGGTCCTGTCCGCGGCTTTCGAATTTGCCGCGAACACCCCAAATTGTTCGCTGTTCGGCGAACTGGCAAACAGCCGATGTTCGAGTCGAACCTGAGTTCGACTCGAACTCGAAGCTCATCCCTAATAAGGAGGAATTCACCACCTTCCTCTTTTATCAAGCATTGCTGCTTTTACTAGTTGAACTCTGAATTATAGTCTAGGGGGAGCCATTGAGTATATGCTAGACTTTACAATGTGTTCTTGAATGTAAGGAATATTATACTTCAATTTGGTCTGTGTGTTGAGGCTTCAGTTGAAAGGTATTTAATTACTTATCCCTCTGTACCCCTGTTCACATATACTCCCAAAAGTGACTATAAGGTTATAAGTTTTGCATATCTGAATTAAGTGATACCCATGATTGTCAATTATCACTTGTGTTTATTCATGCTGTTAATTGTGTTCCATTATTTACTGTAGTAAACTTTCCGAGTGGTTCAGTGACATTGTGTGAGTTTCTCATTGCTAATATCACATTGCAGAATGGAACCCAAGGTGTCAGAGGTTAGAGAGGATCTGCAGAGTCGGGGTAGCCAGTGGGGTATAGCGTCAATCAGCAGCCCTCACGGGGGGTACCGCTACATAAGTCTGTTAACTTGCTGCACATTTTCACTGGCAAGTTGTACACTTGCAGAGCATTTGAAGCACATTTTCTAGTTGACACTTTTCCAATTTGTAGCAAATTTGCATTGTAAATCTCTAGCAAGAGCAAAGTTGCAGTGGTGAGTCTACAGCAAGAGCTTTGCAAGTCTACAGTATGAAAATTCAGCCACAGTGACCCCTGTGGTGAGATGACTATTGCACAACATATCTGAACCAGAACTTGCGGCAGACTTGCAGAATGTTTGCAAAGAAAGTTGATCTGGGGTCATGCAATGCAGACTTGCTGCAATTGTGCAACAAATTGTGAAGCCTGGCAAGTCTAGCAATAGCTTAGCATATAATTTTAAAACTTTCAGCTTAAAGAAAGAAGCGACCAGTGCTTCTAACCAACAAGATGGCCGCCGCAAGATGGACGCGGACGGACGGAGGTGTGGCGGCCATCTTGTTGGTTAGAAGCGCTGGTCGCTTTTTTTTTTATGCCTGTTGAACTCCTTTTAAATGTGAGTTTATTTTATTTGTCTTTTTGTATAATAAATACCCTTTGATTGGATGCCTGCGCAATGAGCGTTCTTTTTCTACTCCATGTATTTATATGAAGATCAAGCTACTACCTGAGCCTTGGAACACACCTGCTTAATATCCTGCTGAGAGGAAGAGCCCTTTCAGTCTGTCATTTGGTCTATTGGGAGAAGGATCTCTTTGGAATACATGTGCAGTGGATTGCTATTAAAGTTGGTTCGCTTTTGTCATCACTTGAATGCATTTAACCACTTGACGACCGCCTCGCGCCGATATACGTCAGCAAGGTGGCATGGACAGGCAAAATCACGTAGATCTACGTGATCTGCCTTCCGCGGGTGGGCCCCCCCCCCCCCCGGTGCCCGAGGCGGTCGCCATGTCTTCCCGGGCGATGAGAGGTCAGGGGGAGGCCATCCATTGTTGGCCACCCCCTCCCGATCGCTCCCGGCGAATGAAAACGCTTCCTTTCCCTCTGTAATGTAAACAGAGGGAGAGGAAGTGATGTCATCCCTCCTCGAGCCGGTCTTTTCGATCTGGCGCCGAGGAGAGAAGACATCAAGTAAGTGCACCAACACTACACTTCCAGTAGAACACACAGGCACACTTGTCACCCCCCTTTACCCCCCGATCACCCCCCTGTACCCCCTGTCACACTGACACCAATAGCAGTTTTTTTTTTGCATTGGTGTCAGTTTGTGACAGTTATAAGTGTTAGGGCAGTTAGGTTAGCCCCCTTTAGGTCCAGGGTACCCCCCTAACCCCCCCTAATAAAGGTTAACCCCGTGATCACCCCCCGTCACCAGTGTCGTTAAGCAATCGTTTTTCTGATCGCTGTATTAGTGACACAGGTGACGCTAGTTAGGGAGGTAAGTATATAGGTTCGCTGTCAGTGTTTTATAGTGACAGGGACCCCCATATACTACCTGCTAAAGGTTTTAACCCCTTGATTGCCCCCTAGTTAACCCTTTCACCAGCGATCACCGTATAAGTTTTACGG
Organism: Lithobates clamitans; assembly: GCA_037952925.1. NCBI lineage: Eukaryota > Metazoa > Chordata > Amphibia > Anura > Ranidae > Lithobates > Lithobates clamitans. The sequence continues at coordinate 1,754,004 of JBBGZY010000884.1, forward strand.
GTGACGCTGGTTAGCTAGTTTGTTTTTTGTAGTTTATTATAGTTTATTATAGTTTTAGGGCACCCGCCGTTTATTACCTTATAAAGGTTTAACCCCCTAATTTCCCGGCGGTGATATAAATTACGTTGTTAGGGTCAGATAAGGTCTGCGTCGCCCCAGGCAACGTCAGGTTAGCGACAGTACCGCTAAAACCCACGCACGCAGCATACACCTCCCTTAGTGCTATAGTATCTGAGCGGATTGATATCTGATCCGATCAGATCTATACTCCCCAGCAGTTTAGGGTTCCCATAAACACAGTGTTAGCGGGATCAGCCCAGATACCTGCTAGCACCTGCGTTTTGCCCCTCGGCCCAGCCCTGCCCAGCCCACCCAAGTGCAGTATCAATCGATAACTGACACTTACAAAACACTAAGCACACATAACTGCAGCATTCGCAGAGTCAGGCCTGATCCCTGCGATCGCTAACAGTTTTTTGGTAGCGTTTTGATACAGTGGCTGACAGTCAGGAGCTTTTTTGCCTGTGAGTCTCACTAGTGTACCCCTAAATTTAGAGCCCAAAATGGCAAATCGAAGGTACACTAGTGAAGAGGCCTACACGTTTCTGGGCATGACAGATAGTGAAGAGGAAGTCACTCATCTGTCAAGTTCAGGCTCAGAATACGATCCTGTAGAGGACAGCGGCTCCATGACAGATAGCTCTGACGACGGAGTTGTGGTCCCTGCTAAGGTCAGGCGTACCAGACCCCAAACTTCTTCTTCTGTCCTTGAAGTGCAAGAACCGCAGGTCCCTCGTATGGAGCAGAGCAGTACTAGCACCGCTATTCCTTCTGGTGAACTGGCAAGCACCAGCGGCCTAGTACACCCTGGTCATACATCCAGCACTGCAGTATCACGTGGTGACGTGGCGAGTCCCATAAGTGCAGTTCAAGCTGGTGAGGTGGCAAGCACTAGTAGTGTCCCGCTGCCACCAAGAAGACAAAGACAGGCCCGTCGTGCCCATAGTGCCCTTCCTGCTGCATTCGCCAATCCGAATTGGGAACCCACCACTTCTGCAGCACCCGTACTTCCCCCTTTCACTGGCCAACCCGGAATTCAGGTGGAAACAGTTGACTTTACACCACTGGATTTTTATTCACTGTTTTTCACCGAAGATCTCTATAGATCTATTGTGGACCAAAGCAATTTGTACGCTGGTCAACACATCGCCACTATTCCCCAGTCCTCCCTTGCCAGAGATTGGGGTCTCCAAATTTAAGATCTTTCTGGGCCTTTCCCTCCTCATGGGCTTAAATAAAAAGAGTAAGTTGCGGTCATATTGGTCCACTGACCCAATTTACCATTCGCCCTTGTTCTCTGCTTCCATGGCCAGGGCACGATACGAGCAGATTTTGCGGTTCATGCACTTCAACGACAATAAACTCTGTCGTCCTCGTGGAGACCCTGCATACGATCGGCTCTACAAAATTCGGCCCCTCGTAAACCACTTCAACCAACGTTTTGCAGACTTGTTTACCCCCCATCAAGTTGTCTGCGTTGATGAGTCCCTGATTAAATTTTCTGGCCGCTTGTCATTCAAACAGTACCTTCCCAGCAAGCGTGCCAGATACGAGGTCAAGATATATAAGCTCTGTGACAGGGACACAGGCTATACATGTAGTTTTATGGTTTACGAGGGCAAAGATAGTCACGTAGAGCCGACAAACTGCCCTGACTACATAGGAAGCGCTGGCAAGATAGTGTGGGACTTGGTGTCACCCTTATTTGGAAAGGGGTACCACTTGTACGTGGACAATTATTATACGAGCATGCCACTTTTTAGTCACTTGTTTGATCATCAGATTGGAGCATGTGGCACCGTGCGACCTAATCGCTGGGGCTTTCCCCAGCGGCTTGTAGATTTCCGTCTTAGGCTGGGGGAGAGAGCCTTCTTGAAGTATAATAACTTGCTCGCTATGAAGTGGAGGGATAAGAAGAATGTTTTCGTTCTCACCTCCCTTCATGCAGACACGACGACCCAAATTACTACGGCGACTGGTGTTGTGGAGAAACCCCTCTGTGCCCACGAATATAACCTTAATATGGGAGGGGTGGACCTCAACGACCAGTTGTTGGCGCTGTACCTAGTTGCCCGTAAGGCCAGACGCTGGTACAAAAAAGTGTCTGTTTATTTATTTCAATTGGCTTTGCTGAACACTCATGTGCTATACAGAGCTTCAGGATGGACTGGATCCTTCCTTAAATTCCAGGAAGAGATCGTCAGAGCCCTTCTGTTTCCAGACGGTGCTCTACCACACCTTCCCCAACCAAATGCAGTAAGCCGGCTGCATGAGAGGCATTTTCCTTATGCCCTCCCGAGTACCCCTACCCAAAAAACCCCCCAAAAAAGATGTCGTGTCTGCAGCAAGCGCAGATTTAGGCGTGACACCCGGTGTTATTGTCCCTCCTGTCCTGGCAATCCTGGTCTTTGCATGGGTGAATGTTTTGAACGCTACCATACACTAGTTGAGTATTAGCGTAGGGTACAGCACTGCATAGACTAGGACACACTTTCACAGGGTCTCCCAAGATGCCATTGCATTTTGAGAGACCCAAACCTGGAACCAGTTACAAAAGTTAAAAGTTCCTAAAAAAAAGTGTAAAAAATAAATAAATAAATAAAAAAAATAAAAACACAAAAAAAATATAAAATAAAAAAAACAAAAACAGTTGTTGTTTTATTGTTCTCTCTCTCTCTCTCTCTCTATTGTTCTGCTCTTTTTTAATGTATTCTATTCTGCAATGTTTTATTGTTATTATGTTTTACCATGTTTGCTTTTCAGATATGCAATTTTTTTATACTTTACTGTTTACTGTGTTTTGTTGGTAACCATTTTATTGTTTTCAGGTACGCCATTCAGTTGCAGCACGGATTTATTTATCTTGACAGCAACAGCGTTTGCTCCTACGATATATAAAGCCGTGACTCCAGCGCTGTCGGAGGTGATTTCACCACCACAGTTACATACTTCAGCATATATGCCGAAGCGTGGGGGCAGCAGTGGGTGGAGGAGCGATTTGCTCCTGCCTTTTGTGGGAGGATGCTCCCATGCTTCGGCATATATATATTTTAGGCACAGGTTGCGTTAAATGTTTTATTTTTTACTATGTTTTTTTTTGTATTTGCTTTGCAGGTACAGTAAGTATTACTGTTATACTGTAATGTTACTTTGTTTTATTGTTAACCATCATTTGCTTAGCAGGTATGCCATTCAGTTGCAGCGCGGATTTATTCATCTTGACAGCAACAGCATTTGCTCCCACGATATATAAAGCGCTGTCGGAGGTGATTTCACCACCACAGTTACATACTTCAGCATATATGCAGAAGCGTGGGGGCAGCAGTGGGTGGAGGAGCGATTTGCTCCTGCCTTTTGCGGGAGGATGCCCCCATGCTTCGGCATATATAAATGGTGCATGTATGCCTATCATTAGAAGTGGGTGGATGAAGGGAGGTATTCTAATGGTGGGCATACCCACCAATCAATATCTTTTTTTCGTTCAGCCCACAGGCTGCATGAAAAAAAAGTTTACAATATATGCCCAACAAGGACCAGCAACGTACTGGTATGTTGCTGGACTTTGAGTGGTTATACCAGAATTATGCCTGCAGGTTTAGGTATCATCTTGGTATCATTCTTTTCAGCCAGCGGTCGGCTTTCATGTAAAAGCAATCCTAGCGGCTAATTAGCCTCTAGACTGCTTTTGCAAGCAGTGGGAGGGAATGCCCCCCCCACCATCTTCCATGTTTTTCTCTGGCTCTCCTGTCCCAACAGGGAACCTGAAAATGCAGCCGGTGATTCAGCCAGCTGACCATAGAGCTGATCAGAGACCAGAATGGCTCCAAACATCTCTATGGCCTAAGAAACCGGAAGCTACGAGCATTTCATGACTTAGATTTCGCCGGATGTAAACAGCGCCATTGGGAAATTGGGAAAGCATTTTATCACACCGATCTTGGTGTGGTCAGATGCTTTGAGGGCAGAGGAGAGATCTGGGGTTTAATAGACCCCAATTTTTTAAAAAAAGAGTACCTGTCACTACCTATTGCTATCATAGGGGATATTTACATTCCCTGAGATAACAATAAAAATGATTAAAAAACATAAAAATGAAAAGGTACAGTTTAAAAATAAGATAAAAAAATGAAAAAAATAATAAAAAAAAAAAACCCTGTCCCCCCCTGCTCTCGCGCAAAGGCGAACGCAAGCGTCGGTCTGGCGTCAAATGTAAACAGCAATTGCACCATGCATGTGAGGTATCACCGCGAAGGTCAGATTGAGAGCATTAATTTTAGCAGTAGACCTCCTCTGTAAATCTAAAGTGGTAACCTGTAAAGGCCTTTAAAGGCTTTTAAAAATGTATTTAGTTTGTCGCCACTGCACGTTTGTGCGCAATTTTAAAGCATGTCATGTTTGGTATCCATGTACTCGGCCTAAGATCATCTTTTTTATTTCATCAAACATTTGGGCAATATAATGTGTTTTAGTGCATTAAAATTTAAAAAAGTGTGTTTTTTCCCCAAAAAATGCGTTTGAAAAATCGCTGCGCAATTACTGTGTGAAAAAAAATGAAGAAAATCAAAAAAAGACAAATGGGAAAAATTACACCCTTCTCCTCTCAGGCTGGATCCTAGGAGGGTGTAATTTTTCCCATTTACTAGTTGATCCAGGCTTTGTCGTTTGTCCCTTTCCTCCCCCCCTTTTTTTGTAGTTCTGCCTTGGAAGGAACACGAACTTAAGCAACTTGTTTAACCTGGACTCCTTGGTTCCAAGTCAGTCCTTTATTACAGGTCCCCTTGGTATGCTGTCTGAGGTCTGCTGCAAGAGAGTTCCTGTCTACCCCTTCCTGCGAGGAGGTCCATAGAGTTGTGTCCCCCGTGTGGATATCCATAGATAAGCTATTATCCAGCTCACCTCTGGTCCGCTGCAAGAGAGTTCCTGTCTACCCCTTTCTGCGAGGAGGTCCATAGAGTTGTGTCCCCCGTGTGGATATCCATAGATAAGCTATTATCCAGCTTACCTCTGGTAAGCGTACATCTTATAAGGTGGAGGATTTCTCACTGGGTGCTGAGTGTTTAACCGTTTGATCACCCTTTATTGGCTCTGGCTTCAGAGACTCATTTCTTTTGAACATTTTCACCATTCCTTTGGATATATTCTTGGCAGTTGACACATATAATTTCAATGTCGTCATTTGTGTCATAATTGGTTCACCTATTATTCATTGATTCCTACTGTATGGTTTTCATTTACCTTTGAATAACAGATTTATTGCTCTTTTATTATTCACCTAATCATATATGGTGCTCAATTTGTATCCTAGCGCAGTCTTTTTTTGATTTTCTTTTATATGTTTGTGTGCATGCCTCACTCTAGGACTGCAGCTTGCTTTACTCTACTAATCATTAGTAGTACAACCTTTATGTTAGCGCGGTATTTTTTATGGTTTATTTTGAAAAAAAATGAAACACCCACCATTTTAATCTGTAGGGCATTTGCTTTAAAAAATATATAATGTTTGGGGGTTCAAAGTAATTTTCTTGCAAAAAAAAATAATTTTTTCATGTAAACAAAAAGTGTCAGAAAGGGCTTTGTCTTCAAGTGGTTAGAAGAGTGGGTGATGTGTGACATAAGCTTCTAGATGTTGTGCATAAAATGCCAGTACAGTTCAAAACCCCCCCAAATGACCCCATTTTGGAAAGTAGACACCCCAAGCTATTTGCTGAGAGGCATGTCGAGTCCATGGAATATTTTATATTGTGACACAAGTTGCGGGAAAAAGGCAATTTTTTTTTTTCTATGCACAAAGTTGTCACTAAATGATATATTGCTCAAACATGCCATGGGGATATGTGAAATTACACCCTAAAATAAATTCTGTTGCTTCTCCTGAGTACGAGGATACCACATGTGTGAGACTTTTTGGGAGCCTAGCCGCGTACGGAACCCCGAAAACCAAGCACCGCCTTCAGGCTTTCTAAGGGCGTACATTTTTGATTTCACTCTTCACTGCCTATCACAGTTTCGGAGGCCATGGAATGCCCAGATGGCACAAACCCCCCCCCCCCAAATGACCCCATTTTGGAAAATAGACACCCCAAGCTATTTGCTGAGAGGTATAGTGAGTATTTTGCAGACCTAACTTTTTGTCACAAACTTTTGAAAATTGAAAAAAGAAAAAAAAATACATTTTTCTTGTCTTTCTTAATTTTCAAAAACAAATGAGAGCTGCAAAATACTCACCATGCCTCTCAGCAAATAGCTTGGGGTGTCTACTTACGCGTAGGCTCTCCGTACGTGGCTAGGCTCCCAAAAAGTCCCACACATGTGGTATCCCCATACTCAGGAGAAGCAGCTAAATGTATTTTGGGGTGCAATTCCACATATGCCCATGGCCTGTGTGAGCAATATATCATTTAGTGACAACTTTGTGCAAAAAAAAAAATTGTCACATTCCCGCAACTTGTGTCAAAAAATAAAATATTCCATGGACTCAACATGCCTCTCAGCAAATAGCTTGGGGTGTCTACTTTCCAAATTGGGGTCATTTGGGGGGGGTTTGTGCCATCTGGGCATTTTATGGCCTTCAAAACTGTGATAGGTAATGAGGAGTGAAATCAAAAATTTATGCCCTTAGAAATCCTGAAGGCGGTGATTGGTTTTCGGGGCCCGTACGTGGCTAGGCTCCCAAAAAGTCCCACACATGTGGTATCCCCGTACTCAGGAGAAGCAGCAGAATGTATTTTGGGGTGCAATTCCACATAGGCCCATGGCCTGTGTGAGCAATATATCATTTAGTGACAACTTTTTGTAAATATTTTTTTTTTTTTGTCATTATTTAATCACTTGGGACAAAAAAAAAAAATATTCAATGGGTTCAACATGCCTCTCAGCAATTTCCTTGGGGTGTCTACTTTCCAAAATGGGGTCATTTGGGGGGGTTTTGTACTACCCTGCCATTTTAGCACCTCAAGAAATGACATAGGCAGTCATAAACTAAAAGCTGTGTAAATTCCAGAAAATGTACCCTAGTTTGTAGACGCTATAACTTTTGCGCAAACCAATAAATATACGCTTATTGACATTTTTTTTACCAAAGACATGTGGCCGAATACATTTTGGCCTAAATGTATGACTAAAATTGAGTTTATTGGATTTTTTTTATACCAAAAAGTAGAAAATATCATTTTTTTTCAAAATTTTCGGTCTTTTTCCGTGTATAGCGCAAGAAATAAAAACGGCAGAGGTGATCAAATACCATCAAAAGAAAGCTCTATTTGTGGGAAGAAAAGGACGCAAATTTCGTTTGGGTACAGCATTGCATGACCATGCAATTAGCAGTTAAAGCGACACAGTGCCAAATTGGAAAAAGACCTCTGGTCCTTAGGCAGCATAATGGTCTAAAGTGGTTAATGTGTGGAACCCATACACTGGTGGTAAGGGTCAGTTATATTGGGTGAAGGTGACGGGCTCTACATTATTCCTCTTTCTCCCACGGTGGATTCTGATCATTAGATATTTCCTTCATGGTGGACATTGTTCTGATTGGTTCTAGTTTTTCTGCCCATACAGATGAACTTTTAATCATGAACTTTGTCTTTTTATTATTTTGTGTTTTGAGCTCTACACCGTTTACCCATATTACGCTTATTGTGTCCAGCAATTTAGTGTTATCAGCTATCTGTACAGTTTATCATTATTAAGCACAACAAATTTCTTATTTTCATAAGCTATTGCTAGACATGCTTCACAAGTTTGTTGTACACTTGCAGCAAGTCTGCATTGCATGACTCCAGATCAACTTACTTTACAAATAATCTGCAAGTCTGCTGCAAGTTATGATTCATTTATGTTGTGCGATAGTCATCCCACCACAGGATGCTGTAGACTTGCAGAGCTCTTGCTGTAGACTCACCACTGCAACTTTGCTCTTGCTAGAGACTTGCCATGTAAAATTGATACAAATTGGAAAAGTGTCAACTAGAACCTGTGCTTTAAGTGCTCTTCAAGTGTACAATTTGCCAGCGAAAATGTGCAGCAAGTTAACAGACTTAAAGTTCAACACTGCCAAAAATCTGTGCCAAGTTATCCTTGCTACAGTAACTAGGATCCGGCCCTTGAAGGAGGAATCCATAGGGGTTGGAGAATGTTTATCCAGACTAGAGATGAGCTTGATGTTCGAGTCGAACGTAAGTCCAAACCAAACATCGGGTGTTCGACCGTTCGCTGAACAGCGAATATTGTGGGTCGTTTGCGGAAAATTTGAGTGCCACGGAATGCCCAATAATGCACTGCGAGATCGCAGTGCATTGATGTCTGATGATTGGCCAAAGCATGCACCTGACCTGCATGCTTTGGCCAATCACAGCGCGCTCTGCTACGAGAGCCATAATTGGCTCAGGGGGACTAAGTCCATGCTCCACACTATATAAGACTGCTTACATAGCGGCCGTGCATAGTGTGTAACTGATAGATTAGGCAGGCAGGTTGGCCATCCCCATGGCTTCTTTGCACTTCCGGATCAACTTGGCCTACACCTCTCCTTCGGAATGGTCACCACGTGGATCACACCTATTTTCATATTTATGGGGATGTACATTTGGTGACTGTTGTCTGTTACCGGACTTCCATCTGTGTGCTCTGGGCCAGTCCACCTCAGCTCCCAACAGGCTGATGTTTCGCCGGTTGGCCCCCAGCCTTCCATGCCCATGCCCAACTTCATAGGAATACCTATGCTTTTGAATATTCATAGACACCTACCTCATACTTGCTCCTGAAGAGTGGCGGTTGCCACGAAACGCGTCGAGCCAATAGATGCCCTTCTGCTTTTACCATACTTTTACTACTCTACTACTACATATAGACCAATAGGACTATACCAATTAACTACGGCTATAATTATCTACCATGGAGACACACTTCAGTGAATTTGGCTATCTACAATATGTACGGCATGAACCAATTAGGTTGTTTTACCATGGGATTGTGAGCCAACATTTGCCCCCTTATGTCTATAATTGCATCATTTTTTATTTGTATTTTTTATTTATTTTTCATTTAATTGGATTTTACCTATCAACTAAGACTACAATGGATTGTTATGGAGACCTGCTTTTTATGAAACTGCTTTCTACATTGTTTACAGTATAAACCAATTATGTTATTACATTGCATTTCTGCTACATTTTATGTATAATGTAAGACTTGTTTATCATAGATCTGGGTTTCTATAGTACCAGCATTGATCATGTTACAATTTGTACTTTTGCTACATTTTTATTTAACCATTTAACGTTTTTGGTTCTGCTCTATTTTTGGGTACCTGCCATGTTCATGGTTATTGTGTTGTCTCCTGGAGTGCTTGTTTCATTTAAAGTCCCATGTTTTTGCTCCCTTTTCTAGGCAGGCAGGTTAGTTAGTGGCAGTGTATTTAATAAATAAATAAATAAATAAATATATATATATATATTATATATACACAGTATCTCACAAAAGTGAGTACACCCCTCACATTTTTGTAAATATTTTATTTACAAAATAAAATATTTTTTACATTTTTTCTTTACTTGGAACAGAATTTGATACTGTAACTTTCTATTAATAATATGGTATGTACAGGCTTTACATTGATCTATACATTGATCATTGATATACAGTATCTCAGAAAAAGTGAATACACCCCTCCCATTTTTGTAAATATTTTATTATATCTTTTTATGTGTCAACACTGAAGAAATGACACTTTGTTACAATGTAAAGTAGTGAGTGTACAGCTGGTATAACAGTGTAAATTTGCTGTCCCCTCAAAATAACTCAACACAGCCATTAATGTCTAAACTGCTGGAAACAAAAGTGAGTACACCCCTAAGTGAAAATGTCCAAAATGGGTCCAATTGCCATTTTCCCTCTATGCCCAAGAGGGTTAAGGCAGTGCTGGAAAATAATGGTGGCCACACAAAATATTGACACTTTGGGGCCAATTTGGACATTTTCACTTTTGTTGCCAGCGATTTAGACATTAATGGTTGTGTGTTGAGTTATTTTGAGGGGACAGCAAATTTACACTGCTATACAAGCTGCACACTCACTACTTTACATTGTAGCAAAGTGTCATTTCTTCAGTGTTGTCACATGAAAAGCTAGAATAAAATATTTACAAAAATGCGAGGGGTGTACTCACTTTTGTGAGATACTGTATATATATATATATATATATATATATATATATATATATATACTCTGCATTTAGTGTAGTTTTAGTTTGGACTCTATATTCAGTCAGTGCAGACAGTGTAGTATACAGTATATAACACAGTGCATTGAAGTGGTTAAGGGGAGCCCTGTGCCAAAATGTAAAAAAAATGTCGTGGACCCTTCAGGTCTGGTATGGATTTTAAGGGGAACCCTGTGCCAGAATAAAAAAAAAGGTGTGGGGGCCCCCAAAATCCATAGCAGACCCTTATCCGAGCAAGCAGCCATGGCAGGCCAGGAAAGGGGGGGATGAGCGAGCGCCCCCCCCTCCTGAACTATGCCATACCTTGCCAAGTGGTTGTGGGCGTCTGTGGGCAGGGGGCTTATTGGAATCTGAGCCCCCAGATCCTGCCCCCCCATGTGAAAGTGTATGGGGTACATTGTACCCCTACCCATAAACCAAATAAAGTGTCAAAGTCAAAACGACAGGAGACAGTTTTTGTCAATTCCTTTATTTAAAAAAATTGTCCCGCAATGTCCATCCATCTTCAATCACAGCGCCCCGACAAACCCAAAAAATATAAAAAAAAAAAAAAAAAAAAAGCTCCGCCTCGATGGGAGACGTCCCGCAGACTGCTGTCTTTTGGCTGTGACAGCTGTTATTTAGGCAAGGGTGGGTCCACCCAGTGACATAACCAGGTGACCCCCCCTTCTGATGTTATGTGACATTAGAGGTGGGCAGGGTCACCCGTTTACGTCATCGGGTGGCTCCACCCGCCCTTGCCTATATAACAGCTGTCACAGCCAAGAGACAGCAGTCGGCAGGATGCCTCCCATTGAGGTGGAGCTTTTTTTATTTTATATTTTTCGGGTCTGGGCGCTGTGATTGAAGATGGATGGGCATTGCGGGACACTTTTTTTTTTTTTAAATAAAGGAATCGTCAAAAACTGTCTTCTGTGATTTTTACTTTTTTGACACATTTTTGGTGAATGGGTAGGGGGTACAATGTACTTTGAGATGCTGCCTCAGGCGTTTCCCACGGTCAGAAGCAAAGTAGGTTTTGTGATATCTTTGCTTTCTGAGAGAGCCATGGCCTGGGCAAACCCTCTATGGGAGATGCAAAAACCTGTTGTCTTAAGTTACCCTGAGTTTGTGGCTTAATTTAAAAGGGTATTTGACGTTTCCGCTTCTGCTGCCAAGGGCCTCATGTCCATCAAACAGAGTACGAGAACTGTTGCCGATTATGCCATTGAATTTCGTACTCTGGCAGCAGAGGTTGCTTGGAACAATGAGGCCCTCGTGGCTGCTTTTTCTCATGGACTCTCGGATACCATCAAGGATAAGATAGCAGCTCAAGATACACCCACTGAGCTGGAGAAGTTGATCAAGTTTGCAATCCTCATTGACTCCAGACTCAAAGACTCTCTTTTAAGGAGCGTTTGCGGAAGCCCCCTGTAAATTTGTCTCTAAACTTTGCAGTCCCACCTTTGCCTCCCTCACCCTCCAATGCCTCCTGGTACCGAGTTGGTTGGTGAAGATGAGCCCATGCACTCGGGCTTCACGCGTCTCTCTGCGGATGAGAGAACCCTTATGCCCTGTACACATGATCAGACTTTCTGATGGAAAATGTGCGATCGGAGCTTGTTGTCGGAAATTCCGAATGTGTGTGGGCTCCATCGGACTTTTTCCATTGGAATTTCCGACACACAAAGTTTGATAGCTGACTCTAAAATTTTCCGACAACAAAATCTGTTCGTGTAAACTCCGATCATGTATAGACAATTCTGACAGAAAGTGCCACGCATGCTCGGAATCAAGCAGAAGAGCAGCACTGGCTATTGAACTTAATTTTTCTCGGGTCATCGTACCTGTTGTACGTCACCGCGTTCTTGACGTTCGGAATTTCCGACCAACTTTGTGTGACCATGTTTATGCAAGACAAGTTGGAGCCAACATCTGTCGGAAAAAACCCGATGGATTTTGTTGTCGGAATGTGCGATCATGTGTACAGGGCATTAGGAGGAGAGAAAGATTGTGCCTTTATTGTGGCCAGGCAGGTCACTTTTTGAAGTCCTACCCATCCAGGGAACGCCCGAACCTTGAGGTCTTGTCACGGACAGACCTTAGGTGGCGTTGTTTTGTCCCCAGTTATCCAGAAGGATGGGCCCCTGGTTTTGGTTACCCTTTCTTGGGCTGAGTCGTTCGTCGTGATACAGGCTCTAATCGACTCTGGGGCTGCAGGCCTGTTCATTGATGCTGCCTTTGTATCGAAGCACTTGATTCTGCAGCTGCATGACACTCCACTTGCCATTGAGGCTCTTGACGGGAGACCTCTCTACAGCCTGCCCATGTGACTCATGAGACTGTTCCGTTGTCCATGGCCGTAGGGGCTCTTTACCATGAGATAATCCAATTCCAAAGTTTTTCCTCACCTAAGTTTCCGCTGGTTATTGGTTATCCTTGGTTACAGAGGCACAACCCCACTTTTGATTGTCTCCGTGCTGAGGTTCTCTCCTGGTCGCCACAATGCAGTAAGACATGCTTCCAGAAGGTAGCCAAGGTCCTGTGCACTTCTTCTCTCTCCTCCCTGCCAGAGGAGTATCGCAATTTTAGCAATGTCTTTGACAAAGGTCAAGCCGATATTTTGCCTCCACACCGGTCATATGATTGCACAATTGACCTTCAACCTGGTGCCATACTCCCTCGTGGCCGGGTTTACCCTTTGTCGGTCTTGGAGGATAAGGCCATGGAGGAGTATGTTGCAGACGCACTTTCTCGAGGTTTCATCCGCAAACCCTTGTCTCCTGCTGGTGCTGTTTTCTTCTTTGTGAAGAAGAAGAGGGGTGAACTGGGACCTTGTATTGATTATAGTGGTCTCAGTCGTTTCAATATTAAGAATGCCTATCCAATTCCATTGATTATGGAGTTATTTGGTCGTCTTAAGGGAGCAACGATTTTCGCAAAGCTTGATTTGAGAGGGGTATACGATCTCGTGAGGATTAAGGAGGGCGACGAGTGGAGAACTGCATTTAATACCAGAACAGGCCATTATGAGTACCTTGTAATGCCTTTTGGCCTTTGTAACGCCCCAGGAATTCATTAACGATGTCCTCCGAGATTTGTTGCAGTTATGTGTGGTGGTTTATCTCGACGATATCCTCATATATTTTCCAAGTCCCTGGAGAGCCACCACACAGATGTCTGTCGTGTGCTTCAGAAACTAAGAGAGAACAATCTCTATTGTAAATTGGAGAAGTGCGAGTTCCATCGTGAACAGGTTAAATTCCTGGGTTATGTCATTTCCACTGCTGCTTTTTCGATGGACCCAGAGAGACTTTCAGAAGTCCTACAGTGGCCCCGACTCGTGGGTTTACGTCCTCTACAGCGCTTTCTTTGCTTTGCCAACTATTGTCGGAAGTTTATTCGTAACTTCTCCTCTCTGGTCCAGCCCCTGACTGATATGACCAGAAGGGACGGTAACCCACAGTGTTGGTCTCTGGAGTCCATTAAGGCCTTTGAGAGTCTCAAGGCTGCCTTTGTTTCTGCTCCTGTGTTGGCACATTCTGATCCTATGTTACCTTTTTATCCTTGAGGTTGATGCTTCTGAGACTGGAGTTGGCGCTCTTCTGTCTCAACGTCCTACCTCTGAGAGTGCTATGCATCCTTGTGGCTAATTTTCCAAGAAATTGTCACCTGTGGAGTGCAATTACGAGATTGGTAACAGAGAGCTGTTAGCGATCATTTTAGCCCTGAAAGAATGGAGACATCTCCTCGAAGGTATCACTGTACCGGTTCTCATTATTACTGACCATGAGAATCTCATATTCTTGTCTGAGGCTAAATGCCTTACTCCCAGAAGGGTGCGATGGGCTCTTTTCTTGTCAAGTTTCAATTACATTGTCTCATTCCTACCCGGTACTAAGAATGCAAGGGCTGATGCTTTGTCATGACAATTTTCCTCCACTTCCAAGATGGAGTCGGTACCAGTTCCTGTGATTCCTCCTGATCGTATTCTAGCTATAGTTTGCACCAGTCTCACTTCTCCTTTGGGGGACAAAATTCTTGCTGCTCAGGTTCATGCTCCTGCTGAGAAACCTTGTGACCGCTGTTTTGTCCCAGACAATCTCCGTACTGCCATGCTCCAGACTTACCATTCTCCCAAGGCTGCTGGCCACCCTGGGAAGAATCAGCTCTTTTGGGCCATTTCCCAACAATTCTGGTGGCCTAGTCTACGTGCTGATGTAACTGTCTTTGTAGCTATCTGTTCCATGTTTGCTCAGAGTAAGACTCCAAAGCACCTTCCAGTGGGCCTCTTACAACCCATACCCAATGGAGAGAGGCCTTGGACCCACCTGTCTATGGATTTCATTGTGGAGTTACAAATCTCCCAGGGCAACACCGTTGTCCTTATGGTGGTTGACCAGTTCTCTAAAATGTCTCATTGTATTTCACTTAAGAAGTTGCTCACTTCTAAAGAACTGGCTTCCATTTTTGCTCGGGAGATCGTTCGCTTACATGGGCTAACAAAGGTGATTGTCTCGGACAGGGGTAGTCAGTTTGTGCCCGGTTCTGGCGTGCCTTTTGTGCACAGTTGGGAATTCAGCTTGCTTTCTCCTCTGCTTATCACCCGCAGTCTAATGGGGAAGCAGAACGAGCCAATCAGTCCTTGGAGCAGTATTTTTGCTATATTTCTGACCATCATAACAACTGGTCAGACTTCTTACCGTGGGCGGAGTTTGCGCACAATAGTGCCTTGAATTCTGCTTCCCGATTGTCCAAATTTATGACCAACTATGGTTTCCAACCTTCCATGTTGCCTGACTCATTTGTTCTGCAGAGTATTCCTGCGTTAGAGGAGCATCCTGTATTCCTGCGTTAGAGGTCTTCGTTCCACTTGGGTACAAGTCCAGGAGGCTTTGCGACATGCTAATGATAGGTACAGACTCCATGCTGACCGCAGACGCCTGCCTACGCCTTCCTACCAGGTTAGGGACAGGGTCTGGCTGTCATTTCGCAACCTCTGACTTTGCGTTCCTTCTCTGAAGTTCGCACCTTGGTTTATTGGGCCTTTCCGTATTCTTCGCAGGATTAACCCAGTGGCTTATGCATTAGACCTTCCTTCTAATGCCCCGTACACACGGTCGAATTTTCCTACGGAAAATGTGTGATAGGACCTTGTTGTCGGAAATTCCGACCGTGTGTAGGCTCCATCACACATTTTCCATCGGATTTTCCTTCACACAAAGTTTGAGAGCAGGATATAAAATTTTTCGACAACAAAATCCGTTGTCGGAAATTCCGATCGTGTGTACACAAATTCGACGGACAAAGTGCTACGCATGCTCAGAATAAATAAAGAGATGAAAGCTATTGGCCACTGCCCCGTTTATAGTCCCGACGTACGTGTTTTACGTCACCGCGTTTAGAACGATCGGATTTTCTGACAACTTTGTGTGACCGTGTGTATGCAATACAAGTTTGAGCCGACATCCATCGGAAAAAATCCTAGGATTTTGTTGTCGGAATGTCCGAACAAAGTCCGACCGTGTGTACGGGGCATTGTATGCATATCTCAAATGTATTTCATGTCTCCTTATTAAAACCTTTGGTCTGCAACCGCTTTACCACCTCGGTACCTCGCCCTCACCCTGTCAGGTTGAGAACCATGAGGCCTATGAAGTACAGTCCATTGTTGACTCCCGTAGGTTTCGTAGGCGCATACAGTACCTGGTGCATTGGAAAGGGTACGGTCCGGAGGAACATTCTTGGGTCTCATTCTCGGACGTACATGCCCCTGTCCTTCCCTGTGATTTCCATAGACATTTTCCCCTCAAGCCTGGTGGTCCTCCAAGGGGGAGGGGTCATTGAGGAGGGAGTACTGTCAGGGCTGGACTCAGCTCTTCCTTCTCAAAGCTGGCCGCTCAGTTGTCAGCTAATTGCCAGCTCTTATCTCTCCACAGTGACTCACCTGTTGATGATATCCTGCTCATCAGCCCTGCCTACTTAAGCCGTCCAGTCCAGATGATCTCTGCCTTAGCCTTGGTCACATCTCTAGAGACGCTCTCCTGTGTTCCTGTTAAAGACTTGCTTGACTCCTCTCTGGCTCCCTGATGTTTTGGCTTGTCTGACTATCCATTCCGGTTCCTGAACTCTGGCTATGATTTGAATATGTTTACTCTGTTTACCTTTTTGTTATTATTATTAAACAAGTGTGATTTAACCACTTGCCAACCAGCCGCCGTCATTATACTGCGGCAGGTCGGTGCGATCCTGCGAGCCAACATAGCTATACATCGGCTCCTTTAAGCGGGATAGCAGGCGCGCACGGTTGCGATGACCGCCGGCCACGAGCGATCGCGGGCACGAGAGGCAGAACAAGGACGAGTGTGTGTAAAGACACAAATCCCTGTTCTGTTCTGAGTGGAGCTGCAGATCGTGAGTTCCTAATAGCTTGGAACCACGATCTCTCATATCCTATAGTCAGTCCCCTCCCCCTACAGTTAGAACACACAGGGAACACAGTTAACCCCTTGATCGCCCCCCAGTGTTAACCCCTTCCCTGCCAGTGACATTTATACAGTAATCAGTACATTTTTATAGCACTGATCGCTGTATAATTGTCAATCTTCCAAAAAATGTGTCAAAAGTGTCCGATGTGTCCGCCATAGTGTCGCAGTTACGCTGAAAATCACAGATTGCCGCCATTACTAGTAAAAAAATAAAATAAAAAAAAAATAAATAAAAATGCCATAAATCTATCCCCTATTTTGTAGACACTATAACTTTTGCGCAAACCAATCAATATACGCTCATTGCGATTTTTATTACCAAAAATATGTAGAAGAATACATATCAGCCCAGACTGAGAAAAAAATTTGCTTTTTAAAAAAAAATGGGGGATATTTATTATAGCAAGTACAAAATATTGTGTTTTTTTTCAAAATTATCGCTCTTTGTTTGTTTATAGCGCAAAAAATAACAAATGCAGAGATGATCAAATACCACCAAAAGAAAGCTCTATTTGTGGGAAAAAAAGGATGTAATTTTTGTTTGACTGTCTTACTTGCCAATTTATAATCCACAGTCGATCTGAATTTGCTACTAACAAGGGTACCATTTTTCACATCAAACAATTTATCACTTGCTCTACCGACTTTGTTATATATATCCGACGGTGTCCATGTAAATTCTTGTACGTGGGTTGCACGATACGAGCCCTACGTGCAAGGATTGGTGACCATCAGAGGTTCATCCAAAAGGGATGTGATAAACACAGTGTCCCACACTACTTTCTTCATATGCACAATAAAGATATTAAATGTCTGGAGGTGTTTGCGATCTAAGCAATACCCAAAGGGACACTTACTGACAATGATAGGTTTTCCCTCCTTTGCAGGGGGGAAACCTTCTGGATCTATATGTTAGGTTCTCTCTCGTCTGATGGCCTCATGGAGGAACTTAACGTCCATAGCATCATGTGAAATTCATGTTTTAAACCGCGATTATGTTTCAGTACATTAGTCTAGTCATGCTGAGCACCCCTTTATAATTGTTGCCATGCCCCCCTTCTATGTCGTTCCTTCCACCATTCCTTATAATATTTTTAATAATTGTGCATTTATTTTCAATTTCTTTTTAATGTACTCATTTTCCCCTCCCCCTCAATCGCATTTTTATTTTTATATTCATTTTTATTTTCATTTTTATTTTTTTTTCATGCACTATTATGTATACACTGCATAGAGTTTGAGTCAAATATTTTTCTTATGAGAAATATAGATTTTAACATAAACATGTGCTTGATATACTTGATTAATTATGCCATTGTAATAATTCACAGGGTTAAGAGGGTTAACAATTATTCTCAGGCTTGATGGCCCTGCTCTCTCCTCCCTTCCCTCCTCCTCCTCCCACATTGAGTTTAAATATTGCTGTTGCCTTCTTTCCCGTGACTTTGACAAAGCGCACGAGCGTCAACCAGCAACTTGCAATCCACAGTGGTTCATGTGTTTCCTGTTCCTCCTACCTACGGGGCTGCGGTGCATCACTCAGCGCGCTCGTTCCGTCTGGCGTTGCTCGATTCTCCTGGTTTGGAGGCTGAGACACACCATCCACAGCACAGCCTGGCTTCTCTGTGTCCCCAACCCAGACACTGGCCACAGCAGGTAGTGTCCACCTGAGTCTGTGTCCATAACATCTGCAGGGGGTATGTCACCTTCCCAGGAACCCCTAGCTGTTGGCAGTGTTATCTCTGCTCTCCATGATTTACCATCTCTGGATACAGGTCTAGCTTCAACTCACTCTGCTGGCAGAGGGCTGCAACCTTCTCCAACAAGGGCTTCCAACAGGTTCTACATGGCCAATACCCTTTTCCATGTTTCACCATCAAGCCGTTCGGATCGTGTTAACCCTTCTCCACCCGGAAGCCATCAAGTGGTATTATTTGCTTTTTATTACAATTTTTCCAGTTGTGTCATATACTTTGACCTTTACAGTCTCTTCAAGTTTTATAAACCCTTTCTCAGTCCTTGCTTGATTGACCTCAAGTGCAATAAACAAATATATTTTTCATATTTTTTTTTTTTTTATATGTACTTTTTGGATTTGACCCACAGAGTGCCATCTCCAGTTGTATTCATTTATTTGTGACTGCGCAAAATCAGTGTCCACACTGGATGCTCCTTTCTCATTGCGTTTCTCTCCCTCCGTGGTCACTGTGCCCATCACACTGAGAAGCAGACGGCTGAGGAGTTGAGTCGGAAGTGGGCGGAGCGATCTGCTTTACTTTTGGTTGACAGCACACAGCAGCTGGCTGTTCCAATTTGGGGGCTTAAAGTGGGGTTCCACTCAAATTTTTAACTTAATCTTACCCCCTTCAGTTAATTGCATAGATGTTCAAATGCCGCACAAAATTTATTTTTATCGCTGTAATTACCTTTATATTGTACTTTATTGTGGCACTTCCTGTCTCTCCTCCCATGGGAGTAGGCGTGTTTATTGCCTTTCCCCGGCGCCGCACTGTCTCCTGGGAGCGTAGTGTCAGGCTTCCCAAGATTCAGTGCGAGACAATGATCATGCTTGTGAACAAGCTGTGAATGAACAGCATCCAGGAAATCAATGCTTGTGGGCTTCACATGCCCACAAGCAAGATGGAAACAGCCAGCATCACATTTTTTAAGTTATTCCTCAGTACGAAAACAGACAGAGGCGGAAATTTTACACCCAAACTGTGAGTATTATTTTGGGATTAGCAAAGTGTCTCAATGACCTAAAAAACAAAAAAAAAAAGATTGGTCCCCGGACTCCCACTTTAACTTTAGTGTCATGACTACCAATGTGTGTGTGTGTGTGTGTTTTTGTAGGAGTGAGTATACATTTCACTGCCACTAGCAATGAATGGTGGTTGGGATTAAATTCCACTGTCGCTGACCACCAATGAATATTAATGTCAATAGTACTTCCACCAATATTGGGGGCTATTATTGCATCCACTGACACCAATGTTGGTAGTTATTGTCCTTCAAGTTCTTCAGTATTGCTTACAATACACTGCAATACAATGCAGCAGTACCAACATTTTTGAGTGGCAATTTGCAATGATGCGCTGCCATTGTGCAGAGCTCTGAAAGTATCAGGGGACGCACTTGAGGCTCTCTATAACTTCCCAGTTGACCACCAGTGGCTCAGAGTGAAGCCCTCAGCAACTATCAATACGCCTTTAACCGCTTAAGGACCGCCCCATGTACTATACTTAAGCACAAAATCACGTACGTGTACGTGATTCCTCTCCTCGGCTGTGGGGCACGGGACACAGCGGGAGCCAATCATTCACAGGAAAGGCAGAATGGTGGTTTGCCTATGTAAACAAGGCAGACTGACGTTGTGTGGGGGCAGAAGATGGAGAATTTGTGTTTCTGCTAAGCAGAAACACGGATCTCTGTTTTCCTCCAGTCACAGCATTCTCCCCACAGTTAGAAAGCACTCCTCAAGAGCACACTTAACCCTTTGATCGCCCATGATGTTAACCCCTTGCTTGGCATTTATACAGTGACAGTGCATTTTTTTTTAGCACTGGTCCCCAAAAAATGTCACTTAGTGTCCGATTTGTCTGCTGCAATGTTGCAGTTCCGCTAAAAAAATTGCTGATCGCCGCCATTACTAGTAAAAACGATTTAAAAAAAGTCCATAAATCTATCCCATAGTTTGTAGACACGATACTTTTTGCGCAAACCAATCAATATGTTTATTGGGATTTTTTTTACCAAAAACATGTAGCAGGATACATATTGGTCTAAACTGATTTAGAAATTCGATTTTTTTCACATTTTTTAAAATTGAATGTGTTTTATAGCAGAAAGTAAAAAAAATTTTTTTTTTTGTTGTTTATAGCTCAAAACAAAAGAGCCGGAGGGGTGATCAAATACCACCAAAAGAAAGCTCAAGTTGTGGGGAAAAAAAGGACATCAATTTTAATTGGGTATAAGCATCGGAATGACTGCCCAATTGTCAACACAGTGCTGTATTGCAAAAAAACGGTGTGTTCAGGAAGGGTGTAAAACATTAAGGAGCTGAAGTGGTTAAAAAAATCCTCATTATTACTTTGACATCCGCACATAACAGAGAAAACGCCCGGCTGTTGCCCCACAAATCGTTATACTATTACCACAACTAGAATGCTCGGTATATTCTCATCTATTACTAATTTTACGGTATTGCCTGCATAGACGGCGTCCTCGTTACTGGGACAACGCACGCATCTTCGGCGTCACACTGCAACGTGCGTTCCGTCAACGCTTTGGAACGAATGCAAAGAGAGGTGAATGAACAGCGTGATGACGTTTTCTCACGTCCATACTAGGCGACAATTGGGCGCATGCGGGTTGGGAGGTGGCCTTGTTATTATTTATGTGGGGTTAAAAATGGTGTCTTTAGTCGGCCTGGTTGAGTTACAGGAGTTCTTCACCATGTACAGGACGAAATAGTTTGTCCGTCAAGAGTAGTAAACAGCCCCGTGGTGGAGATAGTGGGCGGGAATAAAAGAACTGGTGATACACGTGCATAGTCAATTCATTGGGCAGTTGTACAAAGCCTTGGTGTTCTGTGGGAATGGCGGAGCCGCGTCGGGTGCCATTTGTCAGCCTTTCACCTATGAAGCCGCGTGAGAGTGCGGGGACTCCGATAGTGGAACAACAACAACAGCAGCAGAATTCTCCTTTTACAGCAACTCAGCGCTCACAACCAACTAGGCCTCAATTGACAGGCACACAGCAGCAGTCAAGGCCTCTGCAACAGACTCCTCAACGGCCGCAACGTGAAGCAGCCGTTTCTTCCTCCATGGTCGAGGAGGCTGGCTTCATGAGCAAAGCCGAGGAAGAAAGACCAAGTGCGGAGGAGACGGTTAGGCTGGAGCTGGCCCTTTCAGACCCGACCGATCAGAGTTGTTCAGAGTTCAGTTACAGGGATTTGCTGCAAAGTGAGCAGAGACGGGTTGCAGTTGAGAATGCAGGACAGGTGAGAACACAGCTTTTCTGAGATCGTAATGTGTTGTCTTGAAATCGCTTTGGGGCAGAAGTCATCTAATGTAGAACTTGAAATGCAATGGCTCCTAATTCAAGATTTACTATGTTTGACAACTTGGGAGTTTCACAAGTTGTGCCCAAAATACCAGATATTAGTTAAGATTTGAAATAAAGTTAAAGTAAAGTCAACACTTCTTCCTCCCCCTCCCCCCTTCTTTTCATAAGTGTCCCGTAGGGGAGCTTTCCCTATGCTTCCAGTCCCTTAAAGTGGGGTTCCACCCAAATTTTGAACAATATCTGTATGTATTCTCTTCCTTGCCTAGATGCTGACATGCCGTTTAAAAAAATTTAAGTCGCCGTAATTACCTTTTATTTTTCTATTCTTCTTTGCACTTCCTGGTTCTCCTACCGTGGGAGTAGGCGTGTTTATAGCCTCTCCCAGACTCCTGGGAGCTAGTCTCAGGCTTCCCAGGATGCCACTGAGCATGTGCGGGAACGAGCAGTGAATGCTGGGAGCACAGCATTCACCACATCCAGGAAATAAATGCTTGTGGGCTTCAAATGCCCACAATAAAGATGGAAACCGCCTGCAGTGAATAATGTTATTCTTTCTGACGAAATCTGACACAGGCGGACATATTACACACAATATGTGAGTATGTAATGCTGAGAAGAAAAGTTTGTGAATGAACCAAAAAAAAAAAAAAAAAAAAAACGATAGGTGGACCCCCGCTTTTTAAGCAAGACAGGAAGTGAGGAAATACCTCCAAAGTGAGGGAATCCTGGGATGCCACCAGAACTATAGTGTCCCCATTAGACAGGGCTTGACAAATCCCAGATCGCCATGGCAACTGATAATTGTGGTCTGCATTTGGTCTCCTATGTACTCCCCCCCCCCCCTCCCCCTTGTGTGCGGACTGAGGTCAGGCTGCGACCTTGGGGCCTGCTAGAGCAGAATACAAAAAGTTTGTAAACAAAATGCATTTTTCTAAGTTTCTGTTATAAAATTAGTAACTTTTCTTCATAAATTTTGCCCAAAATTTATACTGCTACATATCCGATAAACATAACCGGAATTGGTGTATATTATTTGGTCTATGTGAAGGTTATAGAATCTACAAGCTATGCTGCCAATCATTGAAAATTGATCACACCTGATGTACTGATGGCCTATCACATTTCTTGTGACACTAACAAGCCAGGACAATACAAATACCCCCAAATGACATCTTTTTGAAAAGTAGACAGTCCAAGGTGTTTAGTAAGAGGCATAGTGAGTGTTTTTTTTTTTTCCCACAACTAATTACAATTTTCACAATCGATTAGTTGGTCAGCATACTGAATTATTTATTTGTTTACATATCAGGAAATACAGCTCAGTACATCATCCATACATGCCAGTAAGTGTCTGAGAACTTGTGAATGTGTGAGGAGCAATGCCTTATGAGACATGTAGTCCTAGGCAGGAAGTGAGTGGTTCTAAAGGCAGAAGTTTTCTTTACCTTGCTATTGGGGAACTCTATACTGTACTGCACAGCAAAAAGCAGTGTAGAAACAGATCAAAAGCAAACTGCATAGGTGTGTACCAAGCCTTATGCTGGCCACATGGATCCATTTTCAGACGAGAATATTTATATGAAAAATCTTTGTACATTCGCTGAATGAAAGAATGTTGTTTGAAATTTTCACTTTTAACATTTTGTTTTAAAATGAATGTAATTTCTGAACGAAAACCACATACACTGTCTGAAAATTCCTTTGACCAAGCAGTTTTCTATTATTTCTAAATTTTCTTGTCACTGTGGTTGAAAATGAACATTGATTTGACCCCACTAACGATTCGATAATCGAACGAATGCTCTTAAAATGACATTCCCTTTTTATTATTATTTATATTATTATATTTACCACTGCATAGAGATATTTAAGAATACATTGACTTTTTTTTAAACTTTACATATTAACTAAATTTATACACAACACTTTTTTTTTTTTTTTTTTTTTAAGGTTATTAACTGATTTAATTGATTATGAAAATAATCGTTAGTTGCAGCCCTAGTTATGTCTCACACATGGCATAGGCATACTTGCAACTACACCCCTGTGAGACTTTTTCACAGCCTTGCCACATAGAGAAGTGCAATATCTAAGGAGTACTTCAGGCATTATCCACCTTGAAGGGGTTGTAAAGGTAAAATATTTTTCACCTTAATGCATTCTATGGTCAGAATGCATTAAGGTGAAAAAACATCTGACAATACCAGCCCCCCCGTTTTACTTACCTGAACCCTCGAAAGTCCCGCGCTCACCCCCGACATCCTCTTCTGCGCTCAGCCTGTCCGTTGATTGGTTACAGTGGATGGATTGAAAGCAGCGCAGCCATTGTCTTGCGCTGCTGTCAATCACATCCAATGACGTGGTGCGCCGGGCCGAGTGATAGAGTGAGCAGCTATGGCCGCCGGCTATTTTACACACTAACTCATAAATACATTTTAATTTTACAGCGGTGGCAGTGAGGATTTTATACACACAAACACACTCCAGGGTCTGCAGCATGTTGGAGTGTGCCCTTTTCTGGCACTGGTACTGACCGGGTTTGGGGGCCTTGTTATCTATTATTATTATTATTATTACTATTATTATTATACAAGATTTATATAGCGCCAACAGTTTACGCAGCGTTTTACAATGTATAAGGGGGACAACACAATTACAGTACAATACAAAAGGTACAGGAGGGTCCTGCTCGTAGAGCTTACATTCTAAAGGGAGGGAGTGGTGGTACAAAAGGTAATAGCTGCAAAAAATGATTTGATGGGGGTGGGCTATAAGTGCTATTAATGTATATTAATACGTGGCGGTTTTGTGTGTGTGTGTTTTTTTTTTTTTTTTATATTGGGGAGGGGGGGGGGGGCTTTCACTTTAACCACTTGCC
Organism: Lithobates clamitans; assembly: GCA_037952925.1. Taxonomy (NCBI): domain Eukaryota; kingdom Metazoa; phylum Chordata; class Amphibia; order Anura; family Ranidae; genus Lithobates; species Lithobates clamitans. Next base: position 1,778,692 of record JBBGZY010000884.1, read on the forward strand.
ATCCAGGCCAATTCTGACATTTCTCTCCTACATGTAAAACTCATCCATTTTTATTTTTTTTTGCTAAAATATTACATAGAACCCCCAAACATTATTTATATTTTTTTTAAGCAAAGACCCCAGAGAATACAATGGCAGTCATTGCAACTTTTTATCTCGCACGGTATTTGCACAGCAATTTTTCGAACGTGGCATTTTTTTTTTTTGGAAAAAAACGGGTTCATGCTTTAAAAAAACCCCAAAACATTAAAGTTAGCCCAATTTTTTTTTTGCATAATGTAAAAGATGAAGTTACGCTGAGTAAATAGATACCCAACATGTAATGCTTCAAGCACACGCTCGTGGAATGGCGCCAAGCTTTGGTACGTAAAAATCCCCATAGGCGACACTTTAAAATGTTTTACTGGTTGCATGTTTTGAGTTACAGAGGAGGTCTAGGGCTAGAATTATTGCTCTCGCTCTAACGTTCGCGGCAATACCTCACGTGTGGTTTGAACACCGTTTTCATACATGGGCAGGACTTGCGTATGCGTTCGCTTCTGCGTGCGAGCCCACAGGGACAGGGGCGCTTTAAATTTTTTGTTTTTTGTTTTACACTTTCTTAAAAAAAAAAAAATGTTGATCACTTTTATTCCTATTACAAGTTATGTAAATATCCCTTGTATTAGGAATATGGCATGATTGGTCCTCTTTACAGTGAGATATGGGCTCAATAAGACCCCACATCTTACCTCCTAGGCTGGGAAGCCTGAAATAAAAAAAATAAAAAAAGATCTCTGCTTCCCAGCCGAGGTGGCGCCATTTGTTTGAATGCAGAGGCCCGGCGTGACGTTATAACATCGCGCCCAGCCTCCGAACGATCATAGAGACTGCAGTGACCGTCTGGTCCGCTGGAAATCTCTATGGTAAACATCTGGGGCCGGTGGATCCGTTCTCTGATTTACCGATGGAAGCGGTGAATCGGAAGCACCGGTAGGAAGAAGGGGACATCCCCTCTCGCCGCCCGTAAGAACGATCAAGCGGTGGAACAGCCGCTATTATCATTCTTATGGTGTAGAGAATCGCCCTTTGAAAAAGACGATATCTGAATGATGCCTGTAGCTGCAGGCATCACTCAGATATCCCTGCTCAAAGTCAAGGACGTCCTATTGCATACCTTGGGTGGGAAGTAGTTAAAGTGGTTGTAAACCCTTTTATCCACTTCAATACCCAGCTATAGTCATATGTCCTGGGATGGGATCTCCCATCCTGGGTGGACATCATATGACGTTCTGGGATTCCCGGCCGTCTAGGGTGTGCGTGCACCCGCCGCGTTGCTCGGGACCCGGTGCGTGTGCCCGGCGGCCGCGCACCCATTAACTGGGCCGGACCGTGGATCTGTGTGTGTAAACACACAGATCCACAGCCTGTCAGCTCTGAGTAGAGTGATCTGTGTTCCCAGAACGGAGGAACACTGATCGGTCTCCTCCCCTTGTGCGTCCCCTCCCCCTACATTTAGAATCATTCCCTAGGAAACATACTTAACCCCTCCCCGCCCCCTAGTGGTTAACCCCTTCACTGCCTGTTACATTTACACAGTAATCAATGCCATTTTATAGCATTGATCGCTGTATAAATGTGAATGGTCCCAAAAATGTGTCAAGTGTCTGATGTGTCCGCCATAATGTTGCAGTCACGAAAAAAAAATCGCAATTGCCGCTAAAAAAATAAATAAATATATATTTTTAAAAAATGCCATAAATCTATCCCATATTTTGTAGACGCTATAACTTTTGCGCAAACCAATCAATATATGCTTATTGCGATTTTTTTTTTTTTTTTTTTTTTTACCAAAAATATGTAGAAAAATACGTATCGGCCGAAACTGAGGAAAAAATTTTGTTTTTTAAAAAAAAAACTGGGATATTTATTAGAGGTCGACCGATATATCGGCCAGCCGATATATCGGCCGATATTTGGCGCGTTTTACTTAATCGGCATCGGCCGATTGTGCTGATAAAAAAGGCCGATTGTAACTTCAGCGGGACTTGCAAATGACTTCTGTAATAGAAGTTAATGCAAGTTTCCTGGCGTTATCTGTGGAGAGGATTCTCTCCTCCTCTGGGCAGCCTGCCAAGTCTGATAAGAAGATACATTTGTATCTTTCAGGTTCTTTTTATCAATAGACTGAACTCTGTGTGTAGAAGTTCTCAGTTTAACCATTTAAAGACTAAATCTTTTCTGACACTTGTTGCTTACAAGTAAAAATCCTGTATTTTCTGCTAGAAAATCACTTAGAACCCCCAAACATTATATATATATATATTTTTTTAGCAGAGACCCTAGGGAATAAAATGGTGATTGTTGCAATATTTTATGTCACACGGTATTTGCGCAGCGGTCTTTCAAACGCAATTTAAAAAAAAAAAAAATACAGTAATGAATTAAAAAAAAAAAACCTAAGCAGTAAAGTTAGGCCATTTTTTTCGTCCAAAAGTTTTTATTACCTGTTTTTGTGTATTTAATATTTAAGATAGTGTTTTTTTTTCTAAATTATACATACAAGTGAACTGATTGGAGGTTTGTTTTGTTTAATGTTTAAATGAAAAAAAATTTCTGTATTACTTAAGGCTGCTTTCACACTGGAGCAGGCATGCGTTGATGGTAAAACGCTTTAGTTTTAGCGGCGCTTTACCGTCATTTTAGAGGCGCTATTCGGCTGCTAGCGGGGCGCTTATAACCCAGCTAGCGGCCGAGGAAGGGGTTAAATGCGCCCCTGAAGCGCCGCTGCCAAAACGCTTTGCAGGCGCTTCGGCAGCGGTGCGCATTCATTTCAATGGGCAGGAGTGGTGGAGCAGCGGTATACATCGCTCCAAAGATGCCGTTTGCAGGACTTTTTTTTACATCCTGCCAGTGCATCGCCTCAGTGTGAAAGCACTCGGGATATCACACTGAGACTGCAGGGGAGCCGTTTTACAGGCACTTTACAGGCGCTATTTTTAGCCCAAAACCGCCTGAAAAACGCCCCATTGTGAAAGGGGTCTAACTGTTAGATTTTATGAGACGAAGGGAAAAAAATAAAATAAAAAAAATCGGCCAAAAAAATCGGCATCACATATCGGCCACTGCGATTTCTAAATATCGGCATCGGTATCGGCCAGAGAAAAACCCATATCGGTCGACCTCTAATATTTATTATAGTAAAAAATATAGTGTTTTTTTCAAAATTGTCGCTCTTCTTTTGTTTATAGCGCAAAAAATCAAAACATTTTTGTGGGGAAAAAAAGGACGTCAATTTTTTTTGGGTAGAACGTCGCACGACCGCGCAATTGTCGTTTAAAGTGCGACAGCGCTGAAAACTAAAAATTGGCCTGGGAAGGAAGGGGGTGAAATTGCCCTGTATTGAACCGGTTAAAAAACAAACAAAAAAAACCCTGCAAGACAAGGACCTAATGAGCTAGTATGCATAGCATACTGAATGATGAATTGCAATACTGAATGAATTGCTTACCTTAGATCGAAGCCCCCCCAGTGGTCCTCGATCACCGCTCCGGCGGCCGACATCTTCCCGGGGGTTACTTCCGGGTATCGCGGTTTCGGCACTGTGATTGACCGGAGCCGCGATGACGTCACTCCTGTGGATTTCTTTCGTTCTTTCTTTCGTCACTGGCAGTATGACTGTATATACCTTCGTTAGGCAGGTGCTGGCACTCTCTCCCATGTTTTTGTGTGTTCAGGCAATGGTTTGGCTTGCTGGGACTTGTAGTTCACCGTCTCCACATGTATTTCTTTCAGGAAGCTCAGAGTTGAGCAGGTGAGGTCAAAGGCAGCTTCCTCTTTGGGTTGCCTAGCAAACACCAGAATGCTCACTGCTGATTTGCAGCAGGCTCTGTTCTCTAGGCTAATCTCCGCCTCCAGCTGATCAATCTGCTGCTCTGCTCTGTTAAGCCTCCTTCCAGGACTCTCATTACTTACTGCTGTGTTACTTGTCTGTCAGAGTGTTTTTATTATCCTGTGCCTTATAGGTCTGGGGAATTTTGCCTTTTCTATTGCATAATGATGCATGTCAGTGACCAGAACAGAGTCTGTAGCTCTCCTTCAGGTCTGTCTATTTGACTTACAGTATATTGGCACCATATAAACTAAAGTATGCTATAAGCTAGCGGAGAATATTTGATACACGGTTGGAATTTGGATACTCGTTTTGAAACCCTGTCCATGTGGTTTGACCACTGGGCCCTTAGTGTAAGTAAACCCCCCTATCGTTTTCAGCCAAGGAAGCTGCCATCTTTGCCTCTGTTTAATCTACAACTGCCATGATGCTGCACATGTGATCAGTTATGACACCAGCCATTGGATGGTTTGACAGTTTGGTTGAGAGCAAAACCAATGACAGTGTTACATTTCTGGCACGTGCCGGAAATGAAAATGTTTTATGGATGGGTTTACTTCCGCTTTAAACTAGAGGTCGACCGATATATCGGCCGGCCGATATATCGGCCGGCCGATATATCGGCCGATATTTGGCTTTTTTTACTTAATCGGCATCGGCCGATTGTGCTGATAAAAAAAGCTGATTCAGCAGGACTTCCAAATGACTTCTGTAACTGAAGTCAATTGCAAGTTGTCTGAAGTTTTCTTCTCTCCTCCTCTGGGCAGCCTGCCAAGTCTGATAAGAAGATACATTGTATCTCTTTGAGGTTCTTTTATCAATAGACTGAACTCCGTGGAGAAGTTTTCAGTTTAACCATTTAAAGACTAAATCTTTTCTGACACTTGTTGCTTACAAGTAAAAATCCTGTATTTTCTGCTATAAAATCACTTAGAACCCCCAAACATTATAATAATAATATATATATATATATATATTTTAGCAGAGACCCTAGGGAATAAAATAGCGGTTGTTGCAATATTTTATGTCACACGGTATTTGCGCAGCGGTCTTTCAAACGCAATTTTTAAAAAAAAAAATACACTAATGGAATTAAAAAAAAAAAAAAAAGCAGTAAAGTTAGCCCATTTTTTTATCGTCCAAAAGTTTTGATTACCTGTTTTTGTGTATTTAATATTTAAGATTTAGTTATTTTTTTAATCTAAATTCTACATACAAGTGAACTGATTGGAGGTTTGTTTTGTTTAATAAATGTTTAAATATAAAAAAATTTCTGTATCACTTATTACTTAAGGCTGCTTTCACACTGGAGCGGGCATGCGTTGACGGTAAAATGCTGTTAATTTTAGCGCCGCTTTACCGTCATTTTAGCGGCGCTATTCGGCTGCTAGCTGGGCGCTTATAACCCAGCTAGCGGCCGAAGAAGGGGTTAAATGCGCCCCTGAAGCGCTGCTGCCGAAACGCTTTGCAGGCGCTTCGGCAGCGGTGCGCATTCATTTCAATGGGCAGGAGTGGTGGAGGAACGGTATACACCGCTCCAAAGATGCCGCTTGCAGTACTTTTTTTTTTTTAACATCCTGCCAGCGCATCGCATCAGTGTGAAAGCACTCGAGCCTTCACACAGACTGCAGGGGAGCCGTTTTACAGGCGCTGTTTTTAGCCCAAAAGCGCCTGAAAAACGCCCCAGTGTGTTAGATTTTATGAGATGAAGGGAAAAAAAAAAAATCGGCCTAATATATCGGCCCTAAAAAATCGGCATCATATATCGGCCATCGGCCACCGCGATTTCTAAATATCGGCTTTGGCATCGGCCAGAGAAAAACCCATATTGGTCGACCTCTACTTTAAACCCCCTTAAAGCGGGAGTCCGGCGGCCAATCTTCTTTCCTTCCCTTTTTTTTTTTTTTTTTTTTTTTTTTAGGTCATTGAGACACTTTGCTAATCCCAAAACAATGCTCACAGTTTGGGTGTAATATACAGTATGTATATGTGAGCGCTGCAATCAGCCAATATAAACAGTTAAACCCCAAAGAACATATATATATATATATATATATGTATGTATGTCTGTATGTCTGTATGTATGTATGTCTGTATGTCTGTCTGTCTGTATGTATGTCTGTATGTATGTCTGTATGTCTGTATGTCTGTATATATATATATATATATATATATATATATATATATATGTAGCTCTATTACAAAGAGGAATCTACTAAAAGGTATTTACACAATAGTGTTTGGAAATAATGGGTAAATTAATGGAGTTATAAACAAGCAGACTCTGAGCTGCTAAAGTCCAAACAAAACTGAAAGGAATTAATTGAATTATAGTCCATGGGAGACAACTGTAGAAGGAAGCCCTGTAGAAGGATGAAGCAATCCTCTGGATGCTGGAGAAAAAGAACAACAATGGCGCCACTCTAAGTGCAGTATTAAAAACGAATTTAATATATCTTTAAAATCTGGTACTCACAAAGGTACATGAAAACAAGCGTGTAGAGTAAGATTGGTAGTGCCAGGTGTCCCAAAGGAATTGTCCAGTCATGTCATGCAGTGGCGTTCAAACAGGCTGCACTGCTGGATGTTCGCTGTGTCTTGCCGCTGGAACGCACTGTTTTCGATCCGGGGGACGGAGTCACTTCCGGGTCTGTGCAGGGATAAAACTTGATTGGCAGACTGATAGGCGACGCGTTTGCGGAGCTACGCTCCTTCCTCAGGCCTAACGTGACCTGTGATAGGTCAGAACTAATATAGTCTAAAACGGGCTGTGATTGGAGGGGAGGACCATCTGTCAAACTCAGGCTTACAACTGTGTGTTGCCGCTAGCTAAGGAGGTAAATGGCATGACGTAAGTGAGATGCCTGATGTGCTGGAAAATGAGAAAGATGAAAAAATAAAATAAAATGGAAAAATAATAAATAATAAGAGAGGGAGAGAAAGGAAAAAAGAAGGGAAGGAAATAATGTATAGATGATGAAAATAATAGAAATAAATGTGATAATAATAAAATTAATAAGAAAAAAAAAAAAAAAAAAATTAATAATAAATTAATTTTATTTCACCCTTATTTACATTCCTATATCATTTAATTTCATTTTTATTTATTATTTTTCATTTTTTATTTTCATCTTTATGTTTAGTTACATTTATCATTATTTTTATATTTATTTATTTATTTTTTTTATTAATTTTATTATTATTAATATTTTTATTTTTATTCTCACATTTATTTCTATTATTTTTATCATTTTTATTAATCTTTAACCTTATTTCTTTATTTATTCTCATTATTATCTTTATTTTTATTTTTATTTTATTTTCACATTTATTCTTATTTTTATTATTTTCCAACCATTCCCTACAATAAATCATCCTACTTTGCATTTCCATTTGCATATTCATCATCATCTATACATTATTTCCTTCCCTTCTTTTTCCCTTTCTCTCCCTCTCTTATTATTTATTATTTTTCCATTTTATTTTATTTTTTCATCTTTCTCATTTTCCAGCACATCAGGCATCTCACTTACGTCATGCCATTTACCTCCTTAGCTAGCGGCAACACACAGTTGTAAGCCTGAGTTTGACAGATGGTCCTCCCCTCCAATCACAGCCCGTTTTAGACTATATTAGTTCTGACCTATCACAGGTCACGTTAGGCCTGAGGAAGGAGCGTAGCTCCGCAAACGCGTCGCCTATCAGTCTGCCAATCAAGTTTTATCCCTGCACAGACCCGGAAGTGACTCCGTCCCCCGGATCGAAAACAGTGCGTTCCAGCGGCAAGACACAGCGAACATCCAGCAGTGCAGCCTGTTTGAACGCTACTGCATGACATGACTGGACAATTCCTTTGGGACACCTGGCACTACCAATCTTACTCTACACGCTTGTTTTCATGTACCTTTGTGAGTACCAGATTTTAAAGATATATTAAATTCGTTTTTAATACTGCACTTAGAGTGGCGCCATTGTTCTTTTTCTCTTTTGGGTGTAATATGCTGGCTGTTTCCATCTTGCTTGTGTGCATGTGAAGCCCACAAGCATTGATTTCCAGGATGTGGAGAATACTGTTCATTCACAGCTTGTTCACGCGCATGATCATTGTTTCCGCACTGAATCTTGGGAAGCCTGACACTAAGCTCCCAGGAGACAGTGCGGCGCCGGGGAAAGGCAATAAACATGCCTACTCCCATGGGAGGAGAGACAGGAAGTGCCACAATAAAGTACAATATAAAGGTAATTACAGCGATTAAAATTTTTTTTCGTGCGGCATTTAAACATCTATGCAATTAACTGAAGGGGGGTAAGATTAAGTTAAAAATTTGAGTGGAACCCCACTTTAATAACCAGACCCATTTTCAGTTTTCGGTGCTCTCACATTTTGAATGACAATTGCTCAGTCATGCAACAATGTCCCTATATGAAATTTTTGTCCTTTTTTTCACACAAATAGAGCTTTCTTTTGGTGGTATTTAATCACCGCTGGGTTTTTTATTGTTTGCGCTATTAAAGAAAAAAGACTGCAAATTCGGTAAAAAAAATGAATTTTTCTTTGTTTCTATTATAAAATTTAGCAAATTAGTAATTTTTCTTCGTAAATTTTGGCCAAAATGTTATACTGCTACATATCGTTGGTAAAACTAAGTTCAAATTGGTGTATATTATTTGGTCTTTGTGAACGTTATGGAGTCCAAAAGTGGTGCCAATATCTGAAAATTGATCACACTTGAATTACTGAATTCTTGAGACCCTAACATGCCAGTAAAGTACAAATACCCCCCAAATGACCCCTTTTCGGAAAGAAGACATTCCAAGGTATTTAGAAAGATGCATGGTGAGTTTTTTTTTTTCTTTCTTTTTTTTTTGACGTTGTCATTTTTTCCCCTCAATTCTTTGCAAAATCAAGATTTTTATTTTTTTTAATTTTTACAAAATTGTCATATTAGCAGCCTATTTCTCACACACAGCATATGCATACCACAAATTACACCCCAAAACACATTCTGCTATTACTCCTGAGTATGGCGATACCACATGTGTGAGACTTTTACACAGCGTGGCCACGTACAGAGGCCCAACATGCAGGGAGCACCTTCAGGCGTTCTGGAGCACCCAGGCCAATTCTGACATTTCTCTCCTACATGTAAAAATCCTCATTTATTTGGTAGAAAATTACATAGAACCCTAAAACAATATATATGTTTTTTTTAGCAAAGACCTTAGAAAATACAATGGCGGTCGTTGCACCTTTTTATCTCGCGCGGTATTTCCGCAGCAATTTTTCGAATGCGTTTTTTTTGGAAAAAAACAGTTTTGTGCTTTTAAAGAAAAAACCAAAACAGTAAAGTTAGCTCAATGTTTATGCAAAATGTGAAAAATAAAGTTACGCCGGGTAAATAGATACCTAACATGTCACTCTTCAAAATTGTACACGCTCGTGGAATGGCGCCAAACTTCGCTACTTAAAAATCCCCATGGGTGACAATTTAAAATTGTTTACTGGTTACATGTTTTGAGTTACAGAGGAGGTCTAAGGCCAAAATTATTGCTCTCGCTCTAACGTTCGCAGCGATACCTCACATGTGTGGTTTGAACACCGTTTTCATATGTGGGCGGGACTTACGTATGCGTTCGCGTCTGCATGCGAGCACACGGGGACAGGGACGCTTTAAAAAAAAAAAATGTATTTTAGTTTGACACTTTTTTTCCCAAAAATTTATTTTTTGATCACTTTTATTCCTATTACAAGGAATGTAAACATCCCTTGTAATAGGAATATGGCATGACAGGTCCTCTTTACAGTGAGATATGGGGTCAATAAGACCCCACATCTCACCTCTAGGCTGGGAAGCCTGAAATAATAAAACGATCCTGGCTTTGATCGTAGCGGTGAGTCGGTAGAAGCACAGGAGGGGGGGACAACCCCTTTGCCTCCCGTAAGAACGATCAAGCAGTGGAACAGCTGTTATGATCGTTCTTATGGTGTAGGGAATCGCCGGCTGAAAAAGCTCATATCTGAATGATGCCTGTAGCTGCATGCATCATTCTGATATCCTCGCACAAAGTCAAGGACATCATATGACGGTGGGCGGGAAGTGGTTAAAACGCTTTTTTTTTTTTTTTTTTTGTTACACAAAGTTGTCCATTTCTACAATATTTCTAAGACATAGCATGTACATACCAAAACTGACACCCCAAAATAGATTATCCTACTCCTCCTCCTGAGTACGGTGATACCACATTTGTGAGACTTCCACAGCCTAGCCACATACAGAGGCCGAGTATTGCACAGGGTATTTCTGAGCATAGAGGGATGGCTGAGCATGGATGGATGTGGCTCTGTGTCACAGAGCAGCGCTGTGGGCACTACAGATGCAGCCCACAGCGCTGCTGCCATCCGATCCCTCCCCCTCTGTACCGATCGGTACACAGATGGGAGAGAGGAACCAGCGTCATGACATGACGCCTGTTTGTTTACAACTGATCACTCCGTCATTTGACGCGCAAGTGCGGAATTCTGGGAGGACGTCATAGTACGCCCTAACGGGATTAAGCAACCGCCCTGTAGCCGTCATTCGGTTATGGGCCGGTTGTTAAGTGGTTAAATGCATTTTAGCCTAACATGAGAGTGTAGGCGTTGGAATTCGGTGAGTGCGTTTCTTTGAGGGTGGAATCACAAATACACTGGTGTGGTGGATGGAATAGGAGGACCTCGCATCGAGTTTGGATTTATTTGAACATGTATATTTTGTGTTTTTCAGTCATATGTCACTTTGGGGTGATCAAACACCTGCTTTAGCACACATTTAGCGCCACTAATTTGGCATATATATATATATATATATATATATATATATATATATATATATATATATATATATATATATATATATATATATATATATATATATATATATATATATATATATATATATATATATATTTTCTTTCACAAGTGGTTAAAATACAGCTCTCAATTTTGCCTAGCTGCCTTAGCACTGAAGATTCGGATGGAGAGTGTTTTATTTTAATTGTACTTATTTAATTAAAAAAAAGAAAAGAAAAAGAGAGCACATCCTCTGTGTGTTACAGAGAGCAGGGCCCAGTGCAGGATAAACACCCGCAAAGAGGTTCCAAATCAGCATTCTAGCCTCAAAGCTGTAAAAAAGGGACTAGACATGACAAATCGCAGAGTTGCATGCAGCTGGATAGATGCCCGTTGTCACAGCATTCCAGATCTCCCTCACCTCACATTAGTCGCTCGGACCCGAGCCAAGGGAGGTCAAGACATCAGAAAGCCTCTAGAAAGAGCAAATTCAGGCGCAGACACATTAGAAGATCCTCTTCTTCGGATAGGTCTTCATCGCTAGCCCAGGCAGAAGAAAGATCCTGTTGGGCCTGCTCAACTGAGGTCTTCAGAGGAAAGCGGGTATGTGCATCTTGCTTCAAGTAGGTGGCTCAGGACATTGCTGCGAAAGCACGCCAGGTTACATCCTACATTAAGCACGCAGTCAAGGAAGGGTTAAAGAGTGTTTCAAGGAATCCTGCTCATCCTGCTGTATCTTCAGCATCTGCAGATTCAGAGCATGTGTTTTCAGTGCGTTTTAACTCTGAAGTTGATAGCGATTCGGAACAATCTGACGATGAGATTGTCTCGGAATCGCATACAATTGATTTTTGCACTGGTTCCCACCTTGGTGAAGGCTGTTAAGGATGCGATGAAGTGGCGGGAAGATTCGTCGCCTCCAAAGAAACCGCAAAGATACTACCCATATTTAAAGAAATCGTTACCTTCCTTCCCATTTATTTCTGAAATTAAAGAAGTAATTTACAATGAGTTGGCGGGGCCTGAGAAGAATTTCAATGTGCATAATAGAGTATCGAAGCTGTACCCCTTGGGACACTACGCCTAAGGTGGATGCTTCATTACGTAGATTCGTCTGCCACATTACGCTTCCGCTGGAGGATTTGGTGTCTTCTAGGGATCCTATGGATCGCAGAATAAAAGCAGACCTAAAAAGGTTGTATAGTTTGGCCTGAAGACCGGCGGTATTACTCACTTCTGTGGCAGCAGCACTTGGGCTGGATTCGCACCTGTGCGTTTTGCGGATTTGCACTACTGTCCATTTACCATGGTCTCCTATGGAACCTGTGGTGCGGGTCTGCGGGGAGCGCTGGGAGTGCATGGGTGTAAATCCAGCCTTACCCAGAGTGTGGGTAGCGGAGCTGGTAGATGGATGTTCAGATGAAAGTCTGGGAAGTGGCAGTTCTTCTCCTTTGCAGTTTTCAAGACTGCTGTAGAGTTTGTGGCTGAAGTGTCTGTCGACCAGGTCAAGATGTGTTTGAAGCATTGGTCGGCCGATAAGGCTTCTAAGCACAGTCTGTGTTCGGTTCCATTCGACGGGAAGCTACTGTTTGGGAAGACTTAGAATCAGCAATTCAGTGGGTTTCCGGCGGCAGATCTGGCCTAATCCCGCAGAAGAGAAAAAGGCAACAGCAGCCCTTTCGGTTTAACAAGAGATCCAAAGAAGGATTCAGAGATTCCAGTGCTTACAGACAGTTTTTCAGACAGTGGAAGGGAGCCGGTTCAACCTTCCAGAAACCTTCCAAGCCCAGGGCCAACGAAGGTCCTAAGGCTTCAAATAAATCCTTCTGAAGGTGTCTCCGCTTAACCCTCTCAAGTAGAAGCAAGACTAGCCCAATTCGGGGGGTTTGGGCGGACAAATTACAGAATGCCTGGATTGTAGCCATCATTCGATCACATTATCGTCTCGAGTTGAGAACAAGGCCCCCTCAGATCTTGTTCGTAGAAACTGGTCTTCCTACGGATTTGGAAAGGAGGCAATGTATGCAAGGATATATAGGGGAGCTGTTGGCAGCAAGGGCCATCCTTCCAGTTCCAAGGCACGAATTGGGTCAAAGAGTATGTTCCCCTCTGTCTTTGGTCCCAGAGGCTTCAGGGGGTTTTGGACCAGTTTTTGACCTCCAAAGTTGAATTCTTACATGAAGGTTCCACCATTCAAAATCGGTTGTGGAGTCAGGAGACTGGATGGTTTCAATTGATCTGGCGGATGCGTATCTTCATGTTTCCATAGACGCATCCTACCATCGCTTCCTCAGGTTTTCCGTAGGAAGCTCTCATTTTCATATTTAATGTCTCCCATTCGGTCTCTGCACGACTCCGAGAACGTTTTCAAAGCTACTGTCTGCTGTCGTCGCGACTCTCAGGGTCAAGGGAGTTCAAATATTCCATTATCTAGACGACATGCTACTTCTGGGTCCGTCAAATGAGCTCCTTCTAGTTCATGTGAATTTCACCTGCAAAACACTAGCTCATTGCGGTTTGCTGATCAACTTCGGAAGAGCCAGATGCATCCGACCCAAATGTTGGAGTATTTAGGAGTACAGTTCGACACGGATCGGGGTCGTGTTTCTCTTCCTCAAAGGAAGGTCCAGGAGATCCAGTGTCAGACAAAAGCAGTGATGGCCCAGCCTTCTATGATGGTGAAGGAATGCATGCAGTATCTGGGGGTTCTATCAGCCACAGTTCCAGTAGTCCTGTGGGTCAGGTGGCACAGAAGGAGGTTTCAATGCAACTTTCTTCTTCAGTGGGTTCGTCACTCCTTGTTCCAGAAAATCTATCTGCCGATTCCGATAATCTGGTCCCTGGTTTGGTGGTCAGTAGCTTGCAATCTTTCCCACGGACTTCCGTTGAAGTCTCCGGAACCAATAGTGGTGACAACCAATGCCAGACTGGCAGGCTGGGGGGCACACTGCCTGGGACAGCAGGTTCAAGGCCAATGGAACCTTTGTGGGGCGAAGAGTTAAAATTTCCTGGGATTGGATGCTGTCAGACGTGCTCTCTTAGCGTTCCAACCTATGTTGCAAGGTCGAGCTGTCAGGATTCTTTTGGACAACTAAACTACAGTGGCTTATGTGTCTCCTCAAGGGGGCACAAGAAGTCATCCTCTCCTTCAGGTGGCATGTCAATCTTCCATTGGCAGAGAAGAATCTCGGCTCTCTTACAGCATCTTATCCCCCAGAGCCTGGGAATGTTTTAGTAGATCGCTTGAGTCGAGGCTTTGGGGATCACAACAAATGGGGCCTCAACCTCAAGTACCTACGCAAGATCTTCAGGGTCTGGGGGACTCCTTCGATAGATCTTATGGTATTGAAGAATTGTCAACTGCCTTGCTTCTTCTCCCGGACCTGGCATCCACAGGCGTTGGGTCAGGGGTGCTCTGTCCAGGTCTAGGAACTTTGCCTTGGTGTATGTGTTCTCGCCGCTTTCATTGGCTCTCAAAATCCTGCTGAAGATTCAGCGAGAAAGGGTCATAGCAATAGTAGTCCTACCTTACTGGCTCAGGGAGCCGTGGTTCCCTCTGGCTTGGAGGATAAAGTTGGGCTCACCAATCCCACTGCCTCCTTGTCAAAATCTCCTTCTGCAGAGTGGGGCCTGACACCTGAACTGCAGGAGGATGAAGTTAATGACTTGAAAGTGAGAGGGGGGGCTTTAACTGGCCTGGGGTCCCTCGGGCGATGTAGTGGAGACATTATTACAGGCACATAAAAGGTCCACGAATGTAATTTGGAATACTACAGACAGGGGTTGGGACTTTGGATCTCATTCAGTATCTAACATTTTGGAGTTTCTGCAGAGTGGTCTATAAGGGTTAGCTTATAATTCCCTGAAGGGTTAAATCCCCCGCCTTGTCGAATATGTCGTGTACAAGATGTGCTCTACATCCGTTGGTGATCTGAATTTTAGGGGCAGCCATAGAAATCAGACCTCCATTGAAATCATTTTTTTTTCAAAAGAGGACTTAACACTAGTCTTGGGAACATTGCTGGTTCCTCCGTTTTTGATCAAGCTTTCTCTTCATTATTCCTTTTAACAGTTTTTGTCTTTTACTAGCCATTGCCTCAGCCAGAAGAGTCTCCGAGTTGTGCGTCTTCTCATCTAAAGAACCATATTGTTTGGTGCTCCCAGTCAAGATAGTCCTTAGGCCGATACCGATCTTTCTACCTAAGGTGCCCACATAATTTCGTATGAACTGGGAGGTCATTCTCCCAGCCTTTCCGGCGTATACGGCTGATGTGTGGAGTAGGTTAGACCTGGTCTCTGCGGTTTCAACCTACCTGAAATGGACTATAAGCTTTTGAAAACAAGATTAGCTGTAGGTTTTCCCAATGGGGCCTAAAAAGGGTATGCCAGCAACATCCAGAGTTGTGTTTTCCTGGTTTGTCAATACCATACATATTGCATACAAAACACTGGGCCTTCCTCCTCTTTCAGAGATCAAAGCACATTCGACGAGGGGTATGGCATTATCCTGGGCAGCATACGCGAAGGTCGCCCCTGAGGTAGTTTGCAGAGCAGCAAGCTGGAGCGCTCCCAACACCTTTTTATTAGGCATTACAGGCTTAATATGGCTTGTCCGCCTGAGGAAACATTTGGCTCTATGGTTATTATGGTGGCTGTTGCCCATTAAAAATTTGAGTAGCATTGCATTGAGGGTTTGGCTTATTTTTTTTATTTTTTTTGTCTTCCCTCCCTTCTTAATATTACTTGGTATATCCCATAGTAGGCTGACATGGGGAGGTCCCGGAATAAGTTGTCCATACTTGCCGTAATTTTCCTTTCCTGGATCCTCCCCATGTCAGCCGGGGATTCCCACCCAGTTTATCCGTCGTGAGGTGGGGTGTGTTTTTTTTTTTTTTTTTTTTTTTTTTTTTAATTGAACACTTGTGTGGGCAGACAGCTACCCTTGGGCTAAGAGGTGGTCCTAGAGGGGTCAGAGGGGGCGGGCGGAGCTGACCCATAGTAGGCTGACATGGGGAGGATCCAGTAAAGAAAAATTACGGTAAGTATGGACAACAATTTTCCTTAATATATATTTGTTGCAATACTTTGTTACACCGTATGTGCGCAGTGGTCTTACAAACACAATTTTTTTTTTTTGAATAAGAAAACACTAAAGTTGGATTATTATTTTTTTTTTTTTTATACCGTCCCTTTAAAAAAAAAAAAAGAGGCCCTTTAGGGGCGGAAGTGATGTTTGACATGGGCATAGTCAAGTGCGGGGCCATCTTGCCCTCTTTCGACTTCCTGTCCATCGCTCCAGGGGATCAGATTGTTTCCCCCTTTACCAATGGCTCCGGTAATTGCAGAAATCACTGGAAAGCGGCAGGAGCACCTCTCCCACTGCCTATAAAAGTGATCCGTGGCAAATCCACCGCTGAGTCAACTTTATTCCAGGGTGGATTTGATTTAAATCAAGTTGATTTTTAAATCGTGATTTAAATCATAATTCCTAAAGAGCAACTGTCATCTCTGTCCCGCAGCAGCTTCTCCTCTGTCCCGCTGTTGTCTCAGTGACAGTCCTATTCACTTTAATGGGACGGCTGGTGATGCGGCAGTGACACCACAAGGTGAGGGATGTGGTGAAAGCTTGTGAGTGGATGCCCGCCAACAGGCGCTGCCATGATGTATCTCAAGTGATAGGCGCTCTTTAAATGTATGGACTTATTCTTGCTGGTCATTAGAATCTTTAATATTTGCAAACAAAGTGAAGGCTTCCTATTTAGAATAATAAGCTGTCAGGTTAGTAAAGCAGCAATTTCCCCCCCCCCCTTACCTTCCAGAACAGCTACTTGAGAGATGATTTGGCTCTGCCCTCTACAGGAAACCCAAATCGGATACAATTCAAAAGGCCCCCCCCTTTCCTCTGACCCTCAGTTGATTTGTGTTTCCAGACCCTCCAGGAGCACCGACACGTTTGTTTTCTTAAGGTCTGGTAACTGTGGTTGGTGGACCCCCCCTTCTCTGGTTTCATCCAGGACTAGTTGTGGCCAAGTCCTGGATGATAGTCTGTACCAGAAGGTTTCCCTATTTCTAAGGGTTACTTGCCTATGTGAGTGGTGGCAACTCCCTTCCATTTTCCCCCAGCGCTGCTGTGTGGAACTGTGTCCTCCTAAATGCTTCATTTCGGTATACTAAGTTGGCGTCAGGAGGACTTCTGGTGACGCAGCAAGATGGCGCCGGAAGTCACATGACGCACTTCCGGACGCTGATTTTTTTTTTTTTTAAAGAAGCATGGCGTAGAGACACTGAGGACATGCTGCAGGGGAAAAGTTTGCTAAAAATGCCATTCTATGTACAGTTTTTCAGTACAGCAGCAGTCTTCTCTACGGCCGTTCTCTGCTTGCTTCATGGAGCTTGAGGACAGGTCTGAGGATGGAACATCTGCTCGTATTGAACCAGCGGCAGCATGCGGGTCCCATACTGCCCCAAGGTAAGCCCTTGTCTGTGGATAGTTCTACAGCAAGGGACTTTTTTTGTATGGAACCTTTTTATTTATGGTCCTTGTTTTTCCTCCTTTTTTTTTTCTAGGCCAAACCGGTGAAGAAGAAATGTGGGAACTGTAGGGCCAGGCTTTCTGATAGTTATAAAAAACTATTTTGTGAGGATTGTATTCCACCCAGAGCTAGATCAGAGTCTTCCTCTTTTAAGGAGTTAATGACTTCTATGAAGGAGGTAGTGGACTCCTTTTCGGTCACTTAATGACAGAGTTACTAGTCTAGGCTCTTCCTCATCTAGACCCATAGCCCAAGACCCTTCAAACTCTGCTAGGTCCCTTCCCTTGTTAGTATCTGAGACTATTTTAGTTCACGCAATACCTCTGATCTGGAAGAAGGTGAGAATCCAGTTTCTTTTTCCAGTTGAGGATATTGATGAACTACTAAAAGCAATATATACCTCAGAGCAGATTGAGATGCCACAACAAGCCCAACCTGTACAGGATAAAATGTATAGGGGCCTACAGGGACAGAAATCGAAAACTTTTCCGGTACACCAGTCTCTTAGGCACATGATTTTTGTCTGAATGGAAGAACCTGAAAAAAGGTTGTTCCAATCCAGGGGACACAAAAGAAGATTTCCTTTTCAGTCTGAATTTGAGGAGGTTTTCTTTAAGTGTCCTAGATTAGATGCCCCTATGTCGCAGGTGTCCAAAAGATCAGATCTTTCTTTTGAAGATTCTGGGGTCCTTAAAGATCAAATGGATAGAAAGGCTGACTCATTGCTACATAAGGCCTGGGATGCTTCAGCTTTTTCCTTAGGCTCGTCAGTAGCATCCACCTATGTGGCTAGAAATTTAGACGTATGGGTTCAGCGTCTGGATTATCTTCTTGCATCTGACACCCCCAAAGAAGAGAGGGAATCCCTCCCACAGACTAAAAAGAAATGATCCTTTAACAAAGACAAGCAAAAAGGGGGGGGGGGGCTCCCTTTGCTCCTTCAGCCCCTTCCAAAAATACCCAATGACGCCAGGTTTGGGGTAGGGGGAAGATTATGCCATTTCATCAAGAAATGGGCAGAAATTTCCACCAATTCCTTTATCCTTCAAACTTTGGAAAAGGGTTACAGGCTGGAATTCAAAAGTCTTCCTCCCCAGAAGTTTTTTCTTACCCACCTGCCGAGAGACCAAGAGAGATAGCAAGCCATGTTAAATATGATTTCTGTGTGGGAAACCGAGGGAGTTATTTCTCCTGTCCCAGCAATTCAGAAGTTCCGGGGATTTTATTCTCACGTCTTCTGGTCAAGAAAGCTTCCGGCGGCTTTCGTATGGTCATAAATTTAAGCGTCCTGAACAAACATAGTTTACAGATGTTTCCGAATGGAGAACATTTATTCGGTAAGGAATCTGTTGTTGCCAAAGGTCTTCATGGTGACCCTGGACCTTCAGGATGCTTATCTTCATGTACCAATCTGCCAGAACCACCGTAGGTTCCTCAGGTTTGCAGTTCTCATGGGAAACGAGCCATTTCACTGGCAGTTCAATGCCCTTCCTTTTGGTCTCTCGACAGCACCGAGGATTTTTACAAAAATCATGGCCGAAGTCATGGCCTTTTTTTGGATTCAAAGTGTATCGATCGTCCCATATCTAGACAATTTTTTTTTTTTTTTTTTTTTTATTGTTGCTCGAGACAAGAAGTCTCTTGTTCAAGACCTACAGTTGGTTTTGCGGACTTTTCAAAAATTAGGGTGGAAGGTCAACCAGCAGAAATCTTGCCTGGTACCCTCACAGAGCATACTTTTCCTGGGTTACCTAATAGACTCTGTTGCCCTAAAGATTTTTCTTCCCGAAGAGAAAATTTTGAAAATTCTTCTTTCTGTGCAGGCCTTCAAGCTGCTCCCTCAGACCTCCCTTCGGCGGGTCATGCAGTTGCTGGGTCTGATGACTGCGGCCATTCCAGGGGTGCCTTGGGCCCAATTGCACTCCAGACCCCTTCAGGCTTTTCTTTTACTCCATTGGGATCGCAGGAAGGATTCTCTGGATCAGCTGGTTAAACTACCAGAAGGGAATTTTATTGATCTTGCCTGGTGGGAGCAGCGAGAACATCTGCAGAGAGGGAAGAATTGGACACAACATTCCCCAGTCAAAATTGCCACAGACGCCAGTCTGTGGGGTTGGGGTGCTCACTCGCAGGACTGGCAAGCACAGGGAGCCCGGTTGCCAGAGGAAGCTGGTCACTCCTCAAATTTCATAGAACTTCTGGCTGTAAGGAAAGCACTTGTATCTCTGGGAGAGAGGGTCTATTCAAAAGACCTATTGATATTTTTAGACAATGCCGCAACAGTGGCCTACCTGAACAAGCAAGGGGGCACTCGCTCAGAATCGCTTCTGTCTTTGACACAGCAGATTCTGTCCTGGGTGGAGATCTATGTCACTTCAGTAAGGGCAGTCCACATCAAAGGGTTAGAAAATATGGACTATTTGAGTAGGGCGTGCATCAGTTCCAGCGGTTGGGAACTACATCCAGGCACGTTCCAGGAGGTGGTGCTAAGATGGGGTCTCCCCACAGTGGATCTTTTTGCCTCCAGTCTCAACAAGAAACTGCCGGCGTTCTCTCTGGAGAGAGAAACTGAGTCCTTGGGGACGGATGCTCTGTCCTTCCAGTGGGACTTCACTCTGGCCTATGCCTTCCCTCCTTTTCCCCTCTTGCCCCAAGTGGTTCAGAAAATTATTTAGGACAGGGCAGAAGTTGTTCTGATTGCCCCCTGGTGGCCCAGGAGGAGTTGGTTCTCCTCTCTGTAGGCCCTATCTGTGTATCCTCCCTGGCCCCTACCAGTTCGGAAGGATCTGCTCCATCAGGGACCGGTGTTACATCCAAACCCTCAGACCTTCCATTTGACGGCCTGGAGGCTGAGTGGAGCATCCTACAGTTAAAGGGGTGTTCAGAGAGGGTTATTTCAACTATCCTGGACAGCTGTAAGTTGGTCACAAGAAGAATCTCTATGGGAAAGTTTGGAAAACTTTTATTTCCTGGCAAAGGAAAACTGGTTTAGATTCTTTTTCCACTCCCTGTTTATTGGATTTTTTGCAGGGGGAGTGGAAAAGGGGCTCTCTGTCAGCACCCTTAGGGTTCAGATTGCTGCCCTATCTTTATTTACCGAGAAAAGACTAGAGGAAGATCCCTTAGTCAGGAGGTTCCTTTTAGCCAGTTCTAGACATACTCCCAGGGTCATCAAACATGTTCCTCCCTGGGATCTGTCATTAGTATTAAATGCACTAACAAGGGCTCCTTTTGAGCCTTTGCATGAGGCTTCCCTGAAAATGATTTCTTTGAAGTTGTCGTTCCTTTTGGCTATTACGTCAGGGCGAAGGATTTCTCGTCTAGCGTCTCTTTCCTGTAAAGTCCCCTTCCTGAGGATTCTTGAGGACAGGGTAGTGATTAGACCTGATCCTCTCTATTTACCCAAAGTTTCTTCCAACTTTCATAGGTCCCAGGAGATAGTCCTTCCTTGTTTCTGCACCTCTCCCAAAAATGCGGAAGAGGAAAGGTTTGGTCTTTTAGACATAAAGAGGTGTCCTTCCAACTGTTGGTTTTGTTCAGTGGCCCCAAGAAAGGGTCCAAAGCATCTAAAAGTTCTATTGCTAGGTGGATTAGGGGAGCTATCTGTGAGGCATATAAAGCTTCAGGTCGCACCCCTCCTTCTAGAATTAGGGCCCATTCAACGAGATCCATGGCCACATCATGGGCAGAAAGAGCGGGGGCTTCATGGGAAGAAATCTCTAAAGCTGCCATCTGGTCCTCTC
This sequence comes from Lithobates clamitans, assembly GCA_037952925.1. Classification (NCBI taxonomy): domain Eukaryota; kingdom Metazoa; phylum Chordata; class Amphibia; order Anura; family Ranidae; genus Lithobates; species Lithobates clamitans. The sequence goes on from JBBGZY010000884.1 coordinate 1,799,668, forward strand.
ATGCATTTGTCAAGCATTATAGAGTTCAGATGCTTTCCAGCCAGGACCTTTCCTTTGGTAGGAAAGTGCTTCGGGCTGTTGTCCCTCCCTAAGGTATAAAATCTTGCTTATCCTCTCAAGTAGCTGTCCTGGAAGGTGAGGGGGGGGAAAACCCCGTTAGACTTACCGGTAACGGTATTTCCAGGAACCTTCCAGGACAGCGTCTATATTCCTACCCTATTCTATTTTTTTCACTGGTCGACCAGGTTTACCTGGTGGTAGTGTGTTTTATGGTTTCTGTTTTTTTCCTCTGCCGAGTGCACCTTTGGTGGAGGTTACTTGATCTTCTAAACAACTGAGGGTCAGAGGAAAGAGAGGGGCCTTTTAAATTGTCTGATTTGTGTTTCCTGTAGAGGGCAGAGCCAATCATCTCTCAAGTAGCTGTCCTGGAAGGTTCCTGGAAATACCGTTACCAGTAAGTCTAACGGGGGTTATCAGAACCGACTCAATCGTACAGTTTGTAGTGTACATAGATTTGCAAAACAATGGGATAAATTAATATTCCTGAACTTTGCTTCATCTCATGGTTACTGTGAAATTGTGTGAATGCATCTCCGCTTGCAGAGCTTGGATTCATTGAATGAGTTTCCAAAAAAATGTAAGATGCTGTCATAACCCCGGTATGTAATGACGTTTATAAATACAGTGGGCATTCCGGAAGTAGTTAACCACTTTTGGGCCATATCTGACACTTCTCACATCAGTAAAAATCAAATGTTTTAAACATTTTTTTGATGGAAATTACTTAAAACCTCCAAACATATGACAGCTTGCCGACCGTCCCTTAGCAGTTTTACTGTTATAAGGCGCCTGTTCTGTGCAGAATAGTGTGTGCATAATGTAATAAAAAAAAAGTGTGTGTATATATATATATATATATATATATATATATATATAGTTATAGTCTGTCTGTAAAAGGAGTTAGCGGGAGGGTAGGGGTTCTCTTCCACCGCCTGTAAAAGTAATCCAATCTTTAGCCAAGCTTCAGAATCACTGGCTAAAAAAATCTTGTCATTGCTGCACCTGTTGGCAAGTGATTAAAGCTTGACATATTGGTTATCTGTTTACTCTGCACAGCCTCCTCCTCCTTTTTAAATTTTGCCCTTTTTAGTGTATTTCTTTAATGTTTGTGCTTAATAAGCTGTTGTACAAATACTGTTTTTGTGACTTAAAAAAAATTGGAACTACCATATTTTCTGGCGTATAAGACGACTGGGCGTATAAGACAACCCCCAACTTTTCCTGTTAAAATATAGAGTTTAAGATATATTCGCTGTATAAGACTACCCGACTACCCCTTTTCCATCGCATACCAAATAAAAATTAAAAAAACATCAGTTTTTATTTCAATATGGTAATTTTAATTCAATTGCTTATGACATGCAGGTACTAAGCAGGAAAACTGTCACTTATAAACATAAGGCTGTTTGTCATCAAACATGTAAACACAAAACAGTGCAAGTGGATTAAACTTTTCCTAATTCACTCTAAGCCGAACGGAAGGATAAGACAATAAACCCATGGGAGCTGCCATGCTGTTTGTTTTCTAAGCTGTCAACCAAACTGGAACAGATGATGATAGGAGGAAGATAACCAACAATAGAGAGAGAACAAGTGCCGGGCAAGTCCCTGGTGAGTTAGCAACTCATAATTGCAAGCTACGGTATTTTTACAGGTTTTGCTGGCATGACAGTTTCCCTTTAAAAGCCTTCAAAATCCTCCTGTTCCTCATCTGATATCATAAGTACATCAATGACATCTTGTGATACGTTTTGTAAGGCAGTCATCCTATGGATCGAATTCCGTATCAGATGGTGTGGTCTCAGCTTCGGCTTCCTCTTCATCTTGCTACAAGTAGTCGTCCTCCATACCATCTAATGCAGGGATCCTCAAACTACGGCCCTCCAGCTGTTGCGGAACTACACATCCCATGAGGCATTGTAAAACTCTGACATTCACAGACATGGCTAGGCATGATGGGAATTGTAGTTCTTGAACAACTGGAGGGCCATAGTTTGAAGACCCTTGATCTAATGAATTTGATATGCCACACTTCTTGAAAGACTTCATTACTGTTTCTGCATCAATATAATTCCAGGCTTTTATGACAAACGTGCACAAAACATCCAACTGTGGAGCATGCATGTTTCCTTCTTTTGTGAATGTCTTTTCGCCGCTAACCATCCATTCATTCCACTGTTCTCGAATGCGATCTTTAAATGGCTTGTTTAGGCACACATCCAGTGGCTGTACCAACGATGTCAACCCTGCAGGGATAACTGCTGCATCTGTGTTTAGTCTTGCAAGCCTTTGCTTGGTGCTGGGAGTTAAATGTGCCCTGAACACAGGGCTTGACAAATTTGCTTGGAATCTAGGAGCCAGCTAAAAAAGTTAGGAGCCAGGTTTTTTATTTTTTTAATTTAAACGACTGACAGCTTTATTTTCAATATAAAAATTAACCAATCTTAAATTTACACAGAGACGACTAGAACGAATGTGACTGCTTTTATTTCCTGCCATGCAGGTACACAAGACCACCATATTCTCGCTAAGGATCCAATCAGGTCTGCCTGAAAAACTGACAGGCGAACCTGATCAGACAGCGCGTGTGAAAGGGGCCAAGCAGGGAGATGACAAATAATAAATTCATTTTAATTAACCACTTCCTTCCCGCAGGACGACTATATACGTCCTGTCTTTGAAGAGAAATACCGTTGTTATGGTAGCAGCTAGCTACCATAACCCCGGTATCTTCTTCAAGAGCCGGCGGTTCTCTTTCAGATAAAAGTGGTCTCTGCAGCAGATTAGCAGCGAGATCACTTTTATCGGCGGCAGGAGAGGGGCCCCCCTACCGCTGCTCTCCGGTGCCCTTCACCGCTTACCGTGGCCGTTGGTAATCCGGATCTGTCCCTGGCCTGACATGGAGACAAGTGAGAGGAAGATGGGCCCCCCCGCCCATCTCCAAGTCATTGCAGGGCGGAAGCGACGTCAAATCGTCACTTCCACCCATAGCTCTTGAAGGGACATTTTTTTTTTTTCAAATGACATTTTTTTTTTTTTATGCATTTTAGTGTAAATATGAGATCTGAGGTCTTTTTGACCCCAGATGTCATATTTAAGAGGACCTGTCATGCTTTTTTTTCTTTTACAAGGGATTTTTACATTCCTTCTAATAGGAATAAAAGTGACCTTTTTAAAAAAAAAAAAAAAAAAAAAAAAAAAAAAAAAACAGTGAAAAAATAAAAGTTAAAATAAATAAGAAAAAAAAAATTTAAATGTGCCCCATCCCTTGTAATAGAAATAAAAGTGACACAATTTTTATTTTTTTTTTAAAAACAGTGTAAAAATAAAAAGTAAAATATATAAGAAAAAATAATAATTTTTTTAAATGCGCCCCATCCCGCCGAGCTCGCTTGCAGAAGCGAACGCATATGTGAGTAGCACCCGCATATGAAAGCGGTGTTCAAACCACACGTGAGGTATCGCCACAAAAGTTAGAGCGAGAGCAATAATTCTAGTCCTAGACCTCCTCTGTAACTCAAAACATGCAACATGTAGAATTTTTTAAACGACACCTATGGAGATTTTAAAGGGTAAAAGTTTGTCGCCATTCCACGAGCAGATGAAATTTTGAAGCGTGACATGTTGGGAATCAATTTACTCGGCGTAACATCTTTCAAAATATAAAAAAAATTGGGCTAACTTTACTGTTTTCTTATTTTTTAATTAAAAAAAGTATTTTTTCCCAAAAAAGTGCGCTTGTAAGTCCGCTGCGCAAATACGGTGTGACAGAAAGTGTTGCAATGACCGCCATTTTATTCTCTAGGGTGTTAGAATAAAAAAATATATATAATGTTTGGGGGTTCTAAGTAAAGGGAAGGAGATGAGCAGGCAGTGAAAACAGGTAGGGAAAGCTGCTCCATTAGCATTGGTGGATGTCTTGTCATACCAACGGCCACCACCAGAGGGCGCCCGATTGCAGAAGGAACCAGGAACCATAAGACTGCAGTAGGCCGCAAAACCGGGGCCTCAATTACCGGCGTGGCCCAGCGCGATCGCGGCGGGAGGGGGGGTGTCGAACGGACACAGGATACCCCAGCTGTGCCGCCCCAGGCGCCAGGTCGCTAATTCTAGTCGCAAATGCGACATGGCGCCCGGGGTTTGTCGAGCCCTGCCTGAACATATCCCAAACCAGTAGACTACGATTTTGAATAAGTCCACCTGGTCGCCTGCTCCATACATTATCAAGCCATAGCTTTACCCCTTCTTCATCCATCCAGCCTTTTTCATTCACATGTACAAAACAACCAACAGGGAACTTGAGTTTCGGCATTGTTTTTCTTTTAAAAATAATCATTGGTCTCCGTTTGGCGCCATCAGCTGTACATGCTAGTACCACTGTAAAACTGGACTTCTCATGTCCTGTTGTTTTTAATTTAAAATTGTTTTTTCACCTTTTTGATGGACAGTTTTATTTTCAACCATATCAAAAATTTATTGGAGTTTCATCCATATTTCTAATACTACTTAACGCATAGCCATGTTTAGTGCGCTGTTGTATTACGTATCGATGGAAACTATTTACTTTGCTGTCAAGATCTGCAGGTAATTTTTGGGCAATTTTCGTCTTTTGCCTCAGTACCATATTATGCCTTCTCATGAATCTAGTACACCAGGATACAGTGGCCTTAAATCCGTTGCTGTGATCTGGGTTAGATTTGGCCCACTGAAGTGCAAACAAACGTATTTTATTTCGTGTCACTACATAACCGTTTTGGCGATGCTCATTCACCATATCTGCTACATGTTTTTCGAGTTCTGGCCAATGTGGGGTGCCCCTTCTTAATGCACACTTACCCCTTGGCATACTCTTTAATGCTTTTTTATTTGCTTTCCAATCCTGAACCATCTGTTCTGTTACTCCAAATTGTCTTGCAGCAGCGCAGTTATTATGTTCCATGGCAAAGTTTACAACTTTAAGTTTAAAACTGGCTTCATATTTCTTCTTGCAGGTGGAGCCATTAGGGGGTTTTGACTGTTGGACATTTGTATGCTGTGTACTGGTGCTATACTGTATGAACAGGTATAGATACTGGTGCTATACTGTATGAACAGGTACAGATACTGGTGCTTTACTGTATGAACAGATGCTGTACTGTATGTGGTACTCAGTATACAACCAGCTAATCAAGCAAGCGATGATTGGCTGTATACAAAGAATGCTTGGATTGGTCAGCAATCCATGCCTGCCCAGCCCTCCCTGTTTTCAAGACTATCAGACACCTAGAAAAACACGCCTCTTTCACACGTCTGGCCCGCCCTTGTGTCCTATGACCTCCTACTCTGCCTCTCAGATCTCGCACATACCCGCCTGCACCGCTTCACTGTAGTCGTCAGGGGCTATATCTGGAGGCATCTGGGAGGCAGAGAGGAGGTACGTTGATAGGATGCAGGGGCGGGCCAGACGAGTGAAAGAGGCGTGTTTTTCTAGGCACAGCGCCGCTCTCTCCATACCCCGGGCGCTCACGAATCCTGGATTTTCGTATGCGGCGACCGCAGATTCTCCAGCCCGGCTTATACGTTTCAGCACCCGCCCTATACCCGGCGTATAAGACGACCCCCGACTTTTGAGAAGATTTTCCTGGGTTAAAAAGTCGTCTTATACGCCGGAAAATACGGTACTACCATTTTTTGTTCTCTAGGTTGTAGAGCTGCACGATTAATCATTAAAAATCACGATCTCGATTCAACCCCCCTCCTCACAATCTTAACTGCTTGCCGACCGCTGCACACAGATGTATGTTGGCAGAATGGCACAGGCAGGCCAATGGGCGTACAGGTACTTCCCTTTAAATTTGTCGCCTTTCGGGCGGGCGCGGGTCCCAGGAACTCTATGTTCACCGGTGGCCCATGATTGCGATGTGGACAGGTAGAACGGGGAGATGCCTATGTAAACAAGGCATTTCCCCCGTTCTGCCTTGTCTCATGACAGAGATCTACTGCTCCCTGTGTTCGCTGTCATGTCCTAGGTAGCCCCCTCCACAGTTAGAATCGATCCCTAGGATACACTTAACCCCTTGATCGCAGGTCGCCACTATTACTAATAAAAAAGTAATAATAATAATGCTATAAAATCTCCTTTTTTTTTTTTTTTTTTTTTTTTGTAGACGCTATAACTTTTGCCCAAACCAATCAATATACGCTTATTGCGTTAAAAAAAAAAAAAAAAAAAAGTAGAAGAATACATATCGGCCTAAACTGAGAAAAAAAAAGTTTCTTTTTTTAAAAATATTTTTTGGGGGGAAATTTATTATAGCAAAAAGTTAATATTGCTTTTTTTCCCAAAATTGTCGCCCTTTTTTTTTTTTTTTTTTTTTTTTTATAGGGCAAAAAATAAAAACCACAGAAGTGATCAAATACCATCAAAAGAAAGCTATATTTGTGGGGAAAAAAAGGACATCAATTTTGTTTGGGTACCATGTCGCACGACTGCTCTGGTCGGAAAGGGGGTAAAATCTTCTGAAGTGATTAATCCAGCATTTCCCTGGTTCTATGTAAGGCCCCATGTACAGGGGACGCTGAGGCAAAGTCCTCTGAATTTTTTTGACACCTTGAAACCGGCGTTTAAAACGTTAGTTTAGCCGCGTTTGCATGCTGCGTTTAACCGTGTTTGCGTCTAGAAGCGTTTATTAAGATTACCTCATTTAAGACCCTCCCCAAGCTCAAAAAACATTAACTATTTCAGCCATTTTCACCAGCGTGAGTAACAGCAGCAAAGAGAGCAGTTGTCTACTTGCAATTGCCTCTAATTAATGTGCTTTTTTGCAATGGATCAAATAATAAGCATATGTGAGGAAATGCTCCTGACATTGCTCTTGATTAGGCTAGAACAATGTAGAAAATTGCATGAGAGGTCCAGAGTCACCTGCCACAAGTCGTGCAGTGTCCACTTGCCACGTCACCTGCCACAAGTTGTGCAGTGTCCACTTGCCACGTCACCTGCCACAAGTTGTGCAGTGTCCACTTGCCACGTCACCTGCCACAAGTTGTGCAGTGTCCACTTGCCACGTCACCTGCCACAAGTTGTGCCGTGTCCACTTGCCACGTCACCTGCCACAAGTTGTGCCGTGTCCACTTGCCACGTCACCTGCCACAAGTTGTGCCTTGTCCACTTGCCACGTCACCTGCCACAAGTTGTGCCTTGTCCACTTGCCACGTCACCTGCCACAAGTTGCTTGTTCAAATCTAACAACATATGGGTCAAATTCCAATTATACTTCGGATAACAGCAATGCTAGTGATGTATTGGGTTGGATCAAGGGCTCATTAGGGTATATAAATGGTCTATGAATCATTGCAAGCAATTACATTTTTATAAAAAAAATTTCCCTTAGTCTTTCAGGACAGCACATGAGAGAGCGGCTCCACCCACTAGGAAACACAAACTCCACCACATTTTAAAAGGAGGCTTCTCTCCACAGCTCATCAGTTTTTGTGTTTCCTCTGGCAAGGGAACACCTAGTAGGGGGCCAGGGTCTCTTATGGTGCTGTACCTGAGAGGCCAGGCTGCCTACCCCACCATACCTATTTTTTCCTCCAGAGAGTCTGATCCTCCCACACCGCGCCACAGGGTTGCTGGTAAGTGGGCTCCTTTTTTCTTTGCTCAAGATGAGCTGGACTGTTCCTGGAGCCGCCCCTTAGGCGGCGGCAGCCGTTTGCGGGCCTTTTTTGAAACCGCGTGACGGCGTTACTGGCCGCCGCCATCTTGGTAGAGTACAGACTCGACCGGTCGGAAGTGAGGTATCCGGCGAGGGGAAGGCACTAGGGACGAGCGCATCATTTCCGATTGGAAGTGGCGAAGAGGAAAAAGGGAGGAGCAGTCCTGGTGCCTATGTTCCGGTCGGGCGCACCAGCGTTTTTTGACTCCGGAACCGGCGTACGTAAGAGCCACCGATCGGAGCAGCACCACTATGGATTCTGTGGCAGCTGCATGTGGGACAGGCACAGGCACCAGTAAGGCCCAGGTAAGACGGTATGGAGAACTATCCTGGTTACTTTTGTGCCCCTCTCACAAATGTTTTTTTCCCCCTTGGTGGCTGGGGCCTGTCTGGGCACATGGGGTTAACTGCTGTTCCACCTGTGCACCTGTGGTGAGTCCGTTAGGAGGAAGCTTTGGCTTAATTAGATGCTGGTGTTTTCTCTTTTGTCTTTTTTTTTCTGGCAGGCTAAGAGCTCTAAACCAGCTATTAAAAAGAGATGTCCCTCTTGTAAAACAAAGTTGCTTGAGGGTTGGAAGAAGACTTTATGCCGGATTTGCATTGACTCCTTAGTCAAGGAAGAGGCTTCGTCTGCGTGCAGCGACATAATCGCATCTGTTAAGAGCTAGATGCTACTATACAAGCTTTTCGCTCTTCTCTTGTAACACCAGCATTAAGTCAGGCAACTACCTCAGACCCCTCTCAGGACTCACACTTAACCCCAACGGTAGAGGCTGAGGCTGGCCCGACTACCCAAAGGGGGCATTCCCCCTCACACTCTGGAGAAGAAGAGGAAGAGGCAGATGCACCTTCAAGATGCAAACTGTCCTTGGAACAAGTAGACAGTCTGGTGAAAGCAATATATGCAACATTGGGAATGGAGGAAGAAAAAAGAGTTATCGCTGCACGATAGAATGTTTGAAGGGCTTAGTGAAGCAACAGGTCGCACTTTCCCTGTACATTCGGTAATCTCGGAGACCATTAAGAAAGAATGGGCTGACCCAGAGAGAAAACCCTTTCCCAAGAGCTCACAAGAGACGTTTCCTATTTAATGATAATCCTGAGTCACTTTGGAATAAAGTCCCGAAGTTGGATGCAGCTTTTTCCCAAATATCCAGATCAACAGATCTGGCATTTGAGGACATGGGTACTTTGAAGGATCCTATGGATAAGAAGGGGGATCAACAACTTAAAAAAGCCTGGCAGTCCATTATAGGTAATCTTAAGCCTGCTATGGCTATGACCTGTGTCTCCAGAAATATGGAGTTCTGGCTGAATCGGCTAAAAGCACATATAGCCGATTCACCCAAACAGGAGATTCTAGATTCCTTCCCAACCCTTACAGCAGCTGTAGCATATATTTCTGACGCCTCTGCAGATTCAATAAGAATGTCAGCTAGATCAGGGGCCCTGACCATTTCAGCTAGGAGAGCTTTATGGCTGAAAACATGGCCTGGGGACGCATCTTGGGAGATCAGCTATTTGGTCCCGAGTTAGAGTCTATTTTGGTTAGAACAGCTGATAAGAAGAAATCATTTCCTGTTAAAAAGAAAAAGCCGGTTAGGCCGTTTTTTCGACCTCAAAAAGATCAGGAAAAGAGTAACAGGCCCCAAGAAAAAAGAAAGAATTGGGCGGCGCAAAGAGGAAAAGGCAGAGGGAATGTCCTTTTCAATCCTCCTACGCCGGCAAATAAAACACAATGACTTGGTGGCGCCTGTGGGAGGAAGGCTTCAAAAGTTCCTTCCTCTTTGGGCAAACATAACAAAAAACCCTTTTATTTTGGATTTGATAGCCCAGGGATACAAGATTGAGCTGTTGGACCTTCCTCCAGAGTGGTACTGTGTAACAAACCTGCCAAAGGACACAACAAAAGCCCTAGCTATGAAGAACCTGTTAGGGGATCTGATAAAACAGGGTGTTGTGGTTCAGGTGCCTCCGGAGGAAGATTACCAGGGGTTCTATTCCCATATCTTTCTGATAAAGAAAACGTCAGGAAGCTTTCGGCTCATCCTCAATTTAAAACCGTTAAACAGGTCAGTCCAATGCAGGTGATTCCGTATGGACTCCATCTTTTCGGTAAGAAATCTCTTAGTCAGGGGATGCTTTATGGCATCAATTGACTTAAGTGATGCGTACCTGCATGTACCTATAGCCGCTCAGTCCCAGAGATACCTGAGGCTGGCAGTAAATATGGGGAGGGAGGCATCTTCAATTCAGGGCCCTCCCGTTTGGTCTATCTTCCGCCCCTCGTATATTTACCAAAATTATGGCAGAAGCCCTAGCTCCCCTCCAGCTACAAGGGATTGCGGTCGTCCCTTACCTGGACGACCTCCTTTTCTTTGCCCCATCAAGGGAAAAGTTACAGGAGGATTTGATCAAAGCTCGCAATCATCTGGAGGCCTTAGGTTGGATTGTAAACATCCAAAAATCAAATTTCAATCCAGCACAAAGAGTCCAATTTCTGGGGTATCTGATGGACTCAGTGGATCAAAAGATCTTTCTTCCAGAAGAGAAGAAAATAAAGCTATTGCATGCAGTATTCAGCTTTCAGACGAACCTGGAGGTATCAGTCAGGATTATGTCAGTGCTGGAAACCTTGACCTCAACTATGCTGGCCATTCAATGGGCCAGACTCCATTTCAGACCCCTTCAGAATTTTCTCTTAAGAATCTGGGATCACAGTCCAGAAACTTTAGACTCAAAGGTAAAGCTTCCCACCAGGGTAAAAAGGACCCTTTGGTGGTGGAGAGATCAGGCAGTGCTGTCAAGGGGTCTACTCTGGTCCTTCCCAACAGAGAGAAGGATAACGACAGACGCCAGCAGTTGGGGATGGGGAGCACACTGGGGTCAAGACATAGCTCAGGGAGTTTGGTCCCCAGTGGAAGCAGGAAGGTCATCAAATTGGAGGGAGTTAAAGGCAGTCGCTCTAGCCTTGGTTGCCTTCTCTCCAAACCTTCAGGGGTCCCATGTGCAGATACTGTCAGACAACGCCACCACGGTGGCATACCTGAACAAACAAGGAGGCACAAGTAGCAGGACTCTTCTATTTCTATCTTCAGAGATCCTAGAATGGGCAGAGAGGCATCTACTTTCCCTGTCAGCAGTACATCTCAAGGGCACGCTAAATGGAGTAGCAGACTTCTTGAGCAGACAAGATTCAGGAGGCAGAGTGGAGTCTGAATCCAGAAATATTCACTCTAATCGCCCAGACGTGGGGGTGCCCGCAGGTGGATCTTTTTGCATCAAGAGAAAATGCTCAGCTCCCTCAGTTCTTCTCTCTGCACCGAGACAACGGATCTATAGGGATAGATGCCCTGGCACATCCTTGGAAGTTTCAGATGGGTTATGCCTTCCCCCCCCCCTTTCAGCTAATTCCTTTTAGTATTGAGGAAGATTCAAAAGGAAAAGGTGTCGGTAAACTTGATCACCCCGTACTGGCCAAAAAGGGCCTGGTTTTCCTCCATTCTACTAATGTCAGTCAAGCCAGTTTGGCGGCTTCCCCTCAGACAGGACTTGCTACTTCAAGGTCCAGTGTATCATCCGGATATAACAAGACTAAGTCTCGCTGCTTGGTATCTGAGGAGCAGCTGTTAAAAAACAAATGTTTGTCAGAACCTCTAGTATCCACTTTGCTTGCTAGTAGAAAGAAGGTGACTAGAGATATCTACGCTAAAGTTTGGAAGATCTACAACTCTTGGTGTCGCTCGGCAAACCGAAATTTAGAAGACATTGTGTCGGTTCTGGAATTTCTGCAGAATGGGGTAGACAAAGGGCTGGCAATTAGCACTCTTAAAGTACAAGTGGCTGCCCTAGGAGTATACCTGGATCAACCTATTTCCTCAGTTCCGTTGGTCACAAGATACTTTTTTTTTTTTAATTGGAAAAACCAACTTTATTAAGAAAATATATGCTTGGTACATAAAATAATATATGCCAACATGGCAAAATCAGTAATACATACATGAACACCTTAAATTATCCACATAATATAGGGTGAAATATCCACCGGACATGAAGCCAGTACACCATAAAGAAGAAGGGGGAAGAAAAAACAAAAAAGAAAAAAGAAAGGGGGGAGAGGAGAGAAGAAAATAAGAGATGAACATAACAATGTTTCAAGTACATGTTTCACCATCTTCTAACCATCTGCTCCAGACCTGCTCGTATTTATGTGGGCATCCTCTATGTATATAAATCAGCTTCTTATATGGGAGAGTGTCATTAATTTCTTTTTTCCAGCACTGTATTGTAGGGGGTAGGGCCTGCATCCAATTACGGGCTATCGCTTTTCTCGCCAAGAATAGTGTTTCATGTAGAAAGGTACGGAGGGGTTTGTCAGTGTCTAATTCAGGTAGCAGACCGAGTAGACACATCTTAGGGTCTAGAGTAGCCGGAGAGCCCATCTGATCGTGTAGGAAGCGTATCACTTGTATCCAGTATGCTTGGATAGTTGGGCAGGACCATATGAGGTGATAGAAAGAGCCTGGGGTGTGGTCACATAAACGGCAACCTGGATTATACATGGGTTTGAAACGAGCTAACCTCTGAGGAGTCAAATATGTCCTATGTATAATATACAATTGTGTTAGGCGGTCCGACAGTTTAGGGGAGACTTTTTTCACGTCTTCCAAGATCTCATCCCAGTCCTCATCCTCAATCATTCCAACGTCCACCTCCCATCTAGTCTTAGCACCATAGGCCAAGGCTGTGGAGTCTGGAAGACGGATGGCGGAGTAAAGGGTGGAGATTAGTTTGGCAGGCTCAGCACCTGTGATCGTGTCAACTATGGAGGGGACTGTAAGGGATGGGTTAGAACTAGCAAACTAAGTTTGTATAGCATGGCGGAGTTGTAAGTACCTGAAAAGGAGGTGATTGGGAAGTGAGAATTCGTCTTTTAACATTTGGAATGTTTTAAGTCCCGTAGTGGTCATGATCTGGTGTATATACAAGATCCCGTTACGTATCCAAACCGCAGGGTCTGGGATAGACAACAGCTCAGGCAGGCGTGCGTTGAACCAAAGGGGGGTGTGGGAGTGAACCTGTGGAGTCCCGAGTTTCTGAAGTGCCAACCACCACACCCTCCGATGATGTGTCAACATGCCTGCTTTGTGTTGGGGGGTATGCCCTGTCGATGGGGCCCTAAGGACTGACTGAAGTGGGGTGTGAGCTGGGTTATCAGGGTGTTCACAGTAGTAGTTGGTATCTTGGTAGCTCGCTCTTGTCAAAATGATAGAAATGGGACAGTTGGGAGGCAAGATAATAGTCCTGAAAATCTGGAAGAGCAACTCCTCCCAATGTCACTGGGTTCTTGAGTATTCTCCAAGATAATTTGTGTCTGCTGTGTCCCCATATAAACAAATTAAGAATAGACTCAATTGTTTAGAAAAATTTTTGTGGTATATATAGGGGAGCGTGCCACACCAGATAAAGTATTTTTGGGAGAAGTATCATTTTGACTAGGCTGATGCGTTCCATGACACCCAGGGGTAATCGAGCCCAATTTTGTGTCTTAGTCTTGATCAGAGTGTACAGGGGTTCAATATTCAAGAGTGTGTAGTCTGTAAGTAATCTAGTAACTTGCACTCCGAGGTACTTAATTACAGAGACCCTTGGGAGCGTCAGAGGGGGGGATGTGAGTGAGGGGGGGGGAAATGGTCAATCGGGAGGATCTGGGATTTGGACCAATTAATACTTAGGCCTGAGTGACTACCAATATGCTCTATGGAGTGGAGGGCTGCAATGAGGGAGGGACCAGAGTCGGCCAAGTAGAGGAGCGTATCGTCTGCGTACATCCCAATCTTTTCTTCCAGATTCCCTATCTTGAGGCCTCTGATATTAGTGTCCGCATGAACCATGATGGCCAACGGCTCCACAGCCAATGCATACAGCATGGGGGGAGAGGGGGCAGCCTTGTCGGGTCCCTCTCTCCAGTGGGAATTGATCAGAGAGCCAGCCATTTACGAGCACCTTGGCCTTCGGGGACTGATACAGGAGTTGAACCCAGCGAATAAAATTGGGGCCAAGTCCAAATCTCGAGAGGCACTCCCATAGGTAGTTCCACTCCACTGAGTCGAAAGCCTTGGCGGCGTCTAGAGCCACCACGACCCTCGAGCCAACTTCATCGTGGGAGCCCTGGAGATTCATAAATAGCCGGCGAATATTCATAGCAGTGTTCTTCCCTGGCATGAAGCCTGTCTGATCAGGGTGAATCAGGGAAAGAATGACCTGATTAAGGCGGGAGGCTAGAATCTTGGCAAGTATTTTAATGTCGACCTGTAGTAAGGAGATGGGTCTATATGATTCCGGGTATTTGGGGTCCTTACCAGGCTTAGGGATTACTACAATTTGTCTTCTCTCATAGAGGGGGGTAGGATTCCCGTATCAAATATGGATTTATATAGATCATGAAGTTTAGGGGTTAAAATTTCAGAGTAGGTGGCGTAAAATTCAAGTGGTAAGCCGTCTGACCCTGGAGCCTTAGATGTAGCCAGACAGGAGATAGCCTCAGAGATATTTTCCCTAGTAATGGGAGCTTCTAGGAGTTCACGTTGTACATCAGTCAATCTAGGGAATTTAATTCTCTCTAAGTAGTCTTTGGTATCTTGGAGTGTGAGTGACCCGGGAGGTGTAAAGTGCGTGATAAAATCTTGCAAATTCCTCCGCTACTTGTTGGGGATCAGTGATGTCGTTCCCCCGGGGGTCGGTCAACGACACCACCACCGGGGGACGCGAATCTAAGTGAGCAAGATATGCCAGCAGTTTGCCCGATCTTTCTCCATATTCAAATATCCTTTGCCTACAGAAAAAGATGCGTTGCTTGGCCTTCTCAATATGCAATTGGGAGACCTGTCGCGTCTGAATCTTGAGATTGTTGGCAGTGCTAGGTGAGGGGTCCCGGTGGAACGCCCCCCTCCAGCACCTGTAAGTGTTCTGTAGCCTGTTGGACAATGAGTTGCGATGATCGCTTAAGTCTGTTAATACGTGTGGAGAGCAGGGAACGAGCGTGGAGCTTAAACGTCTCCCACACTATATCATGTGTGGCAGACTCCCTATTGGCTGTAAAATAGTATTGCAGTTCCGTGGGGATGTCATCCTGGTCCTGCAGGGCAGTCAGCCAAAACTGGTTTAACCGCCAAACAGGAGCAGGGGAGGCCTTCAGAAGCTGGATCGTAATCCAGTAAGGTGCGTGATCCGATAGTATTCTCGGAGCAAAGCCTGCGTCTTCCAGTTTAGGCGTCAGGGTCTGTGAAATTATAATAAAATCAATTTGTGACATTGTGTTTTGGCTGGCTGAGAAACATGAAAAGACTTTAGAGTGTGGGTGCTTGTGATGCCAAGTGTCTACAAGAGCGAAGTCAGTCAGTAATCGGTGCAGTCTGGTATGGGCCGGCGGGTCTAGGGGGAGGTCCGGTGTGCCCATTCGGTCTAGAGTGGGAATGAGGGTCATATTAAAGTCCCCCATCCACACCGCCGGTACAGAGGTGTATTGTGCCATAAAGGCTAGGCCCTCCTTTATCACAAGTGAGTTGTATGGGGGGGGGGGATATAGCAGGCTAGTATCAGGATAGGGGATCCATTAATAGCGGCATGTATAAATACATATCTGCCCTGCTGGTCCGTCTGGAGCAGTATTAGGTCAAACGGAACCCTTTTGGCGATCAGGACTGATACACCTCTAGAGTAAGAGGTGTGGGTGGCGTGATATGCCCACCCAATCCAAGGTTTTTTGAGAGAGGATTGTAGGTGGCCCGTAATGTGGGTCTCAACTAGCGTAATAATGTCGGCCTGTTGGGACTTAAGGAATGTCAGGGCGGCTGTGCGCTTAATCTTATTACGCAAGCCTCTAACATTCCATGTTAGGAACTTCAGAGAACTCATGGCGGTAAAAGGGTGTATATGGTGAACCACAGCTGGACCAGGACCGGCAGAGCAGACATAGCCACATCAGACAGCATAAAACACAGCGATAACCAATAATGACAGTGCATGTATGATAATAACATAGTACCTTTAGCATAAGTAAGCAGTTGCAAAAATGGTGTGAGAAAAATAACAACCACAACATTTTCCCTCCCTCCCAGTCCAATGCCTCCCAAACTTGGCATGGACATAATATCCCGTAACCAGGTATCAACAGGGGACATCCAACGTTTAGGACCCGTTGGAGGCAAGGGACTTAATTTCAAAGGAGCATAGATACCCATGAGGAAAGGAAAAAAAACAAAAGGGAAAAAAAACAGTCAAACAAATGTGGAATGAAAAGATTCACAGAAACACTAGGGGGGCGACTTCTTCTCTGAGAAGTGCATGGCGTATAGGGGCCGCAAAAGTGCAGCGCCATTACAGCTGTGCAGGGGGGAGGCTCCGCTTGCCATCAGGTTGATGAATAAAGTAAGTTAACAGAGTCATTAGTATCGTTCAATCTACTGATCTCTACAGGCATCTCGCATGTAAAGGGGAAACGGGGATCACGAGTCAATGAATAGGAGGGGGGGGGGGGCAAAGTACTCACAGCTTATAAGTAAGGTGGTATATTCAGTCTTGACGATCCCTCTGGTCTATCCAAGCGGATGCTAATTCAGGGTCTTCAAAAAAGTGGGTTCGGCCCTCACACTCGACACGGAGCTTTGTAGGGTACAGCATAGCGTATTTGAGGTGCAGCACTCGGAGCCGTCATTTAACATCATGAAATTTGGATCTTTGTCGTTGTACCTCATTGGAAAAGTCCGGCAACACGGCCACATGTGTGTTGGTATGGGGGATACTCCCCTTCTCTCTGGTCAAGCGGAGGATCTTGTCGCGGTCCCTAAAGTTGAGGAACTTCGCTATCAGGTTACGCGGTGGAGCCCCTGAAGGAGGAGGACGGGCAGGGATTCGATGAGCCCTTTCCACCGCAAACATTACCGAGAATACATCTCTGCCAAAGGTGGATGTTAGGAGGTTTTCAAGGAAACTTGCCGCGTCGTTGCCCTCGGCATTCTCAGGGAGGCCGATAAATCGGAGATTACATCTCCGGAGGCGATTCTCCATGTCGTCCTGTTTTGCACTGATCTGCTGAAGTTGACGGCGGACCTCGTCAGTAGTATGTTGGAGGGGGTGCAATATATCTTCCGCTCTACTAATACGGGTCTCTGTCTCTGCCATGCGGTCATGCAGGGTAGAGAGGTCTTGTCGGATAAGAGACACATCGATTTTGACTTCTTCGATTTTGGTGGTGAGCGTGGTCTGACATAGGGCAATAGCATCAAGTACTTTGTGTCTGCCGTAGATTGTTCCGTGTCTGGAGAGGGACCGGCGGAGCCCTTAGCCTGTTGGTCTTCCTCAAGGCGACGGTACTTGGCAAGTTTGTCAGTAGTCTCGGAAGCCTTTTTTGTTGGAGACATGGTCCAGAAGTGGTCAGGGGAGTCCCGGGGTGTACTAATATGGTCGCTGCTTATAGGGCCGAGTTCTCGATGATCCCCTCCTGCCGCAGTTTACGAGTGGCCCAATAGGGACTATAAGTTGCAGATGAGTGTGGGAGCAGGTGGTTGTAGCAAGGAGAAATCGGGCTCAGGGGGATCAAGTAGTCTTGCAGCACTTGCACAGGCTCACTATGGGTGAAGTAAGATGGTCGCCTGTCCAGGGACCAGGCCCAAAGCTGCACACGTCTCACTGGTTGTCACTGAAGGAGAGGGTACTACATTAGCTGTTGAAGAAGCTCTTGTGGTCAGGGCAGGCAGATATCAGTCTCTGGGGAGCTGGGCAGGCCAGGGAAACTTGTAAGGCAGTCTCTGTGTGTAGCAAGATGGCCGCCGCTCCAGGGACCAGGCCGGAGCCTCAGACCATCCCACCAACTGCTGCAGGGTGTAAAAACGTTGTGGCAGTGTCCAGAGGCCGTCCGGTGGCCAAGGCAGGGAGAGAGCAGTCTCAGGGGAGCAAGGTGTAGCAGGGAGATGTGAAGGAGCCGCCGACGGGTGTAGTAAAATGGCTGCCGCTCCGAGATGTAGGCCGAAGCCGCGGTCTTTCCTACAGGCAGCCCCAGAGCGGTGAGATCCGGCGATCGTGGCCGCGGATGGCGCCCAAAACGGCTAAATAGCTCCAGGGGCCAGGCAGAGGAGATGGCAGGCCTGTTGGGATGCAGATTCTAGACAGGATCGTAAGGATGGAAGCAGGATGGTGTTGCAGGAGTATGGACAAGCGGAGCACTCACTGCAAGCGTCCTACTCCATTCCTTTCCAGGCCACGCCCCGGTCACAAGATACTTTAGGTCACTTACTAGATCCAGACCAGTTCCCACTAAACACTTTCCAAGATGGGACTTGACAGTGGTCTTACAAGTACTCATAAAAGATCCTTTTGAACCGTTACAGTCAATCTCTTTAAAGAATTTAACTCTGAAGACGGTATTCTTAGTTGCAGTTACGTCTGCGAGAAGAATTGGAGAAATTCATGCTCTTTCAGTTAAAGAGCCCTTTATGTTGATTTACCCAGACAGGATGGTGCTTAGAACAGATCCAGGGTTTTTACCAAAAGTGGCATCAGTCCATAACGGGTCGCAGGAAATCATCCTGCCTACTTTTTGTTCAGATCCTTCAGGAAGTAAGGAAGAAATTTTTCATAACTTAGATGTAAGAAGAACTTTATTACATTACTTAGAAAAAACAAGGGACTTCAGGTCTTCGGACTCTTTTATTTGTTTTGTTTTCTGGCAACAGAAAGGGAAGGCAAGCCTCAAAGGTAGGGATGAGCTTCGTGTTCGAGTCGAACCCGTGTTCGACCCGAGCATTGGCTGTTCGGTCGTTCGCCGAATTGCGAACGATATGGGCCATTCGCGCCAAATTCGTGTGGCGCGTCACTTCCCATAATTCACTGCGGCATCGCAGTGCATTGCTTGCTGATGATTGGCCAAGCATGCACTATGACCCGCATGCTTGGCCAATCACAGCGCCGCCTGAACAGAGAGCCGTAATTGGCCAAAGCCAAGGAGGCTCAAGGGATTTAGTACACGCCCCACACTATATAAGGCCGCCTACACGGCGGCCCTGTGCAGTGTGTTCCGGTGTGCTTAGAGAGAGAGACAGTGTCATTTCATTTGAGTTAGCTAGATTAGACAGGACAGTCAGTCAGTTAGCTGCACTTAAAGTGTATTGTGTGTGTATATATATATGCATCCCAGGTGTTGCGTATGTATATATGCGTATGTATATATGTATATATATATATATATATATATATATATATATATATATATATATATATATATATATATATATATATATATATTATATCACTGTATTCAGTTTAGCTAGATCCGTTCCTATCTTCTAGACTATTTACATTTAGTGCAGTGCGTCCTGCTCAGTGTTCAGCTAGATCCGTTCCTGTTATCTTCCTACTGACAGGCAGGCTTGTCTTGTTACAGTATATAAAGCTACCTGAAGAAAATTACTGGTGTTCTTTTGATCCTATTAGTACCACGGTCAGGCAGCTAGACTATATACAGTTAGTGCAGTGCGTCCTGCTCAGTGTTGAGCTAAACCTACAAGTTAGTGGGGTGCGTCCACCTCCACAGTGTTCAGCTAAAGCTACCTGTAGAAGGTTGGTGGTGTTCTCATACTACAGGCAGGCAGTTGATTTTGCTAGCTGCAGTATATATATATATATATATATATATATATATATATATATATATATATATATATATATATATATATATATATATATATATATATATATATATATATATATATATATATCTCTATCCCAGCTTAGTGCAGCTACAGGCCATTAGTATGTCTGTGTCTAGTGCTGGTCGTGGAGACGGTGCATCCTCATGAGCACGTGGCCATGGGACACGCTTGGCATTTTTTTCGGCAGCTGGCCGTGTTGAGCCGCCGCAACATGCGGAAGACTTGGTCGAGTGGATGACCAAGCCGTCCTCATCCTCCTCATCCTCTCTCACCCATGCCCAGGGTGCTTTGTCTGGCAAAGCAGCGGCCTCCTCCCTCGGCTCAATGTCATCAGTGACTCCTTCCCTAGCTCCACAATGTCCTCCTGAGGAGTCCCTCGAACTGTTTGACCACAGTGTTGGGTACATGCTCCAGGAGGATGCCCAGCGTTTGGAAGGCTCTGATGATGATACTGAGCTCGATGAAGGCAGTAACATGAGCACGGACAGAAGGGGTGCCCAAGAAGGACAGCAATCTGGCAGTCATGCTCCCCCTGCTGTAGCATACTGCCAGGTTTGCTCCAGTGATGAGGAGGGAGGGGATGATGAGGTCACTGACTCAACGTGGGTGCCTGATAGGAGAGAGGAGGAGGAGGAGGAGGCTGCACATCACCAACGAGGCAGGATGCCCCCCAGGGGCCAGCCTAAGGGCAGTACATTGACTGCATCACATGTGAAGGGGCTGCAGTCTCTGCGCGTTATTCAAAAAGTACTTTGGTGTGGGCCTTTTTTGAGACGAGTGCATCAGTTCGCACCGCTGCTATTTGCAACATATGTCTCAAGCGTATCTCACCTGGCCAAAACATCTCCCGCTTGGGTACCACATGCTTGACCAGACATATGTTGACCTGCCATGCAGTTCGTTGGCAAGTGCATCTAAAAGACCCACACCAAAGAACAAAGAGGACCTCTCCTTGCTCCTCATCAGCTGAGATTTCCAACCCCACTAGACCTTCAGTCCTCTCTGAGACCTGCACTGAGAGGAATGAAGGTGTAGAATTAGGTGTGTCACAGCCAAGTACTTTTGGGCAATCTGCTTTTGGTACACCAACGTCAGATTGTACCAGGCAAATTTCCCTGCCCCAGCTGCTGCACCGCCGAAAGAAGTTTGCTCCCAGCCATCCACATGCCCAGCGGTTGAATGCTAGCTACCCAAACGCCACTTTTTCTCACGGAAGGCGATTCCGGCTCTCTACCGGCATGTGGAAGGCAATGTCCATGCCTCACTGGACAGGGCGGTCAGCGGTAAGGTGCATATTACCGCTGACTCATAGTCCAGCAGGCATGGACAGGGACGTTACCTAAGTTTCACGGCGCATTGGGTGACTCTGCTGGCAGCTGGGAAGGATGCAGGACAAGGTGCAGTAGTGTTGGAGGTTTTTCCGCCACCACGCCTCCAAAATGCTAATGATTGTGACACACCTCTCTCCTCCACCCCCTCCTCTTCTTCTTCCTCCATGGCCTCTTCCTCGGAACCAGCGGTGCTCCGTAGTCGTTCAAGGGGCTACGCAAGTACGCAGGCCAAAAGATGCCATGCGGTGCTTGAGCTGGTGTGCTTGGGGGACAGGAGCCACACTGGGGCAGAGGTTCTGTCAGCTCTGCAGGGGCAGGTTCAGAGGTGGTTGACGCCACGCCAACTTAAGGCAGGAATGGTGGTTTGCGACAATGGCACCAACCTCCTCTCTGCCCTCCGACAGGGACAAATGACCCATGTGCCCTGTTTGACTCACGTCCTTAACTTGGTGGTGCAGCGGTTCTTGGGCAGGTACCTGGGCTTACAGGATGTCCTGAGGCAGGCCAGGAAAGTCTGTGTGCATTTCCGCTGGTCATATAATGCCAGTGCTCGGCTGACGGACCTCCAAAAGGAGTTTAACCTGCCCAAGAACCGCCTAATCTGTGACATGCCCACCAGGTGGAACTCAACGTTGGCCATGCTGCAGCGGCTGCACACGCAGCAGAGGGCAATCAATGAGTACCTGTGCGACTATGGCACCAGGACAGGGTCAGGGGAGCTTGGTTTTTTTTTTCCCACGCCAGTGGGCCATGATCAGGGATGCATGCACTGTCCTGTCACCATTTGAGGAGGCCACGAGGATGGTGAGCAGTGACAGTGCATGCATCAGTGACACTGTCCCCCTTGTCCACCTGTTGGAGCACACGCTGCGTGGAATAATGGACAGGGCACTTGAGGCAGAACAGAGGCAGGAAGAGGAGGACTTCCTTAGCTCTCAAGGCCCCCTCTATACAGACAGTGTTCCTGCGTGCCCGCCGATCACACAGGAAGAGGAGGAGGAGGAGGAGGAGGAGGAAGAGGAAGATTGTGTCAGTATGGAGGTGGAGCCTGGCACTCAGCATCAGCAGCAGTCTTTAAGGGATCAGTCCCAAGAAACACATGGACTTGTACGTGGCTGGGAGGAGGTGGCTGCGGACCATGTCGTCCTTAGTGACCCAGAGGACTCCGGACCGAATGCCTCAGCAAACCTACGCTGCATGGCCTCTCTGATCCTGCAAAGCCTGCGTAAGGATCCTCGTATTCGTGGTGTCAAGGAGAAGGACCAATACTGGCTGGCAACCCTCCTTGATCCACGTTACAAGGGTAAGGTTGCGGACCTTATCTTGCCATCGCAGAGGATGAAACATCTTCGGGAGGCCTTGCAGAAAGGTCTGTGCAACGCCTTCCCAGAGACTGGGAGGTTACAAACTCCTGTTTCTGGACAACGTGTTGCTGAGGCTTCGGTCAGTCAAAGGAGCGGTGGAGAAGGTGGCCGTCTGACCGATGCGTTCAGACAATTTTTTGGTCCTCAGCCCCAAGGTATGATCGGTTCCAGCAACCATCGCCAGCGTCTGTCTTACATGGTGCAGGAATACCTAGGGGCAAGATCAGACTTGGACACCTTTCCCACCGAAAATCCTCTGGGTTACTTGAGGATGGATCACTGGCCAGAGCTTGCACAGTATGCAATTGAGCTACTGGCCTGTCCTGCATCCAGCGTTCTTTCGGAACGCACATTCAGTGCTGCTGGAGGCGTGGTAACCGATCACAGGGTGCGTCTGTCCACCGACTCGGTCGATCGACTGACCTTCATAAAAATGAATCAGTCTTGGATCACCACCAGCTACCAAGCACCTGATGCTGATGTAACCGAATAATTTTTTTTGAAATCTCAGATCCCTTCAAAGACTGCCTATGCTGATGCTGAGTGACTATCCCTGAGTAATTATCCTCTTCCTCAATCATCACGCTGATAGCTTGTAAGAACATTTTTGGTTCTGGGCGCCACCACCAGTGCCTAAGGCACAATTTTTCAGCCCCTGTCTAACAGGGGCGTGTAATTACAATTTTTGATGTAATACTTTGCAGCAGGGCTCGTTCCTGCATTCCAACTAGAGTGTCTTTGAGGGGTTGCAGTGTTGTGGCACCAGTGCCCAAGGCCCAATTTTTCTGCTCCTGTCTAACAGGGTCGTGTAATTACAATTTTTGATGCAATACTTTGGTATTGGTATTTGGATGGTTAATTACTATTGCGACAACACATCATCAGTAGGGTAAAACTAACCTGTCTCACGACGGTCTAACCACAGCTCACGTTCCTGCGTTCCAACTAGAGTGTCTGTGAGGGGTTGCAGTGTTGTGGCACCAGCACCAGTGCCTAAGGCTAAATTTTTCAGCTCCTGTTCAACCGGGGCATGTAATTACAATTCTTGATCTAATATTTCATAGCAGGGCCCTGTGAGGGCTTACAGTGTTGTGGCCACAGCAACACCTAAGGCCCAAATTTCTGCTGAGTATATAGGGCAGGACCCTACTTTCAAACATCTAACTTACAAATGACTCCCACTTGCAAACGGAAGGAGACAACAGGAAGTGAGATGAAATCTACCCCTAGGAAGGGAAATTCTCTCCTGTAAGAGTTAATATGGGAAAAAAAATTCTCCTTTCCACTGATGCTTTCCAATTCTTGTTCCACAAAAAAACCCAAATTTTCAAAAAACATTTTTCATTGGGACAAAAAGTGAGGTGAAATCTGAAGAGGAGGAAAGACAGCAGAACAAATATCACAGGGGTGATGACCCTTCCCTATGTTTTCCAAAAAGCTTAAAGATTTTTTGGCTGGAGCTAAACACGTTAAAAATGTACCCGTTCAAAATTACAAACAGATTCTACTTAACAACAAACCTACAGTCCCTGTCTTGTTTGCACCGCCTGTATACTGCTGTTCAGAGTATATAGCGACTGGTGGCCCCACACCTTTCCTTTATTTTAATTTGGGTGCGGGGTTCCCCTTAATATCCATACAAGACCCAAAGGGCCTGGTAATGGACTGGGGGGTACCCATGCCGTTTGTCTCACTGATTTTCATCCATATTGCCATGACCCGACATTACATTAAACCCGCAAGCAGTTTTAAATGAGATTTTTTCCTTTTAAAAATGACATTTGGCGCAGGGACTGTTCTAAACACGGGAAACACGCGTCACTTTACAGGCATACTATAGACACCCCCCAGGTACGATATTTAAAGGAATATTTCACATTTTTTTTTTTTTGTTTTTTTTTTGTTTTTTTTTACTTTAAGCATCATTAAAATCACTGCTCCCGAAAAAACGGCCGTTTTTAAAAGTTTTTTTTGCATTGATACATGTCCTCTGGGGTAGGACCCGGGTCCCCAAACCCTTTTTAGGACAATACCATGCAAATTAGCCTTTAAAATGAGCACTTTTGATTTTGAACGTTCGAGTCCCATAGATGTCAGTGGGGTTCTAACGTTCGTGCAAACTTTCGGTCCGTTCGCAGGTTCTGGTGCGAACCGAACCGGGGGGGTGTTCGGCTCATCCCTACTCAAAGGGGTCAATTGCCAGATGGTTAAGATTGGCTATTTCAGAAGCTTATGTCCAGTCGGGTTTGTCTCCTCCTCAGGGAGTACGAGCACACTCTACTAGAGCTTTAGCCACTACATGGGCAGAAAAAGCTGGTGCCACCCCAGACCAAATTTGTAAGGCGGCTATGTGGTCAAGTTATCTTACGTTTGTCCGTCACTACAGATTGGATCTTCTGTCAGCTGGTGATCAGGCGTTTGGCAGAAAGGTCCTGCAGGCTGCTGTCCCTCCCTAGTTGGTAAGTCTCGATTATCCTCTCATGTGCTGTCCTGAAAGACGGGGGAAAATTCAAGTTAGACTTACTGGTAACTTGTTTTCCAAGAGTCTTTTAAAATGTGGTGGAGTTTGTGTTTCCTGTTTCCTAGTGGGTGGAGCCACTCTCTCATGTGCTGTCCTGAAAGACTCTTGGAAAACAAGTTACCGGTAAGTATAACTTGAATTTTTTTAATGGTTTTTCATCGTTTGCCATCATTTTTGAGATTTTTAATGTCAACAAAAATAGGGCACCTTTTTAAAAATGCTTATAAACGAAAACGCGGCTAAACGTCGGTACCACGTTTAGCTGCGTTTGATGTCTGAAACGTGTTAATCTTCTGCGTTGAACCCATTTTTTGGCTTCCAAAGAAACACTGTTAAACACAACTGCAAAAAAAAAAAAGGCAATACACGAGACTGTGTACATGGTCACATAGGATAACATTAGATGAGTTCAGGGGCAGTTGAAAAAAGCGTTCAACTGCCTCTGAACGTGTGTTTAACAGCGTCCCGTGTACATGGGGCCTAACAAGTGCACAGCCCTCAGAGCTGATAAACATTAGCCAGGCTATTTATTTATTTATTTTTATCAACATTCCTCAGCACTGGGAGAGAGCAACAATGTAACGTAACATTTTGTTCGTGTTTGTTTTTTTTTATTTTTTTTATTTTTTTTACATAGTAGGTGAGGTTGAAAAAAGACACAAGTCCAACCTATGTGTGTGATTGTATGTCAGTATTCTATTGTATACCACTGTATGTTGCGGTTGTTCAGGTGCTTATCTAATAGTTCTTTGAAACTATCGATTCCCCCCGCTGAAACCACCTCCTGTGGAAGGGAATTCCACATCCTTGCCACTCGTATGCCCCGTACACACGGTCGGATTTTCCGATGGAAAATGTCCGATCGGAGCGTGTTGTCGGAAATTCCATGGGCGCCATCGGACATTTTCCATCGGATTTTCTGACACACAAAGTTGGACAGCAGGAGATAAAATTTTCAGACAACAAAATCCGATCGCGTCAATTCCGACCGTGTGTGGCCTGCTCCAACGCACAAAGTGCCACGCATGCTCAGAAGAAATTCCGAGACGGGACAGCTCGTTCTGGTAAACTTAGCGTTCGCAATGGATACAGCATTTTCGTCACGCTGCAATGTTCAAAATGGTTTAATACAGCGCACTCTCTTCTTCTTTATAATGTGACAAGAATTAAGTAGTTTTGCTGCTCATATTCACACACACTTCTCACAAACTTTTTTATTTGTGTTTTTTTAGTGGGATTCCCTGAATATATTGTTATTAGTTGTCACATCTGACAGTTTTTTTATATTTTTTTTTGTTTTTTTGGATATTAAGCCTTTTTTTTTTTTTATTTAATGTTTGGATTTTTTCCAAGGCTGATCTTTGTTCAATGTTATATTTATTTTTACTCCAGAATATTTTTGTGTGTTTTGTGTGTCAAGTTACCCCAACACCATTGATATCTTGTATTATTTAATCTCCAGGAGATTGTTTGGTGTTGGTGTCCCTTGTTCATTTCACATTGTATATTTGAAATGTACCTGAATCCTCACAAACCAACTGTCATTTTTGAAGTAAAACACATAGAGTATAATTCAAAACAAAAATCCTTTATTAAGGGATCAGAACCAAACAAAGAGGAAGGCAACACTGGATCAACAGGAGAAATTAGTGAAGCCTGGGACCCCCACGGCAGACATCAATTCTTCAACATCAAAATTGGTGGCCTGACGAGTCCATATGTAAGGGAGGGCAGTCTGGTCCAGAATTCGCATAGATCCAGATAGCAGCAGATGACATCTGTGTCCCCAGGCTGTGGTACCACAAGAGGCTGCGTTTTTTTGACGACCAGACTGAACCCAGAGCAATCACTGTCTGGTCTTCCTTTCACGCTTCCTTCCCGGCTGTGGCTGTGCAGTTGGAGATGTGGCAGGAGGACTGGGAGGACCTGGAGGAGGACTGGGGGGATCTGGAGGAGAGGGAGGGGGAGGAGGAGGACCTGCAGGAGGAGGAGGACCATCGCGAAGGTGTGTCTGAGGTGTAATTTGGCCCCTCATACTTTTCTCCAGAGCCTCCGATATGAGGGCCTCACACATTACTTTTTGGCCCTTCTCCATCCTCTGCATTTTATATGCAATGAAGGCAGCAATGTTCTCCTCCATGGTGTGGGGTGCTCCCAGGACCTCTGTAGCCCTCCAAAAGAATCCTATAGCAGCCTCCTCTAGGGCACCCCTCCTACTGCCACTTTGTTTTCAGGGGGGGTGGAGGGACCTGCAGATCAGCCAGCCGGCTCAGCCCGGCCACCTCCTGGCTGAGACTTCCCTGTGTATGAAAAAGGGACATGGTTTTAGTTGTTGCATCATCAATCACAATCATAAATTAGTACTCCCAACTAACATCTAGTTAACATCATTGATTGGACAAGCAGAAATCTTTAGAGGAATGCTATACCTGGCTCAATCTGGGCTCCTCCACATGTGGCCTGGAAGGCCCAGGTTGGGCGTCAGCAGCCTCAGCCGGGGAGGAAGGAAGCATGGAAGGAAGACTGGAGAGGGATGACCTGGGTTCAGTCTGGCCTGCCAGAAAATGCAGCCTGTCATAGTACAACATCCTGGGGACATAGATGTCATCCGCTGCTCCGGATCTCTGTGAATCCAGGACTTTCTTGCGCTCCCTCAGATATGTACTCCTCAGGCAACCAATTAATATCTTTAAATAGGTGATGTCTGCCGTGGGGATCACCTGCTTCACAATTTCACACAATTGCACCAGTGCTGCCTTCCTCTTTGCTTGGTTCTTATAATGGGGGTGGTTAATCTCCCACAGACAGGGCAGCTCCCTTAGCATCTCTATGAATACTGACATGAAGTCATTATCTTTGAGTAGCATATCCATGTTCACTGCAAGACACAACACAAGACAAAGCCTAATGTCAGACAAAACTCTCCTAATCTTGTTACAATATAGGCGTCAATCTAGAACCAGTATAGGCACAAGTTTGTCTCTTACCTTCGTTCTTACGATCGGTGCGTCCAATGCTCCTTCCTCCGCTCACAGATCGTACTTAATGCGCACGCGTGTTACGCTTTATACACACTGCGCATGCGTGTAACTCCGCCCGCCCCTGATGTTCTTTCTAGTCTATTCCCCGCCCCTTTTCGCTCGGCGCAGTGGGTGAAAAGCATGATGGCGGATTTAGAGCAGGTGTGTGCTAATTATAACAACGAGGAGGAGGAGGAGGAGGAAAGCCCGGATCCAGGCACGTCCCGATCCAGAAGGAGACGTTTTAAGGCCACAAATATGTCCTTTGGGGAGATGTTGGAGATGGTCGACATCATGAGGAATATAAAATTATACAATACAGCGCTCGCAAATCTATATAATCCGTGATCTCAAAATAGAAAAGCTATGTTGCAGCTGCAGAGTTTAAGTACTGTACTTTAGTGATATATAACCAGGTGAACTGCGCTGGCAACTATATGTAGATGAAAATAAACAAATTAAAAACTTAAATAGTGAAT
This sequence comes from Lithobates clamitans, assembly GCA_037952925.1. NCBI lineage: Eukaryota > Metazoa > Chordata > Amphibia > Anura > Ranidae > Lithobates > Lithobates clamitans. The sequence goes on from JBBGZY010000884.1 coordinate 1,827,848, forward strand.
ATAAAGTGACACGTTATAGTGAATATAAAGGTGTCAGAGAACTGGGCATGCACCCCGCGTAACTAACCCAACAATTTATGAGAATACGCTGGGCTGTGCTACCAGAACTACAAAACCTTCCATATAAATGTGATAAATCAATTTGTGTGCATAATGACAAAATGAGCAAGAAGACAATGGGAGCGTGAAAAAATGCACAACATCCTGTCCACGTCCGTCTGATTTGTTACCAGTGACATCACTACCTGGTGGTGGAACGCACGCCGGAGAGCGGCGAACCGACCAAATATCCGAATGCCTGCTTTGCTTACTGGTCCCGTGAGTAGCGCATTTATGCGCAGGTAACCCTTGGTATTTTAGGGTTTTATGCTATATGCTTCTCTTTTCTCCTTCGGTGGAACGTGTGCTTTGTGGTTTCTTCCAAGCAATTTCTATTTCGGTACATCACTAGCCCTGTTTGATTCTAAGGATGAGAAAGCTGGAAGTCCGCCCATTGCTTCTCCTATGAAGGGGGTTTTCAACCATCAGCTACGTTTTCTCCCTATTGTTGACGTTTCATGATTTTATTAATTCATCTGGCATTTCCTGAGGGGATCGTTTTATATATTTTTTTGAGAGTATATTTATTTATTTTTCCTGTTTACACTGGTGTTATGATAAATCGCTATTTCTGTTATTTCATTTTATAGATGCACTTACCCAATATGCCTATCAATCTGTTTATATTAGAGTGAAGGTCCTCCACTTAGTGCATTTTTTCACGCTCCCATTGTCTTCTTGCTCATTTTGTCATTATGCACACAAATTGATTTATCACATTTATATGGAAGGTTTTGTAGTTCTGGTAGCACAGCCCAGCGTATTCTCATAAATTGTTGGGTTAGTTACGCGGGGTGCATGCCCAGTTCTCTGACACCTTTATATTCACTATAACGTGTCACTTTATATTCACTATTTAAGTTTTTAATTTGTTTATTTTCATCTACATATAGTTGCCAGCGCAGTTCACCTGGTTATATAGACATGAGGAAGTCCGACTATGACGGAAAATATGGGCCTTACCCCCACCCCAACATCCGAAAGGCCAAAATCATTGCTAAAGTGATCAAAAGCCTTCACAGGAATTTCGGGGTACGGAGATCTAAAGATCAGCTCAGGAAGCGGTAGTAGGACCTGAAGTTGAGAGAGCCAGAGCAGTACCGAAAGATCCGGAGAGTGCTGCAAAAAAGTAAGTAGTTGTGCTGTGTTCCTATTCTTTCTGTCTTTATTCCGTTCGTTCTGCTCCATATGCTTTTATTGTAACGTTTAAAACGGCAACTCTAATGTTCATGGGCCCATTATTCGTTCGTATCCAACATTTTTCTTTCGGCCTCTAGAACACCATTGTTTAGGTCATATGCATTTTCACACATTTTTTTTGGGCCTACTTGGATGCCAAATATTTGTTTGTGTAGATGGGTTTGTTACTAGAATGAAATGCCAACTAGATTGTGTGTAAGGAGAGGACACTGAGCAGCTGTTTTCACATCTGGACACTGGAGCACTAGTGTGGGACCCCAGAACACCATTTTTATTAGGGGGGCCACACAGGTGCTCAAGTGTATACTATAGGGGGGGCTACATCTGTGAAGCTTGTACCAAACAGGTAAAGTATTGCAGCTTGACAAAGGCCAATAAAAAATATACATCTTGGAACTCTGCTAAAATAGACAATTGTACCCCACTTCCAAGCAATGTTTACTATTTCTAGTTCTGCCATCAAATATCTGTGTGCTAATTATACCATTTTTGTTTTACATAGGGGAGAAAAGACTCGGAGGACACCCCTCATCCGAGGAGACCACAGACCCCCCACCTATGGAAGAAGGTGAAATACCCCCAAACGAAGCTGAGCAGGAGGAAGAAGAAGATGTGGTGGAGATTGGCACCACAACAGGTGAGTGTCTGCGACCACAGGCTCAGGTAAAGGAGATGGATGGTGGCAGATTTTTGAGACCTATTTTATTTCTTTTTATCTCTTTTTAGGTGATCGTGATGTGAGGGATGGAGAACGCTTTACTTCTGAAAGTGCCCAGATCCTAATCGGGGAGATCATGGGGTGTAATGCCGAACTGCAAAACATCCAGCAAAAAATCCATGATGTTATTAAAAAAAATAATAACATCATTGATGTTTTGGGGCGAATTTAAACCCCACAAAATCACTTTTTGTATTGTGGTTCAAGATTTTAAAATTTTTTGCAATGTTTAGAAAAGCCAAATTTGGAGGATGCACACAGTGTGCCAACATGTGCTATCTGCCATCACGGGAGATCAATGGACGCGTTTTGGGGGTGCAACCCCTTCCTCAATTATAACGTCGCGTTGAGGAAGGGCTTGCTCCCCCAAAACACGTCCCTTGATCCCCCCCTGATGGCAGATAGCACATGTTGACATTCGTAAATTGGTGTGCATCTTCCAAATTTGGCTTTTCCAGGGGTGATTTCCCCCCATCTGAATGCTATATCAAACCCAGTTCCTAAATACTGATGTCTGATATAGCCTTCAGGTTTTACCTAATGTGAACTTTGTAAGTTCAAGTTTTTGGCTTTCTTGTTGGTTTTACACAGGCCTGTTTTATCTGAAATGGATATTTCGATTTTTGATAATGCTACTGCAAAAATTGTTATACAACAAACATGTTGGTTTGTTTTAAAAACCTTTGGTAAATGCACATGTGATTGTGCAGGTATAAAAAAGTGGCTTACTCAAGAATGTGTGGATTATTGTCTCAACACTACAACACTTTTGGGGTGATGTAATAGCTGTTTTATGCAAAAATGGGGGTTATTTCCTAAGGGCAAATCCACTTTGCACTACAAGTGCAGGTTCAGTGCAGTTGCAAGTGCACTTGTAGTGAAATGTGTTTTTGCATTTAGTAAATAACAGCCAACAGTGCTTTGTATAAGGTTACCCAATCACGACATTTTCTGCACTCAAAACATTTCTGTCAGGTTCAGCTAAAACAAACACAAGCAGTAAATGTCCACCAAGAATTTTTGTTTTTTTTATTATAAAAAGGCTTCACATATTGTCTGGCATATTGATAGCCCCCCTACCCGCAAAGAACTCCAGGTATCGTAACCGGACATCACGGGCACTCAGGGAGGGCAAGCCAGGACGGCCACTTTCAAGCGCCGTCAGTGTTGTTGGATGTAGGATTCCGGCCTCAGGCCCAACTGAGCCAGCATAATTGGCAGAATGTTTTTTTAAAAAATTATGGAGAACACAGCACACCAGTATTATATGGTTCAGTTTATACTCCGCCATATGGATGGGTGTCAGAAATAGTCGGAACCGGCTGGATAGGATTCCAAATGTGATCTCCACCACACTTCGGGCTCTGGCCAGCCGGTAATTAAAAACCCTCTGTTCCGGGGTGAGGGTCCTCATCGGGAATGGCCGCATCAGGTGGTCCCCCAGCGCAAACTCTTCATCAGCAACGAACACAAATGGGAGACCTTCCACATTGTCCTGTGGAGCTGGCAAGTCCAAGCTGCCATTCTGGAGACGCCTGTAGAACTCCGTCTGGGCGATGACTCCACCATCGGACATCCGGCCATTCTTCCCCACGTCCACATACAGAAAGTCGTAATTAGCCGACACCACCGCCAACATCACTATACTATTAAACCCCTTGTAATTATAATAGTACGACCCCGAGTTAGGTGGTGGGACGATGTGGACGTGTTTCCCATCAATTGCCCCTCTGCAGTTAGGAAAGTCCCACCGCTGGGCAAAGTGGGAGGCCACAGTCTGCCATTCCTGTGGCGTGGAAGGAAACTGTTGAGGAAAAAACAAACATTACTATTTTTTCACAGAAACATGGCAAGCAGATTAGACACAAACATTCTGGGGCAACCTCCAGATAGCATTTATTAAGGGGAATTTAACAAGGCCAAAGTATAAGGTACACCTATCATATCCCCCCTCCCCCCCTCTCATGGGCCATTTCTAACATTATAGGGGGGGGGGAACTCTTGGACAGGTAACCCTCTTCACTTCATTGAGAGATGAATGCCTAAATACAGGGTATTACTTGGAACAGCCCCTCCTTAGTTACACTATTGGCAGACCACTGGACAGGTAAGAAGTGTCATAATACAAAGATATAAATGCACACTGTACACATTTGAGGACATTTGGACATTCTGCTATTACCTATCAAGATAATAATAGGATACAAAAACTTTAAACAGTACCATTGGAAAGTATACAGGCAGGCCCTTGCACTACATGCTTTGGTGAATTCATTCATAAATCTGAGCACTAAAGAGGTGGGTATAGTGTGTATGGGTTTGGCAAAGTCAGCAGATAGATGATTGAGGATAGAGAATTGGGATCAGCTGACTTAGCAGTTGGGGGAGGGAGGGTTACTAAAAATTATTTGGGGACACCACAAAAAAAAGCCTCTGCCACTCTGCCTGAATTTAAATCAAAAATAACATTTCCAAACATTTTAGGGGGTGTTTGGGGTAAAGCACTACTATGGAGCTGATGAAATACATTGTTACGTGACTACATGAGGTGAATATAGGGCAGGAGACACCATGCTGGGAAGGTTATTGAAGGGCAAATATGTATGAAGGACATAAAATAATAATTACATAAAAATCCAGCATGCATGAGGACAAAGGGGACATTCACTGCATATTACAATCATGGTAATTAGGGAATGAGGAAAGAAATACAATATATTATCAAACATTCAATACAATAAAATGTGATATAAAAGGATAAAAATCTTACCTTCGTATACTCCTTCTGAAGGACCTGTATGATGGCAGAACAGGTCTCTGGGATAATGATCCCCAGAGCCTGGGGGGAGATGCCTGTCGAGAACTTGAGGTCCTGCAGGCTTCTCCCTGTGGCCAAATACCGCAAGGTAGCGACCAACCTCTGCTCCGGAGTGATGGCTTGCCTCATGCAGGTATCCTGCCTGCTGATATAGGGGGTCAGCGAAGCCAACAAACGGTGAAACACGGAGTCCGTCATCCTGAGAAAGTTCCTGAAATCATCAGGATTATTCTCACGGATCTCACGGAGCAAAGGCATATGACAGAACTGGTCACGCTGAAGCAACCAATTCTTGGTCCATGAACTCCTCCCCACCCTGTTCTTGGACTGGACTTGTGTCAAGGTCAGGACCCCAACACCAAGCCCCCGCACAGCACGAACTCTACGAGGAGTACGCATACGAAACATGGCTAGAAAATGGTCGGCTGCTCAGAACGAAGTAACAGAACGCACTGAAGAACAGCAAGGCCTGTGAAGAGCGACCTGAAAAACAGCAGCGAGCAGGCAAGATCACACAGAAAACTCTGATACGAATTGACTGCACGCACTGAAGAGCAGATACAAACCCACAAGCACAAACTGAACGGCAGAAAACGATCTGAAAGCCACGAGTCTGAAAAAGCGCGAATCGTCTCTCACCAAACTTTTACTAACACGAGATTAGCAAAAGGAGCCCAAAGGGTGCCGCGCTTGGTTCTGAACCGGCCTTTTCTAGTCTCGTCGTACGTGGTGTACGTGACCGCGTGGTTGCCGATCGGAAATTCCGACAACTTTGTGCGACCGTGTGTAGGCAAAACAAGTTTGAGCCAACATCCGTCTGAAAAAATCCTAGGATTTTGTTGTCGGAATGTCCGAACAAAGTCCGACCGTGTGTACGCCCTAGTACAGTAAAGAACCCGTTTAACGTTAAATCTAATTTTAATGAGTGGCCACATGTCCTTTTAAACTCCCTTCCGCGGAAAAATGTTATCCATATTGTGGGGTCACCAGTATGGTATGTTATAAGTTGCAATCTTATCCCCCTCTCAAGCGTCTTCTCCAGAGAGAATAAGCTCAGTGCTTGTAACCTTTCTTCAACTAATATCCTCCAGTCCCTTTTATTAGTTGTGTTGCCATTCTCTGTAGGGCTGCAAGTTAACTAACTATTATTTTCATAATCGATTAGTTGGTCAATTTATTGTTTTGATTAATCGGTTAATAACCTTAAAGCGGGGTTTCACTGTCTCCACATAATTTTTATTTTTGGCAAACTGACAATGTATAGTATATTTTAACATTGAACTTGTTCTGTTTTTCCACTTTACTGCTCTGTTTTCTGCATTAAAAAAACGTAAATCTTTATTTTTTAGCCGGGTTTCATCTTGCCTGTGGGCATGTGAAGCCCACAGGCATCCTCTTCCGGCATACGGTGCTGCTGATAGACCAGCATGCACCGCCCGTTCTAGCCCCGATCTCGCGCATGCTCAGTACACAGATCGGATCGCCGTCAAGAGCTCAGGTTGCCATCACAACGGGCGTCGTCGTAGGAAATCGCGCGAGATTTCACGGCGGCTCTCCGCACTGACTCCTTAGATGAATGACACGAGATCCCAGGAGACAGTGCACCGCAAATAGGAAATGACTAAAATACCAGCAAAGTCCCCGCCCACAGCCGCAGGGACAGAACAAAGGAAAGCACGTATATCGCAAGGTAGGGAAAAAAAAAAAAAGGTCCATATAGCACTCAGTGCTATCTATACAAGCCACTGATATCAAGTATAAAAAACAGGTGAAGATCTGCTTTAATGCGTGCTGTATAATTTAGTTAATATGTAAGGTATAAATTGCCTTTTTTTTAACTTAAATATCAATCGCTATGCAGTGGCAAATATAAATAACCAACTATATGGTTTGGGAGCAAAATATCTAAACCACTGAGAATAACAGACAGATGTACTGTATATACTATTAGAGGAGATATATACTGTATATACTGTGTAGGTTGAATCTGGTAAATATCAGACTCAGATCAAATTTTATTTTTTTTTTGTTATCTGTTTTGCAGATTTTCAAACAGAACTGTAATATATTATCTGCTGGCCATACAAAAACAATGTTTTCTTTAAAAAAAAAAAAAAATTCATTTTGAGAACGTTTGTTTGATTTTCTAATCGTTAGTTGGGTCAAATTGACGTTTGTTTTCAACCACAGTGATGGGAAAATTAAATAATAGAAAACTTCTTGGTCAAAGGAATTTTCACACAGTGTATGCGGTTTTCATTCAGAAATTACATTCATTTTAATACAGAATGTTAAAAGCAAGTGAAAATTTTAAACAACATTCTTTCATTCAGCGAATGTACAAAGATTTTTCGTATGAATATTATCGCCTGAAAATTGATCCGTGTGGCCAGCATAAGGCTCGGTACACACCTATGCAGTTTGCTTTTGATCTGTTTCTACACTGCTTTTTGCTGTGCGTTTGGATTTTTTCGCTTGCGATTTTGCTGCAATTTGTGTTTTTTTTTTTTTTTTTTTTTTTTTTTCTTGCATTTTTTTTTGCAATTTGTTGGGCAGAATAAAAAACACAAATTGCTGCAAAAACGCATTACATGCTTTTCTGCAGCTTCTCCATTTAAGTAAATTTTAACCAAAAAAGCACAGTTTTGCGTTTTGAAAAAATTCCTTGACCCCTTTCAAATATGCAGCGGCTGAAAAAAGCATAGATGTGAACATGTCTCTTAGGAAACCACGTTAAGTGAACTGTCGTGTGTTTCTGCCAAAAGCACCAAGCAACACATAGGTATGAACCAGGCCTAAGACGATTAGTAACATAATGGGGTTATGATGATCCGCACAATGGCTGTGTCTAATCACAGCCATCATAATGTAAACAGAGGGGGAGGGGTGGCACCTGACAGGAGATTGCGCCACCATGTGACCGCGCAATGGCGCAATCTCAATCTGTCTGTGCCCCCCAGGGACAGGAGAGGTGTACAACACAGGAGGGGTCTGTGATTGGCCATCCTGATCACATGACGACTGTGTCCAATCACAGTCGTCATGTAATGTAAATAGAGAGCGGTTGTAACTGCTCATCTCTTCCTCTCCTCACACAGAGCCTGTCAGTGAGGAGAGGAAGAGAGATCTGTGCTGCAGCCGGGAGATCAGTGAGTTTTATAGCTGTTTGTCTGCTGTTTAGCCACTGATCACCCAGCCAGTGCCCCCAAAACGGCGGGCACATCTGTCTGCCAACAGCGGGCACATCTGCCCACCAACATGATGAAAAGATCGTACAGCGGAGGGAAGGCTCTCCAAATACTCCAGAGTATGTCGGACGAGAGTAGCGGGGAACTCTCTCCGTCAGACTCGGATAGCGACTATGAGCCAGTGGAAAGCAGTGGCTCTGAGATGGAAACCGAGGAAAATAGAATCCTAACAAGGAGAATCAGAAGAAATGAGCAGGCGCAGACATCCACCAGCAGCGCAGCACTCCAGGGCATCCACCAGCAGGCATCCACCAGCAGCGTAGCACTCCGGGATAGGCAAGCATCCACCAGCAGTTCTGCAACCTTCCTAGAGGATAGGCCAGATGCTAGCAACGGAGCATCCCATCAACGAGGCAGTGCCCATACTAGCCTCCCAGATGTTCTACTGTATCCAACATGGCTGCCCGATACGTCAGTAGAACCTGTAATTCCCCCTTTTACAACCCAGCCAGGCCCTCAAGACGGAAAATGTAACCCCACTTTATTATATTCATTTATTTTTTACCAATGATCTCCTAACCTACATTGTGGAGCAATGTAATCTATACGCCAGCCAACATATAGTCAACATTCCAAGTTCTTCATATGCCCGTCCTTTTTGTTTGGAAACCCCTCACCGTGGAAGAATTTAAAATTTTTCCTTGGCCTAACCCTCAACATGGGGCTGACAAAAAAAAATGAACTCCATTCCTACTGGTCTACTCAACCTATCCACCACATGCCGGTCTATTCGTCATTGATGCCCAGAACCTGTTATGAGATGATTATGAGATTTTTACACTTCAATAACCATGCCCAATGCCTCCCTTGAAATCATCCCAGTTACGATAAATTATTCAAAATTCGGCCCCTAATCAATTTTTTTTGCACCAGCTTCAAGCAGATGTTTACCCCTGATATAAATATGTGTGTAGATAAATCCGTAGTACACTTCACCGGAAGACTTGGAATAAAGCAATACCTCCCCAGTAAAAGAGCCAGACGTGGGGTAAAATTTTATAAGGTGTGTGACAGGGCCACGGGTTACACATATGACTTTATAATTTGAGGGAAAAGACAGACAGCTAAACCCCCCTGGATGCCCTAACTACATGGGAACAAGTGGCAAAATTGTCTGGCAGCTGATCCAACCATTGCTTGGGAAAGGTTACCACCTATACGTAGACCATTTCTACACTAGTCTCCCACTTTTCCGCCACTTGTACCAAATGAACACTGTGTTCTACTGTGTCTACATCCTTTCCACAATGCATGATGACTCCTTGGTGGAACTGCAGAGAAGAAGAGGCCCCAGCCAGAAGCCATAATGTGTGCATGAGTACAACTTATACATGGGGAGGGGGGGGGGGGTCATGGGGTAGATATGAACAACCAGATGATGCAACCCTACTTGGCCACCAGGAGATCACTGTTTTGGTACAAGAAAGTCGCCATTTATTTGATGCAACTAGCCCTGTTCAATTCATGTAATCTGAAATTCCAAGAAGACGTTGTCGCAGCCCTTCTCTACCCCATGGCCAAGCCCCTCAACTAATTCGCTCCCATTCATTAGCCAGACTCCATGAAAGGCACTTTCCCGAAAACCTCCCTTTTACTCAAACAGGTCACAAACCCCCCAAAACATGGTGTGTTTGTTCAAGTAGAGGAATTCGCCGTGACACCCGATACTAATGTCCCTCCCAGCCAGGCCTCTCTATTGGAACGTGCTTTCGGAGCTATCATACTTCACTACACTATTAGTAAAGTGAAGATGATTTTTTTTTCCAGTTTCCACTATCTGCCATTTCTATGAATCACCCGGACTGTTAACGACTATGCCTCTGCCAAACATGTTTCTGCCTTCAAAACGTTAATTGACCTCGGCCTGACAATTGACCATGCTTTTTGCCTGCCTCCTGAACTGATCATTTGCCCTGCCACTGTACAGAACAGGGGTCTCACACATGTGAGGGGCTCCAGGAAATGTTTTCTGAGTGGAGAAAACATTTTTCTCCGGGTTTTTAGTTTTCTCAGATTAGGGTCTGGAGACTCGGAGGCTTCGTAGAGATTTGGGTGGGAAGAAGCCTCTACCCCTGTCCTCAGGTCTTACCTGACCAAGGCCCAATGTACAAAGTGCTGCCTGCTGCTACCTGAACTGGCCATGCCTTTGCCTGCTACCTGAACTGGGCATGCCTTTTGCCTGCCACCTGAACTGGGCATGCCTTTTGCCTGCCACCTGAACTGGCCATGCCTTTTTGCCTGCCACCTGAACTGGCCATGCCTTTTTGCCTGCCACCTGAACTGGCCATGCCTTTTTGCCTGCCACCTGAACTGGCCATGCCTTTTTGCCTGCCACCTGAACTGGCCATGCCTTTTTGCCTGCCACCTGAACTGGCCATGCCTTTTTGCCTGCCACCTGAACTGGCCATGCCTTTTTGCCTGCCACCTGAACTGGCCATGCCTTTTTGCCTGCCACCTGAACTACCTGCTAAACCTTGGACTGTACTGAACCATGTTCATACTTTTCCATATCTGTCTGCTGCCTGGACAATTCCTGGACATTTCCTTTGGCTGTCTGGATAAATGCTTTTGACTGCTCTGGAATGATATTCCTGCCTGCTAAAACCACAGGTGAGCCTTTCTTTATCGTACATCACGGAACACAGAGCAGCATAATGACTAATTGGGTTTTACGCTACCTTTTAGGTGATTGGACACTGGTAACCAATAGTAAGACGGTTCCTCCCATATAACCCCTCCTATACAGGAAGTACCTCAGTTTTTTTGCCAGTGTTTTGAAGGTGATGGTGTTGAATGGTCCCTGCATCCCGAAGTTTTTCTACAGATATGTCAACACTGGGGGACCCCAGATGTGGATCTGCTGGCATCCAGATTCAATGCCAAACTGGACAGGTTTGTATCCAGAACCAAGGATCCGCTTGCTGTCGGGATAGACGCGTTAGTATAGTAGTTCCTTGGATTCAGTATTCTCCTGATATATGCTTGCCCTCCGATCCAAATTCTGCCGCACTTGCTACGCAGAATACAGGAAGAACGAAAGCCAGTGATCCTAGTGGCCTCGGAGATCCTGATACTCGGAGATTGTGAAATTGGCAGTGGGGGACCCATTGGTCCTTCTGTGCCATCCAGACCTGTTGTCTCAGGGACCCATATTCCATCCTTCTTTATGGTTGCTAAATTTGATGGCATGGCTATTGAGACCAGAATATTGAAGGACCGTGGTGTCATGGGTTCAGTCTTGTCTACTGTGATAAATGCTAGAAAGTCAGTTTCTAGAGCTATCTATTATAGAGTCTGGAAGTCATACATTTCTTGGTGTGAAAAAAGGAAATGGAACCCTCGTAGGTATACGATTGGAAGAGTTCTGGCCTTTCTTCAAGCAGGAGTAGACTTGAAGCTGGCTTTAGGGACAATTAAAGGACAGATTTCGGCCTTATCGTTTTTTTTCCAAAGACCAATTGCATCCCATTCTTTTGTACGTACCTTTTGTTAAGGGATTAACACACCTAAGGCCGCCGGTTAAGTCGCCTTTATGTCCCTGGGATCTAAATTTGGTCCTGTCTGCTTTACAGTGTCAACCTTTTGAACCTATTGGGCATATCCCGTTTGTCCTATTAACCAGGAAATTGGTCTTTTTGGTGGCTATAACTTCAGCTAGGAGGGTATCAGAATTAGCCGCCCTTTCTTGCAAAGAACCTTTTTTGATTCAGGACAGAGTGGTCATGCGCCCTCGTCCAGATTTTTTACCTAAAGTAGTTTCCAAATTTCATTTGAATCGGGACATCATTCTACCTTCCTTTTTTCCAAACCCAAACACTAGGGAGGAAAGGTCACTTACTCGCTCGATGTGGTGAGGGTGATCAAGGTTTATTTAAAGATGTCGGCTTCTTTTTGGAAAACTGACTGCCTTTTTGTCCTAAAAACGGACAGCCGGCAACAAGTTCCAGGTGGATTTGCCAGACTATTATCCAGGAGTATGGATTAAGGCACAAGGTTCCACCTTCGGATTTAAAAGCACACTCCACTAGAGCAGGGCTCGACAAACCCCGGGCGCCAGGTCGCATTTGCGACTAGAATTGGCGACCTGGCGCCTGGGGCGGTACAGCTGGGGGTATCCTGTCTCCTGCAGACTCCGACCCCCCCGTGCGATCGCACCGGCCGGTAATTGAGGCCGCGGCTTTGCGGCCTTCTTCGGTCCTTCTGGAATCTGGCGCCATCTTGTGGTGGCCGTTGGTATTACAACCAGCAATGCTAATGCAATGCTAATTTAGGCAGCGCTGCGATACCTGCCTGTTTTCACTACCCGCCCATCTCCTTCCCAAAGTGGAGAAGAGAAGAAAGTGAGTGTGGGGATAGCTTTTTTTTTTTTTTTTTTTTTTCGTAATAGCTTTTATTTTTATTTATTTATATTTTTAAAGTAAAAACTGTTTATTTTATTTTTTTTTCTTAATTAAAATTAATTTATTTGTTATCTCCCTGCTTGGCCCCTTTTCCCACAGGCTGTCTGATCAGGTTCGCCTGTCCGTTTTTCAGGCGGACCTGATCGGACCCTTAAAGCGCTTTCACACGAGCCGCAGGGGGGGTCGGCGGTAAAGCGGCGCTATTTTTAGCGCTGCTTTACCGTCGTTTTAGTGGCGCTATTCGGCCGCTAGCGGGGCAGTTTTTCTGTGTAAATTTAAGATTAGTTATTTTTTTATATTGAAAATAAAGCTTTGTCGGTCGTTTAAAAAAAACCTGGCTCCTAACTTTTTTAGCTGGCTCCTAGATTCCAAGCAAATTTGTCAAGCCCTGCACTAGAGGGGTTAGTGCATCATGGGCAGTACGCCAACAGGTGTCTATGGCTCAGGTTTGCAAAGCGGCCGCTTGGTCTTCAGTTCATTTGTTCACCAGGTTTTACCAGGTGGATGTTAGATCTCAGAAGGAGGCAGTTTTTGGCCACAGCATGTCGTGGACAGCTTTAAAAGTCTCTGGCCCGTTGGGCTTAGGGATATGGTGTCCCCCCCCCCTCAGGTGCATTGCTTTCGGACATCCCAATTAGTCATTATTCTGCTCTGTGTCCCGTGATGTACGATAAAGAAAAATGGATTTTTAAATACAGCTTACCCGTAAAATCCTTTTCGTGAAGTACATCACGTGACACAGAGGTCCCTCCCCTCTTTTCTGGGATCGTCATTGCTTGCTACAAAACTGAGGTACTTCCTGTATAGGAGGGGTTATATGGGAGGAACCGTCTTACTATTGGTTGCCAGTGTCCAATCACCTAAAGGTAGCGTATAACCCAATTAGTCATTATTATGCTGCTCTGCGTCCCGTGATGTACTTAAAGAGAAGGATTATACAGGTAAGCTGTATTCCATTTTTTTTTTACCCTTTGCTCAGCATAATGTATTTTGGAGTGTAATTCTTGGTGTGTACATGCTATGTGTTAGAAGCCTGGAGGTGCTACTTGCATGTTGGGCCTCTGTATGTGGCCAGGTAGTGGAAAAGTCTCACACATGGGGTATCGCCATACTCAGGATGAGTAGCAGAATGTATTTTGGGGTGTCATTTTGGCTATGTACATGCTATGTGTTAGAAAGATCTTCTAAATTGACAACTTTGTGAGAAAAAATGTTAGGTTTTCATTTTCTTTCCACATTTTCCAAAAACTTTTGGAAAGAAATTACATGTTCAAAAGACTCATTATGCCTCATAGAATATACATGGGGGTGTTTTCTTTCCAAAATGGGGTCATTTTGTAGGTAATTCTATTGTCCTGGTACTCCAGGGCCTTCAAAAATGTGATGGGTACTCAGGAAATGAAATGTGTAATTTATGCCTTTTAGAACACCTGATGATGCTACATGGATGTTGGGCCTCTGTATGGGGCCAGGCTGTGGAAAAGTCTCACACATGGGGTATCGCCATACTCAGGACGAATAGCAGAATGTATTTTGTGGTGTAATTGCAATTTTGCATGCACCGTGTGAGAAATAACTTGTAAAGATGACAATTTAGTGAAGAAAAAAAAAGATATAGATAGAGAGATATAGAGAGAGAGATCATCTCTCTTAATTTTCCAAAGCACTGTGGGGAAAAATTTGCAACTTCAAAAAAATCACCGTGCCTCTTACTAAATACCTCAGACTGTCTTCTTTCCAAAAAGGGGTCATTTGGGGGGTTATTGAACTGTCCTGACATTTTAGGGCCTCAAGAAATGAGAGAGGCCATCAATGCATTAGGATTGATACATTTTCAATAATGCGTAGCATGTCTTATAGACTCTAATGCCACGTACACACGGTCGGACTTTTCGTCTACAAAAGTCCGACAGCCTGTCCGACAGCCTGTTCGACAGCCTGTCCGACGGACTTTTGGTGGACTTGCGGCAGACTTTCTTATGAATGGACTTGCCTACATACGATCACACAAAAGTCCGGATTTGTACGTGATGACGTACACCGGACTAAAATAAGGAAGTTTTATAGCCAGTAGCCAATAGCTGCCCTAGTGTGGGTTCTTGCCCGTCGGACTAGCACACAGACGAGCGGATTTCTGGGTCCAGCGTAGTTACGACGTAAAGATTTGAAGCATGTTTCAAATCTAAAGTCCGTCAGATTTGCGGCTGAGAGAGTCCGCTAAAAGTCCGGGGAAGCCCACACACGATCGGATTGTCAGCCAGCTTTAGTCCGTTGGCGTCCGTCGGACTTTTGTAGACGGAAAGTCCGACCGTGTGTACGCGGCATAACTTTCACACAAACCAATGATCATACACTTACCAGGATTTTCTTAACCAAAGACATGTAGTAGAATACATTTTGGCCTAAATTTTCGTCAACATTAGATTATTTTTTTTTTTTTTTTGGTTTCTTTTAAAAGAGAAAGTAGAATTTTTTTTTTTTTTTTTTTTTTTCAAAATATTTGCTCTTTTTTCGCTTATCACAAAAAAAAATGAAGTGGTGACTACCACCAAAAGAAAGCTCTATTTGTGTAAACAAAATAATAAAAAAATAATTTGGGTACAGTGTAGCATGACTGAGTTAATTGTCATTCAAAGTGAGAGAGCACTGAAAGCTGAAAATTGGTCTGGGAAGGAAGCGGGTGAAAATGACCAGTATTGAGGTGGTTAAACTAAAATTGGCCCTTTTTTATAGTACAAAAAGAGCAGATAATCGCTACTGTAAGGGGTTCATTTTTTTTTTTTTTTTTACTGTGGAACAATGAAAGTAATAAAATATTTTACTATATCTATTATACACACACACACCCAGAAGTAGGATATATGTGCATAATAACTAGAGGTCGACCGATATGAGTTTTTCTCTGGCCGATGCCGATATTTAGAAATCGCGGTGGCCGATATGTGATGCCGTTTTTTTTGGGCCGATATATTAGGCCGATTTTTTTTTTTTTTTTTTTTTTTTTAATTTATTTATTTTTTTTTCCTTCATCTCATAAAATCTAACAGTTAGACCCCTTTCACAATGGGGCGTTTTTCAGGCGGTTTTGAGCTAAAAAATAGCGCCTGTAAAGTGCCTGTCAAACGGCTCCCCTGCAGTCTCAGTGTGAAAGCCCGAGTGCTTTCACACTGAGGCGATGCGCTGGCAGGATGTTAAAAAAAAGTCCTGCAAGCAGCATCTTTGGAGCGGTGTATACCACCACTCCTGCCCATTGAAATGAATGCGCACCGCTGCCGAAGCGCCTGCAAAGCGTTTCGGCAGCGGCGCTTCAGGGGTGCATTTAACCCCTTCCTCGGCTGCTAGCTGGGTTATAAGCGCCCTGCTAGCAGCCGAATAGCGCTGCTAAAATGATGGTAAAGAGCTGCTAAAACTAGCAGCGTTTTACAGTCAACGCATGCCCGCTCCAGAGTGTGAGCAACCTTCAGTGATACAGAAAATTTTTTACATTTAAACATTTATTAAACAAAAGAAACCTCCAATCAGTTCACTTGTATGTAGAATTTAGATTAAAAAAAAACACCTCTCTTAAATATTAAATACACAAAAACAGGTAATCAAATCTGGATGAAAAAAAAAAATGGGCTAAATTTACTGCTTAGTTTTTTTTTATTTTTTAAATTTATTAGTGTATTTAAAAAAAAAAAATTGCATTTGAAAGACCGCTGCGCAAATACCGTGTGACATAAAATATTGCAACAACCGCTATTTTATTCCCTAGGGTCTCTACTAAAAAAAATATCTGTAATGTTTGGGGGTTCTAAGTGATTTTCTAGCAGAAAATACAGGATTTTTACTTGTAAGCAACAAATGTCAGAAAAGATTTAGTCTTCAAATGGTTAAACTGAGAGCTTCAACACACAGAGCTTAGTCCATTCATAAGTGTAAACATTGTATCCTTCAGGTTCTTTTTATCAGATTTGGCAGGCTGCCCAGAGGAGGGAGAAGTCTCTTCACAGTTTTCAGGCAACTTGTATTGACTTCTATTACAGAAGTCTTTTGCAAGTCATGCTGAAGCTGTATCTGCTTTTTTTATCAGCTCAATCGGCCAATGCCGATTAAGTAAAAAACACCAAATATTGGCCAATATATCTGTCGACCTCTAATAATAACTAGGAGTCAGACATGCAGCTATATAAAGGGTGATGTAAAATATTAATATCACCCTTCATATAGCTTCATATTAAAGTAGTACTAAAAGCTGAGACTTTTTCATGGATCTGATCATTTTAAATATAATGCACAATATTGGCACTTTTTACTTTAGATGTAATTGTAATCCCTTCTTTTACCTCCAGTCTATCAGCCTCCACCTTCTCTAGGTTCAGATGCTGATCTTCCTTGAGTCTTTAAAGTCTTGTGTTATTTAACTAAAAAAACAACAAACGTGTTATACTTGCCTGCTCTGTGTAATAATTTTGCACAGAGCAGCCCGGATCCTACTCCTCCTCTGAGGTCCCCCACCGACACTTCTGGCTGCTCCTGCCTTCAGAGTGCCCCAATAGCAAGTTGCAAAGTATAGTCTAGAGCGCCCCCTATAGCAAGGTAAAGTAAACTTCTGCCTTTAGAACCACTCACTTCCTGCCCAGGACTACATGTCCAATGAGGCATTGCTCCTCGCACATTCATAAGTTCTCTGGCACTTACTGACATGTATGCAGGGTGTACTGATCTGTATGTGTGCTGTACTTTAATACCTGATATATAAACAAATAATGCATTCTGTATACAGGCCAACTAATTGGCTGGCCGATTAATAGATTATGAAAATAGTAATCAATTAATTGATTAGTTGTTTCAGCCCTACTTCTCTGTACTCACTCCATTTCCAGCACATCCTTCCTGAGGACTGATGCCCAGAACTGGACAGCATACTCCAGGTTTTAATCAGGGGTCTCCAAACTATGCCCTTCCGGTTCAGGAACTACAATTCTCATCATGTCTAGTCATGTCTGCGAATGTCAGTTTTACAATGCCTCATGGGACGTGTAGTTCCACAACAGGGGGAGGCCGTAGTTTGGAGATCCCAGATCAAAGGGATGGACTTCGGTCTGTAAATGAGGTCATTTTAACCACTTAAAGACTAATTCTTTTTCTGACACTTGTTGCTTACAAGTAAAAATCCTGTATTTTCTGCTAGAAAATAGCTTGGGGCCCCTAAACATTATTGCAACAACTGCCATTTTATATATCTCTATTTTATGTCACACTGTATTTGCGCAGCAGTCTTTCTCGTTTTAGCCAGACTGGTGCAACTCTACTAGGTTGTTTGCTTTTATAGGTCTGAGATGATTTTTTTTTTTTTTTTAAATGTGTGCAACAGAACACAAAAAAAAAAATTGCTCTAGCAGCAAAAGGTTTGAGCTCTAGATATGAAATTATATTGTATAGTTACATTTGTCTAGCTACAGTGTTCACTGCTTTCTTTCAGATCCCGTGTCGGGCGACTGCTCTGCTACATAGTAACCATAGGGGCTCGCTCAATCACCATAATGAGGTGGAGAGGCTGGACAGTGACCTCACAGGACAGAAAAAAAGCGTATGTAATACTTTTTCTTAAAGTGACAGAAAACAATTATCCTTTTGCCAAAAATAAGCCATACACATTCACTGCTTAATGGCCATGTAAGCTATCTTTCAGTAAATTTCTTACTGTTTTTCTATCCCTGTAATGTCCTCTGTCCTGAAGCTCTCCTTTTACTACTCACTTCAGTTTTTTTTTTTTTTTTTAGAACAAACAGTGCACGTTGTGTGTCATCGCTAGTCCATCTTGAGGGTGGCTATGTTACTACATACAGTGGGACAATGGAGAATGAATGTAGCCACCCTCTAACAGGAATTGAGATCACAGACGGCACGAAAAAAGTATTTTATGCTCAGCCTCATCCAAAATAATAGATATTTAAAGTGGTTGTAAAGGCAGAAGTTTTTTTTTATCTTCATGCATTCTATGCATTACGATAAAAAGCCTTCTGTGTACAGTAGCCCCCCTAATACCTACCTTAGCCCATCTCCATCCAGCAATGTTGCATGAGACACGGGGCTGTCTGGGACCTCACTCCTCATTGGCTGAGACGGCAGCGAAGCGCCATTGGCTCCTACTGCTGTCAATCAAATTCAGTGAGCCATTGAGGGGAGAAACGAGGGGTGCCCCTATAGCAAGCTGCTTGCTGTGAGAGCACTCAACAGGAGGGAGGGGCCAGGAGCGCCGAAGAGGGACCTGAGAAGAAATGGATCAAGGCTGCTCTGTGAAAGACCATTACACAGAGCAGGTAAGTATATCATGTTTGTTTTTAACAAATCATAAAAAAGACTTTAGTATCACTTTAAATTAGGAATACATATTGACTATACATTTTTTAAAATGTATTTTTTCATATTGAAACCACATTTGTTTGTCACTTTAGGCTGTGAAAATACTATTACTAAATAAGCAAGTTCCTAGTGAAAATGTAAAAAGTGCTCAGATTCATAAGGGACATAAAGGTAGGAGCCCTCAAGTGGTTAAGCATTGCCACTTATGCTATGTTTACACATTTGCATGAACAGTAAGCGCTGGTTCACACCAGTGTGATTTGTCATGCGATTTGACAGTTCAGGATAGCATGACAAGTCACACCCTATTGTCAGCAATGGAACTGTACAAATTGTTACTACTTAAGTTGCAGTGTGCTTGAAAGATTCCTGTACTACTTTTTGTGATTTTAATTGTGGCTTGCATCAACTTCTGTTAAATGAAGTCTCAAGCTGCAGTGAAGTGGCACACCAAAATCACAGTGATTGGGGACTTTGAAATCGTGCTGAAGTAGCGCGATTTCAAAGCTGTACTGGTGTGAACCGGGGCTAAAACTCTGCATTTTACTTTTCTGACAAGGGAGGCAGTGCAGTAGTGGTGTGTGTGTGTGTGTGTGTGTGTGTGTGTGTGTTCTTTTTTTTTTTTTTTTTTACTTTATACTTTCACTTGTCGCATGCTGATACTTTATTCATGTCACTGCACAGCAGAGCGGTGATGTGTGGTGTGGAAAAATGCCGACGTGCTGCATTTTTCAGCACTGCATTGCACTGCACCTCACCACATCAGTGTATGTGCACTAGCGGTGACCTGCGTTTATCCAGTGCAGGAAAAACACAGGTCAGCGCAAATAGTGAGTGAGCCCTTAGAGCTGAACTCCATGAGCCCCATCCTAAATGATCACTATGCTAAAAAGCCCCTTTAAATCGAAATATGTGAACAGGTGGCATTCTGGGTACTCGTGGAGGAGGAGGGGGCTGTCTTTATGTGCCCAAAATGTGGGTAATATGCGCACATCCTGTTGGCTGTCCAGCAGATGGGTCCTCTTAGCCTCCAGAAGACTGCAAAGTGTAATGACTGGCTAGTGCAGGCTTAATCTGCAGCACTGGACCAATGGTCCTCATTCCTGAAAGTTGTTGTGCCAGAAAGTGACATGGGAAGTGGTGTTAGATGGGTAAGTTTCAGAAGTTAGTATGTAAACAAATGAATATGGGAGAGAGGGCAAGCAAGCTCTTCCTAGAGCTGGGCTTTGATCGGATAGTAGTGAAGTGCCACATGGGTACAGCAACCATAGTTATCACCGAAAAATGTCTCCTCATACTACATCTGTATGGGTTTTTGTTGGAGAAAAGCCAAAATATCTCATGTAACATGCAAAATTCTTGCTTCATCATGCTAGGTTTAGCTTTACATACGCCTTTTATCTTTAATTTCAAGCAAAACCTACACTGCACCTGAGCACCGCGAACCAAAAACACTAATTCATATTTAGTATTTAAAGTGGTTGTAAAGGCTGAAGGGTTGTTTTATTTTATTTACCTTCATGCAATCTATGCATGAAGGTAAAAAACCTTCTGTGTGCTGCCCCCTTTCAATCCTGCAATGTGCAGCGGAGACTCAGCTGTCTGGGTCTCTATCTCTCTTCATTGGCTGAGACACAGTAGCGAGAGTCATTGGCTCCCACTGCTGTCAATAACGTCCAGTGAGCCAATGAGGAGAGAGTGAGTGGTGGGGCCAAGCCATAGCTTTGTGTCTTTTTGACACATAGAACGTGGCTTGGGAGCCAGCATGCACACTGGTCAAGGAGGAGGAGCTAGGAGCCCTGCTGGGGGACAAGAGAAGAGGCTCGGGCTGCTTTCCGCAAAACCATTACTTACAGTAAGGGGGAAAAAAAGTACTTGACCCCTTGCTGATTTTGTACATTTGCCCACTGACAAAAAAAGATCAGTCTAATTTTACTGGTAGGTTTATTTTAACAGTGAGAGACAGAATAACAAATATCCAGAAAAACGCATTCCAAAAAAAGCTATAAATTTTGCATTTTAATCACTTCAGCACCGAAAGTTTTTACATCCTTTAATGACCAGGCCATTTTTTGCGATACGGCACTGCGTTACAACTGACAATTGCACGGTTGTGCGAAGCTGTACCCAAATTTTTTTCTTCTTACAAATGGAGCTTTCTTTTGGTGGTATTTGATCACCTCCTGCAGGTTTTTATTTTTTCTTTGCGCTAAACAAAAAAGTAAAAAGTAAAACCTTCTAAGTTCTTCATCAATTTAGGCCAATGTTTATTCAGCTACATATTTTTGGTAAAAAAAAAATAAAAATCCCAATAAGTGTATACTGATTGGTTTGCGCAAACTTTGGGGACCAATGACACTAATACAGTCATCAGAGCTAATATGCACTGTTACTGTACTAATGACACTGACAGGGAAGGGGTTAACACCAGGGGTGATCAAAGTGTTAAGGGTGTCCCTAGGGAGTGCTTGCTAACTGGTGTGGGGGATGGTTTGACCGGGCAAAGAAAGAGATCCGTGTTTCTACTTAGCAGGAATACAAGATCTTGCCTTCCTTCTGACAGAACGGCGATCTGCCTTCCGGGAATGGTCGCCGGTGGACATCAGGTCTGCCAGACATGCTGATTGGCACCCCCTCTGTCCAATCGGTGATACGTGTGCGCTAGAGCTGCACGATTATTTGTTAAAAAAAATTGTGGTATCAAATAACCCTCCACGCAGAATTTCCTGATTCACTCATGTAACAAGTGTAGAAAGTTCTGATCACTCTCAACACTTTCACAACATCTGTCTGTGCTGGTAGGTAACTAGAAACATTGTAACTTTTTCATTCTTAGATCACAGGGCTGAACTTCTATGTGTAAATAAAGGAAATTTAACCACTTAAAGTGGCGTTCCACCCAAAAATGGAACTTCCACTTTTTGGATCCCCCCCCCTCCGGTTGTCACATTTGGCACCTTTCAGGGGGGAGGAGGGAGCAGATACCTGTCTAATACAGGTATTTGCTCTAACTTCCTGGCATAGATCACTGCGGCGCTTGCGGTGACCTATACCAATTCCGGCGGCTACACTGTCCTCCCCCCGCTGTATTCTGAGAGACACACAGGTCCCAGAACACAGCAGGGACCAGAGAGGACGAGCAGCGCGACTCGCACATGCGCAGTAGGGAACCAGGAAGTGAAGCCGCACGGGTTTACTTATTCCCTTACCGAGGATGGTGGTGGCAGCAGCCGAGAGCCGACGGACGGATCGGCTTTGGGTGCCGACATCGCAGGCTCCCTGGACAGGTAAGTGTCCATATATTAAAAGTCAGCAGCTGCAGTATTTGTAGCTGCTGGCTTTTAATATTTTTTTTTTTGGCGGACCTCCACTTTAAAGGCCACAGAATTTTATTTATTTATTTTTTCAGGCATCCCCTCACACTGCAGTAATAACACACATAAACTATATGTATATTTGCAAGTGGATAGTAAGCATATATATATTTTTTTTTACTTTCAAAATGTTTTATTGGTTTTCCAAAAATATAAACAATATAAAATAATGAGAAGTAAACAAAACATTACATTACATTCCCCTGTGGGGGGTACGAGATAAGCCTAAAACATAAAGTAAGAATCAAGCACACATCATACACATTGACTGGTACCTAAGAAGCTACTGTAACACTTCAAATTATGTGTAATCCTCCCGGCCTGCAGCCAACAATGGGGAGGGGCAAGGAGAGGTTCCGCCGGCACCCCAAAAGGGATCATGCTGTGCCTGGCCGAATCTCAACGAGCCACCCATATCAAATCTTCGCCAGATAGGCCTGGGATCTAGGAAAAACAATGAGGTTGCTATGACCTGATTTGCTAGCCCCAGAGGGAGAGACCTCCCTCTGCAGAACCAATTGCACTAAAGTCGGGGGAACTTTGCATATATATATTTTTTTAATCTTACAATTTAGATCTTCTGGCTGTTGCCATGATGAGTGTGGGCTAATGAAGTCCAATCGTAACCTCTTCCTGGGTAATCAGCATGCATCTCTCAATCTCGCGCATGCGCGATGCTCCGGCAGCCGTAGCGCTGATTGTTTAACAAGTTGCCATATCAACGGGCGGTGACAGAGGAAGGTCCCGCCCCGTTGTTATGGTAACATAGATAACATGTATGCAGAGCAAAACCAAGAAGCCTTATCCTTCCAAGCAGCTCAATAATTTGCAGCGCTTTGGATAAGGTGAAGTATTCTTGAGATCTTGGCACAAATACTCTTTAATTATGGATTATTATAGAGAGATAACAAAGGGCTTTGTTCCCTTTTTAAACATGGCGATGTGATCCACCTTTAAATTGTCATTTCCTGTCGGGAAATAACGCAATTTTTTTCACACAGTCCTGCCCACTGACTCCTGGGAAATGATGACTCACATTTCCCAAGAGCACAAGCGAGGAAGGAAGTGATGCGGAGCATCGTGGAGCTGGAGTGGCAGATTAGGAGCCACCACCTAGCAACAGGGCACTTCTGGTAAGTTTAAAAAAAAAAAAAAAAAAAATCACTGCAAATGTTGTTTATTATTAATGGAGGACTGGGAAAATCTGAAAATCGTTTTCAGGGTGGAACTCCGCTTTTAAAAACTAAACCTTTTTTTGACATTTGTTTCTTACAAAGTTAAAAATCAGTATTTTTTGCTAGAAAATAACTTGGAAATATATATTCCCATTTTATTCCCTAGGGTCTGCTAAAAAAAAAAAAAAAAAAAAAAATATAAATAAATATATATATATATATATATATATATATATATATATATATATATATAATTTATTTATATTTATTTTTTAGCAGACCCTAGGGAATAAAATGGCGATTGTTTTAAAATTTTATGTCACTGTATTTGTGCAGTGGTTTTTCAAACGCAAGGCCAGCAATCTCTCCTTCTCCCCCTGCTCGAAAATATGCTGGGACTGGGCTAGTAATAACTTTTTTTTTCTGAGTGAGGGAGATACAAAGGCGGAGTACTTCCTTAGTCAGAGTCTGCGGTTGGGCGTACTGCTGGGGATCTCGGGATCTAATATAAAGTGCTTCCTGGGTGGTGGCTTCTGACTCGGCTTTAATCAGATCTGCCCTCCTTTCTTTACGGTCAATGATGGTCTGGTATTGTCATCTCGTGTATACCTTAAAAGCGTCTCACACTACCAGTGCATCTACCGAGCCCGGATTAACAGTCCAGCTCTCTTTAAAATGTGCGTCTACCCCTGGGTCTGAGACCCATAACCTAGAGGGTCTCCATAGAGTATCTGAGGAGGCTGCCAAAATATTCAAACTTGGTAACATAGGTGCATGTTCCGATATGACCCTAGGCAGTATCTTTACGTCCACAACTCTGGGCAGGACAGACCCCCCCAGCCAAGACGAGATCAATGCGGGAGAAGGATCCGTGAGATGCGGAGTGGCAAGTAAAAGCCTGGGACTGGCGATGCCCCCATCTCCAGACGTCAGCCAAACCGTATGTCTCCGCCCAAGCTGTCAGACCCGAGTATTGAGGTCCCACAGCCGTCAGTTTGACCTGAGTCAGGTACCAGATTAAAATCGCCCAAGATTACGGTGTGTTCTAAAGCAAACTCCACAATTTTGTGCGTGATTTGATTTAACAGTGGCAAGGAGGCTGGGGGAGGCAAGTATAGACCCACAATAGTCCACGTTAGCAAGAGAATTCTTCATGAATAATTATGTATCTACCATCCGGGTCCAGGGCCAAATCCAGAAGCCTAAAGGGGAGCATTTTGAGCACCAAAACACTAATGCCACGTGCAAAATTAGGTAGGTGGAGTGGTAATGGTGACTAGGGATGGGTTATCTGTTAGACTCGAACATTGGCTGTTCGCCCGTTCGCCGAACAGCGAACGATTCGAGCCATTTCAAAAAGCCGCAGAACACCCTTTCAAAGTCTATGGGAGAAATATAAAGTGCTAATTTTAAAGGTTAATATGCAAGTTATTGTCATAAAAAGTGTTTGGGGACCCGGGTAATGCCCCAGGGGACATGTATCAATGCAAAAAAAAGTTTTAAAAACGGCCGTTTTTTTGGGAGCAGTGATTTTAATAATACTTAAAGTGAAACAATAAAAGTGAAATATTCCTTTAAATTTCGTACCTGGGGGGTGTCTATAGTATGATTGTAAAGTAGCGCATGTTTCCTGTGTTTATAACAGTCTGAGAGCAAAATGACATTTCTAAAGGTGGAAAAAAAGTATATTAAAAGTGCTAGCGCTAGTGTCGGCTATTGATGAATTGTCGCTCCTGACAATACACATAAGTCATTGAAAAATAAAAAAATTAAAAATGCGTGGGGGTCCCCCAAAATTCCATTACCAGGCCCTTCAGGTCTGATATGGACATTAAGGGGAACTCCGCGCCAAAATTAAAAAAAAAAAAATGGCGTGGCGTTCCCCCAAAAATCCACACCAGACCCGAGCACACAACCTGGCAGGTGGCAGGAAAAGAGGGGGGGGGGGGGACGAGAGAGCCCCCCCCCCCTGAACCGTACCAGGCCACATGCCCTCAACACGGGGAGGATGTCCCCATGTTGATGGGGACAAGGGCCTCATCCCCACAGCCCTTGCCCGGTGGTTGTGGAGGTCTGTGGGCGGGGGGCTTATCGGAAACAAGGAGACCCCCAGATCCCGGCCTCTTTTTTTTTGCATTGGTACATGTCCCCTGGGGCTGGACCCAGGTCCCCAAACACTTTTTATGACAATAATTTGCATATTAACCTTTTAAAATTAGACAAGTATAAAGTCATACAACTAAAAATATACTTGAAAGAAACAAAACAACTAGCCCCTACTGGGCAGCTAGTCCCCCCCCCCCAAAAAACCCCAACTCAACACGCCGGCTGCAAAGGTGGGACCTGTGCAATAAGCGAGCCTCGCCCCTCCGGATCCTATCTGGGGGGGGTGCGATTGAGCAGTCCAGTTCTCAACTCTTCTATCCTCTGCTGGTCAATGAGGAAGCTGATGGGGGATATATAGCACAGTCACGGAAGGAGTCATTCAAGTTCCCAGAAGCAGCTGACTCTGGGGGGCCTGTCTGTGAGGCCGTGTGAAAGCAGCACCTGGAGCGTGTCTCCACATGTGAGCAGGAGAGCTGCGGCTGTTCTTCCACGATCAGCGGGAAATTGAACCTTTTCCCCTTACCGGATTGCGCACCTGATGACCTGTGCCTCATCTGGGTGGTTCCAGGGAAGAAGTTGGGGAGTTATGACTAAGGCCCCTTTCACACTAAGGCGTAGAAAGGCAGAGGTATGGTCCACAAGGTTGTCCCGCTCGTCAGTTTATAATTCTTTTTAGTTCTCTTTGAAGCCTTAGAATGGGTGTCTCTGTAAGTCATTTAATCTGTTACCATGGCAAAAGGACAGAGTCATTGAAATTTGACAGGAACTGTTGTTTTATCCAAGGATGCCAAAGTTTTTCAAATTTTGGAATTTGATTTTGATCGATGGCTACCATCTTAGCATGGGACATTGTATTATTCATTCTGTGAATTGTTTCTGCTAGTACCAATGTAGGAGATTTCCATGCCTTGGCCACTGTTTGTTTTGCAGCCGTTATTAGTTGGATCATAAGTTTGAATTGAGAGAGTGTTAACCATTCAGGTTTTAGATTAAGTAAAGTTATATATGGGTCTGGTTGTATTATTTTTTAAAATATTTTAGATGCAATCACGAAGACTTCCTTCCAGAAGGTTTGGATTACTGGGCACGTCCACCATATGTGTAAATGTGTGCCTATTTCTGGGCATCCTCGAAAACAAAGAGCTGAGGTATTAGGTGAATATTTTGCCACTCTAGCGGGTACAAGGTACCAGCGAGTTAGGACTTTATAATTTGTCTCCAGTGCTAAAATGTTGGGTGAAGATGACTTAGATGTGAGCCATATGTTAGACCAGTCCGTGTCTTCTAAAGTTCGTCCCAGATCCTCCTCCCACTTCTGAACGTAAGAGGGTCTATTAAGATTTACTACTCCATATAATTGATTATAAAGTGATGAAATTGTACCTTTAGCAAATGGATCTTTTGTACAGACTGATTCAAAAATGGATAATTGGGATAATGGTGTATCCCCCTTTAGGAATGGTGTATAGAAATTTTTGATTTGGAGATATCTAAATATCTCAGAGTTTGGTAGATCATATTTTTCTCTAAGCGATGGGAATGAAAGGAATGATTTAGATGCTATGAAGTCATTTAGTGTCTGAATGCCTGATGTTGTCCAAGCTTTAAAAGAATTTGGGTAGATCCATGCCGGATTTCTGATAAAAGAAAGGAGAGGATTGTGTGGAGATTGTAACTGATATTTGGTTTTTAGTTTATCCCAGAGAGATAAGAAGTGTTTGGTTATGGGATTATGAATTTTAAAGCGGTCTTTAGGATCAAGCTATAACAAGTTTGATATTAATAGAGGGTCATTTTCTGAAGCCTCTATAAATACCCATAATGGGATTTCCTGTTTTGCATGATATTTGGACAGACTGGCCAAATGTGCTGCTCTGTAGTAGTTAGTAAAATTAGGGTATCCCAGGCCTCCTTTATTTTTGGGAAGATGTAGTGTGTGTATAGGTATACATGGTTTAGAAGAGCCCCATATAAACGAAGTTGCTCTTTTTTGTACTATTCTCAAAAAATAGGAAGGAATTGGAATAGGGAGGACTCTGAATAGATAAAGCAATTTGGGTAGAATAGTCATTTTGATTGCATTAATCTTCCCTATCCAGGATAAAGGAAGTTGCGACCATTGTTTTATTAGATTTGTGATCTGTCTTAATACAGGAGGATAATTGGTTGAGAATAAGTCAGAATGAGATGCTGTTAAATGAATTCCAAGATATGGGATTGATTTTTCTGCCCATGTGAATGGGAGTGCAGCCCTAGCCGGGATCAATTCCATGTTTGTGAGCGAAATATTAAGCACTAGGCATTTCTTAGGATTAATCATAAGGCCGGATAGGGCTGCAAATCCATCAAGAGCTGGTATTAAGTTAGGACCAGAAACCTGTGGTGATGATAGAAAAAGTAATCTATCGTCTGCAAATATACATAATTTGTGTGTAATACCTCCTACTTCAATGCCAGTTATAGTTTGGTTTGTTCTGATGTATTGGGCCATGGTTTCGAGTATAAGGGCAAATAATAAGGGAGATAATGGGCAACCCTATCGGGTACCTCTTTCGATATTAAAGGCATCAGATTTGTATCCAGCATATTTTATATAGGCTTTGGGTTTATTATATAATGCTTTCATCCATGTTAAAAATTGGGGTCCAAAACCCCATTTTTGTAATGAATATTGCATATATTGCCAGGATACTGTGTCAAATGCCCTCTTAATATCGAGAAATAGAAAACATAAAAACATAAATAGATTTTCCGTTTTTTAGCAATATGTGCCAATAACACTGCCCTGCATATATTATCGCCTGCCTGTCTATTTGGCATGAAGCCTACTTGATCTCTATGTATTAATTTTCCTATAATGCTATTGAGGCGTTTTGCTATTATTTTTGCTAATAATTTAATATCAAGGTTTAACAGAGAGATAGGCCGATAATTCACACAGGAAGTATCATCAGAAAGGGGTTTTGGGATCATACAAACAATTGCCATTAGTGTTTCTTGCCGAAAAGAATGTCCTTCTCGAAGTTTGTCAAAAGTTTCAGTGAAAATGGGAGAGAGTATTTCTGAGAATGTTTTATAGTATAAAGCCGAGTAGCCGTCTGGGCCTGGTCTTTTGTTAAGTTTTAGGTCTTTTATGGCGTTAGCAACTTCATCTATAGTTATAGGCTCATCCAAACTGCTTTTTTGATTCTGAGACAACTCAGGTAAGGTTATTTTTGAGAAGAAGGATTCAGCCTCTGTAGGATTAAATTCATTGTTTGTCTTGTATAAAGTTGCGAGATGTGAGTAAAATTTATGGACTATTTTAACTGGATTACAAGTATAAACTTTTTTGATAATTTCAAACGTATTGGTTTGAAAGATTTGTTAGTTGAATTTAATGCCCGAGCCAAATATGTACCTGGTTTGTTTGTATTCATGTAGAAATTGTGTTTGGAGCGTTTGAGGGATTTATCAACTGACTCAGTGAGAAATAGATCGTATTCCAATCTAGATTTTTCCAGATGAGATTTTGTAATCTGAGATGGATTATCTTGCAATGATATGTAGGCTGCATTAAAATTGAGTTCTAGTTTTTTTGCTAGATTTTTGCGTTCCCCTTTAAATAGTGCCATTTGTCTTTGTATTGTACCACGCAAGACAGGCTTATGAGCTTCCCACAGTGTTATTGGGGAAATGTCTGTTGTATTATTAATTGATATGTATTCCTTTAAAGCTTGTTCAATGGCCATCTGATGTAGTGGGTGTTTGAGCATTATGTCCGGTAAGTACAGTGGCTTGCGAAAGTATTCGGCCCCCTTGAACTTTTCAACCTTTTGCCACATTTCAGGCTTCAAACATAAAGATATCATTTTTTTTTTTTTTTTGTGAAGAATCACCAACAAGTGGGACACAATTGTGAAGTGGAACGAAATCTTTTGGATTTTTGAAACTTTTTTAACTAATAAAAAAATGAAAAGTGGGGCGTGCAAAATTATTTGGCCCCCTTGCGTTAATACTTTGTAGAGCCACCTTTTGTTGCGATTACAGCTGCAAGTCGCTTGGGGTATGTCTCTATCAGTTTTGCACATCGAGAGACTGAAATTCTTGCCCATTCTTCCCTGCAAAACAGCTCGAGCTCAGTGAGGTTGGATGGAGAGCATTTGTGAACAGCAGTTTTCAGCTCTTTCCACAGATTCTCGATTGGATTCAGGTCTGGACTTTGACTTGGCCATTCTAACACCTGGATACATTTATTTGTGAACCATTCCTTTGTAGATTTTGCTGTATGTTTGGGATCATTGTCTTGTTGGAAGATAAATCTCCGTCCCAGTTTCAGGTCTTTTGCAGACTCCAACAGGTTTTCATCCAGAATAGTCCTGTATTTGGCTGCATCCATCTTCCCCTCAATTTTAACCATCTTCCCTGTCCCTGCTGAAGAAAAGCAGGCCCAAACCATGATGCTGCCACCACCATGTTTGACAGTGGCCATGGTGTGTTGAGTGTGATGAGCTGTGCTGCTTTTACGCCAAACATATTGTTTTGCATTGTGGCCAAAAAGTTTGATTTTGGTTTCATCGGACCAGAGCACCTTCTTCCACATGTTTGGTGTCTCCCAGGTGGCTTGTGGCAAACTTTAGACTAGACTTTTTATGGATATCTTTGAGAAATGGCTTTCTTCTTGCCACTCTTCCATAAAGGCCAGATTTGTGCAGTGTACGACTGATTGTTGTCCTATGGACAGACTCTCCCACCTCAGCTGTAGTTCTCTGCAGTTCATCCAGAGTGATCATGGGCCTCTTGGCTGCATCTCTGATCAGTCTTCTCCTTGTCTGAGCTGAAAGTTTAGAGGGACAGCCAGGTCTTTGTAGATTTGCAGTGGTCTGATACTCCTTCCATTTCAAAATGATCGCTTGCACAGTGCTTCTTGGGATGGTTAAAGCTTGGGAAATCTTTTTGTATCCAAATCCGGCTTTAAACTTCTCCACAACAGTATTACGGACCTGCCTGGTGTGTTCCTTGGTCTTCATGATGCTCTCTGCGCTTTCAACAGAACCCTGAGACTATCACAGAGCAGGTGCATTTATACAGAGACTTGATTACACACAGGTGGATTCTATTTATCACCATCAGTCATTTAGGACAACATTGGATCATTCAGAGATCCTCGCTGAACTTCTGGAGTGAGTTTTCTGCACTGAAAGTAAAGGGGCCGAATAATTTTGCACGCACCACTTTTCAGTTTTTTAATTGCTAAAAAAGTTTAAAATATCCAATAGATTTCGTTCCACTTCACAATTGTGTCCCACTTGTTGGTGATTCTTCACAAACAATTAAAATTTTTATATCTTTATGTTTGAAGCCTGAAATGTGGCAAAAGGTTGAAAAGTTCAAGGGGGCCGAATACTTTCGCAAGCCACTGTACCACGTTGGGTCATGCGCTTTTGGTATGGCTGAGGCTATAGTAGTGTACACTGCATTATGGTCAGACCACGGAATCGGAATTATATCTGATGCAATAATTTCTGGTATCATTCCTATTGTTAGAAAAATATGGTCTATTCTGGTGAAGGTTTGATGAGGGTGCGAGAAATAAGTGAAATTTTACTTTCTCTCCACGAATCTACCAGATTGTATTTGGAAAGAAGTTGAGAAAAAGGTAATCTAGAGGTTATTTTGGATGGTGTAAAAGTGATTTATCTAGAAATGGGAGGAGGACCTGGTTCGAATCCCCACACATTATCACTGTTCCTATTTTGTGTGTATTAATCACTTGTAATATATGTGAGAGGAATGGTGTAGGTTGTTTGTTAGGAGCGTAGTAGGAAATCACCGTGATTGCTGTATCCATTATATAACCCATGAGTATCAGGTATCTACCTTCTGTGTCTTTAATTTCTGATAAGGTAAATGGTGTGGATCGGTGAAATGCAATTAGAGTTCCCCTTTGTTTGGTACAGGCAGAAGCTGTGTAAATTTGTTGATAAAAAGGAGAAATATATTTTGGAGTAGAATCTTTGGTGAAGTGTGTTTCTTGGAGGCATACTATGTGAGCCTTCTTGTTATGGAAAGTACGGAACGTTTTTGTCCTTTTTTGAGGGACATTTATTCCCTGAACATTCAGGGAAAGTATATTTAGTGGTGCCATGGCAACAGATCAAATAGTTTTGACTTACTTTTTGTTATGCAGAGCTGACTGCGCAGATCAACCTGTGTGGACTGAAGAGATGAAAAGATAGAAAAGAAACCAGTGAATTCTGGAGTAAAGAGTAAACAAAAAACATGAGATTAGATGATACATTGTATAAATTATTTTTTGCAAGTAATCACAATTTACCTGTGAAAGAGAATAAATATCTCTCTCAGGGGAATAAGTGCCTTCATCACACTCCCACATAATATGGTTGGGAGAATGAGGAGGGCTAATGGGGGTACACGGATCTTCCGCTTACAGGAGAGAAGTGCTATGTCAAAAGACATCAAAATGATGATTCATTAATTGGAGTGCAGAATATGGTTTTTGTTGAAATTATTTATTCCAGGGTGGTTGTATATGGTTAGTCTTGCCCTAGGCTAAATAATTCAGTTAGAAAGGTACTGTTAATAACTTTGGTATTGATGAAGATAGTTTGAATTATTTTGGGATTTTAACCCTTTTAGAGTAAACAATTACATATTTTATTCATATGTAACTGTTTAGATATGTTAACTCATAAAATTGAGGTTGTATTGCTTCATATTAGAATAAACAAAAACATAGTTCTAGGAACTAGTTAGGTAATAATATATTTGTTTTAAGAAAAGGAAGAAAAAGCTTCCATTACTTCTGGATTATTGAACATATTTGTCCTAAAAAGTAATAAATCTATTGTTATTACCTAAAAATATATAACTGAACAAGAATTTCCTTATTTCACTTATATATTCTAAGGCTATATGAATCAGAAGTAATAAGAAATATAACTGTAATGTAACATGATCCCACACAGTGTGTGACTATCAGAATGCAGTCACATTCAGTTATAAATACAGGTTTTTTATAGAGAACCATCTCTTAGTATAATAAATGAAGAGATATCAGGAGTTAGGATGTCAGTCCATTGAATCTTCTTGGTCCATGGATGATGTGGCATAACGGCCTCTTTTGTGAGAATGATGATTCCCATTTTGTTCTGAAATTTTCTGGGTGCTGCCTGAATGTGAAGATGATGCCATTCTTCTGCGTGTGGGAGAGTTGCTGCTTGTGGGTTCTGTCAGATTTAATTTTAAAAGGGTTTGTTGTAGTTCATCTGCTGATCTGCTTTTGTAAATTGTACCTTGGTAGTTAAATCTGACTGAAAACGGGAAGCCCCATTGATACATAATGTTGTGGCGTTGCAGTTCCATTAGTTGGGGTTTCATGGATCGTCTTTTAGTAATAGTAAGTTGGGATAGGTCAGCAAAAATTTGATAATTGTGTCCTTGAAAATTAAGTTCCTTTTTTTTCTTTTGCAGCAATTAGTATTTGTTCTTTCGTTCTGTAATAATGAAATTTTGTGATTACCGTATTTATCGGCGTATAACACGCACTTTTTTCCCCTTAAAATCAGGGGAAAGTCGCAGGTGTGTGTTATACGCCGATCCCCTGCTATCCTGATCTGTCAAAATGTCAAAATCGCCGACCGCGATTTGAAAATGGCGCCGAAATACACAGAGCCGGTCCTCGGCTCTTTCCGGCGGCTCTCGTTTACTTTCGGCTCCACTCGTAGTCCCGAGCGGAGCTATCCGAACCTACTCGGATAGCTCCGCTCGGGACTACGAGTGGAGCCGAAAGTGAACGAGAGCCGCCGGAAAGAGCCGAGGACCGGCTCTGTGTATTTCGGCGCCGGCGGCGCCATTTTCAAATCGCGGTCGGCGATTTTGAAGCCTAGGAAGCAGGGACAGGGGATCGAAGGCTGCACTGGGGGAAGGCTGCACTGGGGGAAGGCTGCACTGGGGGAAGGCTGCACTGGGGGAAGGCTGCACTGGGGGAAGGCTGCACTGGGGGAAGGCTGCACTGGGGGAAGGCTGCACTGGGGGAAGGCTGCACTGGGGGAAGGCTGCACTGGGGGAAGGCTGCACTGGGGGAAGGCTGCACTGACATGGCTGCACTGACATGGCTGCACTGACATGGCTGCACTGACATGGCTGCACTGACATGGCTGCACTGACATGGCTGCACTGACATGGCTGCACTGACATGGCTGCACTGACATGGCTGCACTGGGGAAGGCTGCACTGGGGCAAGGCTGCACTGAGAAGGCTGCAATGATGGGCATTTAAATGTAAGTTTTTTTCCCTTCAACTTCCCTCCTAAAAGTTTTTTTTTCCTTTAAAATTCTCTCCTAAATTGGGGTGCGTGTTATACGCCGATAAATACGGTATATCACGTGGGGGCACATCTTTCTTTTTGGCTGTGAGGGCTCTGTGTACTCTGTCCAGTTCTAAACGTTCAATAGGGATATCTGGCTTTAGTTCTTGTAATAGAGCAGTAATAGTAGATTGCAGGTCTGTCACAGTTTCAGGTATTCCCCTTATGCGCAAGTTTGAACGTCTGGCTCTATTTTCGTAATCTTCGAGCTTAGTTTGAAGTATTAAATTCTCTTCTTTTAATTGTTCCAATTCTGTTATATTTTCTTGGGTTGTAATTTCAATTTCATCCATTTTTATTTCTAAGGCTGCAGTGCGGTTTCCCAGCTCTCTTATTTCTTTGGTTAGGCTTTTTGTTATTTGGTCTGAGGTTTGTTTTAAAGCCTTATGAAGCATCTTTTCAAATTGTAATAATATTACTGGGGATGCTGAGGAGGCTTGTGGAGAAGTTTGTGAGAGGATTTGTTCTGTATCTGACTCAAATGGAGAGTCTTGCTGTGACATATTCTGTCTGTGAGAGCGCCCTGATGCTGTATCTTGTGAGGTGACTGGAGCTGCTTCAGCTGCAGTGAGTGCCTGTGAGCTCTTTGTGAGGTGATTTTTATTTCTGCCACGGCTTCCTCCCAGTACCATATTTCCTGCCCAAACTTTCACAGTTTGTTCCCTGGGGCAAAAAGGTTCAAATGGATACCTTTTGAGCCTGCAGGCTCCGCTTTGTCCTTCTCTTCTCTCCTCAGCGGTGTGGAGCTCTAACAATGCATGTCTGCTCCGCCAGACTCCGCCCATCTCCCCTCAAACACAGAAAAATTTAATTTTTTACCTGCCCAAAGAGTAACAATTCTAGGCTGTGGCATATACTCCACATTTCTAAAGTTGAAAGTTTGTTTTTCTAACCCACACAAAAATGGAAAACTGCAGACAGCAGTTGGCTCTTTAGTGGCTTCCATATTGACTTTGGGGTCAGTCGTGAGATTTCTT
The DNA here is from genome assembly GCA_037952925.1 of Lithobates clamitans. Lineage (NCBI taxonomy): Eukaryota > Metazoa > Chordata > Amphibia > Anura > Ranidae > Lithobates > Lithobates clamitans. The sequence goes on from JBBGZY010000884.1 coordinate 1,862,682, forward strand.
GGTCTGAAGGCCTCTTCTATGCCTCTTCTAAAGTAAGTGTCTGATGTTGGGGCGAACATTTGGACCTGTCCTGTAGTTGAGTGTGGCTCTCAAATCAACCCTTTATCATGCTAACAGACGCTAGGTCTTTGAATTGGGAGCTTGATTAAGCCAGTTGGTTTGTTAAGGAATGTTGAGCAAAGCATGAGCAATAATCTACCCGTGTAAGTGAACTTGGAGCAGTAGGGACAGCTGTAACAGTATTTCTTGTTTAAAATTACAAAAAAATATGTAGCTTAGTATTCATATTAAATGCAGGTGCAAACAGGCAGCACAGGTTATGTTTCCCTTTTTTGCGTTGTGATCCATTTAACCACTTCCCGTCCGCCCATTGTCATATGACGTCCTGGGCTTTGGGCAGGTATATCTGAATGATGCCTGTAGTTACAGACATCATTCAGATATTGCCGGTTTCAGCCGGTGAATCTCTACACCATAGGAACGATCATAGCGCCCGTTCCGCCGCTTGATCGTTCCTTTGGGAGGCGAGAGGGGACGCCCCCCCTCGCCGCCCTCCGGTGCTTGCTTCGACTCACCGTTATGATCGGTGAGGCGCAAAGCGGATCCGCCGGCGCCAGATGTAAATCATAGAGATTTCCGGCGGACCAGATGGTCGCCGGAGTCTCTATGATCATCGGAGGCTGGGCGCAATGTTATGACGTCACGCCCGGCCTCTCTATTCAAAAAAACGGCGCCGTCGGGAAACGGCGCTTCGGCTGGGAAGCGGTGATCGTTTTATTTATTTATTTTTTTTCAGGCTTCCCAGCCTAGTGGTGAGATATGGGGTCTTATTGACCCCATATCTCACTATTAAGAGGAACTGTCATGTCATATTCCTATTACAAGGGATGTTTACATTCCTTGTAATAGGAATAAAGTGATCAAAAATGTTTTTTTTTTCAAAAAAGTGTAAAAAGAAAAAATAATTAACAATAAAAAAAAAGCGCCGTTGTCCCCGTGTGCTCGCACGCAGAAGCGAACGCATACGTAAGTCCCGCCCACATATGAAAACTGTGTTCAAACCATACATGTGAAGTATCGCCGTGAACGTTGGAGCAAGAGCAATCATTTTGTCACTAGACCTCCTCTGTAACTCAAAACATGTAACCAGTAAAAAAAATTCAAGCGTCGCCTATGGGGATTTTTAACTACCGAACATTGGCGCCATTCCGTGACATATTAGGTATCTATTTACTCGGCATAACTTCATCTTTCACAATATTAGGGTTGTCCCGATACCACTTTTTTAGGACCGAGTACAAGTACCGATACTTTTTTTCAAGTACTCGCCGATACCGATTACCGATACTTCTTTTTTTTTAATGTCACGTGACAGTGTTTTTTTTTGCTATTTTTTTTGGGGGGGGGGGGGTTGAACGTTGTGTGTGTGTGTGTGTTTTTTTTTTTTGTTTTTTTTTTACAATTTGTATTTTTTTCAATAATATTTTTTTATTCTTTTTTTTTTTTTTTTAATCAGCCCTTTTGGGGGGCTTTGGTGAGATATCAGGGGTCTTAACAGACCTCTGATATCTCCCCCTTGAGACAGAGAAAGAGACAGAGGATAGAGATTCCCCAGTCCCTTTCTCTGCAGCGTCAGCTGCACTGAGAATCAATGGAGAGAAGACAGCAGCTTCTCTCCATTCATAAACTGACACATCCTAATCACAGGAGATTACAATGTTTCAGTTATGTGAATGGACAGAGTCAGCTGACTCTCTCCATACACAAAGGAAGGAGGAGGGGGACGGAGGAACGGAGGGGGAGAACGGAGGGAACAGATAAGGAGAGAGGAATGCAGGGGACAGATAAGGAGAGCAGAATGGAGGGGACAGATAAGGAGAGAGGAATGAAGGGGACAGCGGAGAGGCACAGAGGAAAGGAGGGGGCACGGAGGAGGATGCAGTGACAGTCAGCTGTGAGCGATCACCGCTGTCTGTCACTAAAGCTGGTGAAAGCTGCTGGGGGAGAATCTTGTAACTCCCCCATGCGCCGATCACAGCTGTCTTCTAGGTATCGGGGGAAGCATCGGGAGCATTTACCCGAGTAAAAGTACTTGGGCAAATGCTCGGTATCGGTGCCGATACTAGTATCGGTATCGGGACAACCCTACACAATATGCAATATGCTAACTTTACTATTTTGTTTTTTTTTTTTTTTTTTTTAAAACCCAAAACTTTTTTTTTCCCAAAAAAAAACGCGTTCGAAAAATTCCTGCGCAAATACCGTGTGAGATAAAAAGTTGCAACAACTGCCATTGTATTCTCTACGGTCTTTGCTAAAAAAACATATATAATGTTTAGGGGTTCTATGTAGAGGTCGACCGATATATCGGCCGGCCGATATTTGGCGTTTACTTAATCGGCATCTGCCGATTTGTGCTGATAAAAAAGGCCGATTGTAACTTCAGCGGGACTTGCAAATGACTTCTGTAATAGAAGTTAATGCAAGTTTCCTGACGTTATCTGTGGAGAGGATTCTCTCCTCCCTGGGCAGCCTGCCAAGTCTGATAAGAAGATACATTTGTATCTCTTTAAGTTCTTTTTATCAATGGACTGAACTCTTTGTGTAGAATTTCTCAGTTTAACCATTTAAAGACTCAATCTTTTCTGATACTTGTTGCTTACAGGTAAAAATCCTGTATTTTCTGCTAGAAAATCACTTAGAACCCCCAAACATTATATATATATATTTTTTTAGCAGAGACCCTAGGGAATAAAATGGGGGTTGTTGCAATATTTTATGTCACACGGTATTTGCGCAGCGGTCTTTCAAACGCAATTTTTTTTTTATGATTTTACAGAATTATGATTTTTACATGTAGGAGAGAAATGTCAGAATTGGCCTGGTAGGGAAGTGGTTAAGGTGGGCAGTAAAAGAGTGAATTACTGAAGTATTCTGACCCTTGCATGGTGGGAGGTTTTGGGGTGATCCATTGAGATAGGAGAGCTGATTTTCTGTCTTCCCAGGATTATTAAGTGTGGATATGGGTCCTGGAATTTGGAGGTTGTCAGAGTTCATGAGTGGGATAGAACCTCCAACTCTGACTGTGAGAGGGCTGGAAGCAGCCAGCAGTTGTCGGTGAGGTGTTATTGCTGGACTGTGGTGACCTTTTTGCTGAACCCCTAAAGCAGACAGGTACTTTAAACCCCATTGTGGGACATATTTATGCTGGCAGTGAGCTGAAGTGTTGATTTTGTACCAGAGATAATGGACTGTTCTTTTGGTTTATGCCGAAGATGAGCTGTTTGCCGTTTAAAAAAATAAGGCCGGTTTTACCAAGACACTACTGCTTAGTGTTTCAGACACCCAAATATCACCTCATCCAAGTGGATAAGGAATGCAGCTAGAGGCATACAGTGTACAAAACTTAGTCCTTCCTGATGGCGTCTGAGCATACTCTGTAATGACCCTAGCAGCTACTTTGGTAGGAAAAGTGGGGACAGTGCCAGAAAAGATTTGCAAGGCCGCTTGTACACGCAAGTTCTTTGCTTTCATCGAGCATTTCAAAATTATCTTGACTTCAAATAGGACCAGGTATTAGGCAGAAAAAGTCCTGAAGGCAGTGATCCCTCTCATATATAGGTTTGACTCCTCGTTTATCAGCTTGTGTGATGTCCTAGAAGAGGATTGGTGAAAACTAAGTTGGTTACCTGGTAACTTAATTCCCAAGAATCTTTCAGGAGAGCAGGGTATTCATGTATATTCCCACCCTAGGGTATATGTGTGTGTGTGTGTGTGTGTGTGTGTGTGTGTGTATATATATATTAGTGCCTTGCAGAAGAATTCACCCCCCTTGGCTTTTTACCTATTTTGTTACATTACAGCCTTTTCAATGTTTTTTTAATCTGAATTATATGTGATGGATCATAACACAATAGTCTAAGTTGGTAAAGTAAAATTAGAAAAATATATACATAAAACTATTTTTCAGAAACTGATAATTGGCATGTGCGTATATATTCACCCTCTTTGTTATGAAGCCCATAAAAAGCTCTGGTGCAACCAATTACCTTCAGAAGTCACATAATTAGTGAAATGATGTCCACCCGTGTGCAATCTAAGTGTCACATGGTCTGTCATTACATATACACACCTTTTTGAACGGCCCCAGAGGCTGCAACACCTAAGCAAGAGGCACCACTAACCAAACACTGACATGAAGACCAAGGAACTCTCCAAACAAGTAAGGGACAATGTTGTTGAGAAGTACAAGTCAGGGTTAGGTTATAAAAAAATATCCAAATTTTTGATGATCCCTAGGAGCACCATCAAATCTATCATAACCAAATGGAAAGAACATGGCACAACAGCAAACCTGGCAAGAGGCGGCCACACACCAAAACTCAGGGATCGGGCAAGGAGGGCATTAATCAGAGAGGCACCACAGAGACCTAATGTGTAACCCTGGAGGAGCTGCAGAGACTGGAGTATCTGTACATAGGACGACAATAAGCCGTACGCTCCATAGAGTTGGGCTTTATGGCAAAGTGGCCAGAAGAAAGCCATTCCTTTTAGCAAAAAACAAAATGGCATGTTTTGAGTTTGCGAAAAGGCATGTGGGAGACTTCCAAATTGTTTGGAGGAAGGTGCTCTGGTCTGATGAGACTAAAATTAAACTTTTTGGCCATCAAAGAAAACGCTATAGCACAAATCCAACACATCACATCACCCAAAGAACACCATCCCCACAGTGAAACGTGGTGGTGGCAGCATCATGCTGTGGGGATGTTTTACAGCAGTCGGGACTGGGAAACTGGTCAGAGTTGAGGGAAAGATGGATGGATGGAATGGCCTAAACAAAGCCCAGACCTCAATCCAATAGAAAATCTGTGGTCAGACTTAAAGATTGCTGTTTACAAGAGCAAACCATCCAACTTGATGGAGCTGGAGCAGTTTTGCAAAGAGGAATGGGCAAAAATCCTAGTGGTAAGATGTGACAAGCTCATAGAGGCTTATCCAAAGCAACTTGGAGCTCTGATACCCGCAAAAGTGTGTGTGTGTGTGTGTATATATATATATATATATATATATATATATATAAGTCTGACCACAGATTTTCTATTGGCTTGAGGTCTGGGCTTTGACTAGGCCATTCCAACACATTTACATGTTTCCCCTTAAACCACTCAAGTGTTGCTTTAGCAGTGTGTTTGGGGTCATTGTCCTGCTGGAAGGTGAACCTCCGTCCTAGCCTCAAATCACACACAGAGTGGTACAGGTTTTGTGTATATGTATATATTTCATAAGTTTACGTACAGAATTTGATTTCTTGGCCACTTTTCAGGGAATATGAATGATAGCACAAACTTTTATTTCACTCATGGTTGGTGTTTGGCTGAAGACATTTATTATCAACCACTACCTTACTAGAGTTGCACCGATACCACTTTTTTATGACTGAGTACACGTACCGATTACTTTTTTTCAAGTACTCGCAGATGCTGATTACCGATACTGTATAATGTCAAGTAACAGTTCTCAAAGCGCTGACTGATGGCCACTGATTTGCTGCACTGATGGCTGGCACTGATAGGTGGCACTGACTGATGGCTGGCACTGATAGGTGGCACTGACTGATGGCTGGCACTGATAGGTGACACTGACTGATGGGCACTGATTTGCTGCAATGATAGGTGGAACTGTTTGGTAGGCACTAGGCAGTGGCACTGAAAATAATGCAGCACTAATTGCTGGCAGCCTGGCATGATAAAATAAGATCAACGATATGTGATGACTGAGTATACAAGAGCCTATCTTGATGCACCCTGCACTCGGCTCAGTAAGCCTAGTCAGAATGCAGCAGCGAACATCTTGTTACACCCAACCCATATAGTTAGTGAACTATATGGGCTGGGTGTAACAAGATGTCCGCTGCAGGCTACTGAGGCCGTGTTCAGCCTCTGACGGAGACTCGGGCCGTCACTTCCCTTAACGATTCTGACGGCCCGGTCACCAATGCCAATGGATGCACAAGGCTGCGACTGCGACCCACACCCCTTCCCCATAAGCTTACCTTCCTCTGCTGCAAGAACTCTCACTGTGCTAGGACCCACGCTCCGCCTTCTCCCACCCACTCCGCCCACTGACTTCCGGAATGCAAGGTATTGGGGGAAGCATCGGGAGCATTTGCCCGAGTTCAAGTACTCGGGCAAATACTCGGTATCAGCACAGATACCGATTACTAGTATCAGTATCGGTGCAACCCTAATAGTTACATAGTAGGTGAGGTTGAACAAAGACACAAGTCCATCAAATCCAACCTATGTGTGTGATTATATGTCAGTATTACATTGTATATCCCTATATGTTGCGGTCGTTCAGGTGCTTATCTATTGATGCCCCCCACTGAGACCACTGCCTGTGGAAGGGAATTCCACATCCTTGCTGCTCTTACTGTAAAGAACCCTCTACGTAGTTTAAGGTTAAACCTCTTTTCTTCTAATTTTAATGAATGGCCACGAGTCTTGTCTAGTCTCCCTTCCGCGAAAAAGTTTTATCCCTATTGTGGGGTCACCAGTATGGTATTTGTATATTGAAATCATATCCCTTCTAATTGTCAAAGGATCTGTGGGAAAAGGTAGTTGAAGTGTATAAAACAGGAAAGGGATATAAAAAGATATCCAAGGAATTGAGAATGCTAATCAGCAGTGTTCAAGCTCCAATCAAGAAGTGGAAAATGAGGGGTTCTGTTGAAACCAAACCACAATCAGGTAGACCAACTAAAATTTCAGCCACAACTGCCAGGAAAATTGTTTGAGATGCAAAGAAAAACCCACAAATAACTTCAGGTGAAATACAGCACTCTCTGAAAACATGTGGCGTGGCTGTTTCAAGATGCACAATAAGGAGGCACTTGAAGAAAGGTGGGCTGCATGATCGAGTCGCCAGAAGAAAGCCATTACTACGCAAATGCCAAAAAGTATCCCGCTTAAGATACGCCAAACAGCACAGAGATGAGCCTTAAAACTTCTGGCACAAAATCATTTGGAGCGATGAGACCAAAATTTTAGCTTTTTGGCCACAACCATAAACGCTATATTTGGAGAGGAGTCATGTAAACTTTATGAGCACAACTGTTTGTGTAGATAGATTGATAGATATGTGTGTGTATGTATGAGAGAAAATAATTTCTTTACATAAGAAAGGTGAAGGCTACAAGAAGATCAGCAAAGCTTTACTTTATCATTCAGAATACTGTAACAAGTGATACAAAAATGTAACAAAGATGGAACTGCAAGCATCTCACAAACGTCCAGGCCATCCACGGAAATTAACACCTCGACAGGAGCATCTTCAGATATGAAGGCTTGAAGAAAATCACCATGCAAGTTCACTGCAGTTGGCTAAAGTAGAAAGCCAAACTGGGGTGATTGTTTCCCATGACACAATATGGTGTACACTGCAGAGGAATGGGTTTTGTCCACGAAGGAAGCCTCTCCTAAAGCCCATGCACAAAAAAGCTTGCCTAAACTTTGCCATAGCCCATGCTGAAAAAGACTACTGGGACTCTACTCTGGAGTGATGAGGCCAAGATAAATGTTTTTGGAATTGATGGCTTTAAAACTGTATAGCGTCACAAAGGTGAGGAATATGAGGGGAAAATGCATGTTGGTGGCAGTGTCCTTCTTTGGGGCTGCATGAGTGCTGCTGGTGTCGGAGCTGCATTTCATTGATGGTATGAATTCAGATGTACTGCTCTATATTGAAAGAGAAGATGCTACCATCACTCATTGCCCTCAATCGTCGTGCACTTTTTCAACATGACAGTGATGCAAAACGCACATCTTAGGCCAATGTTGCATTTCTTGAATAAACAGGGTGAAAGTGATTTAGTGGCCAAGTATGGCTCATCTTCAATGTGTAGTTCAGTTTTGGGCACCAGTTCACCAAAAAGAAATCGGAACTGGAGAAAGTGCAGAGAAGGGCAACCAAACTAATAAGGAATGGGGGAGCTCGGCTATGAGGATAGATTAGAGAAACTGAATGTATTCTCTTGAGAAGAGGAGGTTAAGGGGGGATATGATAAAAATGTATAAATGAGTGGTCCATATAGTAAACTTGGTGTTATTCACTTTAAGCTCATCACAGAGGACAAGGGGGCACTCTTTATTTCTAATGGCAAAAAGGTTTTTATCTCCAAATACGAAACCGTTTCTTCACAGTAAGAGCTGTGAAGATGTGGAATAGAATAGACTCCCTCAAGAGCTGGTTCTGTCCAGCTCATAATATTGCTTAAAAAGGCCTGTGTTCTTTCCTAAATGTGCATAATATAACTGTATACTAACCTTTTATAGGTAAAGTTGATCCAGGGACTATCCGATTGCCTATTAGGGTATCAGAAAGGATTTTTTTTATCCCCTGCTGGAGCAAATTGCTTTGCTGGGGTGTTTATGTTTTTTTTTTTTTTCCCTTTCCTCTGGATCAACGGTGTGGGTATAGAATTATGTGTAAGTGATTTTATGTGTGTGTGTGTGTTTGGGTTTTTTATTTATTTATTTTTTCAACCTGATTAACTATGTATGTCTTCTGATCTGAACCCAAACACCTATGGGTAATTCTAAAGAGACAAATTGAGCATCACTCTCCAGCATCTAGGCTCTAAACGAGGTTGTTCCTGAAGAATGGAAAAAGATAGCTGTTGCAGTATGTCGCCAACTTGTTCATTCCATGGCTAGAAGACTTGGTGCTGTCCTTACAAATCATGGAGGTCATAGAAAATATGAGATGTAGTAGTTTTTGTTGTGGGGTGTATTCATTTTTGCATTAACTAATTTTGAGTAAAACCGAAGATTTTATAATCTGTTTCGTCAAAATTCTGGAAATTGTTCTGGTGCTCACTGAGATATTGATTAAAATCTTACTTTTCAAAAGGGGTGTACTCATTTATGCTGAGCAGTATGTATGCATATTACAAACAGGTATCTAGCTCTTTTTGTTTTGTTTGGATGTGAGCCTTGTTTCTTGTTTTTAGGTGACCGGAGCCTCTCATGTACTATAGTAATGAATGAAGTTACAAGGTAACTTTCTACTGAAGCAGCACCCTCCTGGAGAGGGTACACATAAATCAGATGGATTTCTGAGAGACTGGGCTATGCTGCAACCTGCAGGAGGATTGGACACTGCCAGAGAAAAAAAAAAAGTTAAAAGGCCGTATAACCCCCTTCTGCTCCCAGTATGCTTCAGCTTCATGCTGGTTTCCTAGGAGAATGGACTATTTTCCTCCAGAGAAAAAGCATAATTTCTGTTCTTTGCATCAAGACATTATTTTATTTTTATTTTTTTAGTTAATTTGTCTTAATTTACTGCAAAGTCAACCAACCTACCTTTTTTAAAGTTTTTCGTATTGGCTGCTCCTAGGCCCTGCATTGGCAGATGTAACTGGTCCCTGCCATGAGGTAGATGCAGCACTGGACTCTGGCGCTTTCATAATCACCTGCTGACCTCTATTAGCCACAGAGTGCTTTATAGGTCGAGAGCTGTGATACAACCACTGATGTAACCCTTCTCTTGGAATATGACCATCAGAAGGTCAGTGTGCAAATAAACCTCTAAATGCTCTGCGCCAAGGAAAAATTTGTGTATAAACCACAGCTCTCTGTGTGTGCTGTACTGCCACCTTGTGTTAACTAATAGGTGACCAGCGCTATGAAAATATATCTTTCTTTTTTCATACATCATGGGACACGGAGCTAGGCTAATATTCATTACCTACTGGGTTATACTCCAATGGGTGAATGGATACTGGTTAGACCAAAGGCCTTCAGACAGGAAGTGATCCCCCTATATAACCCCTCCCACACAGGTAGCACTTCAGTTTTTTTACCAGTGTCTGCAAGGTGGCTGGCACTGTTTGTTTGAGCCCTCTGGTTCCACAAACCTGTTCTTAAATGAATCAATCGATTGACCGATCGGATCTAATTGACACAGGCTTATATGCTTAAATAAATGGTATCTGAGCCTCGCAAAGAATACTCAAGATCCTGCAAGGTTTGCCTGTAATGCGGCCTCCGAGCCCTGGACCCTGCTTGGTGGAATCCTGGGCACCACATTGCTAAGGCATTCGCACAGGATGCTGTATAGGTTCAAGGGAGTGGACCCTAAACATGAAAAGGGTACCCAGTCCTTGAAGTTCCTCAAGTGACAGGAACCCACCGTGATGGGTGAAGTTTGGGCTTAGTTTCTAAGCTGCCCTGCGCCTGGACGGGTAAGTGAAACCCCTTTTACTTATTGTGGGGTGTCCCAGTGATTGTTACAATCAGTCAAGCTAGCTAGAGCATGTGTGCGGTGACCATACGGGGGAATTTTTGGCTAGCTGTGGGTGTGTTTTTTTTTGCGGTTTCTTACCTGTATGGTGATGCACGACGGTGCTCCATTTCACCTTGGTTCCCCAGGGCACACGTGCGTTCAGCAAAGTGCCGCTGGACTTGCCAGTTGTTTGGCGGCCATGGCGCACGTGGCTTCGCCGCACATATGCAGTATCCTTTATTTGGGCGCACGAGGATTTGCGTTATACGCTAATACAGCAACGTCCATGCGCCGGGACCATGCAGGTGCGTGCGTGCTCACGCATGCACAGAATGTTCCGGCGCACACCCAGCTTATTTAAGCATGCAGTGCTTCCAGGCAGCTGTGGGACACAGAGCAGGCTCTGAACAGACATTTGCAGTGGTTCATTCTTTCCTTACCGGGTCACGTGAGTCACCAAGTGTTGCTTCGCAGGCTAAAGGTGCTTAGCAGGATTGTTACACAGGGGCTTGGGAGCCCTATTAAAGGATCTCCCTTCTGAGGTGTTTTAATACGACACCCTAGTACTCTCTTTCCTGGCTAGTAAATGCTTAAAACAAGAGGAGCAGGACTAACGTACAGGGAAGGGCACACTGATGTCAGTAGTTCCTGATGATGAACCTAGTCGTATCCCTAGTGTTGTATCCCCTGGAAGACAAGATGCTTCCGGGCAATCTGAGCTGCTGCGCCTATCTGGTATTGTGCCTACAGTCAAGCTGCTGCTTCACCCTTTATGACTAAGGATGAACTGTCCTCTGCCCTAGCCTGGTTAGAGCACAGGATTGCTGGCATGGTTGCCTCCATCCCGCAGGGTAGAAGGAAGTGACAGATCCCCCTCCCCGGAGCCTCCTAGTCTGGAGCAGGAATGGGTTGATGGGGAGGAGCTTAAAGCTCAGGACTCTGTGGAGGGCCCGGCAGATGAGTCTGCTTCCGAGCAATCTGGACAAGAAGATATCCAGTTGATGTCTGTCTCTCAGTTGCAGAGGCTTTTTGCTCCTGACTCTGACTGAAATGGTTTGTTCTGCCCTTAAGTTGCCTCTTGCAGAGGTGACTGACCCCCCCCTGGTCCTCTTTGGGATCCCTGAGGCCTCTTCAGGCCACACAGGCTTTCCCTCTACATGCCCTATTGGAACAGGTGGTGTATGCTGATTGAGAACATCCTGACGGGATTTTTGTTACTCCTAAGGGGTTTTCCCTTTTTATATCCCATGGATGAAAAGTTAATTAAAAAATGGAGCATGCCAGTAGTAGATGCAGCAGTCTCATCCTTTAAACAAGAACTTAACTTGTCCGTTAGAAAACACACAGGGTTTGAAAGACCCTGTTGACAAGAAATTGTAGTCATTATTGAAGGCTTCCTTTTCTTTGGCCAGTTCAGCTATTCAGCCAGCGGTTGCAGCAATTGTTATCTGCCAGTCCATAAAGGATCAGGTCAAACGGCCTGATAGGCCTAACCAGGAGAATGATCTGCCTGAAAGTAAGACTGTTATTTCTCAAGCGCTGTATTTTGCTTTTGACGCCTTTAAAGGATTTAATACCGCAGGTCTCTTGTTTGGCTCTCTCGTTTGTACATATGCGCAGACTCTTGAGGTTTAAAGACTGGTCAGCTGGGCTTCCTTGTAAACGGTTATTGGCAGGTTTTCCTTTTCATGGGGGAACGTATATTTGACGATCATTTGGACAAATCTGTCCAAAATATCTCCAGGGGGGAAAAGATTTCTACTTCCTGTGAAGAAAAGCACCAGACGTCCCTCGTTTAAAACCTCGGACTGCTTCCTCAAATGTCTCGGCGTCAATGCGGTTCCGCCGCCAACAGGGTGCTAGTGCCAGGGGCAAGCTGCAGGCCAGAAGAAGCCCTGGGTCCAAGATTCTTCAAAACCCAGCACCAAGCTTCTTCTTCTTCTTCTTCTTCTTCTTCTTCTTTTTCTTTTTCTTCTTCTTTTTCTTCTTCTTCTCTCGCGGTTACAAGCTAGAGTTGCAGGGGTGCCCCCTTACAGGTTTCTAAGATCCAGCGTTCCCTCGGATCCTCCAAAAAGAAACTTATTGCTATCATCATCTAGTGCATCAAGGAGTGATTGTAGAGGTTCCGGTATCCGAAAAGGGCCCAGGGTTTTACTCAAACCTGGTTAAGGTTCAGAAACCAAACTTGGACACAAGGCCCTTTTTGGACCTAAGCTCCCTGAACAAGTATCTACTGATATAGTCCATTTGGATGGAGTCTGTCCGCGCAGTAGTAGCCTCACTCCAGAAGGGAGACATTCTAGCCTCCATCGATATAAAAGAAGCCTATTTACACATCCTGTCTTTCTGCCTTATCGGAGGTTCCTACGTTTTGCTGTAGAGGAAAGCCATTTTCAGTTTGTGTCTCTACCCTTCGGGCTGACTACAGTTCCCCTGGGTGTTCACAAAGGTCCTAGCATCAGTACTGGGCCTTTTTAAGGGCTCAAGGGATCCTGGTGCTCTGGTATCTGGATGACCTCCTACTCAGGGATCACTCATTACAGGCTCTAGAACATAGCATAATATGCACAGTGCGGTATTTGAAAAGCTTAGGCTGGAACCAGCTCAGTCTAAAGTATTTAGGTCTGATCCTAGATACGGTTCAAGCAAGAAAATTCTTGCCACCTGTAAGGATTTATGCCCTGAAGGTTCAGGGGTACCAGACAACCTTCCATTTCGCTCTGTATGAGTCTTCTAGGGAGGCAGTGCCCTATGCCCAGTTCCATTCCAGGCCTTTACCACAAGACATCTTGTTGGCCTGGATTATCCAATGTGCTTATCTCCTCGGGCACGCTTAAGCCTAAACTGGTGATTGCAGTAACAGAACCTGCAAAAGGGAAAATCCTTTCTCCCGGTAACTTGGAGAGCACTGACTACAGATGCCAGTCTCTCCAGGCTGGGGAGCGACCCTAAAAGGGCTAGGGACAGAACAGATCCTGCCCATCAACGTCCTGGAATTACGGGCAGTATGTCTGGCCCTACGGTCCTGGACGGTCGAGCTTCAGGACTACCCTATCGGGGTTCTGTCCGACAATGCAACTTCAGTGGCCTATATAAACCACCAAGGTGGTACCAGGAGTCGTTCAGCTCTGAACCACATACTAGCATGGGCAGAGGGACATGTGCCAATTTTTATATCGGCAGTCCATATCCCGGGAGTAGAGAACTGGAAGGCAGATTATCTTAGCCGCCAGCAGATCTGCCCGGGGAAATGGTCCTTACACCCAGGCGTGTTCTAGGAAATTTTCCAGCGTTAGGGATGGCCAGAGGTCGACCTATTGGCATCCAGGTTCAACAACAAGCTACAGCAATTCGTGTCCCAAACAAGGGATCCTCTGGCAATCAGAGCAGATGTTCCATGGAGACAGTACTCCCTGGTTTATGCTTTCCCTCCAATCCCTCTCCTTCCACATTTGTTGCGCAGGATTCGGAAAGAGGGGATTCCAGTCATTCTGGTGGCCCCAGCCTGGCCCAGAAGGCCCTGGTCCCCATAGACTGTGAGACTGACATTAGACGGGCCATGGATGCTTCCATGTCGCCCCGATCTACTGTCTCAAGGTCCTATATTCCACCCCAATTTGCAGTCTCTACGTTTGATGGCATGTTTATTGAAGGCATGGTGTTAAAGGACTGTGGCATCTCTGGATCAGTAGTGTCTACCCTAGTGAATGCTAGAAAAGCTGTCACTAGAAAATTTTATCATAAGGTCTGGAAGACTTGTATTGCTCGGTGTGAAGCCAGAAAATTGCATCATTGGAAATACGTGATTGGGAGAATTCTCTCTTTTCTACAGTCAGTTGTGGAAATCAAATTTTGGCTCTGAGTACAATCAGAGGTCAAGTTTCGGCCTTATCAGTATTCTTCCAAAGACCTCCCATTCACTGAACCTAACATTTTATGCAGGGGGTAACTTGCTTGCTTCCACCCATTAGGTCACCTATGTGTCCTTGGGACTTGAACTTGGTGTTGTCTGTGTTACAGAAACAATTATTTGAACCTATTAAGGAAATTCCATTAGACTTGCTGTCATGCAAGCTAGCCTTACTGATGGACATCACCTCGGCTAGAAGAGTGTCGGAGTTGGTGGCCTTTTCTTGCAGGGAACCATACTTGAGTCTTTACCACTACAGGGTCGTGTTACAACCTGTTCCATCATTTTTGCCAAAAGTGTTGTCGGCCTTTCATTTGAATCGGGACATTATCTTGCCTTCTTTTTTTTCTCTCAGCCTCGCTCGGCCGAAGAGGGACGACTGCACTTATTGGGCGTTGTCAGGGCAGTCAAGGTTTGTCTAGATCTGCGGAGATCCAAGGATCAGACTCCTTTTTTGTATGAAGGGACAGGCAGCTTCAAAGGCTTCCATTGCCAATTGAGTCTGACAGTTGATTATTCGGAGGAGAAACACAAAAGAGAGAGAGGCGCCTCTGGGTGTAGACTTTAAAAAAGTTTATTGAATAATCTTGTGTCAATCACACTCACGTTTGGAAGATCATAAAAAGGCATATATATGTGGAGTATGCATCAAGGGAGGTATCATCAGGTCGGTCAGAAACCTTGTCTACTGGCTGCTCTGCCTGCGTGTGAAGGGATATTGCTTGAGATGTTAAAGCCGGCTGCAATACCGATAAAAATCCAAGAGCGCAGATGGAAGATGGGCAAGGAAAAATGACGTCACTTTTTCCTTTTCCTTTCCGGCTTTAACATCTCAAGCAATATCCCTTCACACGCAGGCAGAGCAGCCAGTAGACAAGGTTTCTGACCGACCTGATGATACCTCCCTTGATGGATACTCCACATATATATATGCCTTTTTATGATCTTCCAAACGTGAGTGTGATTGACACAAGATTATTCAATAAACTGTTTTTTAAAGTCTACACCCAGAGGCGCCTCTCTCTCTTTTGTTTCGTCTCAGGATTTGGAACCCAGTTTCAGTTCCCATTGAAGGCAGCCCTACATGTGGACTCTGTCCTGGTTTGGACTTTCCTGTATATACGTGTTTTTTAATATACATATATATACATTTATCATCATGATCGTCTTGTGCCATTGTTTTGGAAGATTTTATTACCTGAGATGGTTTTTATAATAATAATTTTTATAGTTTTTAGGTTTACAGTAATTGACTTGTTCCTTTTTATTTTACGTATGGAATAAGGGTTGTTTTACTGCTCTTTTTCACTTTTTGCACCTACACTTGCATATAATTGATTATTCAGGCCTACGGTCCGAAACATAAAGCTCCTCCCTTTAGGGTTTGAGGGTTTAGGCTTTAGGGTTTGAGCTCATTCTACCATGGGCTTTTTGTCATCAGGTATCTGTGGCTCAGATTTTTAAGGCTGCTACCTGGTCTTCAGTGCATATGTTGACAAAATTTTATCAAGTGGATGTTTGAGCAGTCGAGGATTTGGCTTTCGGCTGTAGAGTACTGCGGGCTGCCGTATAAGTTCTGATGGCTATTTGTTTGGCAGGGTGACTCCCTCCCCTCAAGGCTGTTGCTCTGGAACATCCCAATAGGTAATGAATATTAGCCTGACTCTGTCCCATGATGTATGAAAAAGAAAATAGGATTTGTTTTTTTGTCATACTTGCCTGTAAAATCCTTTTTTCTTTGAGTACATCATGGGACAGAGAGATCCCTCCCCTCCTTTTTTGAGGATTCATTGCTTGCTACAAAATCGAAGTGCTTCCTGTGTAGGAGGGGTTATATAGGGGATCCCTTCCTGTCTGAAGACCTTTGGTCTACCACTGTCCATTCAACTGATGATAGAGTATAACCCAGTAGGTAATGAATATTAGCCTGACTCTGTGTCCCATGATGTACTCAAAAAAAAGGATTTTACAGGTAAGTATGACAAAAACTTATTACTGTGGATGGCTTACTAAAAATACAGGCAAAATAAACCAAATTCAGCAAAATAAATATGCAATTCAAAACAAACTCAAAAGGTGTCAGTGTTTCTTTTAAATTAATGCTTATTGTGATGTGTAGTTCAAAAACCAAAACGCAATGTGCAGTCCTTGTTAGAAGTATAATCCCCCTGCAGTGATCTTCATTGTGCATGTGCTTATAGAGGACGACAATTTAAAGTGCTACAAAACATGCTCCCTTCACACCATGAACACACTGGAACCATATGACCCTAAGACTATTAAGATCAAATACAACTGTATTACAAATCTACCACCTTGTTCCAAAAACGCAAATTTCCATTGGGCACTACCTTTTTATTGACACGTATCCCCTTTTAAGCATGTACACCTGCTCGCTCACATAATGAAGTGCCCAGGATCAGCACTCAGTATGTCCAGCAGTTTGTATGAATGCTTGAGGTTAGGTGTTCTGATGAATCAGACTCTGAAGAAGGGGGAATGTGTAGGTTCTGCAAGAGAAAAAAAAAGTATCAATTTTTTTTTCCCTCAGACGTTTCCTCACACTGAGCTGACCGCCATTACTGTGACACTTGTGGTAGAGCCTTGTCCTGTCAGGGTCTAGAAAGAGGTTGTGACCCAGAATTCTCAACCAGGTGGGTTGAGGGGCTCCCGGGAACTTGTGTCATGGAGAGAGAACTGGCTTTTCAGTTTCCTCAGTGTTTTCTAAAGTCCGTTTTGGGGCCTGGAGATTTCTAAGTTATCTGGGTGGGATGAAATCTACAATTCTGGGTCCAGGTATTCAAAATGGTCAACACTCAAATTAGTCAGGTGTGTGCTGGTCTTTTTTTTTTTTTATAGATACCTGACTGGTTCTGGGCTCCATCCTGGCAGACAGTAGGTCTGGCCCAGGAGTCAGGAGGGCTCCACCTAGGAGAGAGGTGGGAGCCACTGCAGCAAGAGGCTGCTAGCTATATGCACAGAGTTGTTGAGCAACCAGTCTGTGGGAGACAGATCAAAGGCCTAAAGGCTAAGGCCAGAACAGGTGTACTGCAAGTGCAAGCTAGAAGGTCTAAGTGATTGTTTTGCTTTGGAGCAAGTGAAATGCTGAAAACCCCTGCGAGGGAACCCTGTTCTTTTGTGTTTGCTGAACATTCTTTTAATAAAAATGTACAACAAAAACCCTTAAAGAAAAGCGAGTGGCAGTGTCCTTAAAAGATCTACATTTGATGCTAGTAATCGCGCACTCTAGGCATCCTAGAAGAGTATACTGAATTATCATTGCATGACAAAATGTACAAGGGCTTATTTACATTCTAAGAAATCTGCATTTCTTGTTCATTTATCCTTAAATGATATCACTAAGAATAAGTTGACAGATCCTGAAAATAAAAGCTAAATGTTCACCCCCCTACTCCGATTTAACTAAAGAGTTCTGATTCTTGAGGAGGCTCTAGAAACCTGGGCAAAATGTTCCCTTATCCAAAATTATCCTTTCAAAGACACTGGGACATTAAAGGATCCAATGGATAAAAAGGCAGGGCAGCACATTTTCCACTGGCCACTGCTACAACCTTTTTTAGCCCAAACTCTCTTGCTCTGGCTAAACCAGTTTCAAGCTCATCTAGAGGCAGGAACAACCAGAGAACAACTACTGAGAACATTACCAACACAGTGGTTGCTTTTATTGCAGACACCTCAGCAGAGGAGGTAAAATTTACAGCTAGGTCCACAGCATTCATAAACTTTTCCAGGAGTGTTGTGGCTCAAAACCTGGGCAGACGATGTAACTTTCAAATACAAGTTGCATGAGATCCCTTCTCTAGGAGGTTGCTTTTTGGACCAGGATTGTAGCCTGTACTGGACAGGTCAGCGGACTGAAAAAAAAAGGCTTTTCTCAAAACGTTTTTTAGGACCGCACATGAGAACGTAGCTCCTCCTTCTCACGCAGGAAACACACACCCACAACAGACTTTAAATTGGGGGCCTCTCCTCACAGTCCTCAGTTACTGTGTTTCCTCTGGCCAGGTAGGAACACACAAAGACTGGGGGGGGGGCTAAGTTCTCTCATGTGCTGCCTAAGAGGATTGTTTTTTTGTTTGTTGTGTTTTTTTTTTTTTTTTTTGCAGCAAGGGTCCCCCAAGGCGGTGTCTCAGGTGAAGGGGCCTGTTCCTGGCTCTTCGCTTCCCCTTCAGTGCTTGTTTTGCAACAATAAGGTTGCGAAGGCCTTGAGAGAGCTCTTTGCTTTTACCCATCCCATCTTGAGGTGTTGTGTTACACCTTGGTAATGAGACACCTTTTTCATAGGCCATCTTGAGGTGTGTGACACCTTGGTAATGAGACACCTTTTTTATAGGCCATCATTTGAGACTGAACCAGCTAATATTAATTTGCACTGGCAAGGGGCAGGATTGCTTTCTAATTTTCTGATAGATTTCAGCTGGTGGAAGGAATAGGGGGAGGGGGGTGAAGAAGAGGGAGGGGGTGGACCAGTAGTAATAAAGTATTTAAATAATGTCCAGTGATAGTAGTGGTATAAAATCCATAGTAGAGCCAAGTTAGCTATTCAAATATAAAGGCCTTTTTTATGTTATTTTTTTTAGTATGAAATTAAAGAATGAAATGGGGTGTAGATAAGGAAAAATATATCAAGTGGGGAATTTAATATTGCTCAGCAGAAATACCAGTGAGCAGGCTATACTAATGTAAGGGTTTTTTTTTTATGCCCCCCTTTATCACCTTTTGCTTCCATCTCCCTCCTCCCTCTCATTACTTTCTTCCCTTCCTCCCCTCCCCCATCCCTCCCTCCCTCTTAAATCCGATTTGGGGGTCTCAAAAACAAGACAGATGATGAGATAGTGAGTCCAGATCTTAAGATTATTAGGTGCTTTATTGTATACAAACACTGCAGTGGAGAGACACAACACAGACTGACTTTCATCATCTCTACCAGGCGGAACGAAGCAGGAAGTGTGTCTGAGCTTACATCTACGGGTTATACAATTCATACTTTATGAATATGCATAAGTACTAGGCGTGTTATAGGTGTGATCGTATAGTTTAGTCCAATCTGCATTCATATCTTCTTAGTAGCAAGGGAACAGTTAAATGGGTGGTTACATAATGTGACAGAAAGCGAAAGGAAACATGGGCTCCGCCATCTTGGTACTGGTTCAGACCAGCTAGATAAGACTGTCCATTTCTCGGAGCAAAGAGGGAGTAAACTGTTGCTTTTTCATCTGACGTTGAAGGTCATTATAGACTCAAAACTCTGTCTAAGAAGAAGCAAGAAAGTGTATTACAATTCTTAAAGTGACAGTCTCTATATACATACATATATATACAGTTGCAATAAAAAGTATATGAACCCTTTTGGAATGATATGGATTTCTGCACAAATTGGTCATAAAATGTGATCTGATCTTCATCTAAGTCGCAACAATAGACAATCAGTCTGCTTAAACTAATAACACCCAAAGAATTAAATGTTACCATGTTTTTATTGAACACACCATGTAAACATTCACAGTGCAGATGGAAAAAGTATGTGAACCCTTGGATTTAATAACTGGTTGAACCTCCTTTGGCAGCAATAACTTCAACCAAACGTTTCCTGTAGTTGCAGATCAGACGTGCGCAACGGTCAGGAGTAATTCTTGACCATTCCTCTTTACAGAACTGTTTCAGTTCAGCAATATTCTTGGGATGTCTGATGTGAATCGCTTTCTTGAGGTCATGCCACAGCATCTCAATCGGGTTGAGGTCAGGACTCTGACTGGGCCACTCCAGAAGGCGTATTTTCTTCTGTTTAAGTCATTCTGTTGTTGATTTACTTCTGTGCTTTGGGTCGTTGTCCTGTCGTGACACCCATCTTCTGTTGAGCTTTAGCTGGTGAACAGATGGCCTTAAGTTCTCCTGCAAAATGTTTTGATAAACGGGAATTCATTTTTCCTTCGATGATAGCAATCCGTCCAGGCCCTGACACAGCAAAGTAGCCCCAAACCATGATGCCCCCACCACCATACTTCACAGTTGGGATGAGGTTTTGATGTTGTTGTGCTGTGCCTCTTTTTCTCCACACATAGTGTTGTGTGTTTCTTCTAAACAACTCAACTTTGGTTTCATCTGTCCACAGAATATTTTGCTAGTACTGCTGTGGAACATCCAGGTGGTCTTGTGCAAACTGTAAACGTGCAGCAATGTTTTTTTTGGACAGCAGTGGCTTCCTCTGTGGTATCCTCCCATGAAATCCATTCTTTAGTGTTTTACGTATCGTAGATTCGCCAACAGGGATTTTAGCATATGCCAGAGACTTTTGTAAGTCTTTAGCTGACACTCTAGGATTCTTCTTCACCTCATTGAGCAGTCTGCGCTGTGCTCTTGCAGTCCTCTTTACAGGACGCCCACTTCTAGGGAGAGTAGCAGCAGTGCTGAACTTTCTCCATTTACAGACAATTTGTCTTACCGTGGACTGATGAACAGCAAGGCTTTTGGAGATACTTTTATAACCCTTTCCAGCTTTATGCAAGTCAACAATTCTTAATCGTAGGTCTTCTGAGAGCTCTTTTGTGCAAGGCATCATTCACATCAGGCAATGCTTCTTGTGAAAAGCAAACCCAGAACTGGTGTGTGTTTTTTATAGGGCAGGGCAGCTGTAACCAACGCCTCCAATCTCATCTCATTGATTGGACTCCAGTTAGCTGACACCTCACTCCAATTAGCTCTTGGAACTCTCATTAGTCTAGGGGTTCACATAATTTTTCCACCTGCACTGTGAATGTTTACATGGTGTGTTCAATAAAAACATGGTAACATTTAATTCTTTGTGTGTTATTAGTTTAAGCAGACTGTGATTGTCTATTGTTGTGACTTAGATGAAGATCAGATCACATTTTATGACCAATTTGTGCAGAAATCCATTTCATTCCAAAAGGGTCACATACTTTTTTTATTGCAACTGTAAAAAAAAAAAAAAAAAAAAAAAAAAAAATATATATATATATATATATATATATATATATATATATATATATATATATATATCCTTTTTTTTACCCTCCTCCATTCCCTTATCTCTCCTGTTCTAGTCATTTAAGAAGGGCTGGCCCTTCCTATTGCAGGAGAGAGGAGAACGGGGGGGGGGGAATTGGGGAGTGAGAGAGTATAATTATAGGGGTCTGATAATGTTTGTGTGTGTGTGTATATATATATAAGAACATTATCAGACCCCTATAATTATACTCTCACTCCCCCCCCCCCCCCCCGTTCTCCTCTCTCCTGCAATAGGAAGGGCCAACCCTTCTTAAATGACTAGAACAGGAGAGATAAGGGAATGGAGGAGGGTAAAAAAAAAGGGTGTGTTTATCTCTGGGAAGAGAGTCTCTTTCTCTCTCTCTCTCTCTCTCTCTCTCTCTCTCTCTCTCTCTCTGTGTCTCTCTCTCTGTGTCTCTGTCTCTCTCTGTCTCTGTCTCTCTCTCTCTCTCTGTCTCTCTCTCTCTCTCTCTGTCTCTCTCTCTCTCTTTCTCTCTGTCTCTCTCTCTGTCTCTCTCTCTCTCTGTCTGTCTGTCTGTCTGTCTCTGTCTGTCTATCTGTCTCTGTCTGTCTGTCTCTCTCTCTCTCTCTCTCTCTCTGTCTCTCTCTCTCTCTCTCTGTCTCTGTGTCTCTCTCTCTCTCTGTGTCTCTCTCTCTCTCTCTCTCTCTCTCTGTCTCTCTCTCTCTCTCTGTGTCTCTCTCTCTCTCTCTCTCTGTGTCTCTCTCTCTCTGTCTGTCTCTCTCTCTCTCTCTGTCTCTCTTTCAAAACAAAAGGGGGTAGGTTCAAGTCCCCTGGCAAATGAAAAAGGTGAGTGCGTCAATTTTTATGGACTGAAAGGCCAAACTGGTATGTCACGTTTGTTTCTGTCAGGTCTTTGGTCAAGGGGTGCTTTTCCATTGTGCACCGAGAAAGATCAGAATACAAAATCGATAAATTCTTTAGCATGCGCTTTATCTCTCTCTTCTTTAACCGCTTCCCGCCCACCGTCAAATGACAGAGGGGTGGTGCGGCTCTCATTCTGGGACTACGTCAAATGATGTCTCAGAACAGCCGCTCTCGTGTGGCGGTTGCGCCGTGTTGCTCGGACACGGGTCATCAGTGCCCTGATTACAATAAAGTGAAACCAGTGCCAGCAATCGGTGCCCACAAGTGCCACAAGTCAGTGCCCATTAGTTATGACAGTCAGTGCTGGCTATCATTGCTGCCTATAAGTGCAGCATTAGTGCCTTCTCATCAGTGCAGCCTCATCGGCGCACATCAGTGAAGGAGAAAAATTACTTATTTACAAAATTTACTGAGAGACTGACTTATTTTTTTCAAAATTTTCTTTTCTTTTTTTTTTTTTTTTGTAAACCCAGAAGTGATTAAATACCACCAAAATAAAGCTCTATCTGTGTGAAGAAAATTATAAAAATGTCATATGGGTACAGTGTTGCATGACCAATCAATTATCATTCAAAGTGTGACAACGCTAAAAATTTTCCTGGGCAGGAAGGGGGTGAAAGTGCTCTGTAGGCAACTGGTTAACTTTTATAATAGTGTATACAACATAACACGTCGCAGGGTTGAGAACTGTTGGATCTGCGATATCCTGGAGTATGGTGTACTCTATCGAGCTCTAGAGGTTTGGAAGGGGTATTCTCTAACAAAGATCTAAATAGATTTTGTGCTGTAGCCTAAAGGTCCTCATTTTGGACAGTTTCGGGAGACCCCTTATACAGATACTGATCTCCCCCTCTCCTGTAAATCAGTGGTTCTCAACCTCAGTCCTCAAGTACCCCCAACAGGCCATGTTTGAAGGTTTTCCTTTATCTTGCGCAGGTGCTTTAAATCTGATAATAGCTTGGTATTTTGGACCGCTGTCTAATAGAAATTCCCAAAACATGACGGGGGGGGGTACTTGGACTGAGGTTGAGAACCACTGCTCTAAGTCCTCCAAATGAGTATGAAGAGTTTGTATAAGATTGTGCTGGGTATGAACCAAGGTTTGAAGTTGGCTCTCTGCTTTAGAAATGGGAGATATAGGAGATTTTGTCTCTTCTAATCATGTATGGCGGGATTTCAAACCTTTAATCTCCCGCATATCACTACGGTGAGTGGCTGCGTACCTTTGGTACATGACCTCAATGTTTGTCTTGGTAGGTAAAAGAGCAAAGCACTTACGTAATGCTAATGGAAGCTGTGGGTCTTCTGTTTTACATTCTGAGACTGGGGACTCAAGTTTGTATTGAGGATGGACAGCGAGGGACACTCACATGAGTGTAGACAAATGGGCTGCGCACCCCATAAAGTGCATAAAGAAACTACGACAACCCCCTATCGGGGCTTTAAAAGCGGCCAATAAAATTCAGCAAGGGTAGTCAAAAAAGGTTGATTTTATTAGTACAAAAATTTATATAAAAATAGATAAATAGCTTCTGACAATTCAAGTCAGGACATGAACTAAATACAGCATAAAAATTGCAACAAACAATATTCGTGGTTAGAAGCAATACAAATTACAATGTATTATGAGACAGCCAAGGTTTCTTCAAATGTTAAATCCTTATGATATTGCAAAAAACAGGGCCTGTGAATAGGAGTAATGTACAATACAGTATATGGGACAACAAGAATACTGTATATTAATCCTGACGCGTTTGTCCACTGTGGAAATGTAAACGTATATCGAACACAGCATAAGACTCAATAATAGCAAACCCATGTGCATGCAGTGTAACAAATTTACGTAAATTCCATAATTACCTATCACAGGTTTCCTGGCAGTACAGAGTATTTAAAGAAAAATAGTTCCTCCTATGTCCTCTGTCTCCCCCGTATCGGGCCGACTCCCCAGAGGGCGGGTGGAGAACTAAATGCGCCTTACGAGGGATCACGTCTACATACCCCCACATGTGCAGGGGAGGGAAGGGACTGCGAATGGCCAAAAGCTGCACCCAGATAAATTCACGTAAGTGCTAGAAACAAAGTAAAAGGTGAGGAGTCAGTTAACTCCTCCAAATAGTTGAAAATTTCCCTATCGCAGAGCAATATGATGGGTCCATGGGTCTACAGGGAAACACATGCAGAAAGAAGGAAAAAAAAAAGGGGAAAGAATGAATGTTGGTGCTAGAAAAGTGAGCAGCTAGATGTGAAGAAATTGTGAAGGTATGTGGCATGATTGGACAGACAAGCAGCAAAAGCCCTGGTGCCCATCAAGGACCATATGGCAGTGGCAATGTAGTGAATAATAGGGAAAAAAGACCAAACAGGGTTGGATGGAAGGGGGAGGGGGGGGATAGGGCAAGAGATGGAAAGGGGAAGGGGGGGGGATGGAAAAAGGGGGGGGGGGGGAGAGGGGAAAGGGGAAAGGGCATGAGATGGAGAGGGGGGGAGAGAAGGGAAAAGAGGGGGGGGAAGGAAAAGGGAAGGGGGGAAATAGGGAAAGAAGGGGGGGGGAAAGGAAGGGGAGAAAGGGAAGGTGGGGAAAATAGGGACGGGAGGTGCAGACAGGGTGGGAAAGGGGTGCACAGGTGAATATGAGGGAGGGGAATGGGGAGTGTAAAACTAGAGAGTGAAAACACAAGATCTCCATCTCCTGCCCTCTCCCCCCCCTTTTCCATACCTTCCCCCTCCCCACCTTCCATCTCCTGCCCTATCCCCCCTCCCCCTCCTCCCCCCCCTACCCCTTCCATCTCCTGCCCTATCCCCCCCTCCCCCTTCCATCCAACCCTGGTTGGTCTTTTTTCCCTATTATTCACTAACATTGGTGGTTTGTTTGAGCTGTTGCCCCATTGTCTTCCACTCAATATTCCTACTGCCATATGGTCCTTGATGGGCGCCAGGGCTTTTGCTGCTTGTCTGTCCAATCTTGCCACACACCTTCACAATTTCTTCACACCTAGCTGCTCACTTTTCTAGCACCAACATTCATTCTTTCCCCCTTTTTTTTTTTTTTTCCTTCTTTCTGCATGTGTTTCCCTGTAGACCCATGGACCCATCATATTGCTCCGCGATAGGGAAATTTTCAACTATTTGGAGGAGTTAACTGACTCCTCACCTTTTTACTTTGTTTCTAGTACCTACGTGAATTTATCTGGGTGCAGCTTTTGGCCATTCGCAGTCCTTTCCCTCCCCTGCACATGTGGGGGTATGTAGACGTGATCCCTCGTAAGGCGCATTTGGTTCTCCACCCACCCTCTGGGGAGTCGGCCCGATACGGGGGAGACAGAGGACATAGGAGGAACTATTTTTCTTTAAATACTCTGTACTGCCAGGAAACCTGTGATAGGTAATTATGGAATTTGCGTAAATATGTTACACTACATGCACATGGGTTTGCTATTATTGAGTCTTATGCTGTGTTCGATATATGTATACATTTCCACAGTGGACAACCCATCCTCTGAAGAAGACCCAGTGAGGGTCGAAACGCGTCAGATTTAATATATAGTATTCTTGTTGTCCCATATACTGTATTGTACATTGCTCCTATTCACAGGCCCTGTTTTTTGCAATATCATAAGGATTTAACATTTGAAGAAACCTTGGCTGTCTCATAATACATTGTAATTTGTATTGCTTCTAACCACGAATATTGTTTGTTGCAATTTTTATGCTGTATTTAGTTCATGTCCTGACTTGAATTGTCAGAAGCTACCGTATTTATCGGCGTATAACACGCACTTTTTTCCCCTTAAAATCAGGGGAAAGTCGCAGGTGCGTGTTATACGCCGATCCCCGCCGATCCCGATCTGTAAATGTCAAAATCGCGGTCCGCGATTTGAAAATGGCGCCGCCGGCGCCGAAGTACACAGAGCCGGTCCTCGGCTCTTTCCGGCGGCTCTCGTTTACTTTCGGCTCCACTCGTAGTCCCGAGCGGAGCTATCCGAACCTACTCGGATAGCTCCGCTCCGGACTACGAGTGAAACCGGAAGTAAACGAGAGCCGCCGGAAAGAGCCGAGGACCAGCTCTGTGTACTTCGGCGCTGGCGGCGCCATTTTCAAATCGCGGACCGCGATTTTGAAGCCCTGGAAGCAGGGACAGGGGATGCAAGGCTGCACTGGGGAAGGCTGCACTGGGGAAGGCTGCACTGACAAGGCTGCACTGGGATGGCTGCACTGACAAGGCTGCACTGACAAGGCTGCACTGGGGAAGGCTGCACTAACAAGGCTGCACTGACAAGGCTGCAATGAAGGGCATTTAAATGTAAGTTTTTTTCCCTTCAACTTCCCTCCTAAAAATTTTTTTGCCTTAAAATTCCCTCCTAAATTGGGGTGCGTGTTATACGCCGGTGCGTGTCATACGCCGATAAATACGGTATTTATCTATTTTTATACAAATTTTTGTACTAATAAAATCAACCTTTTTTGACTACCCTTACTGAATTTTATTGGCTGCTTTTAAAGCCCCGGTAGGGGGTTGTCGTAGTTTCTGTTTGTATTGAGGAGCTGTGAGCCGAGAGTCCACATACACCAATTTGAACCTTGATGAGTTTGCTGCATTAAAGACACTCAGGGAGAATACAGGTAGTGTTAATAAACCCACGACAAAGGTGGAGCTATTGTGATCAGTAATTATGTGGATTACAAGGAGGGAATGCTTGCCATGTTTGACACAAGTTATGTTAAGCTTAAAAAGGACCCTTTGCCGAGAATGAATTGATTTCTCTGATGAGCATTGGAATGGCCAAGGAAACTGCCAAATTCTTATACAATGGGCACTTTCCTGTCATTCATGGTTTCCCTAAAATTCATAGGCATTCACTAAAATTCAGACTGATTGTGTCTGTCTGATATGGGGTCGATCACCCAACCATTGGCCTGATTCAAAGACTATTACAACCATTGGTGAAGAACCTACGGGCATACATTAGGAACACAACAGATTTTTTGAAGAAGCTCAGTGCCTTTACGGGCTTTGACGAGGGTGGAAACTTGCAACTATGGATAGGATCCATGTATACGTGATGAAGCTGGACTGCAGGCCGTTGGACATTCCTTGGCCAGTTCAGAATTTGCCAGATGTATTTATTTTGTTCTCACAAATACTTTTGTTTTTGAGGGGACCAAGTATGCGCAGATCTGTGGTACCACCATGGGTAGCTCCGCGGCCTCCTCATTGGCAGATCTTTTCATGAGTTGCCTTGATGAATGTCATATTAGACCATCTGTCACATTCTCTAACTATATATTAACTGCTTGCCGACCAGCCGCCATCATACTACGGCAGGTTGGCACAGCTGTGCAAATTGCCGTAGGTGTACGTCGGCCGCTTAAAGAGCTATGGGGGGGGTGGTCGAGTGTGTCGCCGGAGACTATGCACGTGGTCCTGATGTCCACCTGCGATCGCTCCTCAGAGAGCCAAAACGGGAATCTGTCAATGTAAACAGACTTATCCCCGTTCTGTCAAGGAAGTAGAGAGCGATCTGCTGTTCCTAGTGATCAGAAACAGCAATCTCTCTCTACTCCCTGTCAGTCCACTCCCCCCACAGTTAGAAACACCTCCCTAGGGAACACTTAACCCCTTGATTGCACCCTAGTGTTAACCCCTTCCCTGCCAGTGACATTTATACAGTAATTGGTGGCTATTTTTAAGCTCTGATCGCTGTATAAATGTCAAGTGTCTGATCTGTCCACCGCAATGTCGCAGTCCTGCTAAAAATCTCTGATCACTGCCATTACTAGTAAAAGAAGAAAAAATGTATTTATAAAAATGCCAAAAATATTTCCCCCATTTTGTAGATGCTATACATTTTGTGCAAACCAATCAACAATAAATGTTTATTGCAATTGTTTATTTTTTTTTACCAAAAATAAGAAAAACCGTGTCCCCAAAACACTGTCCCCACACATGTTCCAACACAGTAAAAACACCTGTCCCCCACATATGTAACAGTAAAATCATATGTCCGAATGATCATCTGCACACATGTCCATGGTCATCTGCGCACATCTGTACATGATCATCTATGTACATATGTCCCTGATCACACAAACCAATTATTGTACACTCAACAGGATTTTTTTTTTACCAAAGGCATGTAGCAGAATACATTTTGGCTTAAATTTATGACAAAATTAGATTTTATTGGATTTCTTTTAAAACAAAGTGTGTGTATGTATGTATGTATGTATGTATGTATGTATGTATATATATATATATACACACAGGTAAAAGCCAGTAAATTAGAATATTTTGAAAAACTTGATTTATTTCAGTAATTGCATTCTAAAGGTGTAACTTGTACATTATATTTATTCATTGCACACAGACTGATGCATTCAAATGTTTATTTCATTTAATTTTGATGATTTGAAGTGGCAACAAATGAAAATCTAAAATTCCGTGTGTCACAAAATTAGAATATTACTTAAGGCTAATACAAAAAAGGGATTTTTTAGAAATGTTGGCCAACTGAAAAGTATGAAAATGAAAAATATGAGCATGTACAATACTCAATATTTGGTTGGAGCTCCTTTTGCCTCAATTACTGCATTAATGCGGCGTGGCATGGAGTCGATGAGTTTCTGGCACTGCTCAGGTGTTATGAGAGCCCAGGTTGCTCTGATAGTGGCCTTCAACTCTTCTGCGTTGTTGGGTCTGGCATTCTGCATCTTCCTTTTCACAATACCCCACAGATTTTCTATGGGGCTAAGGTCAGGGGAGTTGGCTGGCCAATTTAGAACAGAAATACCATGGTCCGTAAACCAGGCACGGGTAGATTTTGCGCTGTGTGCAGGCGCCAAGTCCTGTTGGAACCTGAAATCTCCATCTCCATAGAGCAGGTCAGCAGCAGGAAGCATGAAGTGCTCTAAAACTTGCTGGTAGACGGCTGCGTTGACCCTGGATCTCAGGAAACAGAGTGGACCGACACCAGCAGATGACATGGCACCCCAAACCATCACTGATGGTGGAAACTTTACACTAGACTTCAGGCAACATGGATCCTGTGCCTCTCCTGTCTTCCTCCAGACTCTGGGACCTCGATTTCCAAAGGAAATGCAAAATTTGCTTTCGTCAGAAAACATGACTTTGGACCACTCAGCAGCATTCCAGCTCTTTTTAACCTTAGCCCAGGTGAGACGCTTTTCACGCTGTTTCTTGGTCAACAGTGGCTTGACACGAGGTATGCGGCAGTTGAAACCCATGTCTTTCAAGCGTCTCTTGGTGGTGGATCTTGAAGCACTGACTCCAGCAGCTGTCCACTCCTTGTGAATCTCCCCCACATTTTTGAAGGGTTTTTTTTTCACAATCTTGACTAGGGCGCGGTGATCCCTATCGCTTGTACACTTTTTCTGACCACAGTTTTTCCTTCCCTTTGCCTCTCTATTAATGTGTTTGGACACAGAGCTCTGAGAACAGCCAGCCTCTTCAGCAATAACCTTTTGTGTCTTTCCCTCCTTGTGCAATGTGTCGATGGTCGCCTTTTGGACAGCTGTCAAATCTGAAGTCTTCCCCATGTTTGTGTAGGCTTCAGAACTGGACTGAGAGACCATTTAAAGCCCTTTGCAGGTGTTTTGAGTTAATCAGCTGATTAGTTTGTGGCACCAGGTGTCTTCAAAATTTAACCCTTACACAATATTCTAATTTTGTGACACACGGAATTTTGGATTTTCATTTGTTGCCACTTCAAATCATCAAAATTAAATGAAATAAACATTTGAATGCATCAGTCTGTGTGCAATGAATAAATATAATGTACAAGTTACACCTTTTGAATGCAATTACTGAAATAAATCAAGTTTTTCAAAATATTCTAATTTACTGGCTTTCACCTGTGTGTGTGTGTGTGTGTGTGTGTGTGTGTGTGTGTGTATGTATATATATATATATATATATATATATATATATATATATATAAATATATATAAATATAATTTTTTTTTTTTTTTTTTTTAATGTCCGCTCTTTTTTTTCGCTTATCGCAAAAAATAAGAAACTGATTTGTGAATAAATACTACCAAAAAAAATTCTATTTGTGTGAACAAAATGATAAAAATTAAATTTGGCTACAGTGCTGCATGACCTCGCAATTCTTATTAAAAGTGCAAGAGTTCTGAAAGCTGAAAATTAATTGGCCTGGAAAGGAAGGGGTGAACATACCCAGTATTGAAGTGGTTAAGTACCGAGCCACTTTTTGACACTTGTTGTTAAAATCAGTTTTTTCCTTCTTGCTAGAAAATTACTTGGAACCCCCCCCCCCCCAAATAAATAAATATAGTGTATGTATGTATGTATATATATATATATATATATATATATATATATATATATATATATATATATATATATATATTATAACTTAATATAGTATTTTTGTATGATTTTTTTTTTTGTGTGTGTGTATACATATATATATATATTACGTCCCTGCTCTGTGATGAGCAATCGCGGCCGCTGGGCACGCGTATCGGGTCCCCAGTGATGCGGCGCGCGCACGCTTCCCACAATGCTGGGAAGCCGAGAACGTCATATGACGCCCATACGGAGGGAGGAAGGGTTCCTGCTGCTGTCATTTAGCTATACGGAGGTAGGGAACTGGTTAACGTGAGTACTCACTACACAGACACACTCCACTGATACTCTAAAATATACTGCAGTATAACTGCACTGACGCACTGCAATATACTGCTTCAAATGTGCAGTAACGCACAGAAATATACAGCGTCAAACTTGCAGTAATGCCGTGAAATATACGGCATTAAACTTGCAATAATGCACTGAATTATACTGTTACATGGCACGTAACGCACTGATATATATTGCAGTAAACCTGCCTTGACAAAATGAACTGACACTAATGTAAAAATGAATAGTCGCCACGCTCACACTGACTGAACTATCACTAGATTCACACTAAACTGACATTCTATACTGACAATAGAATCAGAATAGCACACTGTCTAGTAGCACTGAACAGAGCCCTGTTCTATCTCTCTCCAGGCCGATATCACACTACAAATGGCTGCTATTGAAAGAATACTTTTATAGTGTGAGGCGGGACTAAGAGCAATGAGCCATGATTGGATAGAGTCATCGTCATGACGGCATCCAATTATGGCTCTGACAGTGCTTTGTGCACTGATTGGGCAAAGCTCTCATTGTTTCAGCCAATTAGGGATTCCAATGCACTGTGTGGTGGCACAGTGCATTGTGGTCATTTGGCGGGCCAAGCAAATGGTCGCAGGCCCTGATAATTGGGGTGTTCGTCGAATGGGTGAAACAAAGGATTCGCCCTGGGACTTTAAATGAAGTGGGTACCGTTTCCGCCAGTAAACATAACAGTAGTAAATACAGTATATGGTTTATTCAAGTAAAATTGTTTACATGCATAGATAACGCCAACAATTGCCAACAACAAAAAAAGATATATAAACAAGAAATATTGGTATATGGATGTAATAGCAGTCATAGTACACGGGCATCATACTACCCGACTAGTTTTGCAAGATCCAGCTCGCTCTTCAGGGGTGGATGTGTGTAACATTGTACCTAAGATAAAAAAAGTATATAGTTGGCAAAATGGCACAGTATTAGTTATAAAGGCACAGGGTAGGAGGGGTTATGGGTCCCCATACTCACCACTGAGCTTGACCATGGCTACAGGTGTGCAGCTCCAAGATAGCGGCAGCAGGTGCCTCACCAGGGAGCTGAGGGGCGAAGTTAGATGGGACCCCACCAGGGGCCAAACGGTGAGCAGGCATGGCATAGGTTTAGTGATGTAACCCTAGAGACCTTGTTAGTTCATAAAGAGTGTAGGCTGTAAACATAAGTATGTTTGTTAGGCATCTAAAGTAGTAAAGTAGAATCAATAAGTATTAGCATAAAGATATATATGCATGAAATGAGAGGCCTGGACCCAAAGATGGTAGGGAACATGGAGATGGTAAGAAACATAGAATAACAGAGGAATACTAACAGGTGAAAAGATATAAAAGAAAAAAGTGAAGGAGGTGGACTGTGATTGTGTAATAGTAGGGTAGTGATGTATCCCGAGAAACCTTGTTAGTCCATAAAGAGTATAGGCTATAAACAGGAGTATGTTTGTCAGGCATCTAAAGTAGTAAAGTAAAATCAATGAATATTGGCATACAGATATGTGTATATATAAGCAAGAGGCCTGGGCCAAGGATGGTAGGGACATGGAGATGTTGGAAAACATAGGCTAGCAGAGGGATACTAACAAGTGGCAAGATGAAAAAGATAGAGAGGAAAGAGGAGTGGACTGTGATAGTGTAGTGATATGTGTGATAACAAAAATTAAACAAAAATTAAAAATAAGTAAAAATAAGTGCTCAAAAAATAAATAAAAGTAAATGAATAAAATAAATAAAGCTATGTATGAGGTATGCAAGTGTGCCTAAATGTAACAAGTATCAAAAGGTGAAAATGGTAAATACCTGAGTATGGTGAATATCTTGAATATAAGAGTAATGAGACACAGCAGGCAACCTCCACAGCTGTGTGTGTCCTCAATGAAGAGTAAAATAAAATGCAAGCCATGCCTGTCCTCCAATTTAACCCCGGAAGAGCCCAGGAATGGGTGAACAGCCAATGTTCGGCCAGAACTCTTGCTTGGGCCAAACCGCTCGCCCATCCCTAGCAAAGAGACACGCACTACCGAACTAAAACACAGAGAGAGATTGAAAAACAAAACACAAAAAAGGGGAGGTAAGTAGGGGAGTAACAAAAGCAAAAACATAGAACTATATTATAGGCATGTTGCCAATTATGCCAAAAATCCCACCCTCTTATGAATTAAAAATTAATAAATAAAACCTTCACTTTACAAAAAGGTTTAAAGGCGGTGGCTTCATTCAATCCAGCGGAGTGGACAGCACCCCAAATGAAGATCTCCTGCATTTCCCTTTTTATTTATTTTTTAAGTATTTTTCGATCCCATAAATTAAAATAATATTGCACAACTACAAAAAAGATATTAAATGCATAGCACTCAACACACAGAAATATGCATCTATATAAACACACATAAAACGTGTTGGTGACCAAACACAAATATATCTTCTGGTGTTAATGCCATAAATAGTGACTGTAAATAACTATAAAATTATGTATGAAATAAATGCATGAAAAATCCGTTGATAACCTTAACATGTGAAATAACTGCAGTCAGCCATCCAAATATGCATATATGACAACACATGATAAAGTGCATCAATCGCAAGACCCTAAATGTGTATCAAAACATTATAAATAATAATATATTCATAAACGTGAAACTTCCAGTGCACAGTAAAAATTCCAAAGTGAATGTACCCTTAAGTACACTGTCACTCAGGTGCCCTCGCTTTAATCATTAAATGTGCGAAGAAATGGCAGAGGGTCCCACCATCATTAACACTCTGCTCTCACCTTGAGGCTGGGTTCACACTGGTGCGACACGACAGCCGTCCTACTTTGGATCCGACTTTGCCCTGCGACATGAAGCCGGCATGTGTCCGACTTTCAATGAACGGGGATCCGACTTGGATCCCCGCCAATGCCCGACACTGTGTTTGGTATGAATCTTTAGGGGGAACTCCGCGCCAAATTTTAAATAAAAATCCGGCATGGGTTCCCCCTCCAAGAGCATACCAGGCCCTTGGGTCTGGTATGGACCTTGAGGGGAACCCCCTACGCCGAAAAAACGGCGTGGGGGGTCCCCCCCAATCCATACCAGACCCTTATCCGAGCACGCAGCCCGGCCGGACAGGAATGGGGGTGGGGACGGGCGAGCGCCCCCCCCCTCCTGAACCGTACCAGGCCGCATGCCCTCAACATGGGGGGTTGTTGCCTTGGGGGAGGGGGGCGCGCTGCGGCCCCCCCACCCCAAAGCACCTTGTCCCCATGTTGATGAGGACAAGGGCCTCTTCCCGACAACCCTGGCCGTTGGTTGTCGGGGTCTGCGGGCGGGGGGCTTATCGGAATCCGGGAGCCCCCTTTAATAAGGGGGCCCCCAGATCCCGGCCCCCCACCCTATGTGAATTGAGTATGGGGTACATGGTACCCCTACTCATTCACCTAGGGAAAAAGTGTCAATTTAAAAAAAAAACACTACACAGATTTTTAAAGTATTTTATTAGACAGCTCCGGGGGTCTTCTTCCGACTTCGGGGGTCTCTCCGGTTCTTCTCCGCGCTCTCCGGGTCTTCTGCCGGGCTCCTCCGCTCTCTTCTGCTCTTTTGCCGCTCTTTTGCTTAAGCAGAGGAGTCCGGTCTTCTCTTCTCCTGATGTTGACACGACGCTCTCTCCGGCTAGAATGCTCTCTGTGCGCTCTGCTCTGACTTATATAGGCGGTGACCCCGCCCCCTTATCCCGTCACAGTCCCTGGGCATGCTGGGACTGTGACGTTTTAGGGGGCGTGGTCATCACCCGATGACCACGCCCCCCGTATGCCGTCATAGTCCCAGCATGCCCAGGGACTGTGACGGGATAAGGGGGCGGGGTCACCGCCTATATAAGTCAGAGCAGAGCGCACAGAGAGCATTCTAGCCGGAGAGAGCGTCGTGTCAACATCAGGAGAAGAGAAGAGGGCAGAAGACCGAAGACTGAAGACCGGACTCCTCTGCTTAAGCAAAAGAGCGGCAAAAGAGCAGAAGAGAGCGGAGGAGCCCGGCAGAAGACCCGGAGAGCGCGGAGAAGAACCGGAGAGACCCCCGAAGTCGGAAGAAGACCCCCGGAGCTGTCTAATAAAATACTTTAAAAATCTGTGTAGTGTTTTTTTTTTAAATTGACACTTTTTCCCTAGGTGAATGAGTAGGGGTACCATGTACCCCATACTCAATTCACATAGGGTGGGGGGCCGGGATCTGGGGGCCCCCTTATTAAAGGGGGCTCCCGGATTCCGATAAGCCCCCCGCCCGCAGACCCCGACAACCAACGGCCAGGGTTGTCGGGAAGAGGCCCTTGTCCTCATCAACATGGGGACAAGGTGCTTTGGGGTGGGGGGGCCGCAGCGCGCCCCCCTCCCCCAAGGCAACAACCCCCCATGTTGAGGGCATGCGGCCTGGTACGGTTCAGGAGGGGGGGGGGGCGCTCGCCCGTCCCCACCCCCATTCCTGTCCGGCCGGGCTGCGTGCTCGGATAAGGGTCTGGTATGGATTGGGGGGGACCCCCCACGCCGTTTTTTCGGCGTAGGGGGTTCCCCTCAAGGTCCATACCAGACCCAAGGGCCTGGTATGCTCTTGGAGGGGGAACCCATGCCGGATTTTTATTTAAAATTTGGTGCGGAGTTCCCCCTCAAGAACATCTGAGCACAAGTCGCATGCCGAAGTCGGATCATGCAAGACGGCAATCCGACTTTGATCCGACTTCAATGATAGTCAATAGGCTGAAGTAGGATCAAAGTCGGACCAAAGTAGTACAGGGAGCATTTCTAAAGTCGGAACGACTTGTGTCGGACCAGTTAGGACGGCTCCCATAGGAAAACATTACATTTCACACGTCATGCGACATGAGCTCCCAATGTCGGAGCGTTTGTCGGACCAGTGTGAACCCAGCCTGAGTAAATGGCTTTATTTAACTAAAATTTGGTCAAATGCGCATCCACTCCAAGGCAAGTGGTGGTGGTGGGACCCTCTGCTGTTTCTTTGTACGTTTATTGATCCTTTTAATAATGTTTTAGTATTTACAGACCAGCAAATATTAAATGTTAAACCAGTTTTGAGGAGCTACAGAACAAATGTTAATTTGATTTGTTTAATGCATGCTGGTGGAACGATGATTTTGCAACCTGAATTTTTTTTTTCTCAGGTTAAATTATCAGAATCTGTTGATCCATTTAATGATGAAGAACGTGAACGACTTGAGGTAGAGAAGATGGCAAGAAAGTTTGAAGCAAAATATGTAAGTATTTATTTTAGAAATGTACATTATCTTTTTGGGCTTTTAATTATCAGAGAACTGATTTATAGTAATACATTTTGTATACAAATGGGAGATTCCTAAATAACCAGTTTTAGGTGGGCCGTAGATGATGCAAATTTCTTTCCTGCAACCATGGCTTGCAGGAAAGAAAATAGCATGGTTCCCCCATCAACACAGACTGTACTGATGGGGGGAATCCCCCCTGCCATGACACTGTATTCTACTTGCGGGTTTGGGGGGCCGGGAAAGCTGTCTCCGCCAGGAGAAGTGATTATTTCTAGAAGCTGTAGCTGCCGCTAGCGATGATCACAAATAAATCAGGCAGAATGGTTGTACCCAAATTGATCGATCAACTTGGTACTTTCAGCTTGCTGAACCGGCCGAGATTTAAACTAAGGCCGGTCTTTCTGTAGTGGTGCATTTAAAGTGAAACTTTAGTCAGAAAATTAAGTTTTGACGGATTGCTTCATGCTCCTTCCTTTTGCAGTCTTTCCTACATAAATTATTAAAAAAAAAAAAAAAAAAAGTACCTTTTTAATGTTTTCAGTAATTCATTATCTTATCCTGCTCTGCACAGCCTCAGTTGTCTTCTGTTTTCAACGCTGTTCCAAGACTTAGCACAATGAGGACATCTCCCTAGAGCCTGATCTGTTCACAGCAGGAAGATCTAATACTGCTGAAGAGGGAGAGGAACAAAGTATTTGTTGCCTGGGGTACCTCTACGTTCAAGGTCTGCTGTCTGTACTAGCACTGCCATTTGTCTGTTCTCAGCATGGTATTTTGGGTGCTTGCCCTTGTGCGTATGGGAAATGCACTTTACATATATCAGCTGGGCAAAATGTCAGGTGTCAAGAGACATAGCCTAACAGCAGACCTTGCACCCTCTATGTAACTATTGCAGTTTGATAAACACCATAACAGATTGGTGCGTCTCCAAGCCTTCAGTGTCAGTCTCCCAGGTTTACACCCAGTATTGAGGTGCTGGCAGAAATAAAGTACATCTTACTCCAAAATGTAATCTAACATGCAGATACCATAGAGGTTACATTGGAGTTGAATACAGTGTTTGGCGATATCTGCATCCTATATCGCAATTTGATAGTACTCAGACAGATCCACTTTGCCTCACCTGTAAGTCCTCATCTTAGTTGGCCTAATCTGATTCAATCTCCATATTTCGAATCTCTTTGCCTTTATCTGAGTCTTCCAGGTTATGGTGGACCAGGCAAGACTTCTGTGCAATGAAGGTCCAACTAGCACTATAGAAATTTGGATTTGGCTACAATGGATGAGTGCCATCATCCCTAATAAATGGAAATGGAGAAATCCCTCAAGGGGTGAGACTATAGCGACACTGGTAGATTAAAGTCAAAGAGGTAGTAAGAATTATAAAAATATCAACTTTTATTACAAACTGTACATATACAAAACATCAAGTGAAAATTGTGTATGGCAAACATACATGAATATTGGAAAGAGAAGATACAGACAACTAACTTGTTTCGGGACTCCTTCAGAGGTGTCTTCAATATACAGTACATACAATTTTACTGAAAGTATGAATGAGTGGACTTTGATGGTGCCAAGCTCTTGTTTTTCCCTGACTATTCTAGGAGAATGCTGATGATGCGCACAGCTTTATGACTTCTGCAAACCCTCTGTCAGGCAGGTGCCAGATACTGTTGGAATTTCCTGTTTTGCCTAATTGAAATCAAGGAAGATAACGGATCATTCGTCAGTGATAAAATACAAGGCCAGTGCTACCACTAGGCGGACTAGGCAGCCGCCTAGGGTGCACTGCCGCCTAAGGGGCCCGGCCGCTGGTGATCCTTCTCCCGCACTGTCCATACACAGAGCTTGCAACTATCCACCAGGTAGCCACTCTGACATGTGTCAAGCAGTGCCCCCACCCTCCCTTGCGTGGGTCTCCGCTATGACACTCTGGCATGTGTGATCACCCCCCCCCCCTAAGTCCACTCCGATCTGACATGTTTCCAGCACTAATCCCACTCCCCCTGTCCCCAGTCTGCTCTCCACTTTGACTCAGAGCAGAGAGCGATCTGACACTGACGTGTCCATGTCCAGCACCCCCCCCCCAGGACACACTTTGCTCTCCGCTCAGACATGTGTCCAGCACCCCTAGGACGCTCTCCTGGCCCTGTCGCTGGAGCTGAGACAGAGTAAATCATGGAACATTGTGTGGCACCTGGCGGCAGCTCTCCAGGCTTGGAGACAGGTGGAGCCTGGAACTGGAAGAGGCACCAACAGAGGCAGCCAGGTACAGCAGAGTTTTATATTAGTGCATGCGAGGAACAAGCAGCATGCACAGGGTCACATCATCGGATACAAGTTTGCTTTGCGAAATGTATTGAGAATTTTTTCTTTAACTTGGGAAAAATTAACTCTCAGCAGCACGTCCCTTGGCACCTCTGAGGGCCGAAAGGATGGTTTTGGTACCCTATCTATTCTGTCGATGGTGAGGTCCGTTGGGGACAATGAGGGAATAACAGCTTGAAAGACATCATGAGCAAAGTGTGGGAGTTGCTGTGCGGAGATGGATTCGGGTATCCCTCTGATTTTTAAGTTGTTCCTGCGGGAACGATCTTCGAGATCGCCCAATTTCAACTGGATTT
The DNA here is from genome assembly GCA_037952925.1 of Lithobates clamitans. Taxonomy (NCBI): domain Eukaryota; kingdom Metazoa; phylum Chordata; class Amphibia; order Anura; family Ranidae; genus Lithobates; species Lithobates clamitans. The sequence goes on from JBBGZY010000884.1 coordinate 1,901,386, forward strand.
TTGTAATGGCTTCCTGTTGTGACAAATGAGAGTCCACTAACGAATTAAAGGATGACCTGACATTGCACAGCTATGTCTCCACTTGATGAACTCTATCTCCCAGATCGCGCACTTCTGCTCTGTATTGTTGTATACATGAGACCATATCTGATTGTATTGAATATCTTAGTGACATTGACTTCTCTTTCATTGTGATATCAGATATGGGTTGTCCTGTAGTAGGAAATTGGGCTATGTAGGCTATGTTGGTAGCTTCAGTGCCTTGGGTGTCGCTCGCCTCCATATTAAGGACAGAATATCTGTTGTTGGTAATTACCTCTGGGTCCAGCCTTGGTTTTGATTTAACTGGGCTCCTTGAGGATGGAGGGCCACAGGGTGAATTGGATCCGCTGGAGCTGGTGTCCTCCACGGCTGCAGCAGGTCCAGTATTCAGCTGCGCTTTGTGACTCCCGCCGCCATTTTGTTGTATCCTGCGGTTTACCGCCAGGAAGAAGTCGGGCAATTTTAGCGCCTGTGATTGTTCTTGCAGGCGTCTCCTCATGGCGGGTGATGTCCTGGGACTCCCAGAAGCACAATGGGTCGGTGGCAAATTACGTACCGGGCCCCTGACGGCCGTGACACTGATTCCCCCAGTGCAGAGCGGCCATCATGGTGAGAAGTCGCCATGCCAAAGGGATACAAGTTTGCTGAGCCCAAGACCGTGACCTGGTGTGGTGAGTAAAAACTGTTGCTGACAATGACATGCAATTTGCAAATGTGTGTATATATGTATATTGACTGATCTGCCAAGTATGTACCGAGGCAAGCCCCCCCCCCCCCCCCCCCGCCCTGTGAGACTGTATTTGGTTGGTGCAGTTGAAGCTGCATTTGACTGGCGCTTGTGAGGTTACATTTGACTGGCGCTTGTGAGGCTGCATTTGGTGCTGGTGAGGCTGCATTTATGGGCACTGGTAGGTGGGGTATACATGGGCAGGGCAAAGGGTGGAGCCAAGGGGGGTTGCAAAATAAAATGGTGGGTATAAAAAAGAATCTTCCCCTTTTTAAAATCGCATTTTGTTGCTTTGACTTCATTTCAGGCTGCACACACACTTTTTATTTATTTTAACCAGCTGTGTTTACTTGTGCAACTTATAACATCAAAGTGAAAAATATAACACCAGCATGTCAGAAAAAATAAGCAATATTCAAAAACAGAATCGCAGGGTTGGTAAAAGGATCACCCTCTTGTGTTAGTATTTTGTTGAACCACTTTTTGCTTTAATCTACATCCTTTAGTCTGTTGAGGTAGGTCTCTGCTAACGTTGCAATATTTGCTCAAGTTCAGTTACATTTGGTGACTGTTTGTGGACTGCAGTCTTCAAGTCATTCCACAGATTTTCAGTGGGGTTTAAGTCGGGGCTCTGACTGGGCCATGCAAGGATATTCACCTTTCTCCTTTAACCGCTTCAGCCCCGGAAGATTTTACCCCCTTCCTGACCAGAGCACTTTTTGTGATTCGGTTCTGCGTCGCTTTAGCTGACAATTGCGCGGTCGTGTGACGTTGTACCCAAACAAAATTGATGTCCTTTTCCCCCACAAATAGAGCTTTCTTTTGGTGGTATTTGATCACCTCTGCGGTTATTTTTTGCACTATAAACAAAAAAAGAGCGACAATTTTGAATAAAAAACGCAATATTTTTTACTTTTTGCTATAATAAATATCTCCCAAAAATATATATAATTTTTTTTTTTTCCTCAGTTCAGGCCGATATGTATTCTTCTACATATTTTTGGTAAAAAAAATCGCAATAAGCGTATATTGATTGGTTTTCGCAAAAGTTACAGCGTCTACAAAACGGGGGATAGTTTTATGGCATTTTTGTTATAAATTTTTTTTACTAGTAATGGCGGCGATCTGCGATTTTTATCAGGACTGCGACATTATGGCGGACACGTCGGACACTTTTGACACACTTTTGGGACCATTGGCATTTTTACAGCGCTCAGTGCTATAAAAATGCATTGATTACTGTAAAAATGTCACTGGCAGTGAAGGGGTTAACCACTAGGGGGCGATCAAGGGGTTAATGTGTTCCCTAGTGTGTGTTCTAACTGAAGGGGGGAGGGTACTGTGTATGGGAAGAGAGAGATCGCTGTTCTTATTCTGCATGAACAGACGATCTGTCACTTCTCCCATCAGAGCACCGGAAACTGTTTGTTTACACACACAGATCCTGGTTCTCCGTGTGCCCCGAGCGATCGCGGGAGCCCAGCGTTGATCCCGACTGCCGGGCACTCGCATTGGCTCCGTGGGCGAGCAGGGGGGCGCACATCCCTAGTGGCCACAGGGCGAAGAGCCGTTATATAACGACGCTTCGCCCAGTCGTGCCATTCTGCCGCAGTACAACTGCAGCGGCTGTTCGGCAAGTGGTTAACCACAGTGTGATCATTTTTGCTGTGTGCTTTAGGTCATTGTCATGTCGGAAGGTAAACCTTCTTCCCATTGACCACTTTCTCGCAGGGGGCAGCAGATTTTCCTCAAGAATTTGACCATATTTTGCCCCATCTATTTTTCCGTCTATCCTGACAAGTGCTGCAGTCTCTGCTGCAGAGAAACACCCCCATAACAGGATAGTGCCACCTCCATGCTTACGGGCCCTTTCACACTGGGGCAGGGGCGGCGTCGGCGGTAAAACGCCACTATTCGGCCGCTAGTGGGGCAGTTTTACCCCCCGCTAGCGGCCGAGAAAGGGTTAAATACCACGCAAAGCGCCTCTGCAGAGGCGCTTTGCTGGCGGTATAGCTGCGCCGTCCCATTGATTTCAATGGGCAGGAGTGATGAAGGAGCGGTATACACTCCGCTCCTTCACCGCTCCGAAGATGCTGCTAGCAGGACTTTTTATCCCGTCCTGCTAGCGTTCCGCTCCAGTGTGAAAGCCCTTGGGGCTTTCACATTGGATACAAAGCAGCGGCACTTTCGGGTCGGTTTGCAGGCGCTATTATTAGCGCAATAGCGCCTGCAAACCGCCCCAGTGTGAAAGGGCTCTTACTGTAGGAATGATGTTATTTGGATGATGAGCTGTATTGGATTTCCGCCAGACATATTGTTTGGTGTTGAGGCCAAATAATTAAATTTTAGACTCATCCAACCATACCGCCTTTTTCCATGTGGCCTCAGAATCTTCAAGGTGCTTTTGGCAAAGCTCAGTCGTGACTGCATGCCTTTTCTTGAGAAGTGTTTTTTTTTCTTGCAAACCTTCCATACAAGCCACATTTGTGGAGAGATTGTGATATTGTCACATGCACACAATGACCACTTTGTCATAAATTCCTGCAGCTGCTTCAGAGTTACTGTAAGCCTCTTGGTAGCCTCTGACTAGTTTCCTCCTGGCTCCCTCATCCAGTTTGGAGCGACATGCTGATCCAGGGAGGGTCTGTGTTGTACCAAAAACCTTCCACTTCTTAATAGATGTCACTGTGCTTCTAGGAATTGATGAAGTCTTTGACATGTTTTTTTTTCTTTTCTTTTTGTATCCATCTCCTGACTTGTACCTGTTCACAAATTTATTCCGGAGATCTTTTGACAGTGCCTTGTCCCTCCTATATTTGATTGTTTGCTTCACTTGCACTCATCATGAACTGAAGTGCTCTAGGAAAGCTCTTTTCACGCAGAGCCAATCAAAATGACCACAACTGATCACAGTTGAAAGTCAAATGGCTTTGTGTGTCATTGAGAATGTGATTAGCTACACCTGATTTGATCCTTTTTCCAACTCCATGATTGTTGTTTTTTGTTTTGTGTTTTTTTGTTTTTTTTTAACATGTTGGTTTCATCTTTCACTTGCATGTTATGAGTTGCACTGGGTAAAATGCAGCTGGATAAAATAAAAACTGTCTTCACTCCAAAGCAAAGCAATACATTATTATTATTATTTTAACCACTTCCCGCCCGCCGTCATATGACGTCCTTGACTTTGTGCAGGTATATCTGAATGATGCCTGCAGCTACAGGCATCATTCAGATAGTAACTTTTTCAGCCAGCGATTCCCTACACCATGAGATCGATCATAGCGGCTGTTCCACTGCCTAATTGTTCTTACGGGCGGCGAGAGGGGTTGTCCCCCCTCCCGCCTCCATCTGGTGCCTCTACCGATTCCGTCAGAGACAGGATCTGCCAGCACAGATGTTTACCATAGAGATTTCTGGCGGACCAGATGGTCGCCGGAGTCTCTATGATCGTTCGGAGGCCGGGCGCGATGTTATGACGTCCTGCCTGGCCTCTACATTCAAACAAACGGCGCCGCCTCGGCTGGGAAGCCAAGATCGTGTTTTTATTTATTTTTTTTAATTTCAGGCTTCCCAGCCTAGAGGTGAGATGTAGGGTCTCACTGTGAAGAGGACCGATCATGCCATATTCATATTACAAGGGATGTTTGCATTCCTTGTAATAGGAATAAAAGTGATAATTTTATTTTATAATTTTTTTTTTTTAAGTGTCAAACTAAAAAAAAAAAGTAAAATTCACAACAATAATAAAAAAAAATTGAAAGCGCCCCTGTCCCCGTGTGCTCACACAGGGACAGAGGCGAACGGATACGTAAGTCCCATCCACATATGAAAACGGTGTTCACAACCACACGTGGGGTATCGCCGTGAACGTTAGAGCGAGAGCAATAATTCTAGATTCTAGACCTCCTCTAACTTAAAACATGTAACCAGTAAAATTTTTTAAAGCATCGCCTATGGGGATTTTTAAGTACTGAAGTTTGGCGCCATTCCACGAGCGTGTGCAATTTTGAAGCATGACATGTTGAGTATCTATTTACTCGGCGTAACTTCATCTTTCACATTATGCAAAAAAATTAGGCTAACTTTACTGGTTTGTTTTTTTTCTTTTTAAAGCACAAAACTTTTTTTTTTTTTTTTAACACGTTCAAAAAATTGCTGCGCAAATACTGTGTGAGATAAAAAGTTGCAACGACTGCCATTATAATTTTCTAGGGTCTTCGCTAAAAAAAAAAATATAATGTTTGGGGGTTCTATATTTTCTAGCAAAAAAATGATGATTTTTACATGTAGCAGAGAAATGTCAGAATCGGCCTGAGTGGTAAGTGGTTGAAGGAGGGTGATTATTATTTTTATTTTATTTTTTTTATACCCAGTAAATCCCCCCCCCCCCCCCTCATCCTTTGACCAACATAATTTACCAGAAGTGATCTATGGAAGTCATCCCAGTGCCATGCAACCAGTAACCACTGGAAAATAGCTTCCAATTAAGCAAGCAAATACAGAAGCTGCACAGGGGACTGGAGCAAACCCGCCCTGAAGCTTAATTTTGACAATAACTGCTTACTTTGTCGGGTTGAGTTGAAATTGACATTTGTCCACCGAACAAATCCAGCAATGTCTTGCTGTGCTCTGCAGTTTGCTGTAAACAAAGTGTGTGTGTGTGTGTGTGTGTGTGTGTGTGTGTGTGTGTGTGTGTGTGTGTGTGTGGTTGTAGGAGTAAGATGGAAAGTTATAAAAGTGAGTGAAGGTCCACTTTCAGTTCTATTCTATGAACCAGATCATTTTCTTACCCAACCTGCTATTTCTTCTCTAGGTTAGGTAGGTGAGCTCTGCCCATTTTGCACTATTTCTCAAACCATTCCAAGCTACTAACCCCTGATTGAGCATTAAGCAGTATTCTCACCTGCTTTTTCTTTAGGCTCTAAGCAGAACAAAATGGCTGATATCTGCCTTTTGTTAACTTGTTAGTACAATTTGAACAAAGCAATGGACTTTATAGGCACCAGAAGACAACAGTTTCTTAAAACAATTTAAATTTGATTACAAATCCTAAAATATAGACAGATACTGTATGTAAAAATCTCAGTGAACCTGCTAACCAAATTGCAATAATGTCACTAACTACAATACCAAGAGGCCCTAGCCAAGTTAATGTCCAAGAACATTAAGCGCCAGTATTGCGTCTACCGGTAACCAGGTGGGCTTGGTGCAAGTTGATGGAGTTCTACATGTTTTGCGCTTCATTAGGAGCTTAAGCAGGCATTCTAAACAAATAAAAATATATAATGAATATTTACAATATCTGGTAATAACTTACATTTTCAAGAGTGTTAAATATGATATTAATTGCCATCCCGGCCAATACATGGATCCAGGCCACATAGCAGCACGTGAGAAGCAGAGCGTGGACATGGAGACACACGCACATACAGCAACCCACCACCAGAATGCACTGTGAGAGACCAACAAACTATATATAAATGAGTATAATCAGGGTGAGTTATACAAGTTTGTACCATAGACAGCACCGTCCCAAGTATAATATCAGAGGGTACTGTAAGACTAGAGGTCGACTGATATACCGGCCGATTTTTGGCATTTTTTAAAATTAACCGGCATAGGCCGATCGTGCTGCAAATTAGGCCGATTAAATTATGCACTAGCCGGTTCACACAGAAGCGATCAGACTTGCGGGGCAACTCATTGTGACCCCGCACAGCTCGACTTCAGCGCGACTTGCAAATAACTTCTGTAATAGAAGTCAATGCAAATTGCCTGAAGTCTCCCCGTCGGAGCGACTTGAGTCTCTCCTATCTGGGCAGCCTGCCAAGTCTGAGAATATCGCTGATAAAAGAAGCAAAGAGATGCAATGTTTCTGCTTCTCAAAGGAATGAACACCGTTGTGTAGAAGATCTCAGTTTAACCATTTAAAGACTAAATCTTTTCTGACATGTGTTGCTTACAAGTACAAATCCAGTATTTTTTTTACTAGAAAATCACTTGGAACCCCCAAACATTATATAACCCCCAAACTATATATATATATAGATAGATAGATAGATATAGATATATATATAGTGTTTTTGGGGAAGAATACACTTTAATGAATTAAAAAAAAACTAAACTAAACCGTAAAGTTAGCCCCCTTTTTTTTTTTTCATCCAAAAGTTTTGACCACCTGTTTGTAGAGCTGCACGATTAATCGCTAAGAATCAAGATCACAATCTTTTTCTCTTCCCGATCTTCAAAACAGCACATCACAATTCTTTTTAACAAGTGCAGGGAGTTCTCACAGCTGGGAAAAAAATAAATAATCCAGGCAGCCTGCCAAGTTTAATCACAACATGCGAATAAGTAGAAACAAAGTATCTTTTCGTTCTTTTATCAAAGGAAAGAACTCTGGCGCGTAAATGAAGGAAGTTTAACCATTTAAAGACCAAACCTTTTACAAATAAAAATCATTATTTTCTGCTAGACAATTACTTGGAACACCCAAACGTGACATATATATATATATATATATATATATATATATATATATATATATATATATATATATATATATTTTTTAGCAGAGACCCTATAGAATAAAATAGTGGTTGTTGCAATATTTTATGTCAACTGTATTTGCGCAGCGGTCTTTCAAATGCTAAATTTTTTTTTTGAAAAAATACTTTACTTTTTTTTTTTTTTTAAAAGTCATTAAAGTTAGCCCAATTTTTTTTGTATAATGTGAAAGATGTTACAAGATGTTACTTAACTGTTAGATTTTATGAGATGAAAGGGGGAGGAAAAAACGGCCTAACATATCGGCCCAAAAAATCAGCATCATATATCGGCCACCACGATTTCTAAATATTTGCATCGTCCAGAGAAAAACCCCACATCAGTCGACCTCTATAAGAGACACATACACAAAGGAAAGGTGCTTACAGTTTTTAGTAGCAGGTTGAAGAACTATATTGGTAGATTAAAACCCCTTTCACACTGAGCACCGTTTTACCGTCCTTGTAGCGGCGGTATTTGGCAGCCAGCAGGGGTTAAAACCGCCCCGAAAAGGGGTTGAATCTGCCCGCAAAATGCCGCTGCAGCGGCGCTTTGCCGGCGGTATAGCAGCGCTGCCCTATTGTTTTCAACGGGCAGTTGCGCTTTAGGAGCTGCGAGTTCACCGCTCCTAATGCGCTCCAAAGAAGCTGCTGGCAGGACTTTTTCTGATGCCCTGCCAGCGCACCACTCCAGTGTGGAAGCCCTCGGCGTTTCACACTAGAGTGAATGGAGCCGCTGTTTCAGGGCACTTTGCAGGCGCTATTTATAATGCTATAGTGCCTGCAAAGTGCCTCAGTGTGAAAGGGGTCTAAAAGCCATCAGGGGAAGCAATACGAAAGCCACCATCCATCAGTCTCAAAGGTAGGTATGCTTTATAAATGGTAGTGATAGTTAATGGTATAGACACAACATACTGAGATCTATTAAATATGCCCACTCATGAAGGCTTGGTAACTTGCCCAAACGGACTGTAAGTAGTAGAAAATAAACTCCGCTTTAATATAAAGAAGGAACTCCTTAACTCCGTATTAAGGAGTTCCTACTCTATATTAAAGCTGAGTTTATATCCCACCCAATCTGGGTTGGCACCCAATCTGTTAGTGGTCATAACTATTGATCAAGCCCACTATACCTTTGCAAGACTAATAGCTCTTAGAACATACTCATTGAAGACATTTGAGAAAGCTTGGCAACCTTGGATAGACTAGTACAGTGAATAAGTTACTGACTTAAGAACTTGAATTGAAAAATCATGTACAGGGATGTGAAACCCTACTGCCTTGCAAGGCAAACCCTTGTGTTTATTTTATTCTGCTCCTCCTGCAGTTGCTTATTTCTGTTTGTTTACGCTTTAAAACTTTAATCAAAAACATTGTGAGTAGAAGGGAAGAATGGAGGGATTAAGAACCAGTGTCTTCACCAACCAGGACCCGAGCCCCACCTGCCTAGAATTCAATGTTACTGGAAATATGCTAGAGTGAAATAAAGAGGATCCTCCAAGATATGCAGGTTTTCACACCTCATTGTATTTATCAACTGTCATTTATGGTGCCTGTAAGATATTCCATCCTTTTTATGTCCCTGATCCTGATGTGAAGCGAGTTCCAGCAATTGTTTAGATGTCTTAGAAAAATCGGAAAGGGGGGTAGACCTAAAAAAAACAAAAAAAAACACAAAAAAAAAATAAACCTCAAAAACCTTTTTTTAGGTACCCAGGTGTCAAAACTGAAGGGTACAGGCAGGTAGCTTACTTGGGGTGTATTGCCAATGAAAAATGATTTTGTATTGATTTGTAGAAAAAAGGGGAGGAGTTGGGGGGTTCACCACTCTCCCATATGGTGATGAGACTTTTGAGGAAGGTGCGACTGTTACTGAGGTGAGCACACAACAATAGATAAATTAAATGCATTATAAATAACATAAAATGGACAATATAGCATAAAACGTGTGGCAAGAGCCAGTCACGATACTTAAAATCTTTTAAAAGGTTATTAAAGATGCTGTTGCATGGAGTAAGCTGACGCATTTCGCAGAGCTATAGACTTAATTCTGGGGGACTCTACATGCATTTAGATTTGTCAATCAAATTACAGAAAACATCATTATCATATATACAACTTTTTTGAAATTTATTCCAATTATCTCATAATAATATACAATATAATATTAACCTAAATACTCACCAATTTACATAAGTTTGACTGTCTGTGGCTTGCAGCATCATTGGAACAATCAAACCGACATCAGTCAAGTGATCAGTAGTGTCAGAGCTATTGATCTGGTCTGGTGGCCATCAGACCATAAGCAAGGAAAGGGGAGGAAAGGAATGGAGAGGAAGCAACCATCTCCCGGTAGTCACCTACAGTATCAAGTTTGTATACTAGGATATAGAAGAAAATATCTCCATATATATTCTCTAGTGGTGCAAAAGCACCTCCAATCAACATAGCCAACCACTATATATTATATTGTACCTACAATTCAACCAACAACCAGGTTATCCATAGAAACTCATCAATCCAACCACATGGCATGCCAGCCAAAGTTTACCAAACATACAAACAGCCACACAAATGGGACACCCATGGATGTGTGTTCCTATCCAAACAGCTACCGTGCTACCACCCATACTAACAACACATGTGCAATGCACATATGTGTAACTCCCTCAAGATTCCTCACATCGCCATAATAGCCAATGTATTTTGCCCCCTCATAACTCGCCCACATCCAATCAACCAGCCAACTATAAATAACAGCCTTCAATACTATCTGTCCTAGATCCCATGCTAACAACCACCTCATGGTCACCATGTATATCAATTAACTAGTGCCATACGCTCTGAGCAACATTAACCACCAAGCACATAAACTAAAAACATCCAACCCTCTCACCATGTAACAGTCCCCGAACATATCCCAATACAGACATATGACTAAACAATCATCCACACCCATTACAACCACACTAGTTCTAGTCTCCAACAATTCCCTTATTATAAGGATGTCACCTGCATAGATATACAGCAGACCATAGTGTCTGCCTATCCTGGCATCCGTATCCTTATCCTCCTCCACCGGAATGTGCGCCCAAACAGCGCAGTTACTGCGTCCTTAAGACACGTCCCGCCGGAAATGACTGAGCCTGGCATGGCTCACTGACGTCCTATCCGGTGCGGTTTCCCATCTAGAAGCACATGCGCATCGCCCATCTAATCGTGTCCGCAGATGGTAACAACAGGACAGTAAGAGGAGCGTGCATAGCGCCTCCAGTCCACCATGGAGAATTACAGTGGACAGGTGCCGAGGAGAAAACCCTCCTTGTCCATCAGGGGAACCCAAATGCCTCACCATACAACACACCAAGCCAGCAGTCAGACTAACCCAAAGATACTCGACTGCCACAGGAACAATCAAGCGTGCATATTTTATATATCCTTAACCTTGACCTATATGCTAAATAATTCCTTATTCCCAGATGAAAGATAGTCATATGGTTTAGTTTATCGCTGCTGCAAGTCATGGTACTCTCACTGTAGGAATACTCTCTATATTACAGGAATGGTTTAAAAGTAAGTGCTGTATTTAACCCTGGAGGCATAGTCGCTTTTTGATTATAAATCCATTTAGCCTCTTTTTGTTAGATCTTTTTATCAAAATTTCCTCCCCCCAATTTTTGAGGGATCACTTCCAAAACAACAAATGAAATTACTGAGGATCATAACTATGATTAAGGCCTACATGTTTGCCTATAGGTGTATACAGGAGACCTACATCAAGGTACTAGAGGTGATCCTGTATACGCCTTGCAAATGTGCGTTTTGTCTTCCCAATGTAAAATGCTCCGCATCTACATGTTGCCATATAGACAACTCCCATGGTCTGGCAGTCCGCATAGAATTGAGACTTAGGATGATCAAGAGGCAGTGGATGTATGTTACCTTCCCACATCCATGGACACTGGTTATAGCCACCACATCGGTAAGTACCAACACCCCCCACTGTGCCAGCCAAGGATTAAGGAGCTGAGTAGTGGCTATGAACCAAATTGTCTCTGATAGAGGGAGATCTCCTATATACTATCTCCGGGCGGTTCTGTACATATTTAGAGATCACAGGGTCCTCTGTAAGAAAGTGCAAGTTACGAGCTACCAATCCACAAAACTGTTCCTGTTGTGTACTAAAGGTAGTAATTGGATATATAATTTGAGGAATCATGTTTTTAGGATTTTTAAGGTGCACATTTACAACAAAATTATTTATAGAAAAATATGAATTTATTAGAAAAAAATGTTAAAACAAACATCCAAAGATGAATATTTGATATTACAGTACATTTACATGTGCAAACTGATTTTAATTTCTACATATTTCGCCTTGGTTATTGGCTTCTTCAGGAGAATTTTTGATATCAGGCGCAGTATACACTGGAGATAGAAAGTTTTTAACAAAAAATAATAACATAATAAACTGTTACATAACAGGTATACAACAAACATATACAGCTTTAAACATTCATGAATTGGCAAAGTGCCATCAAAACTCCAATATGGTCATATAAATTACCTGTATATTCAAAAAGCTATTTGTATGTCTATTGAGGCTATGGAGTCATAGGGATATAGAGAGTCGGATCATCAGGTATAACCATAGAGGAGGATGTATCTTTAAATACACAACCGCTTATATGGTCCAACTGAAAGGGAGAGTAATAAGTACAATTAAACCTGGGAATATAGAAAATCCCCAAATCCTTGTCATTGAAATCCAAAAAGGGATCTCTGGTTTTACCCCATAAACAGGATCTTTTGATGTGTTCCAAGACTTCAGATTGATAACTTCCAATCCCAGAATAGATAGATAAAGTTGCAAGAGATGGTGAGAGAGATGAAATGGATTTTGTTCTGAGATTTCATAAAGTCAAAATATGACCCTTGAATCAGAAAAATAATATAAACCATCCAGTCACTAGTTATTCAAAAGCTTTAAGACGATTGAGAAAATAATACTGTAAGGATAGATGGTCACCTTAAACCAAAAGTTCCACAGTCAGTCTCTCCCCTTCCTCTGCCAGACCACAAATGAAGACCAAAACCGACATGTTTATATACCCCCTCCACCTTCCTGTTTTTGAGCTGCTTTGGTGCCAAAAAGAAAGGGTGAACACGATTTGTGAGCGCCAAATAGCGAGCCTGGGTCGCGCCGGCAATGACGTCTGCAATGGAAGGGACATGCCGGAAGTGATACTATAATGGTGGCACCCCGGAAGTGAAGTAAGACGCCAGACCCAGGAGCGCCAACCAAATTAGACAACCACTGCCGGAAATGACGCTAAAATTTAGAAACAAGCATCAGTGTATGTGACAGACCTACCCTGGAGAGAGACTTTTGGAGAGGACTGAATGCTAGCCTCTTGCCAATCGATCGTGGGCCCTGGCATTTGGGGGAACGGTGCTTTTTGTGAGCTGTGTGCCTGGGGACCCTTGGGGTGGTGTTGCTGTGGATTCGGGTCCTGGTCCCCCAGGGGACACAGACTCTGGGGACCCTGTATTTGCCATATTGGAATAGTGACTGATTCATACCGTTGGGACTCCTACTGTTAAATGCTAATGTCATCAATTCCAGCTACCTGTCTGTTTTCTGCTAAAATGTGTATTGTAAATAAGTCTCTAGTATGGGATCTAAGAGTCATTAGATCCCCATTGTTGTTTGTGTTAATTAACTGCTATTTAATGTTGATTGGGTTTTCTGAGCTACAAGATGGCCAGTCTGGCCTAAAGGTCATGTCTGAGTCATCTAGGCTGTCTAAAGGGATTAGTTAATTGGCTCATGTTAATTAGGTTACAGCTGTATTGTTAGAGTAATATTGTATAAAAGAGACTGTATTCCTGTCAATAAAGAGAGATTCCTGGTTGAACTTACATACAGCCTGCCTGGTGTTTGTTCTGAGCTACACAACTGGATTAGAACGGCACATAGCTGTAGTTCTAGTCCTGGAGCATCGGATGACCGAACCATCAGATTGCGATCTGCAATCTGATTCTATAGCAGCAGAGGAGTGTCGGGAGAGTGCATCAAACCTACCAAAATAGACGTCGAGCGATGTGAGGAATAGTGAATCCCAATTGGGGGCTGCCTGGATATACCAAAAGCAGCTAACCCAACGGGTAACCGGAATCAGCCATTGGCGAATGGCGCCACCTAGTGGAGTCAATGAAGACAACACTGAGTGTGACGCTCTGGGTGTATTTTGGGTGATCAGATCCAAAAAGTGTGTGTGTATGTATGTATGTATATGTGTGTATGTATGTATGTATATATATATATATATATATATATATATATATATATATATATATATATATATATATATATATATTATAATATAATTCTAATAATAATAGTCTCCTAATAAGGGACAAGAATTAAAAAAGACAAAACAGAAAGACTGGGTGGCTCCTCAAAACGAGCAACAAAATAATTCAAAAAAGGACTTAACCAATGGTGAATATAGACACAATACAGACTGCCAATCCAAGTTACAAATCAAGATAAACAACATACCAGTTTGAAAACTGGAGATTTTGCCACACTTTAAAAAGTGTGGCAAAGATAAATTTTGTATTTTTATATTTGAAGAGCATGGATAAAATCAAGTCTAAAGGAACGGTTTGTAGCTGATGGATTCATTCATACCTGGATAGACAGTGGCTGCCAGGGAATAAATCCATCTTGTCTCACGCTGAAGGAGAGCTTTATCCACATCACCTCCTCTATCATGGGGCGGTATATGTTCAAGTGCAAAAAATCTCATTTTAGACACGTGGAACGAATGGTAAAGTCCCATGTGTTGGCTGATAGGGGTTTCCATTCTTTTCTTTTGGACAAGGGAGGAAATAGTTTGGCTTACCTTTGATGCTGCCAAAGAATTAAAGTGGAAACTGAAGAGACAGTGTGACAATCAGCAGAATTGATAGAAGGAAGTGAAGGGTGCATACTTTTGGTCTAAGAACGAAGACCTGGACGTGAATTATCTAGTGGAGTACATTTAGATACAGATACATTTTGGTGCCAGGCGATCCATTTTTAGTTGAGCCAGTTGCTGAGTTTCGTGTGAATCCTGCTTGGGATGAGGACATAGACAAAGATGGTTAAAAATAAAAAATTGAAAGCGCCCCTGTCCCTGTGTGGTTGCACACAGAAGCGAACGCTTACGTAAGTCTCACCCGCTTGAGAACTGTGTTCAAACCACACATGTGAGGTATCGCTGCAAACATTAGAGCGAGAGCAAGAATTCTAGCCCTAGACCGCCTCTAACTCAAAACATGTAACCAGTAAAAATTTTTTAAAGCGCCGCCTATGGGGATTTTTAAGTACCGAATTTTGGCGCCATTCCACGAGCTTGTGCAATTTTGAAGCGTGACGTATTGGGTACCTATTTACTTGGCATAACATCTTTCACATTATGCAAAAAAATTGGGCTAATTTTAATGTTTACCGTGCGAGATAAAAAATTGCAAGGACCGCCATTATATTCTCTAGGGTCTTTGCTAAAAAAACATATATAATGTTTGGAAGTTCTATGTAATTTTCTAGCAAAAAAAAAATGATTTTTACATGTAAGAGAGAAATGTCAGAATTGGCCTGGGTGGCAAGTGGTTAAATGGGCATATCAGAGGGCTAAATTAAATCAACATGATCAATAAATCTACAAATCCAAAACTAGGAATAAGAACATCACTACAAAACTAATTACTACCTTTTAGTGTGCAACAGGAACAGTTTTTTTTGTGGATTGGTAACTCATAATTAGCACTTTCTTGAAGAGGACCCTGTGATCTCCAAATATGTACAGAACCGCCCGGAGATAGTATATAGAAGATCTCGCTCCATCAGGGACAATTTGGTTCATAGCCACTACTTGGCTCCTTAATCCTTGGCTGGCGCAGTGGGGGGTGTTGGTACTTAACGATGTGGTGGCTGTAACCAGTGTCCATGGCTGAGGTAAGGTAACAAGATGACCACCACGAGGCAGTGGACATATAAGTCTCAATTCTTTGCGGACTGCCAGGCCGTGGGAGTTGTCTTTATGGCAACATGTATCTGTAGATCATTTTACATTGGGAAGACAAAACGCACATTTGCAAGGCGTATACAGGATCACCTCTACTACCTTGATGTAGTAGAGGTGACCCCTTCTTATCCAAACTCCTCGAACGTCTGGTCTACAACCGACTGAGCGTCCACCTCGCTTCTTTATCCCCTTCAGTCTGGATTTCGTCCTCAACACTCCACTGAAACTGCTCTCCTAAAACTAACAAACGATCTACTAACGGACAAAACCAGTTGACACTATTCTGTACTCCTACTCCTGGACCTCTCTGCTGCCTTTGATACGGTTGACCACCCCCTCCTCCTCAAAAAACTCCACACCTTTGGTCCACGTGACTACTCTTCGCTGGTTCTCTTCCTACTTATTCAACCGCACATTTAGCGTTTCCTACAACTCTACTTCCTCTTCTCTTCCTTTCTCAGTTAGGGTCCCCCAAGGTTCTGTTCTTGGACCTTTCCTATTTTCAATCTACACCTCCTCCCTGGGTCAGCTGATAGCCTTCTATGGATTCTGATACCACCTCTACGCTGACGACACCCAAATCTACTTCTCTACCCCTCAGCTCACTCCCTCTGTCTCCTCACGTATCACTAATTTACTATCAGATATATCAGTCTGGATGTCACACAATTACCTCAAACTAAATCTATCCAAAACCGAACTTATAATTTTTCCTCCCCCCATATGCCCCTTCCCCTGATCTCCCTGTCAAAATCTATGGCACAACTATAAGCCCATCCCCACATGCCAAGGTTCTAGGTGTAGTCCTGGACTCTGAACTCTCCTTTAAGAACCACGTCCACTCACTGTCCACATCCTGCCGCCTCAACCTCCGCAACATCTCCAAAATACGCCCCTTTCTAACCAATGACACAACAAAGCTCTTAATTCACTCACTGGTTATCTCTCGCCTCAACCACTGCAACTCCCTTCGCATTGGCTTACCTCTACATAGTCTATCACCTCTTCAATCCATCATGAATGCGGCTGCCAGACTCATCCACCTTACCAATCGCTCTGTCTCTTCTACCCCTCTCTGTCAATCCCTCCACTGACTTCCGCTCAGCCAAAGAATTAAATTCAAAATACTAACAACTACCTACAAAGCCATCCACAATTTCACCCCCTACATCACTAGCCTAGTCTCTAAATACCAACCTACTCGTTCTCTTCGTTCCTCTCAAGACCTTCTGCTCTCTAGCTCCCTCATCACCTCCTACCATGCTCGCCTCCTGGACTTTTACAAAGCCTCTCCAATCCTATGGAATGCCCGACCCCTATCTGTCAGCTTATCTCCTACTCTATTAGCTTTTAGACGATCCCTGAAAACCCTTCTCTTCAGAGAAGCCTACCCTGCCCACACCTAAGGACATCTGTTTTTTTTGTTTTCTCCGTCAGCTCACCCCCAACAGTTATTACCTTTTTGTTGCCACTTGACCCTCCCTTCTAGATTGTAAGCTCTAACGAGCAGGGCCCTCTGATCCCTCCTGTATTGATTTGTGTTGTAAGTGTACTGTCTGCCCTCATGTTGTAAAGCTCTGCGCAAACTGTTGGCGCTATATAAATCCTGTATAATAATATGCCAACATGTAGGCCTTAATCATAGTTCTGATCCTTCAGTAATTTCATTTTGTTTTGGAAGTGATCCTCTAAAAATTGGGGGGAGGAGATTTTGATAAAAAGATCTTGCAAAAATAGGCTAAATGGATTTATAATCAAAAGGCAACTATGCCTCCAGGGTTAAATACAGCATGTTTAAACCATTCCTGTAATATAGAGAGTATTCCTATAGTGAGAGTACCATGACTTGCAGCTGCTATAAACAAAACCATATGATTGTATCTTTCATCTGGGAATAAGGAATTATTTAACATATAGGTCAAAGTTAAGGATATATAAAATATGCACGTTTTTGATGATTGTTCCTGCGGGCATAAAGTATCTCTGGGTTAGTCTGACTGCTGGCTTGGTGTGTTGTATGGTGAGGCATTTGGGTTCCCCAGGTGGACGAGGAGGGTTTTCTCCTCCGCACCTGTTTGCTGTAATTCTCCCTGGCGGACTGGAGGCGCTATGCGCGCTCTTCTCTCTTTCTCTATCCTGTTACCATCTGCGTACGCAATTACATGGGTGATGCGCATGTGCTTCTAGAGGGTAACCCATGCCGGATATGACATCAGTGACCTGTGCCAGGCTCAGTTATTTCCAGTGGGACCGTGTCTTAAGGACACGGTAACTGCACTGTTTGGACGCACTTTCTGGTGGAGGAGGATGAGGACATGGATGCCACTGTGGTCTGCTGTATATCTATGCAGGTGACATCCTTATAATAAGGTAATCGTAGGAGACTAGAACTAGTGTGGTTGTAATAGATGTGGATGATTGTTTAGTCATATGTCTGTATTGGGATATGTTTGGGGGCTGTTACATGGTGAGAGGGTGGGATGTTCTTGTTATGTGCCTTGTGGTTAATGTTGCTCAGAGCATATGGCACTAGTTAAGTGATATACATGGTGATCATGAGGTGATTGTTGGCATGGGATCTAGGACAGATAGTATTGAAGGCTGTTATTTATAGTTAAAATCTCAAAATCTCTGCGCTTAGGACATATAGCAGAAAGGGGGGGGGGGGGGGGGGCGCAGATGGAGAGGGGGATGGGGGAGGGGGGAGAGAAGAGAAAAAGGAAAATAGTGAGGTATGCTGCCTCCCCAGGTTAAGTCCCCAAAATGACTAACATGTAATGGATAGTAGGTGGGGGTATGGCGCTCCCTATTGAGATGTGGAATGTTAAATTAATGTGCATATACGGTGACTATAGCAAATAGGTCAATTAATATTCCAAACACAAAAGGTGAAGACTGTGAGACTCTATAGGTGAATCCATATAATGTAAAAAAACCTTATATAAAAATATATGTATATGTATATGCAATCCCTAGTGTATTGCATATACCTCTAAATCACCAGTAGTATCAGAAAGTGCCACTAGGTGCTGCTGCTGAGCAGCTATTGTGATAAATCCAACTTATATGTATGCAAAATTATTGACATATAACAGTGCAAAACCATATAAACGACAGTGCAGTATATATATGGCAGTGCAACCCAACATACACGTATATATATGACCGTGCAATCCAGTAAAGTGCAATATAGTGCAATCAAGTCCAAAAAGAACCAAAAAAAGAAATTGTGAATGACATCAAAATTAAAAAAATTCCTTTCTCAGTTGGTGAGTCCCAGTTTGAATGGCAGCAGAAAAGTTCCAACAGCTAAGTGACTTTGGTGCCCACAGAGGTAAATCCGTGACTTCTGTGCTCCCCTTTTGGCTCCCCACTCACCAGCTTCCACTACCCCTGCAGGGGTGACAGGCACTCTAGGATCCCAAGGCCGTCCTCTTATCCGGTATCCCGTGGTTGCTGAGATGGGATGGCCTCTCTCCCAGGGGTTCCGGACTACCACCTCATACCATGTCCAGGAAGGGGATCACCAGCAAAAGCCCTCATAAAAAGAGATGCCACCTCATAGTGTAGTATAATTAAAAGCTTTAATGGCATAAAAACTCCCCGCTGGGGAAAAAACACATCGCACTACACTATGGGTGAAGCCGATAGCCAGGAAGTGCTTCCCCGCAGCGTGTGGCGTGCGTTCCAGGCTCTCTCGCTCCGTACCCGGAATCGACGTAAGTGCGTAGTCCCGCCTTACGCGTTTCGTCATCAACGTTTTCAAAGGCGGCCCTTTGAAAACGTCGATGACGAAATGCGTAAGGCGGGGCTACGCACTTACGTCATTTCCGGGTACGGAGCGAGAGAGCCTGGAACGCAGCTGGACCGCACGCCACACGCTGCGGGGAAGCACTTCCTGGCTATCGGCTTCACCCATAGTGTAGGGCGATGTGTTTTTTCCCCAGTGGGGAGTTTTTATGCCATTAAAGCTTTTAATTATACTACACTATGAGGTGGCATCTCTTTTTATGAGGGCTTTTGCTGGTGATCCCCTTCCTGGACATGGTATGAGGTGGTAGTCCGGAACCCCTGGGAGAGAGGCCATCCCATCTCAGCAACCACGGGATACCGGATAAGAGGACGGCCTTGGGATCCTAGAGTGCCTGTCACCCCTGCAGGGGTAGTGGAAGCTGGTGAGTGGGGAGCCAAAAGGGGAGCACAGAAGTCACGGATTTACCTCTGTGGGCACCAAAGTCACTTAGCTGTTGGAACTTTTCTGCTGCCATTCAAACTGGGACTCACCAACTGAGAAAGGAATTTTTTTAATTTTGATGTCATCACAATTTCTTTTTTTGGTTCTTTTTGGACTTGATTGCACTATATTGCACTTTACTGGATTGCACGGTCATATATATACGTGTATGTTGGGTTGCACTGCCATATATATATATATATATACTGCACTGTCGTTTATATGGTTTTGCACTGTTATATGTCAATAATTTTGCATACATATAAGTTGGATTTATCACAATAGCTGCTCAGCAGCAGCACCTAGTGGCACTTTCTGATACTACTGGTGATTTAGAGGTATATGCAATACACTAGGGATTGCATATACATATACATATATTTTTATATAAGGTTTTTTTACATTATATGGATTCACCTATAGAGTCTCACAGTCTTCTCCTTTTGTGTTTGGAATATTAATTAACCTATTTGCTATAGTCACCGTATATGCACATTAATTTAACATTCCACATCTCAATAGGGAGCGCCATACCCCCACCTACTATCCATTACATGTTATTTATAGTTGGCTAGTTGATTGGATGTGGGTGAGTTATGAGGGGGCAAAATACATTGGCTATTATGGTGATGTGAGGAATCTTGAGGGAATTGCACATATGTGCATTGCGCATGTGTTGTTAGTATGGGTGGTAGCACTGTAGCTGTTTGGATGGGGACACACATCCATGGGTGTCCCATTTGTGTGGCTGTTTGTATGTTTGGTAAACTTTGGTTAGCATGCGTCTATTATGCATTGTAGTTGGACTGATTTGTTTCTATGGATATAATATATAGCGGTTGGCTATGTTGAATGGAGGTGCTTTTGCACCACTAGAGAATATATATGGTGATATTTTAAGAAAAACAAAATCTACCTTGGTGTGGGATTTTTAAGGCAATGTATTGATGAGAAAAAATATATATTATATTAAAAGTAATTTTTATTGATACAAAAAAAGAGAATAGAATACAAGTGAACATACAAAATAAATGTTTTTAGAGTGTCGTATGGTTAAAAGAGAACATCAAATGACATGAAAATTAAGTGATGCATCCTACGGCCCAACACCACCCCAGTTGATACAATGGCGTCCAATATCAGATTATTTTGTATGTTCACTTGTATTCTATTCTCTTTTTGTATCAATAAAAATTACTTTTAATATAATATATAATTTTTCTCATCAATACATTGCCTTAAAAATCCCACACCGAGGTAGATTTTGTTTTTCTTAAAGTTTTGAGGGATGATGGCAATGACACACCCAACCCTCTGAGTCATATATTTTTATATATGGTGATATTTCCTTCTATATCCTAGTATACAACCTTGATATTGTAGGTGACTGCCGGGAGATGGTTGCTTCCTCTCCTCCTTCCCTCCCCTTTCCTTGGTTACGGTCCAATGCCCACCAGACCAGATCAATAGCTCTGACACTACTGATCACTTGTCGGATGTCGGTTTGATTCTTCCAATGATGCTGCAAGCCACAGACGGTCAAACTTATGTAAATTGGTGAGCACTTAGGTTAATGACATATATTGTATATTATGAGATAATTGGAATACATTTTAAAAATGTATATATTATAATGTATTTTGTAATAGGACAAATCTAGATGCATGTAGAGTCGTCCAAAAGAAGCAGTCTATGGCTCTGCGAAATGGGTTGGAATACACATGCACCTGCATCTTTAATGACCTTTTAAAGGTTTTAAGTATCATGACTGTCTCTTGCCACTCGTGTTTTTGCTATATTGTCAATTTTATGTTTATGTAATTTATAATAAATTGAATTTTGTATCTTTATTGTTGTGTGCTCACCTCAGTGACAGTCACCTTCCTCAAAGGTCCCTTCCCCATATGGGAGAGTGGTGACCTCCCAACTCCTCCCCTTTTTTCTATGTACTAACCGTGGATGTGCTATAACTGTCCCTTGAACCAGTCTTATACATTTACAGTGGCTTGCAAAAGTATTTGGCCCCCTTGAACTTTTCAACCTTTTGCCACATTTCAGGCTTCAAATATAAAATTTTAATTTTTTGTGAAGAATCACCAACAAGTGGGACACAATTGTGAAGTGGAACGAAATCTATTGGATATTTTAAACTTTTTTAGCAATTAAACTGAAAAGTGGTGCGTGCAAAATTATTCGGCCCCTTTACTTTCAGTGCAGCAAACTCACTCCAGAAGTTCAGCGAGGATCTCTGAATGATCCAATGTTGTCCTAAATGACTGCTGGTGATAAATAGAATCCACCTGTGTGTAATCAAGTCTCTGTATAAATGCACCTGCTCTGTGATAGTCTCAGGGTTCTGTTAAAAGCGCAGAGAGCATCATGAAGACCAAGGAACACACCAGGCAGGTCCGTAATACTGTTGTGGAGAAGTTTTCCCAAGCTTTAAACATCCCAAGGAGCACTGTGCAAGCGATCATTTTGAAATGGAAGGAGTATCAGACCACTGCAAATCTACCAAGACCTGGCTGTCCCTCTAAACTTTCAGCTCAGACAAGGAGAAGACTGATCAGAGATGCAGCCAAGAGGCCCATGATCACTCTGGATGAACTGCAGAGAACTACAGCTGAGGTGGGAGAGTCTGTCCATAGGACAACAATCAGTCGCACACTGCACAAATCTGGCCTTTATGGAAGAGTGGCAAGAAGAAAGCCATTTCTCAAAGATATCCATAAAAAGTCTCATCTAAAGTTTGCCACAAGCCACCTGGGAGACACACCAAACATGTGGAAGAAGGTGCTCTGGTCCGATGAAACCAAAATCGAACTTTTTGGCCACAATGCAAAACGATATGTTTGGCGTAAAAGCAACAAAGCTCATCACACTCAACACACCATCCCCACTGTCAAACATGGTGGTGGCAGCATCATGGTTTGGGCCTGCTTTTCTTCAGCAGGGACAGGGAAGATGGTTAAAAACTGAGGGGAAGATGGATGCAGCCAAATACAGGACCATTCTGGATGAAAACCTGTTGGAGTTTGCAAAAGACCTGAAACTGGGACGGAGATTTATCTTCCAACAAGACAATGATCCCAAACATACAGCAAAATCTACAAAGGAATGGTTCACAAATAAACGTATCCAGCTGTTAGAATGACCAAGTCAAAGTCCAGACCTAAATCCAATCGAGAATCTGTGGAAAGAGCTGAAAACTGCTGTTCACAAACGCTCTCCATCCAACCTCACTGAGCTTGAGCTGTTTTGCAAGGAAGAATGGGCAAGAATTTCAGTCTCTCGATGTTCAAAACTGATAGAGACATACCCCAAGCGACTTGCAGCTGTAATCGCAGCAAAAGGTGGCTCTACAAAGTATTAACGCAAGGGGGCCGAATAATTTTGCTCGCCCCACTTTTCATTTTTTTATTAGTTTAAGTTTCAAAAATCCAAAAGATTTCGTTGCACTTCACAATTGTGTCCCACTTGTTGGTGATTCTTCACAAAAAATAAAAATGTTATATCTTTGAAGCCTGAAATGTGCAAAAGGTTGAAAAGTTCAAGGGGGCCGAATACTTTCGCAAGCCACTGTATGTATTTTGTATTGATTCTCTTTGTGGAGCGTACATATTATTTTTTCATTAAATTATTATATTTTTTAAATTTTTCATTTATAAATGCTTCTCTAAGTGTAGACGTGAGCCATAGGCCCCTTGCACAAAAGCATCATAATTTACTGATGTTTACGCAGAAACTTTGTGACGCCCGTGTGCAAGGGGCCAAAAACTGTGTGAAGACAGTAATGTTGAGAATAGGCAAATAAAGGTGTGCAAGTGTATAGACAAGTAAAATTCTTCTTCGTTGCCAGTATTGTAATGTAATATACCCACTTATACTTGCGTAACCATTAATTATTGATATGGCATGTTTGTTCCTTGCTAAAGAACTATATTTCTTATCAAGTTGTTATGGGTAAAGTTTTGCTTTAACCACTTCAGCCCCAGAAGGATTTACCCCCTTCCTGACCAGAGCATTTTTTGCGATACGGCACTGCGTTACTTTAACTGACAATTGCGCGGTAGTGCGCTGTTGCAGCCAAACAAAATTGACGTCCTTTTTTTCCCACAAATAGAGATTTATTTTGATGGTATATAATCACCTCTGTTTTTTAATTTTTGCACTATAAACAAAAGAGCGACAATTTTGGAAAAAAAGCAATATTTTTACTTTTTGCTATAATAAATATCCCAAAAAATATATCAAAAACGAATTTCTTCCTCAGTTTAGGCCGATATGTATTCTACATATTTTTGGTAAAAAAAATCGCAATAAGCGTATATTGATTGGTTTGCGCAAAAGTTATAGCGTCTCCAAAATAGGGGATAGTTTTATGGCATTTTTTTTATTCATTTTTTTTATTAGTAATGACGGCGATCTGCGATTTTTATCATGACTGCGACTTTGCAGCGGACAGATCGGACACTTTTGACATTATTTTGGGACCATTGACATTTATACAGCGATCAGTGCTATAAAAATGCACTGATTACTGTGTAAATGTCACTGGCAGTGAAGGGGGTAAACACTAGGGGGCAATCAAGAGGTTAAATGTGTTCCCTCAGTGTGTTCTAACTGTGTAGGGGGGATGGGCTCACTATAACATGACATAGATCGCTGCTCCTAATAGCTGGGAGCAGTAGATCCCTGTCATGTTGCTAGGCAGAACAGGAAAATGCCTTGTTTACATAGGCATCTCCCCGTTCTGCCTCTCCGTGTCACAATCGCGGGCCACCGGCAGACATCGAGTCCTCGGGATCTGCAGACACACTCCCGTACCGCCTGCGACGCGCGTGCCCTAGTCTGCGATTTAAAGGGGACGCCCATTTGAAGTGCCATCCTGCCGACTTAAGTCGTCGTGCCCTGGACTGCAAGCGGTTAAAGTAAGTGTGTGTGTGTTTTTTTTTGTTTTTTTTTTATTTATTTTTTTTTTTAAGAAACATCTTTATTAAAAATGTAATTGGTATGTTGAGAGAGGAAAAATCAGGGCGAAAGCAAAATATACACAGATTAAAGTGGATGTAAACCTACCACTTACCCATTATAAACTAATGGCACAGTTTTAATGTATATGTACATGCAAGCCTCCTGCATGTATCCCTACGTTGCAAATGTCACCCCCTTCAGCAGTAGGAGTCCCGCAAAACTCTAGAATCGGTGGGTGGGTCTCTTTGCCGGAGCTCGGTGGGCAGACTCGTGATGTCACCAGACTCTCCGCCCACCTCTACACTCTCCTACTTTCTGCTGGCTCTGGGAGTTGACTGCACCATGGATATCCTCCTCAGTCACACTGATCTTCTGCTAATCTTGAGGATCACACCCCATGATGAGTAACATCCAGTCAAAACTCAGGAAAGGCACCATATGACTTCAGCGTGCCCAATCATGCTGAGGTGTGCAGCAACCAATCCTGGGAGAGCTGGAGATGATTGGAGGAGGGATATGAAGCTGGAATTGTAACATACTCTCTGCTATAATGCCTTGCATGAGAAAGAAATCAGATGTCAGTCACATCAGTGGGGGTTGTGGCAATACAAACTTATTTGTGTGTCCCTTACTAAAAAAACAAGGATTGCTCACAGCTGGATTAACTCTTCGTGGCAAGACTGGGCACAGATGAGTTGACATTCTCTACTGTTCCAGTTAGAAGTCTTCATTAAATGTTTTTTTTTTCAGGTTTACATCCGTTTTAAATAAAGTATTGATTTGATAAAAAATTGTGAAATAATGGGCACAAAAAATCAATGTTTTTTTTCAATCTTTTAAGCTTTCCGCTTTCAGATTATATATGAGAGGGTATATTAGTGAACTTAGTGATGTAAGATATAAAGAGCGATTTTCCCCCACTCAAGTAGTGTAAGTGTAACATACTTTTACAATAATGTATACAGTATTATGTTTTTGAAAATGTTCTAAAAAGCCATCCCAGGTTTACATTTTGTATATTTACTATTGTATATCTATACTTTTTATGCTTAGTAATTTTTATTACAGGGACGAAAAAGTCACCGCCATCGCAAGGACCGCATGCAGGATCTTATAGACATTGGCTATGGCTATGATGAGACTGATCCCTTTATTGATAACTCTGAAGCAGTAAGTGCAATTGTTAATTACAAAATTGCAAACTTAAGTGGTTCTAAAGGCAGAAGGTTTTTTTATCTTAATGCATTCTATGGATTAAGGTAAACCTTCAGAGTGCAGCATCCCCTTAAGCCCCCCCAATACTTACCTGAGCCCCATTTCGATCCAGTGATGTTGCATGAGAGCCTCAGCAGTCCGGGACTCTACCTCCTTATTGGCTGAGACACAGCAGTGGGCGCCATTGGCTCCCTCTGCCGTCAGTCAAAATCAGTAAGCCAATGAGGGGAGAAAGGGGGCAGGGCTGAGCCGGGTGCCCCCATAGCAAGCTGTTTGCTGTGGGGGCACTCAGCAGGAGGAAGGGGCTAGGAGCACCGGCGAAGGCCCTGAGAAGAAGTGGATCTGGGCTGCTCTGTGCAAAGCCACTGCACAGAGCAGGTAAATATTAAATTTTTTGTTTAAAAATAACAGACTTTAATATCACTATAAATGAATTATGAGACTTTTTTTTCTGAGTTAATTATTCTTCTAAAAGAGACCTCTGATTTCATGGGTCACATCTTGCCTCATACCATTCATAATCAAAGCGGAACTAAACCGTCCTATCCTTTACAGCAGTGGTCTTCAACCCAGTCCTCAGGGCCCACTAACAGGCCAGGTTTTATGCATTACCTTGGGGAGATGCAGACTAGAATACTGCAATCACTGAGCAGCAAATGATATCACCTGTGATGTATTTCAGTTATCTTGCAAACCTGGCCTGTTAGTGGGCCCTGAGGACAGGGTTGATGACCACTGCTTTACAGCCAAGGAAGCTGCCGTCTTAGCCTGTTTCTGATTTGCACTTGGTGCTGCACATGTGATCAGTTATGACACCAGCCATTTGATTGACAGGCTGAGAGCACAAGCAACTGTTATTTATGGCGTGTCTTGAATGTAAGTGTTTTGGTAAACCTTTAAATTGATGGGTTTAGTTCCTCCTTTAGGCCTCATGCATACAGGATGTTAAAATAACGTTATGAAAACGCCAGTATCTTTGCAGTGACTTTTTTCAGCTTTTTTCAACGTTTTTGCAATAGCGTTTTTTAGCGTTTATTAGCGATTTTTTAGCGTTTTTAAGCGTTTTTTTTTTTTCAATGGATCAAAAATGTTAAACGTTGGTGAATGACGTTTTTGAGCGTTCATCAGCGTTACAGCATTTTTACAGCTGAAAAATGTCTCTCAGAACCCACTGATCCTGGGTTTTTTTTACAGCGTAAAAACGCCTATGCCATTTGCAGCTCAAAAACGCCTAGGTGGGCATGAAGACATAGACTAACATAGGCCTTTTTAAGCTGCAAAAAACGCTCAAAAAAGCGGCTGTAAAAATGTCCGTGTGCACGAGGCCTAAATTTTAAGAACCTTGTAATTGTTTGAGAGGCAATAACGGGCCCTGCGGATTCCATGTAACACTTGTGACCCCAAAGGCAATTGTTTGAAGATTTTAGGTCTAGGATAGGATGAATAGCTGAGTCTTGGTACTGTGAACCAGTTTTAATAAAATCCTTTGAACCTGTGTTGCAGAGTGCAACAACCACTTCCTAAAACAAGAGATGGTTCAGAGCAGCTTGTAAATTTAGGGTAGGATATTGTAAGGATGTTGAAGGGTATTTAAATCACTGATTGAATGTGGCCCAAAGGAATGCAAGCTTTAACAGACACCCCCCCCCCTCACTTCCCTCAGCGTGAGCGAACCCCTTCATTGTGGAGAGGGCTTTGTGGCAAACTTGGTAGGCTGTTAATTTTGTGCCAAAATAAGAAGATCTGAATATTGACTTGGAATATATTATACATAATATAATATAAATATAATATATAATAGAAAGCCTGGGGAAAACATTGTGGTACTCTTGTGTTTTGAGGTGGTAGAAACCTGTGAAGGGTGAGAGGTTTATGCCTCTTCCTGTGGTAGAAAGACCTTTTCTTCCTGTCGCATTGTCAAGTGTCTCACCAAAGATGCCCTCTTCAAAGGGCGTCGTAGTGAGGCTTTTTTTTATTGTCAGCTTCATCTAACTAGGCTTCCTGCCATCAAATTATGTGCATATGGACATATATTAAAGCCAAAAATATATTTTTTTGTGTAACAAGCAAGCTCACAGTGAAAGAAATTTTAGTATTATTCCTTAATATTAAGTGGCCAACAAAAATATTTTCTCCCAATTTTCAACAATAAACAAAGACAAAAGTGCAAATTGGGGTATTTAACGTATTACTGTCCAAAAAGTTACTCTAGTGATGATAATCCTGTTTAGAAGAGGGTGACTTCACACACGTGCCCCACCCCGGGTTTGAAGGCACTCAAGTTATCGTCAATTTTAAAACAAGAAAGAGGCTGGATAGTGCATTATCTGTAGTTTAAAAATGTATTTAGAAAACATTACATCAGGGTACTCTCACATTTTTAGGTGTTTCCAGCACACTAAACTATAAAAGGATTGAGCATAGGAT
This sequence comes from Lithobates clamitans, assembly GCA_037952925.1. Classification (NCBI taxonomy): domain Eukaryota; kingdom Metazoa; phylum Chordata; class Amphibia; order Anura; family Ranidae; genus Lithobates; species Lithobates clamitans. The sequence goes on from JBBGZY010000884.1 coordinate 1,929,625, forward strand.
TTCTCTCCAAATGACTTCCAAACTTGTATGTGTCAGCAGGAAGCACCTAAAATGTTAAAGTGGTGTTCCGGCCGAAATGATACTTTTTAAATAAAAATACCCCTATAATACACAAGCTTAATGTATTCTAGTAAAGTTAGTCTGTAAACTAAGGTCTATTTTGTTATCTTATATCAGTAGTTTGTTACTTTATAAACTTACAGCAGGCCGTGGCCATCTTAAGTGTGGGCATCTGAAGCCAGACTGTATTTCTTCCTGGATCTCATCCTTGCAGATCTCGCACATGCTCAGTGCAGCACAAGCAGTGTAATAGGTTTCAGGTCAGGATTCCATAGCAACGGCAGTTTCCGAGGAAGTTGCCGCCCCTTCCCAGAAGGCATTGCAAACAGGAAATGATGCGATGGGCCGCGGCCAGGGAGGAGGAAGGGAAAAATGAATACAGCAGATATACAGTAGGTGCTGAGAAAAAAAATGAAAAAATATCCAATTTGTTTACAGTGCACAGTTTAGTGAAGGATGCTGAAGAGTTGTAAAAGTGGGTGGAACTCCACTTTAAAATGTGTGAGTACCCCGATGTTATGTTTTGTAAATACATTTTTAAACTAGCGATAATGCACTATCCAGCCTCTTTCTTGTTTTGAAATGGAGGAATGGAGGACAACTTCTCTGGATTTTCCTGTGGGATCCTGCTGAGCTAATTTCACTTGGAGCACAGGAGTGCTGCTTATGTGGACCAAACTTAAGTGTGCGGTCACACTGTTGGAGGTGAGCGCATTCACACGGGGGGGGGGGGGGGAAGCACGTGTGTGTGTGTGTGTGAAGTCACCCTTTTCTGATCAGGATTATCATCACTAGAGTCACTTTTTGGACAGTAATACATATAATACCCCAATTTGCACCTTTGTCTCTGTGGATTGATGAAAATTGGGAGAAAAAAAATCTTTTTTTTTTTTTTTTGCACACTTGATATTAAGGAATAATACTTCTTTCACTGTGAGTTTGCTTGTTACACAAAAAAATATTTTTTTAAGTTCATAGTTAGATTTTTTTAGCAGTATTGTTTTTCATTGTTTATGGCACTATCTATGCATTTTTAAGGTTCAGTACCACACAGCACTGCATTTTTTTGTTTTTTGTATGTGTTTTCACAGATTATGGGATTGTGTGATCAATGCTTAGCAGCTGTGAATTTGCACTTTGTTTCACAGGAATTGTTATATCACACCTGACGCTAGGTAAAGTAAAGCTAGGTTACTTTATACCTGACGCTGATTGCAGTCTCCTGTTGCTCTAGAGTAGCTTGCAAGATTTATATATTAAAACCCTTTTGAAAATTTGTGTATGACCTGTCCTAGGGCATCAACACAGAAAAGTGTTTTGCTGTTCAATCCTGTAAAACAGGATCCTGTGGAGTGTCCGTTGCTCTAGTCCAGTTAGTTGCAGTTTGACAAATAGAGATTGCAGCAATACTTGAATGCAGGGTTGAATCTGCAAGCGTAAAGGGAGCCTTTAGGCCCAGTTCACACTGATGCGCTGTGATTTTGTTCCGTTTTTTTGTCCTTTGTGAGGTGCGAATTTACCGCAATTTTACCGCGAATTTCAGGAGTTGGCTGCGATTAATATTCTAGCCAATGGAATCATAATGTAAAAAAAAAAAAAAAAAAGGTGTTAACTTCCTGTGTACTTCCTGGTTTTTGTGGAGAGCAGTATGGTGGAATTCGCACATATGTGAACCATCAATGCGATTCAAGAACGATTTACATTGATGTCTTTATAGACTAAATTCGCAACGCAGTAAACTTGCACAAGACCCTTTTTTTTAATCGCATTCGTAGAGGAATCGCAACGCATGTATGTGAACGACCATCATTGAAAACAATGACTTTAGGGATGACATGCGAATTTAAAGTGTTTTTGACGCATCACATTCGTCATGAACTCGCATCAGTGTGAACCGGGCCTGAAGCCTAGTACACACGGGGCAAATGGCAGACAGCATTGGCTGGTTCAATAGATACCGGCCGACATTCGGTCCGTGTACAGCAGCTATTCCGAGAAAAACCGGGCAATCGGCCAGCTTCTGTCACAGGGGCATGACCGAAAAAGGCCTGCCGATCGGCATCCAGTCAGTGCTCCAAGCCATTAACCGGTGGGCCATCACTCTGTCAGAAAACAATAGCTCAGCAGGAGAGATCGTTGTACCAACGTCCGATCGTTGGTACAGTGGCACCTCCCACGCTCTTCAATTTTTTTTTAAATTAGTTTTTGGCCTGCTGGGTTGAATGAAAATAAAATCTGGGTGTAACAGACTTTAAGGAAAGGAAAACCATGTGGCTACACACCACCATAGATCCAATAATGATTTATTCTTGTCCTCATGACTGCCACCAAAACAAAGGACACAGAGGTGACGCATTTCACAACTAACTCACGCTTCGTCGTGGTTTTGAAGAAGGGCTAGCACCCAGCCCATTTGATCCATTGGATTACAATCACCTGGAGCAGCGTTACCTTTCTTTAGATTTACTTGTACCAGGCTTTAACCACCTCAATGTTGAAAAAAGGAGGGGTGTGGAGGTGCCAACTGTGGTAGCTTGTTTATGCAAAAATAAAAGTTAGTGTAACAATTACACTTACTAGTTCGCAGGGTGGAGGTGTTTCTTTGAGATGGAAAAGTGTCCTGGGATGTGCTGTTATCTTGTTTCCGGCTCAGATTTCATTCCTTCAGGCGTCTGGGTGTGGAGTCTGTACACAGGCTGAACTGCTGTATCCAGTGCATGGAAAGCTCCACGCTGACCACTCTGGAGTGCAGAAGAGGAAATGACGTCACTGATGCATGGCAAACGTCCAGGCTGGTGTTGGGGATAATGCAGGGATAGTACAAGCCTGTACTATCCCTGCATCCCACACCCAGACGCCTGAAGGAATGAAATCTGAGCCGGAAACAAGATAACAGCACATCCCAGGACACTTTTCCATCTCAAAGAAACACCTCCACCCTGCGAACCAGTAAGTGTAATTGTTACACTAACTTTTATTTTTGCATAAACAAGCTACCACAGTTGGCGCCTCCACACCCCTCCTTTTTTCAACATTGATTATCAACAGAGGTAATGGACACCCTCTGAGGATGGCTGCCTCCTCATTCTAGAATTTACCTGCCTTATTTTAATGTGCTATTATAGCTACCATTGTACTATTTACCTTAGACATCACATGTTGCGGAGCGCCAGAAAACCCCCCCTTTTGTTTCTCTGCTGATTATTTAACCGCCTCAAAACTGGGCACTTTCACCCCCTTTCTGCCATGGCCAATTTTCAGCTTTCAGCGCTGTCACACTTTGACAATTGCATGGTTTTGCAGCCCTGTACCCAAATAATTTTTAAAATAATTTTCTTCCCACAAATAGAGCTTTTTTAGTGGTATTTAATCACCGCTGGGTTTTTTATTTTTTGCTAAAAAAAAAACTAAAGACCTAAAATTTTGAAAAAAAAAAATGGTTTTCTTAGTTTGTCAGAAAATTTTGTAAATTAGTAATTTTTCTCCTCCTGCTGGTGTGGCGCTGATGGGGCAGCACTGATGGGCACTAATAGGTGGCATGAATAGGCACACAAATGTGCATTACTGGGCACAGACTGGTGTCACTGATGGGCACAGAGTGGCATCACTGATGGGCACTGTTGGAGCTGCAGTGATGATCAGTTCCCTTATTACCTATACATTTCTCCTCTGTGGAGATGTCGCTAATCGGCTCTCCTCAGTGTAAGGCGAGGAGAGCCGATAAATGGCATCTCCTTGTTTACATGTGATCACATTGGTAAAGAGTGCATCCTAGGGACACAGCGTGCCTGTGTTCGCCATGCTGCGCACCCCAGCGGCGAGACTGGGTGACCTCATATGACGTCCCGCCCCCAGTCATTTGTCTGTACGGCGGGCGGAAGGCAGTTAAAGTGGTAGTAAAGTCCAGTTTGTTATACCTACAAACAAACCTATAATAGGGCTTACCTGTAGGTGCAGTAACTATCTCCTAAACATGCATTGTTCAGGAGATATTAAAGAGGAGGTAAAGTTCTTCTTCTTTTTTTTTTTTTTTTTTTCTTTTTCTCACCTGCAAACGTAAAGGCATATTGGCATTATGTTAAACTTTTGCGCAAATTGTTGCAATGAATACACTGAATAAATATTGCGTCAGGGTATGTAGATGAATGCAAATGTGTTCTAAAACATCTAAATAAAGTGACAATGTACAATATATAATATTGCATATATAAACCATATACTTGATAGTACTAAATCATGCAGTGTAGAAAGTGTCCCTATGTAAAATCATGTAAAAAATGCCAGTGAACATAGTGTGTGACAAAAATATAAATAAATAATAAATAAAATATAAAAATACAAAAGTGTTAAATGTTCAAGTCCTCTTTAAGTGAATAAATAGGTGGATATAATTCTGTTGCTATCAGGATTGATAAAGAGTGTCCATAAGTAATCCTGCTGTGGCTTCTTTAACCACTTCAGCCCCGGAAGGTTTTACCCCCTTCCTGACCAGAGCACTTTTTACAATTCGGCACTGCGTCGCTTTAACTGCTAATTGCGCGGTCATGCAATGCTGTACCCAAACGAAATTTGCGTCCTTTTCTTCCCACAAATAGAGCTTTCTTTTGATGGTATTTGATCACCTCTGCCGTTTTTATTTTTTGCGCTATACACGGAAAAAGACCGAAAATTTTGAAAAAAAATGATATTTTCTACTTTTTGTTCTAAAAAAAATCCAATAAACTCAATTTTAGTCATACATTTAGGCCAAAATGTATTCGGCCACATGTCTTTGGTAAAAAAAATGTCAATAAGTGTATATTTATTGGTTTGCGCAAAAGTTATAGCGTCTACAAACGAGGGTACATTTTCTGGAATTTACACAGCCTTTAATTTATGACTGCCTATGTCGTTTCTTGAGGTGCTAAAATGGCAGGGCAGTACAAAACCCCCACAAATGACCCCATTATGGAAAGTAGACACCCCAAGGAATTTGCTGAGAGGCATGTTGAGCCCATTGAATATTCATTTTTTTTGTCCCAAGTGATTGAATAATGACAAAAAAAAAAAAAAATTACAAAAAGTTGTCACTAAATGATATATTGCTCACACAGGCCATGGGCATATGTGGAATTGCACCCCAAAATACATTTAGCTGCTTCTCCTGAGTACGGGGATACCACATGTGTGGGACTTTTTGGGAGCCTAGCCGCGTACGGGGCCCCGAAAACCAATCACTGCCTTTAGGATTTCTAAGGGCGTACATTTTTGATTTTACTCCTCACTACCTATCACAGTTTTGAAGGCCATAAAATGCCCAGATGACATAAAACCCCCCCAAATGACCCCATTTTGGAAAGTAGACACCCCAAGCTATTTGCTGAGAGTCATGTTGAGTCCATGGAATGTTTTATATTTTGACACAAGTTGCGGGAAAGTGACAAATTTTTTTTTTTTTTTTTGCACAAAGTTGTCACTAAATGATATATTGCTCACACAGGCCATGGGCATATGTGGAATTGCACCCCAAAATACATTTAGCTGCTTCTCCTGAGTATGGGGATACCACATGTGTGGGACTTTTTGGGAGCCTAGCCGCGTACAGGACCCCGAAAACCAATCACCGCCTTCAGGATTTCTAAGGGCGTACATTTTTGATTTTACTCCTCACTGCCTATCACAGTTTCGGAGGCCATGGAATGCCCAGGTGGCACAAACCCCCCCCAAATGACCCCATTTTGGAAAGTAGACACCCCAAGCTATTTTCTGAGAGGCATGGTGAGTATTTTGCAGCTCTCATTTGTTTTTGAAAATAAAGAAAGGCGAGAAAAAAAAATTTTTTTTTTCAATTTTCAAAACTTTGTGACAAAAAGTGAGGTCTGCAAAATACTCACTATACCTCTCATCAAATAGCTTGGGGTGTCTACTTTCCAAAATGGGGTCATTTGGGGTTTTTTTTTGCCACCTGGGCATTCCATGGCCTCCGAAGCTGTGATAGGCGGTGAAGAGTGAAATCAAAAATTTACGGCCTTAGAAAGCCTGAAGGCGGTGCTTGGTTTTCGGGGTCCCGTACGCGGCTAGGCTCCCAAAAAGTCTCACACATGTGGTATCCCCGTACTCAGGAGAAGCAACAGAATGTATTTTGGGGTGTAATTTCACATATTCCCATGGCATGTTTGAGCAATATATCATTTTAGTGACAACTTTGCGCAAAAAAAAATAAAAAAAATAAAAAATTGTCTCTTTCCCGCAACTTGTGTCACAATATAAATTATTCCATGGACTCAACATGACTCTCAGCAAATAGCTTGGGGTGTCTACTTTCCAAAATGGGGTCATTTGGGGGGGTTTTGAACTGTCCTGGCATTTTATGCACAACATCTAGAAGCTTATGTCACACATCACCCACTCTTCTAACCACTTGAAGACAAAGCCCTTTCTGACACTTATTGTTTACATAAAAAAATAATTTTTTTTGCAAGAAAATTACTTTCAACCCCCAAACATTATATATTTTTTTTAAAGCAAATGCCCTACAGATTAAAATGGTGGGTGTTTCATTTTTTTTTTTCACACAGTATTTGCGCAGCGATTTTTCAAACGCATTTTTTGGGGAAAAAACACACTTTTTTACATTTTAATGCACTAAAACACACTATATTGCCCGAATGTTTGATGAAATAAAAAAGATGATCTTAGGCCGAGTACATGGATACCAAACATGACATGCTTTAAAATTGTGCACAAACGTGCAGTGGCGACAAACTAAATACATTTTTAAAAGCATTTAAAAGCCTTTACAGGTTACCACTTTAGATTTACAGAGGAGGTCTACTGCTAAACTTACTGCCCTCGATCTGACCTTCGCGGCGATACCTCACATGCATGGTGCAATTGCTGTTTACATTTGACGCCAGACCGACGCTTGCGTTCGCCTTAGCGCGAGAGCAGGGGGGACAGGGGTGCTTTTTTTTTTTTTTTTTTTCTTCTTATTATTTTTTTATCTTATTTTTAAACTGTTCCTTTCATTTTTTTTTTTTTAAATCATTTTTATTGTTATCTCAGGGAATGTGAATATCCCCTATCATAGCAATAGGTAGTGACAGGTACTCTTTTTTGCAAAAATTGGGGTCTATTAGACCCTAGATCTCTCCTCTGCCCTCAAAGCATCTGACCACACCAAGATCGGTGTGATAAAATGCTTTCCCAATTTCCCAATGGCGCTGTTTACATCCGGCGAAATCTAAGTCATAAAATGCTCGTAGCTTCCGGTTTCTTAGGCCATAGAGATGTTTGGAGCCACTCTGGTCTCTGATCAGCTCTATGGTCAGCTGGCTGAATCACCGGCTGCATTCTCAGGTTCCCTGTTGAGACAGGAGAGCCAGAGAAAAACACGGAAGACGTTGGGGGGGGGGGGCATTCCCTCCCACTGCTTGTAAAAGCAGTCTAGAGGCTAATTAGCCGCTAGGATTGCTTTTACATGAAAGCTGACCGCTGGCTGAAAAGAATGATACCAAGATGATACCTAAACCTGCAGGCATCATTCTGGTATAACCACTCAAAGTCGTGAATGGCGTACCTGAAGACAAAAAAATGGTTAACAATAAAGCACAGTAAACGGTAAGGTATAAAAAATTGCATACCTGAAAAGCAAACATGATAAAACATAATAACAATAAAACATTGCAGAATAGAATACAGTAAAAAAGAGCAGAACAATAGAGAGAGAGAATAGAGAGAGAGAAAGAACAATAAAACGACAACTATTTTTTTTTTATTTTATATTTTTGTATGTTTTTTTTTTTTTTTTTTTTTTTTTACACTTTTTTTTGTAACTAACTTTTATAACTGTAACCGGTTCCAGGTTCGGGTCTCTCCAAATGCGATGGCATCTTGGGAGACCCTGTGAAAGTGTGCCTAGTATGTGCAATGCTGTACCCTACGCTAATACTCAACTAGTGCATGGTAGCGTTCAAAACATTCACCAATGCAAAGACCAGGATTGTCAGGACAGGAGGGACAATAATAGCGGGTGTCACGTCTATATCCGCGCTTGCTGCAGACACGACCTCTTTTTTGGGGGGTTCGTTGGGTAGGGGTACTCGGGAGGACATAAAGAAAATGCCTCTCATGCAGCTGACTGCATTTGGTTGGGGATGTGAATGGGGGAAGTACGGGCGCTGCAGAAGCGGTGGGTTCCCAATTAGGATTGGCGAATGCAGCAGGAAGGGCACTATGGGCACGACGGGCCTGTGTTTGTCTTTTTGGTGGCAGCGGGACACTACTTGTGCTTGCCACCTCACCAGCTTGAACTGCACTTATGGGACTCGCCACGTCACCAAGTGTTACTGCAGTGCTGGTTTGACTACGACCGGGGTGTACTAGGCCGCTGGTGCTTGCCAGTTCACCAAAACGCTACAAAAAAAACTGTTAGCGATCACAGGGATCAGGCCTGACTCTGCGAACGCTGCAGTTATGCGTTTAGTGTTTTGTAAGTGACAGTGATCGATCGATACTGCACTTGGGTGGGCTGGGCTGGGTCGGGCGGAGGGGCAAAACGCAGGTGCTAGCAGGTATCTGGGCTGATCACGCTAACACTGCGTTTGTGGGAACCCTAAACTGCTGGGGACGCTAGTATAGATCTGATCAGATCAGATCAGATATTGATCCGATCAGATACTATACCACTAAGGAGGCGTATGCTGCGTGCGTGGGTGTTAGCGGTACTGGCGCTAACCTGACGCTGCCTGGGGCTGGTGCTTGCCAGTTCACCAAAACGCTACCAAAAAAACTGTTAGCGATCGCAGGGATCAGGCCTGACTCTGCGAACGCTGCAGTTATGCGGTTAGTGTTTTGTAAGTGACAGTGATCGATCGATACTGCACTTGGGTGGGCCGGGCGGACGGGAAAAACGCAGGTGCTAGCAGGTATCTGGGCTGATCCCACTAACACTGCGTTTTTGGGAACCCTAAACTCCTGGGGACGCTAGTATAGATCTGATCGGATCAGATATTGATGCGATCAGATACTATACCACTAAGGGAGGTGTACGGTGCGTGCGTGGGTGTTAGCGGTACTGGCGCTAATCTGACGCTGCCTGGGGCTGGTGCTTGCCAGTTCACCAAAACGCTACCAAAAAAACTGTTAGCGATCGCAGGGATCAGGCCTGACTATGCGAACGCTGCAGTTATGCGTTTAGTGTTTTGTAAGTGACAGTGATCGATCGATACTGCACTTGGGTGGGCTGGGCCGGGCGGAGGGGCAAAACGCAGGTGCTAGCAGGTATCTGGGCTGATCCCGCTAACACTGCGTTTTTGGGAACCCTAAACTGCTGGGGACGCTAGTATAGATCTGATTGGATCAGATATTGATCCATACAGATACTATACCACTAAGGGAGGCGTATGCTGCGTGCGTGGGTGTTAGCGGTACTGCCGCTAATCTGACGCTGCCTGGGGCGACGCATATCACCGCCGGGCGATCAGGGGGCTAAACCTTTATTCGGTAATAAACGGCGGGTGCCCTGACACTATAAAAAATAAACGAACTAACCAGTGTCACCCGTAACGGTTATACGGTGATCAGTGGTGAAAGGGTTAACTAGGGGGCAATCAAGGGGTTAAAACATTTATTAGATAGTATATGGGGGTCCCCAACGCTATAAAACGCTGACGGCGAACCTAAATATTTACCTCACTAACTAGCGTCACCAGCGACACTAATACAGCGATCAGAAAAATGATCGCTTAGCAACACTGGTGACGGGGGGTGATCAAGGGGTTAAAACTTTATTAGGGGGGTTAGGGGGGTATCCTAGACCTAAAGGGGGCCTAACACTCACTACCCTAACACACTAACTGTCACAAACTGACACTATGCAGTAATCAGAAAAAAAAAAAAAAAAAAAAAAACCTGCTTGGTGTCAGTTTGTGACAGGGGGGGGGGTGATCGGGGGTCGATCGGGGGGGAGATCGGGGTGTAATGTGTGCCTGGCTTGTTCTACTGTGTGTGTGTGTGTTTGTGTTGTGCACTCACAGTTCAGTCTTCTCTCCTCGGCCCGGAACGGAAAATACCGAGCCGAGGAGAGATGACATTATTTCCTCTGCCTCTGTGTACAATACAGAGGCAGGGAAATGATCCCATTGGCTGGGAGCGATCGCGAGGGGGGGGCCACGAATGGATGGCCTCCCCCTCACCACCGATCGCCGGGGGACATTTGCCGACCGCTGCAGGCACCGGGGGGGGGGTCCGATCGGACCCCCCACCCGCGGGCAGGCAGGGACGTACAGGTAAGCCCTTTTGCCTGCCCGTGCCGCTCTGTCGACGTACATCGTCGTGCGGCGGTCGGCAAGTGGTTAATATTATAGTCTCCCAAAACTCTCACCTCAATACTATGGAAAACAAGCAATCACCATCTGAGATCTCCACTGGCCTCCATGGGTGGGCAGATGTTTCTGTGCTCCTCCTATGGGCGCACCGATTTGCTCTAAGATTGCAATAGTATGAGGGGGTACCTCAGTATGAGATGGGGGACAAAATAGAGAAACCTCTAATAGTGCAATATGTCGGGGCTAAAAATGTATTTATTAAAACAGAATAAAGTGGACTCTTACACAGTAACAATTAAAAACAACACAGGGAACAAATGTGGTGGTGTTCCTCGCCTTCTCACGTTACTTCTGGTTTGCGGATATCCCGGCCTATCCCTACGCATTACATTGCACCTTGCAACTTCATCTGGGGAACTGGATTGGCTACTGAGCCATGCCTTTAATACTAAATACCCGGAAATAGTTTGGCGGCCATTGTTTAGAATATATCAAATGGAAATACAGCGTTGTCTAAATGGCACTTCTAGAAGATGTAAAATTGAGGTCCTGTTTGTTCTAGAGGATACAACAATTGCGGTCCGCAACACAACGTGTAGTCCTGGAAGCTACGGGTGATCTTCTGAATGAGCCGGCCGGCTCGGATGTTTTACTAGATGCCATCCTTTTTCACATATTCTGTAAGTGCAATACTTTTTATTAATAAAGATGTTTTACAGTTTTGCACTATGGTAGTTTTCTCCTTTCCATTGGGTTAACTGCTGATCGGGAAAGATTCAGGAAAGACCAGAGAGGAGGAGAGTTGCCATCTGACGGTTACACAGAGAGACTGTGGCTGGGTTATAAGCCTAAAAACAGAACTGTTCTCCTTAAAAAAGAGATCTGAGCAGCTGGTAAGAGGCAGTTATTTTCCAGGTGGAAGGACTTTCCTATCCCATATCACTTTTTCCTATGGTGTTTTTCCTGTTACTATTATCTATGAAGGAGAGACATCCCTTTAATGCGACTATTCAGTGACCAGCAACAATACCAGTTCAGACAATTTTTTGTGAATATTAATATCTTCATTTGCTTTTTTATGATTTTTCCACATGATTATTTGCATAATTCATTTCGGATTGATTACTGTGATGTTAATTGTTTTTCTGCAGGTATTAGAAACCTTCTATCGCTAGGGAGTTAACATGTCCCTTACAGGATAAGGTCATTGCATCATTTGCATGGGAATTAGTACCACGTATATGGTCTCATATAGCGCAGTTTTCTTTCCCGGCCATTTTTTTTAGAAGTCCGCGAAATATAATCATCGCGGCCATTTTTTTGAAGCTTGCTATAGGGAAGTATTGTGGACACTCTTATTTAACACATGTAATTCTGGTCGACCATTTTTTGATAGTCTAGTGTCTGCAATGTAGGTATACAAGACTAACAATGAATTTAATAATAAACGCATATAGAATAACTGGCTCATAATAAATAGATAAAATTTAAAGACTAATTAAAAAAAACAAAAACAAATGAGCATTGTTCTAATCGATATTGTTAAATAACTATATTGGAATAGGTGATCGGTCTAGTCGCACAGCATCTGTTTGATGAGGTAACATATAAATATAAATAGTACAGCATATTGTTAATGATGTATCTATCCACTTATCATAAAAATGTGGGGAATGTAACCACTGTTTTACAGAACCAAAAATCATTCTTAAAAGGTTAGAGTATATTTGTATAAAAATCATAATAGAATAGAAATAAAATTAAAAACAAAATTAAAAATGAAAATTAAAAAAAAAAAAAAAAAAAAAAAATATCCCATCCATTATTAAGAAAACGGTTAAAATAGAATTCTACATTCATTCCCCCAGGTATTAATGTACGCATGGTGTATATCCATTTAGATTCCTTCAGACTGATTGTCATAATTTTGTTACTCCCTCTCCATGTCTTTTTATATTTTTCTATGCCCCAAAATTGGAGTTGTGAAGAATCTTTATTATGTTTCAGTGCAAAATGCTCCGACACGTTGTGTTTGGGGAAGCGATTCTGTATGTTTTGCACATGTTCTTGTATCCTTACTTTCAATACACTCTTGGTTCTTCCAACCTATTGCAAATTGCAACTGCATTGGAGTACATACACGACTCCTTCAGTATGGCAGTTTATGAAATCATGGATGGTATGTACTTGGCCTGTATTGGTGGCCACAAATTCGGTTCTTTTACCCTAAAATTTTTTTGCATGGCGACAGGCATAGCAGTTCTTACATGGGTAAAATCCTTTCCCATCAAAGAACGTGAATCTTGGCTTTATTGGTGGTTCTACTACTGATTTTAAAATGAGATCTTTCATTGTAGGGGCTCTTTTGTACACTATATTGGGACGTTCTGGAAAAATCTTTTTCAGGTCCTTATTTTTAAGGATGTGCCAATAAAGCTGTATAATCTTGGCTACATCCTTATATTGGACTTTATAGTCCAATATCAGATATGGTGCTTCCAATTGTGTTTTTCTTTTCAGGTTTATTTTGTAGCATTTGGGTTCTTTCCATCTCCTCAATATGTTGTATTTGATTCTTAATCCATGAGTCTTTATATCTCTTGGCTTTAAATCTTTCACCAATTATTAAAGCTTGTGATTTATAATCTTCATTCCTCGTACAATTTTGTCTGAGTCGAGTTAATTGTCCCTTCGGTATATTGTATAGCCACGGTTTGAAATGACAGCTCCATCCCGTTCCTCAGCTGCGAGCCAGCGATGTGTCCTGTGACAGGGGTGTTAGCTGCACCTGTCACAGGGCTGAGAGTGTGTGTGTTCGGTCTTACAAAGCACAGCCCTCCCCCATCCAACTAATGGGAGAAGGGATCTGCTCTGCCTACTCCTTGTGCCCGCCCACACTCGATGCAGCCCATGCCTGTGTGTTGTGAAGGGGATCTGCGGGCGGGAAACTTTAAAGTGAGCAGTCACAAATCACAATGTCGCAACATGAAGACACTGACTGAGCCAGTGAACCTCCTACTGGGACAAGTAAGTGAGCGGTGACCAGACCCCCCCCCCTCTCTTCCTTTCTACTCTCTCTCCCAAATTCCTCTCCCTCATCCTTATCATTTAACCACTTGCCTGCCAGGCACTTTCACCCTCTTTCTGCCCAGGATAATTTTCAGCTTTCAGTGCTCTCACACTGAGCCCTGGTTCACACTGGATCGATTTGGCATGCAATTTTACATGTCAAATCGCATGTGAAATCAGCGGCAATGGCACTGCCCGAATCGCGCCGCACCATTTCCCAAAAGTAGTTTCTGTACTAGTTTTGGTGACTTTGGGGTGCAATTTCCATAGACATCTGTGCAGGAACCACACAGATGTCGCTGAAATGGAGTGGGCACATCAAGCCTTATTAATGAATGCATTGATGTCCCGCTCCACGTTCATACCATACGAAAAATGACTTAAGCTCATAAATCCAGAATGTCTCAAGCTGTGATACTCCCCTCTTGGCGGAACTTATCTGTTAATTGCCAAAAATTTGGTACCAGTTCTATTCGTATTATGGAATCGGGCGTATTGCTGAACAACACTGTTTCTTTTTACCACTTTTTATATTTGAGGTATGCTCATTAACCCTAATAGAAAACTGCGGATCGTCCTTCCCACGTAATGTTTGCCGCAAGGGCAGCTAATATACTACATTCATAGTAGCGCACGGAATAAGCGGATTGATGGCATAAGAAAGATTGATGATATTCGATCTAAAAAAATTCTGATTTCTTTCTGCCCTGGGTGTTGTGAAGGCAAACATTGCACTTTTTACAGGGATAACTGGTCAAATTGTGGAAGAACATGGGTCTAGAGGGGAGGGTTTTATGATGTTGGGGGGCAATTTTTAACTAAAGTGATGGAGCTCCCCTATATATAACATTGGCATTATCAGGTAATAACGGTTCTATAATGCGGTCATTCTTCGACATACCACTGCTTGTTAAAAATATGTTTGATGATGTTGAAACGAAAAAAACGTGAAGAGAGACCATTTGGGATCCCTGAGACTACTATTTTTATAACCGGAGTTATTTAGAAAGAGTTTATCTCTATCTAATTCCGGTACCCTATGGATTTCTTGATCGAAGTCTTCTTGGAGGTAACCCTTTTTTAGAAATTTCTTAACTGTAATTGCCTGTGCCTCCGAAATTCCAGAGATTGGTACAATTTACGTTGGAGTCTTAAAAACTGCTTCAGAGGGACAGAGTGCAGCCAGTTTCTATGATAACTCTCCTCAGCAATATATCAATTCCTGTGTGTTGGCTTAAAATAAGTACTAGTGACAAGTTTATTATCCTCCATCTTAATGACCAAATCTAGAAAATGAATTTCCGATTGACTAGTCTCAAAGGACAACAATATGCCTCTATCATTACCATTGAGAACATTCATATATGAATGTAATGAGTCAAGGCTGCCAATCCAGAGGAGGATGTCATCTATATAGCTTGCCCAAAGGAGCATCTCTGGTCTGCTGTGGGCATAGACCACATCCTCCCACCTGGCCATAAACAAATTGGCCAAGCTGGGGACAAATTTAGCCCCCATGGCAACACCCTTCTTTTGGATATAGAACTGGCCATTAAACCAAAAGTAATTGTGACTTGTGGCAAAAGTCAGTAATTGCATAATAATTTTTTTTAATTATGTGGTATTGTTAAATCCTTTAGATTATACGGAACTGCCTCAAAACCAAGCTGATGGGAGATGCAAGTATACAGGGTTGCTACATCGGCAGTAACTAGTATACAACCCTCCGGAAGATGTGTACCAGCTAGAAGTTGAATGGCTTCCTTGGTGTCTTAAAATAAGAGGGCATTTGTTTAACTTGGGGTTGTAGGTAAAAAAAAATCAATATACCTACCAATCCATTATGTCACTGAATCAATCCCGCTAATGATGGGACATCCAGGGGGATTGGTTGTTCTTATGGCTCTTAGGGAGGTAATGGTAGGAATATGAGTGGCTAGTGGGACCAAATAGGCATTCTCCTTCTTGTTAAGAATGGAGCCACCAAAACCTTGTTTAATAATAGTGTCTAATTCTCTCTTAAACCTATTTGTAGGATCATAACTTAATGCACAATAAGTATCCTGATCACCCAGAATTTTTAACATTTCACTTTCGTAGTCACGTTTATCGAATACAACTATGCCCCTGCCTTTATTGGTAGGGCGGACTACAAGATCTTTTTTTTTCGCATAACTGTTTTAACCCTGCTTTAACATGTGGATTATTCTGAGATTTTTTGATTGCCAAAACATCGGGATCCTTAAGGACTAGCTCTTTAAAAACACTAATCGAGTGGGATTAAACAAAGAAGGATTGGATAGTTCCGAGTGTATGGGTCCAGATGCATCCAATCTATTATGATTAGTCACTGGGTTCGTAAGTAAATATTGTTGGATGTTCACCTTCCGAACATATTTATGAATGTCCATAAACGTGTGAAACTTATCGAGTTTTTTTTTTGGGGGGGGACATATTTTAAACCTTTTATCTAAAATAGTGGTTTCTTCTTTTTGTAAGGACTATTTTGCTAATATTAAAAATGCCTGCTCCAACTATGTCCTATTTTTCTTTTTCTTCTGGATTTTCCACCCTCTCTGGTCCCTCTCCTGGCTCTGGACCTTTTTTTTTCAATTTGGCCCTTCCCTGGGAAAACCCCAACTATTTGATAAGTTAGGGTTATCTTGGTTGTAGTTATATGGGGAGCGGTCATACTGATCTTGTTCTTTCTCCATATAGGTTTAGGAGTTAGAATATTGGTTTTCTTCACTCAGTGGAGAAAATCTATTGTAGATGGGGACCGAGTAACCTTGTTGGTGGGGATGTTCTGGCCTACCATTTGTCAGATAAGGGTACTCACTGAGGCCGAAATGCTGAGTGGTAACCTCTTGCGACATAGCGCACTCCACTTCTGGAGATGGTACAGGGGGTGAAGGGCACAAAGAGGCACGAGTCACCAGCAGGCAGGGCAGGTCTTGCGTGAAGGTCACCGGCAGGGAGACAGCTGTGCAGGACTGGAAGATGCTGAAGCTCAAGAAGGAAGACGAACAGCTAATCCAACAACAGGCTGGAGGTCAAACACCGGTGACTGGCAAGAGTCTCTTAGGCAAAACAGTCTAGTGCAAGAGATTGTTAGCAGGTCTGTCAGCAGGCTGATTTAGTACTGGAGACTGATAGCAAAGTCTGTAAAACAGGCCGAGGGTCAAACGCAGATAACTGGAGGCAAAGTCTGTGAGCAAGCCAGGGGTCGAGCACTGAAGACAATAGCAAAGTCCAGGAGCAGGCTGAGGGTCAATCACTGGAGACAGGAAGCAATATCCGTAGACAGGCCGAGGGTCAAACACAGGAAGCAAGTAGTGAGGTCCGAGGGTCAGATGCAGGAAGAGATTAGAGTAGGTCGAGGTCGATCTGGGTCACAACTGGTAATCAAGAATCGGGATACAGACAGGAAACACACGGGGAGCTGAAAGACAAACTAGCAATCTGGTCATGGCACAGAGTGGCTTTCTAGGCCAGTGGGAGGCTCATGTTGTGTGCGCGATATTGCGTATGTGCGTATGCCCTTCTGCTGCATTGCGCATTAGCTGTTTCGCTGAATTGCGCACACACACACATTAGCCGTTTTGCTGAATTGCGCACGCGCATGAGCTGTTCTGCTGTACTGTGCCTAGGGATGCGCCGGAGTGCCGCTCTACCGCGCATGTGCGAAGGAAGGCAGCGATATTGGCGAGACTGGTACTTGCTTCTTTCCTGACACCATTATAGCCTCACTTAGGGCCCTGGGGGGTGGTCTGTCCCGCTCAATATATGGATAATGAGGTCTGGGTGGATACCCAGGGGGTGGTCTACCATAATTATTAGATGATCCATATTTGTGATATGGTCCATAATGAGGTCCGGGGCTCGGGTCATGCCTAAGATCTTGGTTATTTCTATTTTGAACCTTCCAGTTCCAGTTTTAGAGCTCCAAACAACCATAAACCAGAACGCCTCCCTTTCTGTGGTAGTGGGTCACGTTGTTGTGGTCTACCAACTCTCTGGGGTTGTGGTGCTCTCCCAAGGGGGTTTCTAGGTTGAACACTGGTTACATTGGGCGATGGAACGGCACTCGAATTGGTGTCCATTTGATCTACTAAACCCAACTGTTGCCAGTGAAAAAAACCAAATATAAAAAGTGATAAAAAGAAACATGGTGGTGTTCAGCAATACACCTGATTCCATAATAGGGATATAACTGGTACTCAATTATTTGCAATTGACAGATACGTTCCGCCTTGGCGTGGGGGTTCTACCAAGAGGGGAGTATCGCAGCTTGAGACATACTGGATTTTTGAGCTTAAAGGGGTTGTAAACCCTCGCCGTTTTTCACCTTTTAATGCTTTCTATGCATTAAGGTGAAAAACATTTAATGTAGCAGAGCCCCTCTTATACTTACCTGACCCCCGAAATTTGCGCAATGGGAACTTGCACACCAGCTCCCACCGGTGTCTCATGTTCTGATTGGATAGATTGATAGCAGCACAGCCATTGGCTCCCACTGTTGCCAATCAAATCCAATGAGTCGGGGGGTCGGGGCCGAGTCATACATTCAGCAGCTATGGACGCCGAATTTTGGACTCAGGAGCGCGCAAGGTAATCCCTCGGGAGAGCGCTTCTCCTAGGGGGTTATCTAATGTGGGGAAGAGCCGCAGAGGCACCCCAGAAGACAAGATTCGGGGCCACTCTGTGCAAAACGAGCTGCACAGTAAAGGTAAGTATGATATGTATGTTATTTAAAAAAAAAAAAAAAATGAACCCTTACAATCACTTTAAGTCATATTTTCCATATGGTATGTAGGTGGAGTGGAACTTCAGTGCATTCATTAATAAGGCTTAATGTGCCCACTCCATGTTGACTGAATGCATTCCATGTGGTATTTAGTGATCCTTATGGATTTCTGTCTGGTTTCCATTTGGAACCTATGTTGGGTGTCTTGCTGACACTTTTTCCAACTTACATTTTTGTCACTACCAGGTTATTTCGGTTGTCTCTTACTGATGCATGCACATTTGTGTCACATAATCAGTTTTTTGTCATTTTGATATGACCCTAGATGGTGTATGTCATATTCCCTGTTTTTTATACTAGTAGGACATTGTACAATATGAGGGGTTTTATATTATCCTTCATATTATATTGCTATATGTTTCAAGCCTATAATGTTTGTGTTATTCTTGAGTCTGTGTGACAGTTTTCATCCATGTGATTACACACTCCCTCTGTTCTTCTTCTGTTTTATTTTTTATTTTTTTTTCCAAATATCTTTTTATTAAAGGTTTTCCAGAAAAAAAAAATAATTCACAATATTATACCATACAAAGTATTTTCATAAATGGCATAACAATTCTACAAGGTCATTGACATATCTCCATACGCTTTTTAAATTCAAACCGCAGCTTATGTTTAAACAATCGTAGATTGATTATAATCAAACATCTATATTGTCAAGCAATCTAATGAATTGGAGAATATATATCTTAAACTAAAAAATTAAAAGGAAAAGAAAACTTTATTGATAAAGAAGGTAGGGACTCTGGCTCTATTTTGCATAATTAAGAAAAGGAAAAAGGAAGAAGAGAGTATACAGATACAGTTTTTA
Organism: Lithobates clamitans; assembly: GCA_037952925.1. Classification (NCBI taxonomy): domain Eukaryota; kingdom Metazoa; phylum Chordata; class Amphibia; order Anura; family Ranidae; genus Lithobates; species Lithobates clamitans. The sequence continues at coordinate 1,948,679 of JBBGZY010000884.1, forward strand.
TGCAATTTTTCTGTAACTAATCCAAGGATCCCATTGTTTATATAAACGGATTGTGTTACCATGTATATTTGCCATCATCTGTTCATATTTAAAAGCTTCATCAACTTTTCTGATGACATCACTAATATTTGGTGAGCTGCTAGATTTCCATTTGCTAGTGATTATCAATCTGGCTGCCATCAGAATTTGTACCACCATTGGTCTAAGAGCAGGAGGATATTGGTCTATGTTTATGCTTAAAATGGCTAGTTCTGCTTCACCTTTCCTAATGAAACCTGAAATTTTTGATATTAATCTAAATATTTCTCTCCAGAAACTCCAAAGGTTTGGGCATTCCCATATCATGTGAAGAAGAGTACCTACTTTACCGCATCCTCGCCAACATTCATTAGAGCTGCTGTTGGAGAATTTTGCAGTTAGGTAGGGGGTATAGTACCATCGAAGTAGCAGTTTTTGGGCTGTCTCCCAATGTGCTGTAGATCTCGTGTAGCAGTTGTTAGATTTAATAGCTTCCTGCCATTGTTTTTCTGAAAAGGACGTGGAGAGTTCTGACTCCCATTTTGGTGTGCTGGCAATTTAATGTATGAATCTTTTTGTTGTATTAAGGTGTAGAATAAGAAAATTCCTTTCTTTGAGGTAGATTTGTCATTCCAGTATGCCCATACCTTATGTGGAATTCTAATAGGTTGCAGCTGGTGATATTTCAAGAATGTTGAGATTCTTATGTACATGAAGTAATCAGAGGTAGGAAGAGAATATTTTTGGGCTAATGTGTTGAAGGGAATGATTTTTCCTCGGTGAACATATCCGAGATTAGGGTTATTCCTTTATGTTCCCACTGAGTTGTTTGTAGATCCTTAATATGTGTGCAAATCGCATTTAGTGGAATGGCAATTTCTTTAAGGTCTGTGTTGTGTCTTATTTCGGAACAGAATTTCTTCCATGTGTCTAGTACTAATTGAATGGTGGGGTAATTAGATTTGAGGTGAGTATTTCAGAAAGAGTGTGCTAGCAATGTTGATTTCAGGGAATTAGGGTTCGACCAGCCTTGTTCTATAGTGTCCCAGTGTTTAGAGGAGTGGTTTTGGAACCCATATTTTGTTTGATCCAGTATACTAACAGCGAAGTAGTCTCTTAAGATTGGGAGTCCCATTCCCCCTGCTTTCCTATGTCTCGAAAGAGAAGACTGAGAGCATCTCGGTTTTTTATCTGCCCATACAAATTTATGTAGCTGCGACTAAGCTGTTTTAAAAAATTTTGCTGGTATAGAGATCGGAAGAGCTCTAAAGTAGTACAGTATTTTTGGTAGAATAAGCATTTTGTATGCCGCCAGCCTTCCCATCCAGGACAAACAAAAGGACTTTAATCTAGTTAGTTCTGGTTGGATAGAGGAAATGAATGGAACCAAGTTCACTTTAAATAAATTGCTGCTGGGTGTCGTTAATTTTATCCCTAAGTATTGGATAGGTTTGTCAGCCCATGGATACGGAAAGCGTGAGTGTAGGGATTTGCGGAGTTTTCCTTCTATGTTTATGGCAAGTAGATTGGATTTTGATGCGTTAACTTTGTAGTATGAAATTTGATTAAAATGGTTCAAAATATTGTGTACCGTTTGTAAGGAGGTGTTGGGATTGGATAGAGAGAAAATCACATCATCTGCGAAGAGGGAGATAGTGTGTGCTTGTTTGGAGATTGTGATACCAGAAATTTCTGGGTGTGATCTAATTTTTTCGGCCAGGGGTTCCATTAATAAAGCAAAAATGAGGGGGGATAGGGGCCATCCCTGCCTTGTCCCGTTAGTAATATTGAAGCTGTCCGAGAACATTCCTTCTGTGTATACCATTGCAGAGGGGTTAGTATATAATGCTAAAATGGCTGAATTTATATTTCCCGAGATGCCAAATTTGTCCAAAACGAGTTTCAGATATCCCCAGTGGATCCTATCAAATGCCTTCTCTGCATCTAATGATAGAAGCAGAAAAGGAGTGCCCAAGGATTCCGCTGCGTGAATTAAGTTAATAATTCTTCGTGTTGCATCTGGTGCCTAGCGGCCTGGGATAAACCCAACTTGGTCATGTTTAACCAAGGTGGGTAAAAATTGTATCTGTTGGCTAGAATCTTTGCGTAAATCTTCAGGTCTACATTTAGCAGCGATATAGGCCTGAAGTTTTGTGGAGTGTCAGATGATTTCCCAGGTTTGGGTAAAGTCACAATTGTGGCTGTTAACATTTCTGAAGGGAATGTAGATGTAGATATGGCTGAATCGTATACATTTAAAAAGTGTGGGCCTAGTATGGATTGAAATGTCTTATAGTATTCTGACGAAAAACCGTCTGGGCCTGGGGATTTGTTACTAGGGAGAGATAGTATTGTTTTATTTAGTTCAGACATAGAGATTGGTGCATTGATAGTTTGGGCATTGAGATAGAGTCCAAGAATGTCTGAATCAACTCAGGTGATGGCTGGAAGGTTGTAGTGTCGTCTTTAAGATTATAGAGATTATTGTAGTAGTCCCTAAAAGCATTAGCAATATCTTTTGGATTGGATAGTCTAATGCCTGTATTCGGGTGTAAAATAAATGGAATTTTTTGTTTGTTTTTTTCCTTTACTTGGTTTGCTAGTAATTTGCCTGCTTTGTTACCATGGCTATAGTAATGTGCTTTCCATTTTTGAACCGTGTATTTATGTTGGGAGATGAGTAGCAGTCTAAGATCATGTCTGATTTTATCTAGTTGTGAGCTAGTGGTGGGGTCTGGGGCTTTTTTATTTACCGATTCTAGGTTTTTTATCTGAAGGAGTAGATCATTTATTTGTTTCTTTGCTTTTTAGCTACACTGCTCATTTTCATGAGGATACCTCTTATGTAAGCTTTATGACAGTTCCAGATTGTGAAGGGATCTGGCACCGAGCCGGCATTAGTATTGAAGACTTCGTGCAGTTCTTTAGTAATTTTATGCTTATAGTCTGGATGTGTATAAAGAAAGGTATCGTTTTTCCATCTGTTTGCCCTTGTCTCAGTGCGAGATCCCTCCACTGTAATAGAGACCGGAGCGTGGTCTGACCACGTAATATTGTGTACGGTGGATAAACTAATGTTCTGTAACAGAAACCTATCAACCAAGAAGAAATCATTTCTTGAATATGTGTGATTCACACTCGAGAAGTAGGAATAATCCCGCTCAGTCGAGTGTTGACATCGCCACACGTCGTGTAGACTTTTTGCCATGAAGTGCAAAAGGGTCACTCTTTCCCGACTTTTTGGTGTCTCGGCCGAGACATCTAGAATTTTGTTTGGTATAGCGTTGAAATCTCCACAAATTATGGTGTACCCCTTTTGCACTGCACGTACTCGTTTCCAAATTTTGTTCAAAAAAGATGTTTCACATTAGGTAAATATATATTTACTATAGTGTATACTGTGTTGTTTACCTCACCAACCAGTATAATAAATCTGCCCATGTCATCTGCATCCTTGTAGATTTGACGAAAAGAAATGGTGTCTTTGATGAGAATAGCTACCCCCCTCTTCTTCTTTGGAGCATTGGAACAAATAATTGTTGGAAAGTTCTGATGGGAGAATTTCGGAGGTTTGGATACGGAGAAATGAGTCTCTTGAAGACAAAGAATGTCACTTTGCAGGAGTCGAGCTTCTTTCCAAAGCATTGACCTTTTTTGTGGGCTGTTCAGTCCGCGAACATTAAACGGGGAAATTTTAAACCCCATGTTGTTGATCTTGAAGAATGGATAAAATAAAGTTCCTAGGATTAGTAGCCTTGTTAAACAGAAAATTGAAGTAAGATTCCTTGTAGAAGAAGTATTTTAATAGTGAACCAGAGTCCAGGTGTTGTTAAGCTGTTTAGGTAATGTCTCAGAGATTAATACAACAAAAACGAAAAATCTCCAAGTAAAATTATAGAAAAAGAAAATTAGTAAAAAATTTTAACGATTCAACTGAATCTGTTGGGATATTATCCTGTAACTTCTTAGGAGCGAAAAGAGAACCAAATAAAGTTCCACGGGTACACCAGAGCACAACTTTGTGTAATAGTGGTTATGTATGGCTTGAGCCTCAGTCAGTTGCATCTTGTGGCCAGGTGGGAGAATGTGGACGGGGTGATGAGGCACTTGAAGGTGGATCCTCTGTCTTGTCTAGGATGTCCCATTCCTTCAGTAACCATATACCATCTTCCACTGACTGGATAGGGAACGTTTTCCCATCCTTTGTAATGAGCAGTTTTGCAGGGTAGGCCCATCTGTAGGTAATATGGTGGTTTCTCAGTGGTTTGGTGATGGTGGCCAAATTCTTCCGTCTTTGCATTGTATATGCAGACAAATCAGTAAAGAAGGAAAGGCCTTGGATGCATGGTAATGCGTTGTCAGGATTTCTCATGCATTGAAGGAATTTCTCTTTAGTTTGGTAGAAGTGAATCCTTGCAATTGTATCTCTTGGCAGATGATCAGGAATATGCTTAGGTTTCGACAGTCTATGGATCCTGTCGATAGAGAGATCTGTCACCGAAGCATCAGGAAGCATTTCTTGTAGGATGTTTTGAAAGTAAGCGTTCCAATTTGGTGGTTTTACCGACTCGGGTATCCCCCTGATTTCGATGTTATTTCTTCTCGAACGATCTTTGAGGTTGGTCATCTTGGACTTTAATTGGTGTATTTCGTCATCTTTCTCATTATGAGCATCAATCACTTCATTTATAGCACCAGCAAATTCTCCCATTTTGTGTTCAATATGGGTAACCCTGTTGTTGACAGCCTTGAATTCTGTTTTAAAATGACTGGTAAGGGTTAATATGTCCGCATGTAGGGTGCTACGGAGGGACACTAGCATGTCCTTCAATGTTGTGTCAATTACCGGCTGGTTTTTAGTAGGAAATTCCAAGATGGAGTCCTGGAGCTCCCTGGTGTCATTAAGAGATGTGTCTGTTTCTTCCTCAGCCATGTTATTTCCCTGCATGTGTTGTTGTTTAGCCTTGACTGGGCTAGATGATGCGGAAGATGACTGGGAATTAGTATACTTCCCCTTGTGCCCCTTGTGAGGATGAGGTATGGAGCGTTGTGTGTTATTGTTGTAGCTAGAGAGCCTGCCATGCTCTCCGCCGTTATGCTTACCGGCGCCATCTTGGGCCTGTGTGCTGCAGGGAAGTGTGTAAAAGTCCGTCATTCTGCTAATCTTCCCGGTGTCTTTTCTTTTCCTGGACATGTTCTCAGGGTGTGCCCGACCTGCTGTGTGTGAAAATCGCCGCTTTTTGAGGCTCAGGAGTCGCTCTATGAGCTCCGGTATGCCCGTGGATGACAGAGCTCTATCACACTGCGGCCATTCACCTCGGCTGCTGGCCACACCCCCCTCCTTCTGTTTTATTTTATTTGAATTCTTATTTTATATGTGGAGATTTGTTAAAGTTTTTCTTTAAATTTTTTTTTATCTAAGGTTCCTCTATACTCAATGTATGAGGATGAGAGTGCGCCTTATCACACCGCTGCTCAAGACGAGGCTTGGGCCGCGCTTTGTCACTATGCAATGCATACAATAAAACTTTGTGTTACTATGCAATGCATATTAGCACATTCTGCTCCTGCAGGCTAAAGATTTAATTTTTTTTTCGCAGTTTACTACCTCTTTGAAAGTGTCTCAAATTTTCTGTCTGCAGAATCTTCTATAGGCACAATAATAGGTTTAAGACTCAAACAGCAGGGTCTACTACTAGAACAGTCCAGTTTTTAGTGAATTATTTTTCCACTGGATATAGCCCTGCAATGATTTTTAGAGGGGTGAAAACCTTCAGGAGAAACCCAGTTGTCTTAAATTTTGTTCATTAATAGGCAATGTTTTTGTAGACTTTACATCTCTTAGCTCCCATAGGGCCTGACGAGACTGGAGAATCAAGTGTGACTGTACCAAGGCTTTCCGTACAGCAAAAGTGAGAATATCTTCATTGGAAAGCTTATTGCATAAACCATAGCATCAGGTGTATGAGAGGCTTGGAGTGAGAAATTATTCGCTGCTTCTATAACAATGCCTCTTCTAACATTTGGTCTTCAGAGATTTGTATGTCTTATCTCTTCTAAGAGGTAGTTTCACTTCCAACTGAGGAATTCTGACATAGTTACAGAGAGAGCTTCCTTGGTCAAATAGGGCACTTGTTGCATGCCTGAGATGGAGCTAGAACTGCATTCAGAGGTTGGTGTGCAACATCACTTTGAGCATTTGAGTGCCTCACAAGCCATTGGCAGAGCAAATGTTTGCTTGAGTTTTTTCCCATGATTCATGTACTCCTGTTTTCCTTCAGTGCGTGAGAGTGTTCTCTTGCAGTATACTCATGGAGTAGGAAGCAGAAACAGGGTAAGTTTGTCTGAAGGAGGATACACATCAACCCCACATTGACTGTCCTGTAGTAAGGTCCTTGTGATAAAAGGGTGGGAGAAAGATCCTAAGTAAATTTATAAGGGTTCTGGTTAGAAGTTGGTGGTAACAGTGAGACCTGTGGTGTGATGCAGCTCCTGGTCTTCCAGTTGAGACTAGGCTCTGAATGGTGGAAATGTTAATGCCAAGTGTGAAGGTTTTAAATGCTAAAGTGAGTAATATCAAACATAATCCCTGGTTTCCTGATAGTATATTATATATATTTTCTTTATTCTTATTGGTTGAACTAGATGGAGTAATGTGTGTTGTTTGTTTTTTTTTTTTTCCAACCAGACTAACTATGTAACTATTTAACTACTCCTATGCAGGAGAAACTTATAGGTGTATTGCAACTCATTCTTAGTATAGGACTACAGTAATAGTTTGATACCGGATAAACCTGTCTTACCTTTCCACATTGCTGGTCCCTGTATGGGTCTTGGCTTCACCTGTCAAAGTGGCATACCCTCTGGAGGGGTCTATAGGGTCTGGTAACCGTAGGAATGGACCAGCTCTGGACCTGGACCTGTTTTAAACCCTGTGGCTAACTACACACATTAGATCTAACTCTGCAATCTCCCGGCTGAGCTATTGTGTTCCACTGCCAGAACACACTGGTCGCCTGCTGGTTTTTCAGCATTCCTGTTCGACAGAAGCCAGACAGGCTGCTGTACACATTGGCTGACTGTCAGCCGGTTTCTGTTGAACTGGCCGATATTGACAGTGTGTACCAGCCTTAAGGGAGAAGAGGCCCATAATTTACAGGAGACCAGCAAAAAAATGGAGGTCTCAAAAAAGGGGGGAGGTTGTCCAATCACCTTAAAGTGGCTGTATAGGCTTAGTGTAATATACCAAAGATCTAATATATTGCAGCTTACCAATCATTAGATGTGACAGCATTGGTTTTCTTTTTTAGGCTTTCCCCCTTTCTTTTTTTTTACCTGGTGATCTGGCCAGTAAAACACCTTCTGCATTAGAGTGCCCCCACTTTGGATGAATGAGCACAAAGGGCACATTTGGACAGCAGCATTGTCAGTCTGGGGAGAGTGTTAAATGCCCTAGCTGAGTAAATACATTATTAAACTGAAGCTAGCCCTTTATGTACAGTTACATCAAACTGTTTTTTTACCTTTTTTTGGATAAAGATTTTACATAAAAGCTGATCATTGTATGCACCCCTGTCAGTGATAAATGGTTTGTCTCTTCATTGTAGTTGATAACTTTGCTAAAGATCTTATTCTTTAGAAAAACAGATTTACTGGCTACATCAGCAGATGGAAATAGAAGAAATTAAAACCTAAGGAAAGTAATACAGCCATCACATCTAAGAATTGGTAAATATTTAAAATGGCTTACAGTAGGCTTTTAATATTAATCTTCTGACAAAATTCTGTGGATTTGTTTTAGAACAAATTTTTTAAAATGCATCTAATGGGTAGCCTTGATTTATTGAACATCTTTAAAATATCTTGTTTTTGTTTGTTTTTTTGCATTGGGGAAAAAAGTACATTAAATGCAATGTCTAAAACATTTTGTTTCTCATTCTAGTATGACGAGTTGGTCCCAGCCTCACTAACTACAAAATATGGAGGTTTTTATATCAACACAGGAACATTACAGTTTCGACAAGCATCTGATTCTGAAAATGAGGATTTTCTTGAAGGCAAAAAGCATAAATCATCTAAAGTGAGAATATGTTTAAAGGTTTTCTGAAGTGTTCTTTTTAACTTGCCTTATTTGCTAATTTGCCATTAAGTTGTTGACAAAAATTAACTTTTTTGTTTCAAGGTGTCTCATTTAAAAGATGATGATCGGTCCATTAAGAAACGCAAGAGAAAAGATGAGTTATCAGAAAAGGAAAAGCCATCACGAAAGTTGAAAGTCCAGAAACCTTTGGGGTATGTATGAATTTGCAAAGGTATTAATGCCAACGTATAGGTAAGCCTTGCAGTTGGAATTTCTTGGCTAGCTTTTTTTCACAAGTAGTTTGGGAAAATTTGGGAAATTCTATTCTCGTCAGCAGAACTGTCTGCACCTTGTAGAAGTCAATATGAATGCAAACAAAAGTAAGCCAGAAACCACTTTTAATAGATCTCAGTCATTTTCCCTCAAAGTACCTGAAGACATGCCGTATTTGACATTTTGCTCTGTCTGACATCTCTGTGTATATGAAGCTGCTTGAAGCAACTTTTAGTGTATGTCCACTTTAGCAGTCAAATTTAAGAAACCATCACTATATCCTTAATGTGGCTGTAACTTTACTTCACATATACCCAGTGAAGTGAACAGCCTCAGATGATAGAGATGAAACAAATCTCCCTACTTGCTATATTCTTTAGAAAGTGCACATCTTGTTAGAGATTTCTTTATCGTACATCTCGGGATAGAGTTGGGCTATTATTCCTTACTGGGTTATACACCATCTCTAAGTGAATGGACAATGGTAGACAAAGTCTTAGACAGGAAGTTTGCCCCTGTATAACCCTTCCCATACAGGAAGTACTTCAGTTTTTTTAACCAGTGTCTGCAAGGTGGATGGGCACGTTTGTTTGAGCTCTAGTTCTTTAGTCCCAAACGGTTCTTAAATGAATCAAGGAATTGTAACGCGACCTTTGGACACTGGACCCTGCGTAGTGGAATTTTGGACACTACAGAGCTAAGGCTTTCCTGCAGGGTGCTGAACAGGTCCAAGGGAGTGGGCCCTAAAACATGAAAAGGGTACCCAATCCTTGAAGGTCCCCGAGTGACAGAACCCGCCGTGATGGGTGAAGATTGGGCTCCTAGTTTCTAAGGTTGCCCTGCGCTTGGACGTGTAAGTGAAACCCACTTATTTACTTATTGTGGGGTGCCCCAGATGTTGTAACAATCTGTCAAACTAGTTAGAGGTTGTACACCTGTGTGTGTGACCGCAGGGGGAGTTTGTACAGGAGTACCTTTTCTTGTGGTCTTGGCTGCTTTCTTATGGCTGGTCTGCGCACAGGGGTTTGCTATTGCACATGATGGTTCACCATAGCGCACGCGTGCTTGCAAGCTGTGCTGGTCGGCCATGGTGCATGCAGCTTCGACACACAGAATGTGCGCACACAGCCGTGCATGCGCTGTAGCTCTAATGGCGAACAAAGATTTGCTTCATGCCCGTACACAGCTGCCCATGTCCGCCGAGCGTCCCGGCGCACAGCCATATTATATAAGCAAAGGATGGCTGACATTGCGTGCTTCCTAGGGACAGCTATGGGACACGGAGCAGGCTCTGAACTATTCATTTTCAGTAGTTCATTCCTTCTTACCAAGGTCACGTGAGTCATCAGGTGTTGGTTGGCAGGCTAAGGTGCTTAGCAGGATTGTTGCATAGGGGCTTGGTGAGCCTTATTAAAGGGTCTCCCTTCTGGGGTGGTGTAAATACTAAACCCAGGTACTCCCTTTTTGTGGCTTGCAATGTCTTCAAAAAAGAGTGGGGCTAATCCTAGAAGGAAGGGCACATCTATGTCAGTAGCTCCTGAGGAGCATAGTCGTTGCCCTAGTGTTGTATGCCTTAGAGACCAGAGGCTTCCGGGCAATCTGAGCTGCTGCTCCTGTCTGGTATTGTGCCTACTGCCAATGCTGCTGCTTCAGCCTTTGTCACCAGGGATGATCTTTCCTCAGCGTTAGCTGGGTTAGAGGACAGGATTGCTGACATGATTGCCTCCATCTCGCAGGGTGGCAAGAAGCGTGACAGATCCCCCTCCCCTGATCCTGCTAACTAGGAGCAGGAATTGGTTGATGAAGGGGAAAAAGCTAAATGCTATGAATTCTGTGGAGGGCCAGGCAGATGAGTCTGCTTCTGAGGAATCTGGGCCAGAAGATGTCCAGTTGGTATCAGCCTCTCAGTAGCAGAGGCTTTTGATCCAGACTCTTACGGAGATGGTTTGGTTTGCCTTTGTTACCTCCTACAGAGGTTTCTGAGCCCCCTTGGTCCTCTTTGGGGTCCCTGAGGCCTCCTCAGGCTGCACAGGCTTTCCCCTTGAATCTACTCGTTCCTCCCACTAGGTTCTCCCTTTTATATCCCATGGAGGAAAAGTTTGATAAGAAATGGAGCATGCCAGCCATAGATGTGGCAGTCTCTTCCTTAAGCAATAACTTATCTTGTCCAGTGGATAATGCACAGTCCCTTAAGGACCCTGTTAACAAGAAACCATAGTCATTATTAAGGGCTTCCTTTTTTTTGGCCGGTTCAGCTATTAAGCCAGCTGTCGCAGCAATAGGAGTCTGCCAGTCCCTAAGGGATCAGGTCAGATGGCCTGACAGGCCTAACTAAGAGGAGGATCCTGCTGAAAATAGGGCGGATATACCTTGAGCACTGTGCTTTGCTGTAGATACCTTGAAGGACTCGATACAGCAAATCTCTCGTCTGGCTCTCCTGTCTGTGCACATGCGCAGACTTGTGTGGCTTAAGAACTGGTCAGCTGAGCTTCCCTGTAAGAAGTTGTTGGCAGGGTTCCCCTTCCATGAGGAATACTTGTTTGGTGATTTGGAAATATAGCCAAAAGATTTCCGGAGGGAAGAGCTCTCTACTTCCTGTGAAGAGAGAGACCAGGCGCTCCTCGTTTAAAACCTCAGGGACCACTTCCTCAGGTTTCTCAGCGCCAAGGCAGTTCTTCCACCAACAGGGCGCTTGAGCCAGGGACAAGCCGCAGGGCCAAAGTCAGAAGAAACCCTGGGTCCAAAACTCTACTAAGCCCGGCACCAAACCCTCCTTTTGAGGGAACGCCCCCACTCTAGCTTTACTTTGCTAACATTTGGAGAACAGAGGTATAGGACGAGTGGGTCACCTCGACTTTATTCTCCGTGGTTACAAGCTGGAATTGCGTTGGTTTCCTCCTCCGAGGTTTCTAAGATCCATCGTTCCTTCGGATCCTCCAAAAAGAAACTTATTGTTTCAGGCACTAGATCATTTAGTGCATCAGGGAATGATTATACAGGTCCCTGTAGCCGAAAGGAGCGCAGGGTTTTATTCGAACCTGGACGCAAGGCCCATTTTGGATCTAAGATCCCTGAACCAGTATGTATTAATCCAGTCCTTTCAGATGGAGGCAGTGTGCTCTGTAGTAGCCTCACTCCAAATGGGAGACTTTCTAGCCTTCATTGATATCAAGGTCACGTATTTAAACGTACCTATCTTTCAACCTCATCAGAGGTTCCTGCGATTTACAGTAGAGGAACGTCATTTCCAGTTTGTGGCTCTGCCCTTCAGGCTTGCCATAGCACCTCGGGTGTTTACAAAGGTTACTAGCACCAGTATTGGGCCTTTTTAAGGGCCCAGGGAATCGTGGTGCTCGAGTACTTGGATGACCTCCTGATCAGAGATCACACTCTGCAGGCCCTTGAACAGAGTGTAGCCTGCACAATGTGGTGTTTAGAAAACCTACACTGGGTCATAAATAACGAAAAGTTAGCCCTGTGGTCAGCTCAGTCTCTGAAGTATTTAGGTCTGATCCTACAATCCAGGCAAGGGTGTTTTTGCCACTCGTAAAGATCTGTGTCCTAAAGGATCAGGTGCGTCGGGTAAGGGGCACCAGGCAACCCTCCATCCGGCTCTGTGTAAGTCTTCTGGGAAGGATGGTGTCCAAGGCAGTTCCCTATGCCCAGTTCTATTCCAGGCCTATACAACAGGACATCTTGTTGGCTTGGAACAAGAGTGCAAGCCCTGGATTACCTCATGTCCTTATCTCCATGGGCACGCTTAAGCCTAAGCCGGTGGTTGCAGAATAAGAACCTGTGAAGGTGAAGATTCTTCCTCCCGGTGTCTTTGTGGAGTACTGACCACAGTCTCTGGCTGGGGAGTGACCCTAGAAGGGCTCACAGCTTAGGGGAGATGGTCAAGAGCAGAACCTGCCCATCAACATCCTGAAGTTGCAAGTGGTGCGTCTGGCCCTACGGTCCTGGATGGTGGAGCTTCAGGACTGCCCTATCCGGGTTCAGTCCGACAATGCCACTGTGGTGGCCTATATCAACCACCAAGGCGGTACCAGGAGCCGTTCAGTTTAGGATGAGGTGAACCGCGTATTGGCCTTGGCAGAGGAATGTGTACCAGATCTATCAGCGGTCTATATCTCGGGGGTAGAGAACTGGAAGGCAGATTATCTCAGCTGCCAGCTGACCTGCCCAGGGGAATGGTCCCTACACCCAAAAGTGTTTCGGAGAATTTTTGCCAGTGATGGTGTTTTGGATTCAGGACAAAAGTTCCGATATTATTAGATCTACCCCTGATCAGATTGTTTAGTATAAAGCATGCATGCTTCAAGTAAGCTCACACTGAGACTGCTTAGTTCAGAGTCAAATTACTTTCTTTTTGAATTTCCTATCTTTCAGAGAAATCTGAGTATGTCTTAAGGCTTATTAAGCATAGAAGCTGAGAAGCTGAGCCGCCCCAATTTACTGTCTCAAGGTCTTCTATTCCATCCCGATTTAGTCTCTAAATTTTACGGCATTGCTAATGAAGCCAGGGTGTTGAAGGATCTTGGCATCTCGGGACAGGTGGTATTTACCCTAGTGAATACCAGGAAAGTGGTCACTAGGAAGATCTATTGTAAGGTCTGGAAGACTTAAATTGTTTGGTGTGAAGCCAGAAAATCGCATCCTCAGAAATACGTGATAGGAAGAATTCTCTCTTCTACAGTCGGCTGTGGAAATCAGATTGGCTTTGAGTACAATCAGGGGTCAGAGTTCGGCCTTTTCGGTATTATTTCAATGGTCTTTAGCCTCCCATTCGCTGGTCTGAACCTTTATGCAGGGGGCAACTCGTTTGCTTCCCCATTAGGTCACCTATGTGTCCTTGGGACTTAAATTTGGTGCTGTCTGTGTTACAGAAACAACCATTTGAGCCCATCAAGGAAATTCCATTAGTCCTGTTGGCACGTAAGCTAGCCTTACTGATGGCCATCACCTTGGCTAGAAGGGTGTTGGAATTGGTGGGCCTTTCATGTAGGGAACCATACCTGATCCTTCACCACGACATAGTGGTGGTACGACCTGTTCCATCCTTCTTATTGAAGGTGGTGTAGGCCTTTCATTTAAATCAGGACATTGTTTTGCCTTCCTTTTTTTTTTTCTCTGGTGAGGGGGAAGAGAGACGACTGCATTCCTTGGACATCGTCCAGGCAGTCGGAGTTTATTGGTCTAGATCTGCAGAGATCCGACGATTAGACTCCTTTTTTGTTTTACTGGAATGACCCAAGAAGGGGCAGGCAGCTTCCAAAACTTCTATTGCCAACGGGGTCCACCAATTGGTCATTCAGGCCTATGGTCTTAAACGTAAGGCTCCTCCCTTCAGGGTGAGAGCCCATTCTACTCCTGGGCTTTTCGCTATCAGGTATCTGTGGCTCAGATTTGAAAGGCTGCTACCTGGTCTTCAGTGCATACATTCACAAGATTTTATCAGGTGAATGTTGAAGCAGCCGAGGATGCGGCTTTCAGCTGTAGTGTACTACAAACTACTGTATGAAGTCTGATGGCTATTTTTTTGGCAGGGTATCTCCCTCCCCTCATTCCTATTGCTCTGATGTCCCAGTAACTAAGAATTAGCCTAACTCTGTGTCTCACGATGTACGATAAAGAAAATAGGATTTTTTTTCATACTTGCCTATAAAATCTTTTTCTTAGAGTACATCATGGGACACAGAGGTCACTCCCCTCTTTTGAGGATTCAGTGCTTGCTACAAAATTGAAGTACTTCCTGTTTGGGAGGGGTTATATAGGGGCGGACTTCGTATGTAAGACTTGGTCTACCAGTGTCCATTCACCTAGAGATGGCGTATAACCCAGTAAGTAAGAATAATAGCCTAACTCTGTGTCCCGTGATGTACTCAAAAGGATTTTACAGGTAAGTATGACAAAAAAATCCTATACTTTTTAGCACTGGAAGTGAAGTCTGAGCACACACTGTGTGACAGCTAATTGGAGGAAAGGCACATACCCCCTCTCCACATAGGCAGAGACTTACAGAGCTGTGCTGTGAATAGACCAGCTTTCTGCTAATCTATCTATAGCTCCCACCCCCGACACGAATTTCAGGCTGGTTTTATCTCCTGTGTCGGAGAACTTGTCAGAAATTATTATGCGGATATAAGAAGAACGGAGCAGCAGAAAAACACGGGACTAATGCCGCGTACACACGGTCAGACTTTTCAGCTACAAAAGTCCGACGGACCAAAGCCGGCGGACAATCCGATCGTGTGTGGGCTTCCCCGGTCTTTCGGCTGACTTTTCCAGCCACAAATCTGACAGACTTTAGATTTGGAACATGCTTCAAATCTTTACGTCGTAACTCCGCCGGACCCAGAAATCCACTCCTCCTGTATGCTAGTCCGGACAAAAACCCACGCTAGGGCAGCTATTGGCTACTGACTATCAACTTCCTTATTTTAGTCCAGTGTACGTCATCACGTACGAATCCGTCGTACTTTTGTGTGATCGTATGTAGGCCTGTCTGTTCGTTAGAAAGTCAGTCGCAAGTCAGACAAAAGTCCGTTAAAAGTTTGTCGGACGGGCTGTCGGACTTTTGTAGCCGAAAAGTCCGACCGTGTGTACGCGGCATTAGGGCTTTTAAGGGCCACTTTAAGTTCATAAATTTGGAAATTCATACATCAATAACAATATACAGTACTAGAGATTTTGAGCTTTTTATTAGGACATTCAGTGTGCAAATCTAGTTTAAGCAGTAATGTTTAAATATTTTACTTTTTATGCAAAGTGAATAGGAACATGTAGCTAATAAAAAGTAGACCTCCATTTTAACAAAAAGTGTAAAAACACTTTAAAGTGCATGTATAACCAATTTTTGTTTTGGATAGAGTAGTGTTTAATACCCTGCCAGTTTATTTTTACCAACTGTGTACCATTTGAGGTTTCCCTTTACTGTTCCAGAGATGCAACAGGAAATTTAGAGGAAATCTCCCAAAGTGAGGTTGGTGATGTCTCTGTTGGAGATTCCCCCTCTAATCTTGATCTGTGGACATCTCTACAATTGTGTCTGTCTTCTCATTTGCTCAATGACGGAAATTATCAGTACAAATGTAGGGCTGAAACCGACAGTGGTCCAGTGGTGAAACCGACACAGTGGTGAAAACCTGGCAGAGAGAGGGTCTAATCTTTTCTCATGCAATTAAAAACTTATTATTGTACTGATACACTTCAAAGCCCAATAGATATTCAGATAAGATACAGGCATGTAAAAAATTAAGTACACATTATGGAAATGTGTTGACACTTTTGAGCAGGAATAAAACATCTCTTTATTCAAACAGTGCATACAGGTAGTGATTCCTTTAAACTGTATGTGGTGGTACAGAACACTTTCCCTTATCGTCTTTCAGGACAGCACATGAGAGTGGCTCCACCCACTAGGAAACAGGAAACACAAACTCCACCACATTTTAAAAGGAGGCTTCTCACCACAGCTCATCAGTTTTTGTGTTTCCTCCGGCAAGGGAACACCTAGTAGGGGCCAGGGTCTCTTAGGGTGCTGTCCTGAGTGGCCAGGCTGCCTACCCCACCATACCTATTTTTCCTCCAGAGAGTTTGTTCCTCCAATGCCACAGGGTTGCTGTTAAGTGGGCTCCTTTTTCCCTTTTCTTTGCTCAAAGTAAGCTGGACTGTTCCTGGAGCCGCTCCTAAGGCGGCGGCAGCTGTTCGCGGGCCTTTTTTTTAAAACCGGGTGACGGCGTTACATCACACTTAACCCCATCGGTAGAGGCTGAGGCTGGCCCGCCTACCCAAAGGGGGCATTCCCCCTCACACTCTGGAGAAGAGGAGGAAGAGGAAGAGGCAGATGCACCTTCAAGATACAAGCTGTCCTTGGAGCAAGTAGACAGTCTGTTGAAAGCAATATATGCAACATTGGGAATGGAGGAAGAAAAAAGAGAATTATCGCTGCACGATCGAATGTATGAAGGGCTTAGTGAAGCAACAGGTCGCACTTTTCCTGTACATTCGGTAATCTCGGAGACCATTAAGAAAGAATGGGCTGACCCAGAGAGAAAACCCTTTTTCCCAAGAGCTCACAAGAGGCGTTTCCCATTTAATGATAATCCTGAGTCACTTTGGAATAAAGTTCCGAAGTTGGATGCAGCTTTTTCCCAAGTATCCAGATCAACAGATTTGGCATTTGAGGACATGGGTATTCTGAAGGATCCTATGGATAAGAGGGCAGATCAACAACTTAAAAAAGCCTGGCAGTCAATTATAGGGAATCTTAAGCCTGCTATGGCTACGACCTGTATCTCCATAAATATGGAGTTCTGGCTGAATCAGCTAAAAGTACAAATTATAGCTGATTCACCCAAACAAAAGATTCTAGATTCCTTCTCATCCCTTGCAGCAGCTGTAGCATATATTTCTGACGCCTCTGCAGAATCAATAAGAATGTCAGCTAGATCAGGGGCCCTGACCATTTCAGCAAGGAGAGCTTTATGGCTGAAAATATGGCCTGGGGACGCAGCTTCCAAAAATAAATTATGTGGAGTTCCATTTTTGGGAGATCTGTTATTTGGTCCTGAGCTAGAGTCTATTTTAGATAGAACAGCTGATGAGAAGAAAACCTTTCCTATAAAAAAGAAAAAACAGCCGGTTAGGCGGTTTTTTCGACCTAAAAAAAATCAGGAAAAGGGTAACAGGCCCCAAGAAAAAAAAAAGAATTGGTTGGCGCAAAGAGGAAAAGGCAGAGGGAATATCCTTTTTTCAATTCTCCTACGCCGGCCAATAAAACACAATGACTTGGTGGTGCCTGTGGGAGGAAGGCTTCAAAAATTCCTTCCTCTTTGGGCAAACATAACAAAAAAACCTTTTATTTTGGACTTGATAGCCCAGGGATACAAGATAGAGCTGTTGGACCTTCCTCCAGAGAGGTACTGTGTAACAAATCTGCCAAAAGACAAAAGCCCTAGCCATGAAGAACCTGTTAGAGGATCTGATAAAACAGGGTGTTGTGGTTCAGGTACCTCCGGAGAAAGATTACCAGGGGTTCTATTCCCATATCTTTCTGATAAAGAAATCGTCAGGAAGCTTTCGGCTCATCCTCAAATTAAAACCATTAAACAGGTCAGTCCAATACAGGCGATTCCGCATGGACTCCATCTTTTCGGTAAGGAATCTCTTAGTCAAGGGATGCTTTATGGCATCAATCGACTTAAGGGATGCATACCTGCATATACCTATAGCCGCTCAGAGATACCTAAGGCTGGCAGTAAATATGGGGAGGGAGGTTCTGCATCTTCAATTCAGGGCCCTCCCGTTTGGTCTGTCTTCTGCCCCTCAAATTTTTACTAAAATAATGCAGAAGCCCTAGCTCCCCTCCGGCTGCAAGGGATTGCGGTCGTCCCTTACCTGGACGACCTCCTTTTCTTTGCCCCTTCCAGGGAAAAGTTACAGGAGGATTTGATCAAGGCTCGCAATCATCTGGAGGCCTTAGGTTGGATTGTAAACAACCAAAAATCAAATTTCAATCCAGCACAAGAGTCCAATTTCTGGGGTATCTGATAGACTCAGTAGATCAAAAGATCTTTCTTCCAGAAGAGAAGAAAGATCTGCAGTATCCAGCCTTCAGACAAACCTTGAGTTATCAGTCAGAAGAATTATGTCAGTACTGGGAACCTTGACCTCAACTATGCTGGCCATTCAATGGGCAAGACTCCATTTCAGACCCCTTCAGAATTTCCTCCTAAGAATCTGGGATCACAGTCCAAAAGCTTTAGACTCAAGGGTAAAACTTCCCACCAGGGTAAAAAGGACCCTTTTGTGGTGGAGAGATCAGGCAGTGCTGTCAAGGGGTTTACTCTGGTCCTTCCCAACAGAGAGAAAGATAATGACAGACGCCAGCAGTTGGGGATGGGGAGCCCACTGGGGTCAAGACATAGCTCAGGGAGTTTGGTCCCAAGCAGAAGCAGGAAGGTCATCAAATTGGAGGGAGTTAAAGGCAGTCGCTCTAGCCTTGGTTGCCTTCTCTCCAAACCTTCAGGGGTCCCATGTGCAGATACTGTCAGACAACGCCACCACGATGGCATACCTGAACAAACAAGGGGGCACAAGGAGCAGGACTCTTCTATTGCTATCTTCAGAGATCCTAGAATGGGCAGAGAGGCATCTACTTTCCCTGTCAGCAGTACATCTCAAGGGCACGCTAAATGGAGTAGCAGACTTCTTGAGCAGACAAAAAATTCAGGAGGCAGAGTGGAGTCTGAATCCAGAAATATTCACTCTAATCACCCAGACATGGGGGTGCCCGCAGGTGGATCTGTTCGCATCAAGAGAAAATGCTCAGCTCCCTCAGTTCTTCTCTCTGCACCGAGACAATGCATCGATAGGGATAGATGCCCTGGCACATCCTTGGAAGTTTCAGCTGGGTTATGCCTTCCCCCCTTTTCAGCTAATTCCTTTGGTATTGAGGAAGATACAAAAGGAGAAGGTGTCGGTAATCTTGATCACCCCGTACTGGCCAAAAAGGGCCTGGTTTTCCTCCATTCTACTAATGTCAGTCAAACCATTCTGGCAACTCCTCCTCAGACAGGACTTACTACTTCAAGGTCCAGTGTATCATCTGGATATAGCAAGACTAACTCTCACTGCTTGGTATCTTAGGAGCAGCTGTTAAAAAACAAGGATTTGTCAGAGCCTCTAATATCCACTTTACTTGCTAGTAGAAAGAAGGTGACTAGAGATATCTACGCTAAACTTTTGAAAGTCTACAACTCTTGGTGTTGCTCGGCGAACCGAAATTTAGAAGACATTGTGTCGGTTCTGGAATTTCTGCAGAATGGGGTAGACAAAGGGCTGGCAATTAGCGCTCTTAAAGTACAAGTGGCTGCCCTAGGAGTATACCTGGATCAACCTATTTCCCCAGTTCCTTTTGGTTACAAGATTCTTTAGGTCACTTACTAGATCCAGACCAGTTCCCACTAAACACTTTCCAAAATGGGACTTGACAGTGGTCTTACAGGTACTCGCAAAAGATCCTTTTGAACCGTTACAGTCAATCTCTTTAAAGAATTTAACTCTGAAGACGGTATTCTTAGTTGCAGTTACGACTGCGAGAAGAATTGGAGAACTTCATGCTCTTTCAGTTAAAGAGCCCTTTATGTTGATTTTCCCAGACAGGATTGTGCTTAGAACAGATCCAGGGTTTTTACCAAAGGTGGCATCGGTCCATAACAGGTCACAGGAAATCATCCTGCCAACTTTTTGTTCAGATCCTTCAGGAAGTAAGGCAGAATTATTTCATAAGTTAGATGTAAGAAGAACTTTATTACACTAATTAGAAAAAACAAGGGACTTCAGGTCTTCGGACTCTTTATTTGTTTTGTTTTCTGGCAACAAAAAAGGAAGGCAAGCTTCAAAGGGATCAATTGCCAGATGGTTAAGATTGGCTATTTCAGAAGCTTAGCTTATGTCCAGTCGGGTTTGTCTCCTCCTCAGGGAGTACGAGCACACTCTACTAGAGCTCTAGCCACTACATGGGCAGAAAAAGCTGGTGCCACCCCAGACCAAATTTGTAAGATGGCTACGTGGTCAAGTTATCTTACGTTTGTCCGTCACTACAGATTGGATCTTCTGTCAGCTGGTGATCAGGCATTTGGCAGAAAGGTCCTGCAGGCTGCTGTCCCTCCCTAGTTGGTATATCTCGTTTAACCTCTCGTGCTGTCCTGAAAGACGATAAGGGAAAATTCAAGTTAGACTTACCGGTGACTTGTTTTCCAAGAGTCTTTCAGGACAGCAAACTACCCGCCCTTCATATAGACCGCATTTGAAGGAGAGAGGAGTGCTTGAGCATGAATTCATTTCAATGACCAAAATAAACGTCCAGCTTGATGCCTGTAAAAGCTCCAATAAGCTTGTAAAAGCTTTAGACACGTTTACACGTGTCAGGCATTTTTTTGCAAAAACGCTGAGGGCTTCCAGTGTATTTTAGGCATTATTGATGCAGTGGTCAGCGACCATTATAATAAGGAAAGCAGTCTTTAGATTCCCATTTTAGGCATGTAAATTGGTCCTCATTCATTGGAAGGCCACAACTCCTCCCTCATCACAGGTGTGACCCTAAGGTATGAGCTAGGTAGATATTCGCCAGCACACCAAGGATCATCAATTTCGTCCAAAAGTTTTTTGTTTTTTTTTCCAAAAAATGATCACCTCACAAAACGGTGTAGTAAGCACCCCAATACGTTCCAAAATCTTCAAGAAGGTTGGGTAGAGATACTATGGGGTTAGTTAAGGAGAACATGAGATCATCTGCATATGCAGATATCTTATGTTGTGAGTTACCTATGGTAATTCTTTCTATATCTGGGTTCCGGCGGACCATACAGAGAAATGGTTCAAGGGAAATGGCGACCAGGAAGGGGGATAGCGGACACCCCTGTCTAGTGCCATTTGCGATGGAAAAGTAGAGTAGAAAGTACTCTATTAGCTTTGACTTGGGCTGTGTGTGTTGAGTATATTTTATTAATCCTTTGGAGCATATTGGCAACCAAGCCTATATGTTTGAGTACAGAGGACATATATGCCCAGTTAACTTGGTCAAATGCCTTCTCAGCATCTGTGCTGAGGAAGACACGGGTTGTACAAGTCTGATACAACATGAACCAAGTTAAGCACCTTGGTATTATTCCTAGCCTCCCTGGTCGGTATAAAGCCCACCTGATCTAGGTGGACTATATTTTGTACGTGTTGTGCCAGTCGAGTGGCTAGGATCTTCGTGAAGAGCTTGAGGTCAATATTCAGAAGGGAGATGGGTCTGTAGCTACCACATGAGGATGGGTCTTTACCCTCTTTCAGGATGATGGATATATGGGCCTTCAGAGTGTCACTAGGGAGCTTTGTGTCCGAGCTGAGAGCATTCAACAGCCTGACCATATAGGGTCCTATGTTTGGGGGAAGAGTTTGGTAGTATTACAGTGTAAAGCCATCAGGGCCCAGGGCTTTCCACAGTTTCATCTCCCCTACTGCCCTCTGTAGTTCCTTCAATGTAATGGGGGGCTTCCAATTCTTCTCTAACCTCAGCGGAAAGCTGGGGCAGTCGGGATGCGGTAACGTAGTCCTCCATCGCCGACCTAGTTGGTGACCCTTCCTTTAGGTTATACAAGGAAGCATAGTAGTCTCTGAATTCCTGTGCTATCTTAGTAGGTAGAACTGTCTTTTGACCCAAGGGAGATATTATTTGGGGTAAATATGTGGTGGCCCTATGTTCCCTAGCTAACAGTTTCCCACATCTGTCGCCAGATTCATAACTAAGCTTTCGACAATATTGAAGTGCCGCTTTAGCTTTGTAATGTAGTATGTCCACCGTTCGTTGTCTAAGGGATAATAGATTATTTTCTAGTGAGTGGGTGGGTGTTTTTTTGTGTTGGAATTCTACTTCCTGTATTTTTTTGAAGGAGTGTAAGTAGCGGTTTTTCCCTCTTTTGATACGCGCGCCATTCTTGATTCGTATTCCCCTAATAACCATCTTGTGGGCTTCCCATGGGATACCCAGGTCACAGTCTGGTTGGTCATTCATGCGAAAAGTGTGTCAGTTCGTTGGTAACATCTGCCAAAACTTCAGTGTTTTGCAGAAGACTCTCATTTAGCCTCCAAAAGCGTGACTTGGTGGTCGCGACCGTCGAGTGTGTATCTCATAGTGATAGGAGCGTGGTCTAACCACGCAACGTTGCCTATGGTAGAGTCAATCACTGCTTCCAGCTGATTGTGGGGGAGTAGGAAAAAATCTATTCTCAAGTACACTTTGTGTGGTGAGGAGTAAAAGGTATTATCCCTGTCCCCAAATGTTGACTAACTGGGCTCCAAGTAGGTCCTGGAGTACCCGTTCCTGGATGCCAGGGCGGACAGAGGACAGCCCCAATGAAGTATCAGTCGCAGCTATCAGGGGGATATTAAAGTCTCCTCCTATGATCATTTTGCCTTTCTGCAAACTCCATGAGCCTGTCAAGCAATACGGTGGATAAAAACATCCTGCCTATTGTTGGAGCTATAGACATTGGCAAGTGACATCCGTGTATCACCAATGGATCCCTTCAGAAACCCGTACCATCCATCCCTATCGATCAGAGTATCCTCACATTTCCAGGGTAGCCTGCTCGAAAGGAGTATAGACACCGTTTTAGACTTGACAACTGCGTTAGTAGCATGGTAGGCCAAGGGACAGAAACAATTTCTAAGGCATAGAGGTCTATCCGCTCTAAAATGTGTTTCCTGTATGAATGCCACATCTGCATGTGATCTTTTGAGACCATTTAGGAGCATACACCGTTTTTCGGGTATGTTCAGACCTTTCGCATTGAGCGAAAAAATATTGATAGAATCCATCGTCGCCGGATCTAGCAGGAGGGGGAGAAACAAAAGGGTATAAAGACGTGGGGCGGAAGGGGGGGGGGGAGAGATAGATGAGGTAGAAGGAAAATAGGATAGAGAGTATTAGCAAAGGAAAAACAGAGTAGGCAGTATGATTCTGCCCCTTTACTTGGCTAAGGTTTACAGCAATGTGCACAGAAGCACACCTTAACTATCGCCAAGAGGGTGTGCTTAAACCTGTGGGGAAGAGGGTGGACTGAACTGAGGAGAGCAGTCCCAGCTCCGCCCAACCCCCCACCCCCTCGGCAAACAACATACTATATAAAATGAATGGAAAAGAAACGGTATATAAATATACTCAGCAAAATTTAATTAGATATGACCCCTATAAAACGGAACTATGCTGCGGCCCACAGAAATATAACTGGCCAGTGCATTACAGATTTCCCTTAGGGTTCCTCCCCCAAGTGGGAGGGCTCTATGGGTTGGTCAGCACCTGGTGTTTTCTCAGACCCAACTGGCCGTCTCCATAGCTATGTAGAGCCCCCTATTCGGTGGAGAGAAAATGTAGGGAACCCTCAAATCTTGACCCATCACATAGCGGTCGGGAGGGCAACATAATAGCCACAGGGCGGGTACTTCCCACCCCTGCGTCTCCGTACATATTCGGTATGGTTTCCCTCCAGACATCACATGGAGGGCGGGAAGAGGGGTAGGTGACGCCACTCCCATAATGTTCCAATAGGGAAGGGGTGTTGACCAAAACATAACCACAGCCTCCTACACATATACATGAACAACAGTTAACAATGGATGTGGATGTGTGTATTGTCAGCTCCACAGGGGCCACAGTACTAGGGGGGAGAGACTAAAAGCAATGTGGACATAAAAAATGAAGGCATTAAAACCTTTGAATGCATCATATCGCCTTCCCCCACCAGCACCATGCCTCCTGCACTAGAAACACAGTAGACGTGAGCCGAGGGCACATTCTGAAAAACGAAGGCTCAAAGACCCTGTGCGTACCACACATAACAGTTTGTTACTCCGGATATCCAGAGATGTCAGAAACCAGTTCCCTGGCATTGTCTCTCAATCCCCAGTCTAATGTCTAAGCGCGCAGAGCAGTGCAAGCGTAATGTGTTGCTGAAACCAACAGGGTGTGCAGCGTGTGGGTCAAACGGATCCCTGGAGGCTTGGTAGCCCCCAAGAGTTCCGCGGGCAGCGGGGGAAACATCTCAGTTATATGTAGGAAGGGCAAGACAAAAAAGAAGCATAGTGTCAGCAAACCTTTGTCCGGGAAAGTCTTTCAGGCCTCCCGGTCATCTTCAGGGGAAACCACTCAGGAACGACGTCGGCTCCGTTGCGGTCTAGGTGACTGGGTCCTCTGTTTCCTCGAGGCAGTAGATCTGGCAGTTGATCTTGGCAGTACCTGAAGCCAATCTGATACTGTAATAGGGGCAATCTCCATGAAGGAAAACAAGGCAGGGAGGTCCGCTTTTGTGCGGAGGGTGAAAAAACACTGTGCCTTCCAAAAGGTTGCAGAGAGG
Source organism: Lithobates clamitans (assembly GCA_037952925.1). NCBI lineage: Eukaryota > Metazoa > Chordata > Amphibia > Anura > Ranidae > Lithobates > Lithobates clamitans. The sequence goes on from JBBGZY010000884.1 coordinate 1,972,955, forward strand.
GAAGCCCTAGTGGTATGTGATGCCCGACTGTCGGACTGCTTCCAGTATCGGTCAGAACATTGTCCTCTGCTGCAGTGTAGCCCTTGAGAGGTCCAGCAATACCTTCAGCTTGGCACTTGTCAAATTCATTGTCACCCTTCTCCCAGGCCTTCCGCAGAATAAGAGCCTTATGGGCATAGTGGTGTATCCACCACTCTCTAGGCCTATCTGGATCCGACGAGCGGGGGCCCAGAGCTCAATGGATATGATCAAAGGTTATGGTGGGAGGATGTGTGTCTCCCGCTATGTCGCGGAAGATAACCAGAGTGGATTCCGCCAGGTCCTCACTCCCTGTTGCCTCCGAGAGACCTCGAATCCGTAGATTAAGTCTGCCCCGGTCTTCTAGCTTCTTGAGTTCGAGTTGCAGATTGATCGCTGATGCCACATGTGATGCCTGCTGTGTCTCCACTGCCATGATCCTTCGCTCCAGATCGCCCACTGAGGATTCACCAATGCCCATATGATCCGTGAGAGCTCTTATGTCCTGGACCGCTGTCATTTCCTTACGGTGGGTGGCTTTAAGTTTGCTGATAAGGGCCTCGATGTCCATTCTCGTGAGGAGGGCCTGAAGCAGCGCTCTCAGTTCAGCGTCAGCTTGTAGTGTGAAGGGCTGCTATTGGGAGCCCTGTGAGTTGGGGTGGAACACTGCCGGGTTGTCCGAATATGCTTCTGAGACATCGGATGCCTCTGGCGAAGCAGAGGGGTCTTGTGTGTTCATTCCCTCATGGCGGGAGTTGGCGGAATCCGCCATCTTGGTGAGTGGGGAGGCTTCCTGCACTTGAGAGAAGTACTACTGGATCTCACCCTCGGGCTGCGGTGTACAGGGGTTTTTCTTGTTTCCCTTACCCCTCCGCTTCCTCGCTGAGTACATACCAGGTGTAACCGAGTAATATCTGCCGGGGTGGAAAGGTGAAGGCTGGGAGCTCAGTTGGCAAGCTTACTCACTTGGCCATGTCCAGACCATGCCCCCCCCTCCTTTATTTCATAATCCCGTTCTTACATAGGTTGAAAAAAGACACAAGTCCATCTAATTCAACGAAAAAAAAGCATATAATCCCAAATACACAATCCTTCACCCACGGTTGATCCAGAGGAAGGCTAAAAAACCCCAGCAAAGCATGTTCCAATTTGTTACAGCAGGAGAAAAAATGTGTTCCTGATCCCCCAATCCCCCAATATCCCTTGGATTTTCCCTGGATCAACTTTACCTATAAATGTCAGTGCCCAGTTATATTATGTACATTTGGGAAAAAAATCCAGGCTTTTTTTTAAATCAATCCACTGAGCTGGCCAGAACCACCTCTGGAGTCTATTCCACATTTTTACAGCTCTTACTGTGAAGAAACCTTTCTGTATTTGGAGATTAAACCTTTTTTCATCTAGATGTAAAGAGTGCCCCCTTGTCCTCTGGGATGACCTTAAAGTGAATAACTAAACACCAAGTTTACTATATGGACCACTTATGTATTTGTACATGTTGATCATACCCCCCTTTTAATCCCCCCTTCTCAAGAGAGCATAAATTCAGTTCCTCTAATCTTCCTCATAGCTGAACTCCTCCATGCCTCTTATCAGTTTGGTTGCCCTTCTTTGCACTTTCTCCAGTTCTCCAATATTCTTTTTGAGAACTGGTACCCAAAACTGAACTGCATATTCCAGATGAGGTCGTACTAATGATTTGTACAAAGGCAGAATGATATTTACCTCTCTGGAGTCCATACCTCTCAATATAAGAAAGGACTTTGCTTGCTTTGGAAACCGCAGCATGGCATTGCATGCAATTATTGATCTTATGATCTACCAAAACCCCTAGATCCTTCTCCACTATGGATTCCCACAGTTGTACTCCCTCTAGTATGTATGATGCATGCATATTCTTAGCCCCCAAGTGCATAACTTTACATTTATCAACATTTAACCTTATTTTCCACTTGGTTGCCCAATTAGAATGTGCATTGAGGTCTTGTAAATTGGAGACATCCTGTAAGGACATTATTCCACTGCATAGCTTGGTGTCATCTGCAAAGACAGAAATTGTACTTTTGATCCCAAACCCTATATGATTTATAGAGGTATTAAAAAGTAAGGGTCCCAACACTGAACCTTGGGGTACACCACTGATGACCTTAGACCATTCAGAGTAAGAATCATTAACCACTACTCTCTGAATTCATTTTTTTGCCAGTTTTCTATCCATTTACAAAATGATCTTTGCAAGCCTGTAGACTTTACCTTCCACATTAGTCGTGTGTGGGTAACTGTGTCAAATGCTTTTGCAAAATCCAAGTTTATCATGTCCACAGCCACCCCTCTGTCCAAGATTTTACTTGCCACCTCATAAAATAAATCAAGTTTGTTTGTTAACTCCTGTCTTTCATGAATCCACGCTGTCTGTTGCTTAAAATATTTTTTTTTTCCCAGAAAGAGCTCGTCTGTTTTTTTTTTATTAAACTCTCCAGTATCTTCCTGACTCTTTAGAAGTTAAACTAACAGGTCTATAGTTACTTGGTAAAGACTTTGATCCCTTTTTAAATATGGGCACCACATTGGCCCTACGCCAATCCAGTGGTACCATTCCAATCATTAACGAGTCCCTAAAAATTAGAAACAATGGCTTTGAAATAACAGAGCTTAATGCTTTTAGGATCCATGGGTGGATGCCATCTAGTCCAGGTGCTTTATCCACCTTTATTCTGTCTAAATATTTCTGGACCAGATCACTTTTGAGCGATTGTGGACCATTTGGGGCTGTGTCAATACAATTGTGGACATGAGCTCCCCCATGCTCCTTTGTATACACAGAGCTGAAGAAATTATTTAATGCATTTGCCTTCTCTTTCTCCCCAGTCACCCACTCTAGATTATTTTGTAAAGGGCCTTCATGCTCAGACCTGACCTTTTTACTATTTATATATTTGAAAAATGTTTGGGGGTTTTGTCCTACTATCTTTTGCAATCTGCTGTTCGTTTTGAATTTTTGCAGCCTTGATTTCCTTTTTACATATTCTGTTATATTCTTTGTATCATTTAAATGATGATGGTGTGCCTTAATTTTTATATATTTTTTTTTAATTGATTTTCTTATTATTTATAGCCTTACATTGGTGTCTGCAGTCCCCCTTTACATCACAGCCCCTGCCAGCTCTGGCACCCCTTTACATCACAGCCCCCCCACAGCTCTGGCTCCCCTTTACTTTAAAGCCCTCCTACAGCTCTGGTTCCCTTTAAAACACAGCCCCCCCCTTTAATTTACAGTCCAATTCTTACATCAGTGTCTGCAGTTACCCTTTACATCACAGCCCCCAGCAGCTCTCGCCCCTCACCTCCTCTCATCACATCTCCCTGCAGCTCTTACCAATTTTTACATCACATCCATGTGCAGCTCTCCCCCCCCTCCAATCATCACAGCCCCCTGCAGCTCTGGCCCCTCCCCTTTACATCACAGTCCCCTGCAGCTCTGGCTCCTTACCTTTACATCCCAGTCCCCTGCAACTCTGGCCTCTCCTTTATATCACAGCCCCACCCATTCCTACCTTACTCGGCACAGAGTGGAAGGCACAGCAGCACTAGAGGTAGGCAGGAAGGGGGAGCTGCCAGTTAATTCTTCATATAAACAACCTAGTGATTGGTTGCTTGGACTGCGCAGTGCCTTCGCAGCCAATCACCTGGTGATTGGCTTACTTGTGCAGCTCCCGCACCCACCCTCCATCTAATGCTGCTGTGCCTCCTTCCCTGTGTGCAGAACTGTTTTATCTCCTGTTCTCTGCTCTGCTGTGATAGTGACAGCAGCAGAGGCAGGAAGAAATAAATTGGCTCCTAAATGGCAGCACTGTAGGTGGTCTGGATGCAACTGTGACTCGATCCAGGTCGCAGTCCACCTTTTAGTAAAGCCTGATATACCTGGTCGAAGTCTCCAGTCCGCTCAGGGTTCTTGGACTCTAGAGGAGGCCTTGCTTCCCATCAATGGGCTGTAATTTCAAACAATCAAGTGAACTTGATCTTCGCTGTATGCAAGTCCTGGAGGAGCACATGTAGGCATGCAGTCAGATAGTGCCACAGCTGTGACATTTCTTATCATACATCACGGGACACAGAGCCATAGTAGATACTATGTGGGTTATAGGCCACCTTCAGGTGATGGACACTGGCACACCCTAAGACAGGAAGTCCACTCCCTATATAACCCCCCCCCCCACTACTGGGAGTACCTCAGTTTTTTGGCCAGTGTCTAAGGTGTTGGTCACGAGTGAAGATGTGCTGTGCTGAACTCCACTGGAGCAATCCTTGCTGGGGCTAGCTATGCAGCAGGATCTATTCAAAGTGTCTTTTAGGCCGAATTGAATGGTACCCGAGCCTCGTGTCTGAAGAAACCAGGTTTAACTGTAACGCTTCTCTTTTTAGAGAGCTGGACCCCGGGATCCAGTACTTTGGTATCTTAGAGCCATAAAGTTTTACTGGCGGGGTGCTATTACAGGGCCAGAAGTGTGGGTTCCCCGAGGGTCCCCAGTTCCTGAAGGTTTGTTAATGGAACCCACTGTGAAGGGTGAAGATTGGGTCTGTTGGTTTTTACCACACAAAACCCTGCGGCGGGAAAGGTAATGAGTTTTTCTAAGAAATCTTCCAAAATTTCTTATGAAATGTCTCCTTTAAAAAGTAAAATGTCATGCCTAAGTGTCACCACTGGGGGCTGTATGGAGCACATACCTTCTAATGCCTTGCTCAGAGATCACGCTGTGTCACAGAAGCAGCAGGCTTTTTTCCTCTGGCTAGCAGGCAGACCTTCACTAAGTTCGGGGGGGGGGGGGATTTTGCTTCACCAGACACCCCCCACCTGGGCTGAACTCTCCCCCTCTTCAAGAGGCTGAACATTAGGAGAGAGCTAAGAACGATCGGAGATGCTGATTTTTTTTTTCACTGCCCCTAGCACGGCGGCACCGGCTTTCAGGTCTCCTTCTCGCCATCTTTCCCACACAAGCCGATCCCGGCGAATTGGAGGCCCACGCTCGCGTGGGAAAACTTTTTTTGAAAAGAGAAAGGAGGGGGGCGCGATGCGACGGAGAGTGCATGGCTTAGCGCGGCGTTGGTGTCTTCCAACGCCGGCGCGGGAGTGTGGTGTAAAAACTCCATTTGTACTAGCTACGAGAGCTAAGGAGGACATAAAAGAGGTTTGGTGACAGACATTTCCTATTTGACACATTTACTATTTGCATCAGGCTGAGCATTAATAGCAGCGGCTGAACTATAAAGCTAGTGGATGCGATTTCTTCCGATAGAACCTCTGCTTTTGTGCATCGGGCTAAGGTCAGAAGGGGGGTTGAAACACCCCCAAAAAAGGGCTAAAAGGGTCTTCCTCAAGCTCTGGAAAGCCTACTCATCTCTTCAATGGCATCCTCCCCTGAGAGAGGGTGTGGCTGGTCAGAGTGAGCATCGGGGTCATGAAATGTTTGCAATCGTTTTCAACACTGCAGCTCCAGTTTGTTACTAAAAAAGGTCTTTTTTCCTCAGCCGTGATAGGATTGAAAAAAAAAAAAGGTTAGCGGCTTAATCGCATCCCATTGTGGGACAAAATGTAACAGGTTCTCTTCCATTACCCAGGACCCTCAAACTGAGGAACTAGGGGCAGGGGAAGATTAATTCCCTCAGGGGGACCATGGTGAGGCTAATGACTCCTCTTTTGAGGTGTCAAATGCGGAGGGAATCGGCTTTCAAAATCTGTAAGATTGATGGTGCAATTTATTGCTGAATGGTCCGCTCCACATTTATGTACCCTTAACTGAGTGTTTGGCTTCGCTAAAGCCTCCTCAAACTGTGCATACCTTTCCTGTCCATTCATTGCTGGAAAAGAATTTTTGTATCTTAATGGATCACCGAGATAAGCATTTTTTTCCCCCCTAAAAAGTTTTTTTACACTTTATCTTATGGTGGAGAAAATTCACTACAAGTGGGGTATACCAGCAATTAATGCTGCTATATTCTCTGGAAATAAGAGATTGACTTGTCTGGCAGACAATGTTCAAATGCTTAGGGATCCAACGGATAAAAAGTTGGAATTCCTATTATTAAAAAAAAAAGAAAAAAACTCTTTTCTCTGGCAGATTGAGTGTCTGAGCCTGCACTGATAATAATTGGTTAATCGTTGAGAGACCAGTTTAAACAGGTGTTCAAGGTTATCCTGCTCAGCAGGCTCAGTATCTGGCAAGCTACTAGCAGCTTTATGTTTGCAATAGTTGCTATGAGAGATTCTATCCTTCAGGCCTTGCGCCCTTCGCTAAGCACCATGCAAGAAGCTCTTGGCTAGTCTTCCTTTTGCGGTAGCTAATTGGGGATGATTTGGCTAATACATCCAAACAAATTCTAGTGGAAAAAGTACCCCTTTGCCATTTAAGAAAAGGAGTAAATGTATTTTCTTTTTAAAAACTGCAGGCAGTCACAACGGCCTCCGCTGTCAAGTTCAGGAGGTAATCCTCAAGGTCAACCCCAGGGACAAAAGAGGTCTTGGGGGAGGAAGCCTACAAAATACTGAAGCCTCCTTATGAGGAGGCGCCCCCACTCGCTCGAATAGAGGCAATTCTTCTGCAGTTCTCAAGGATCTGGCAGGAAAAGTGTCGAGACAGATGGGGGACTTCCTCAATAGCTCCAAGGTACAAACTGGAGTTCCGAGAGTTCCCCTCTCCTCGTTTTCTCAGATCAAACATTCCTAAGGATCCAGAGAAAAAGAGGTCTTTCTCTCAAGCAATTGGGCCATCTTTTGGCAAAAGATGATCATGGTTGTCCCCATGTAAGAGCATAGGTTGGGATTTGGTTTAAACCCTTTTTTCCAAAACGGAATGGACCTTCTGGATCTCAAAAATCTAAATTCAATTCCTGAATATAACCACTCTTTTTTCGCATGGAGTTAATCCAATCAGTTATCTCCATCCTACAAGGAGGGGAACTTCTGGAGTCAATCGACATCTAAGATGCATACCTCCATGTGCCTATTTCGTCGCTCACTAGTAATATCTACTTTTCAAGGTGGAAAATCTTTATTTTCAGTGTGTAGCTCTGCTTTTCGATCTAGCTACTGCACCTTGAGTATTTACAAAGGTTCTGGCTCCTCTTCTGGCCAGATTAAGGATCCGAGGTAGAACGATTATGGTTTACCTAGACGATCTAATTTTGATAGACCAGTTGGTAGCTCGCTTAGACCAAAGTATGGTCACCACATTCAACTACCTAGAATATCTAGGTCGGATTCTCAACCTAGAAGAAATCTTCTTTAAAACCATGAAGAAGGCTAAAATACTTGGGTCTGATCATAGATACACCCAGAAAAGGGTATTCTTGCCCCAGGCAAAGATCAGCGCCATAAAAGGAACTGATTCAGGTGGTCAAAGCAAGATGAATTCTTCTATTCAGCTTTGCATGAGGTTAAGAAAGATAGTGGCTTCATTCGAGGCTCGTTCCTTATGCTCAGTTTCATTTAAGACTGCTGCAAAACAGTATCCTATCGGCTTGGAACAAAGGGTCCAAGCTCTAGATTCCCAATGTGTCTGACTCCAAAGCCTACAACCACATCACCCTGAAAGCACCCGATCTTGTAGTACCTTAGAGGCTAAGCAGGGTCAGGCCTGGTTAGTGCCTGGATGGGAGACCGCCTGGAAATTCCAGGTGCTGTAGGCTGGGTGCGCCGGAGCCTCAGTTGATGGTTAATAACCAGAAATCTGCAAAGGATAAAATCCTTCCTTCATTTACCTGGGAAGTGGTAACAACATATGCCAACCTTTTTTGGGTTGGGGAGCAGTCCTGGAAGAGGCAACTGTCCAAGAGAAGTGGCCCAGATCAGAAACGGCCTTGCCCATTAACATTCTAAAAATTCAGGCAGAGCACTTGGTCCTGAGGGCCTGAATGTTCAGTTTACAGAATTTTCCTGCAGTATTAAATCCAACAATGCCACAGCAATGGCCTATATTAATCACCAAGGGGGCACAATAAGTTGTGCAGCCCAGAGAAAGGTGGATTATATCCTATCAGCAGTCTTCATTCTAAGAATAGAAAATTGGCAGGCGGACTACTTGAGTCGCCAGCAGTTGTTCCCGGTAGAATAATTCCTTCACCCTGATATCTTCATGCCAATATGTCAAAGATGGGGGATCCCAGACGTAGATCTGTTTGCGTCCAGGTTTAACAAAGAAATCGCCAACTTTGTGTTAAGAACAAAGGATCCGCTAGCATGCGGAACAAATTCCTTGCTATTTCCGTGGAATCGTTTCTCACTGATTTTTGCATTCCCTCCTATTTTGCCTGCGTCCACGACTTCTTCGCAGGATCAAGCAGGAAGGGAAGTCGGTGATTCTTGTGGCCCCCAGCGTAGCCCAAAATTCTTGGTATGCAGAGATTGTAAAGATGGCGGTAGGGGACCCATGGACCCTACAGCCACGGCCAGACCTTCTCTCGCAAGGTCCGGTATTCCATCCTACTTTACAAACGCTGAATTTAACAGTTTGGCTATTGAACCCCACATTCTGGAGAAGTGTGGGCTGTCGGGTTCAGTGGAGTCTACTCTAGATAATGCAAGGAACCCGGCCTCCAGAGTCATACAATATAGAGTCTGGTAGGCATATGTCTCCTGGTGTGAATCTGGGGGTTGACACCCCAGGAAATAGATCATAGGTAGAATCCTTGACTTTCTACAGATGGGATTAGAAATAAAGCCGGTCTTGAGTACTATCAAGGACCAGGTTTCGGCCTTATCAATATTTTTTCAGCGACCACTTGCTTTACACGCTTTGGTTCGTAGCTTTATTCAGGGGGTAACGTGGCTTAAAGCCTCTGGTTAAGTCACCCCTGAACCCTTGGGACTTGAATTTAGTTCTGTCGGCATTGCAGAAACAGCCTTTTGAGCTGATATGACATATTCCCTTGATCCTTTTTTGAAAAGGAAACTAGTTTTGCTGGTAGCCATATCTTCTGCAAGAACGGCATCAGAGTTGGCTGCTCTTTCTTGTAAAGAGCCATATTTAATTATTAACGAGGATAAGATTGTATTGTGTCCTCATGCTAATTTTTTACCTAGGGTAGTCTCAGGTTTTCATTTAAACCAGGATATTGTTCTACCTTAATTTTTTTCGCAGAACCCCGATGTGCAGAAGAAAAGTCACTACATTCTCTTGGTGTGGTGAGAGCAGTCAAAATTTATTTAAGAACGACTGTTCAGATTCGAAAAATGGATGTTTTGTTTGTGTTGCCTTAAGGTCCCAAAAGAGGAAAAGCAGCATCGAAATCTACGATTTCTGAATGGATTAGACAAGTGATTGTTCAAGCTTATGGTTTAAGGAGGAAAGTTCCACCTTTTCTTTTTTTTTTTTAAATTTTTTTTTATGTTAGAAAACCGGTTTACCGGGATATACAATAGACACATAACTGTAAACTACAGCAAAACATACATCATTATAGGAACAATCTGTGTCATATATAGACAAGGAAAAATTTGAAAAACATGACTTTACTGTTTCTGTAGTTTTTAGAGGCAATGAGGATTTTACAGTGTCATTGGTCCATATACTCTTACAGCAGCATAGTTACTGAACACAATTTTTGCTGTTAGCATTGACTGTTGAAGCCATCTGTCTCTTGTTTTCTGTTAGTCATCTATCTGTCAGAGTATCATGTATATGTTTTTAGTATTTAGTGTATCTTAGTCCCTGGGTTCGCGGCTTCCCAGTTATTTTATTATTTTGAAAGAAAAGAAAAAAGAAATAGTTGTGAGAGAAAGAACAGATTGCGAAAAATGGAGTGAGAGAAAACAGAGTTAGAAAAGGAGGGGGGGGGGGTGAGGTATGAGGAAGGTGTGGGTTGGGAGAGGGGGGGGGGGTTCGGGAGTTTAAGTGGTAGTTAATGAGTCTTGGTGTTCGTCTGAGTCTCTAAAGTCTTGTTCCTGTCTACAGAGTGCCGTTTAGTCTCCTCTGCCACGAAGTGCCTGACCCTCCTCAGAATACTTAAACATATTCCATAACTGCCAGGTTTTTGTGTATACTTCCTGTCTGTTTTGGCTCGTGAGGATTAGGTCTTCCATTTGGTTTATTTCCTCAACCTTTTGGATCCACAGGGCTATGGTTGGTGGTCGAGTGGATTTCCACAAGGTTGGGATGCAAGATTTTGCCGCGTCTAGCAGGTGACGTATCACTGACTTCTTGTAAGCCCGTGCGGGGGTGTCAGTAGCGTGTAAGAGGAAATAAGCTGGGTCGTCTGGTATAACGCGGTCTGTAAATTTTTGTGTTATTTGGCGGACTTCTCTCCAGAAGCTCTGGATTCCAGGGCAGGACCAGAAGATATGGAGGAGTGTGCCTTTCTCTCTTTGGCATCTCCAACAGATGTCAGATGACGCGGGGTATATTGTGTTAAGAAATGCCGGGGTTCTGTACCAATGGCTAAGGATTTTATAGTTCGTTTCTTGGATCTTTGTACATAATGAGGATTTGTGGGTGAACTGTAGGATGTGTTGTTTTTTGCTGGTGGAGAACTGACATTTTAGTTCTTTTTCCCATTTAGTAAGGCCCCGAAGTTTATAATCTTCTGATGGAGTGATTAACATGTTGTAGGTTAGGGAGAGTGAGTGTGGTAAAGGCCCTGTTTCCGAACATAGGTCCTCCATAAGTGCAAGGGGTTGGTTGATAACAGTAGGTGGTGGCATGCTGCTGAGAAAATGATGGAGCTGTAAAGCCCTCAAAAAGTCTAGTCGGAACTGTCCCTCTGGGTCAGTCAATTCTGTGATAGTCTTCCATCTGCCGCCAATGCTAAAATGCGAGGCTTGGTATAATCCCCTCTCCCTGAGTTCTCGAAACCCCCTATCGTTCACTCCTGGTTCAAACAAGGGGTTTCCTATGATGGGTTTAAGTGGTGAGTTACGAGAGAACAGGGGGGACGAGTCAATGAGATGAGCGCAGATTCGTGCCGTGTTACCTATTAACGGGTGACGTTTGAGGTCTGTTGGTAGTGCAGTGTAACACCAAGGGATTCTATGGATAGGGGTTGTACTTTGTGCTTGTTCGAGTTGTGTCCATAGTTTGGTGGGTGTATGTCGGCACCAGTCTATGAGCCTTCCCAAGTGTGTTGCTTTATAGTAGGTCTGGAGGTCAGGCATTGCCAGTCCTCCGTGTCGTTTGGGTAACGAAAGAATTTTCCTCTGTATTCGTGATTTTTTCCCTGCCCAAAGGAATTTGGTAAATATTGAACGTATTTGGTTGAAGAAATTTGCGGGTATGTGTATTGGGATAGTCTGCAGCAAATATAGGAATTTGGGTAAAATTGACATCTTAAGGATGTTACAACGTCCGAACCAGGAATGGAGTCCGCCATTCCATTTATCTAGCAATTTCTGTACCTTTTTAAGCAGTGGTGGGAAGTTGTGTTTGAACAATTGGGAAAAAGATGGGGGTATGTATGTGCCCAGATACTTCAAAGCTGTGGTGGTCCATTTAAAATGAAAGCTATTTTGTAGTTGTGTGAGTTGTGGTTGAGGGATTCCCAATCCCATCGCTTCGGACTTATTAAAGTTAATTTTCAAATTGGTTAGTTGGCCATATATACTAAATTCTTTCATGAGGTTGGGGAGGGAGATGGTTGGGTTTGTGAGGGAGAACATCATGTCATCCGCGTAAGCAGAGACTTTAAATTGTTTTTTATTTACTTCTATACCTGTGATGTCTGGGTTCAGTCTAACGTGGCAAAGGAAAGGTTCTAGGGATAATGCAAAGAGCAGTGGTGAGAGGGGACAGCCTTGACGGGTCCCGTTAGTAATTGGGAAAGCTTCTGAGATTACTCCGTTCACCCTAACTCTGGCTGTAGGGTCTGAGTAGATTGAGGAGATCCAGTGCATCATTTTCTCGCCTAGTCCTATGTGTTTTAATGTCGCAAACATGAACCTCCAGCTGACTCGGTCGAACGCTTTTTCGGCGTCAGTTCCTAGTAGGATACATGGTGATTTGGTACTGTTGGCTATATGGAGTAGGTTAAGGACTTTGATCGTGTTGTCCCTAGCCTCCCTAGTTGGGACAAAGCCTACCTGGTCTAGGTGGATTAGCGAGGTGAGGTGTTGCTGCAGTCTAGTGGAAATGATTTTTGTAAAGAGCTTTAGGTCTGTATTTAAAAGAGAAATCGGGCGATAGGAGCCGCATTGGCTCGGGTCTTTGCCTTCTTTTGGTATAACGGAGATTTGTGCCTGTAAAGTGGATTTAAAAAATTTTTTCCCTGTGCCTAGGTTGTTATAGAGTCTGACCAGGTGTTGTCCGAGCGAGGGGAGAAGGATCTTATAATAGTGGATAGTGAGTCCATCCGGACCTGGTGCTTTACCCGGCTTAGAATTTTTTACAGCGGTTTGCAGTTCAGTCAGCGTGATTGGTTCTTCTAGTAAGGATTGAGCATCGTCAGGGAGAGTCGGCATAAGGGAGGACGATATGTATTCTGTTATCTTGTCAGGGGGAGTTTGTGTCTCTTTTAAATTGTATAGAGATGTATAAAAGGAACTGAACTCCTGCGCAATGTGCTGAGGTATGGGGATTTTCTGACCTTTGGGGGACATAATGTGGGGTATGTATGAGGTCAGTTTCTGTTCTCGTAACGATTGGGCCAGCAGTCTTCCACATTTGTTCCCAGATTCATATTGTTTCCTTTTACATACTTGTATGGCTGCTTTGGCTTTATATCGTAAGAGGTCGGTGATCTGTGTGCGAACCGTGTCTAGTTCTACTTCTAATTGTTTGGTGGGGCCTAGTTTGTTACTTATCTCTAGTGTTTCTAGTTTTTTAAGCAAGGTGTTCAATTGTGCAATCCTTTGTTTTTTGAGTCGTGAACCATGTTTGATGAGTATTCCTCTAATGACAGTTTTATGTGCCTCCCATACTAATCCCATGTCACTGTCAGGAGTGGTATTTGTGGAAAAGTAGTGTCCTATTTCTTTTGTCACCTCAGCTAAGACTTCTGGGTCTTTCAGAAGACCTTCATTTAGTCGCCACAGTGGTTTCTGTGTCGACCTCAGGTCTGGGAGATTGTATTGCAGTGTAATCGGAGCATGGTCCGACCATGTAATAGAACCTATAGAGGTTTTTTTAATCGCTTGTAAATCTTTGTGGGGGATCAGAAAGAAATCGATTCTCGAGTACGTCTGGTGCGGTTTAGAAAAAAAGGTGTAGTCTTTTTCCCCGGGATGGAATAGGCGCCAAGCGTCAATCAGTTGTGAGTTGTGTAGCGTCATGCCGATGCGCTTGCGTAGTTCTCGCGAGGTAGAGGATGATCCAGTGGAAGTATCCTCTGAAGGGATTAGAGGGACATTAAAGTCTCCCCCTAGTATCAAGTGGCCGTCTGTAAATTGCGATAGAAGGTCTAGGTGACGTTTGAGAAATCTGTCTTGTTGTGTATTGGGAACATATAGATTAGCTAGGGTTACTTTTGAGTCTCCTATTTTTCCCTTTATGAAGAGAAATCTGCCTTCCTTATCATACTTTACTTCCGTGAGGGACCATGGTATTTTGGATGAGATTAAAATGGAGACCCCTCTAGATTTAGCCTCTGTGTACCTTGAGTGATATGTTACCGGGAAGGATCTGTTTTGAAGTGTCGGTAAGGAGCCATCTTTGAAGTGGGTTTCCTGTAAGAAAACAACGTCAGCCCTTAGGCGTCTCATGTCATTAATTAGCATGCGTCTTTTTTCGGGCGTATTAAGGCCCTTTACGTTGAGAGAGATTATGTTTATGGAGGTCATGTTCGTGGATGGTAGGTAAGATGCTATACCAGGTATAGGTGTGCAAGTGGGGAGGGGAGGGGATTAATGGGAGGGGGGGTAAGGTGTGGGTGGGTAGGGTATAGAGCGGGTGCAGTAGGAAAGATTGAATAAGTTCAGAAAAGAGAAGAAGGAAGAGTGTAGAGAGCTGTCACTAAACCGTGCAGCTCAGTGCGAATACTAAATTAGCCACTCAGGCTAGTACGCTCCCCAGACACTATGCTGGGATAAGAGCGTTGTCCTATGTGGGACGGTGGAAAGACAGGGCCGGGAAGTGAGCTCCCGAACCTCTCCCTCCAACCCCGGCCATCAGTGGTTTTTATTTATATGTGTGAGGTGCCATTAGCAATCACCTAAAGGATTAGTGAGTTGCGGCGGTGCTGGCATTTTGACTATTCTAATGTAACTAATAGGAGAGGCATGGTATAGCCTAAAATAGAATAAGGTAAGCAGAGCTCTCCTGTCTATAGCCCACGGAACACATTTGTAAACCAAATAGCGTGAAATAGAAAATTAGGTACATCTACAAGTGCAAAAAAGCAGAACATGAACATGAACATGAATATGAATCTGAATCTGAATCCGAATCCCTCCCCGTCCAGTTGCATGTAAGGTGGCCGAGCCAGGAAGATTAATTTGAAACTGAACCGTAGTGATATGTATAGAACTGCTCCAGGCTCAGCCCTATCACATGCAGGCCAGGACATAGGGGTTGTGAATAAACAGTCCCGTGCAGGGACGCATCAGGGGGTCTGGCTCTTTCGTGGCCGATAACGTATAGCTGATGGGCTTATGTGAAAACTCCCCCCCCCCTCAAAGATCAAAAACATCAGATCTTAGGTTCCAGTTTGTACTCCAGCGGCATGTGGGAAACCTGTAACTGCCCATCAGAACCCGATCCTCTTTTCATGACAGGTCTCTGATGCTTCAGTGGTCCATGTCAAGCCGGACTCTGAGTGCAAGGTGCCGAGGAGGGGCGCTGATCTTCGTCGGGGTCACGTCTCTGGTCAGTCCCGTAGCTCCCATCTACCGGCGTCTGCTTGACCTGTCTGGATCTTATCAGCCGAGACAATAGTGTCATTGGGTCACCCGAGGGAGTCTGTGAGGGTGGGTGGGGGAGGGTCAGGCGCAACAGCAAGGAGAAGACATGTCCCCAGTGGTAGATCCGAAAGGGTCTGTTGTGAGTCTTGTCCAGGGGTGAAGCGGACATCACTGGCCACTAGGATATCGTCAGGTGTGTTGCACATAGTGGGGGATGGAGGGGGGAGGAAGCCCGGGAAGAGGGGATCAGGACCGAAGTTCGTTCAACCTCCCCTCCTTCTCTAATCAAAAGTGGAGGCCAGGTTACAGATCTCCTTGCTTAGGGACAAAATGTCTTGCAGTCTGACCTGCATGAGTCAAGCTGGATTGGGGAGGGATGGCCACTGGCCTACTCACGCTGTTCTCCAGAAGCCGTTCTGCGTCTCCTTCTGTCCCGCTGTCGGCGGGGAGGCAGAGGTCCGTGCAGTCTCAGGGGGCCCGATTGGCCTTGTGGACGTGGTAAGAGCTGGAGCCAGTCAGGGACCTGTATCGGTTCCGTTTCCATGAACCGGAAGAGCGCCGGGAGGTCCTCCATTCTTTGCAGGGAGAAAGAGCCGGATTCGTTGCGGAACGTTATAGATAGTGGATAACCCCATCTGTATGTCAGGCCCTTCAGTTTAGCAAGTTCCAGGAGAGGACGGAGGAGGGCTCTGCGTCTCAGCGTGGCCCGTGAAAGATCAGGTAATATTCTGGTCTGTTTGCCTCCTACCTCTACCTCTCCAAACTCCCAGGCCCGATGCAGGATGGCTTCTTTTTGTGTGTAGCGGTGTAGTCTGCATACTACATCTCTTGGTCTGGACGGGTCTTCGGATCTGGGGCCGAGAGCTCTATGGACTCTGTCCAGCTCTATGGAGAGATCTGGGTCGCCTAGTACGGTGCGGAATATTCCTGTGACCGTTTCCCCTAGGTCATCCGCTGTTGTTTCCTCCGGGATTCCCCGGAGCCGCAGGTTATTCCTGCGGCTTCGGTCCTCGATGTCTTCCAGGTGCAGCTGTAGAGCCACAGCGGAGTCCCGCTGCGAGTCCCTCGCCTGTTCAAGCGCCGCCACTCTTTCCTCCAAAGCGGACACCGAGGTTTCGCCCGTGTCCATGCGGTCTGCCAGAGTTGCCATTTCCCCCCGCACCTCCTGCATGTCTCGTCGGTGTGTCTCCTCTAGTTTCAGGATGAGCGCCTCAATGTCCGATCGAGTGGGGAGGGCCTGTAGCAGGGCCCGAATGTCCTGGTCCAGCCTGATGGGTGCCGGGGACTGTGGAGAGGCCATCGTGTCCTCCCCAGAGTCTCTGTGAGTTACCGGGAGGTGATTAATATCGTCTTGAGAGTGTGATGGGGTTGATTGTACCCTCTGTCTGGAGGCCCACTGTGTCTTGTCGCGTGGTAGGCCTCGCGGTGCAGTTGCTGTGGCTCCTGGAGATTTGCCTTGTATCTGTCGAAAATAGTGATGGATTCCCCCTGGGCTCCTACCAACGGGTGCCCCCCGTGTAGTTGCTCTTGTCCTGTGCCTTTTGGTTGGTATCATGCCTTTGGCAAAGTAAGAAATAGCCGGGGTTTTTGGGACAGGCCGGGAGCTCCAAGAAAAAGCTGCTTCACTCCGCCATGTCCAGGCCACGCCCCCCAAGTTCCACCTTTTCATATTAAAGCACACCCCACTAGGGCTGTTAGTGCTTCGTGGGGGTGCATCACCAAGCTTCCATGGTTCAAATCTGCAAGGCCTCAACTTGGTCTTCAGTCCATACATTTACCAGACTTTATCAGGTGAATGTAAAAAGGCATAAGGATATCGCCTTTGGGCGTAGTGTGCTGCAGGCAGCAGTATAACTCCTCTAGTCTCATGTTGCCCTAATTCTGTTGTGTCTCCCTCCCCTCAGTTGGCATTGCTATGGGACATCCCACATAGTAACTACTATAGCTCTGTGTCCCGTGATGTACGATAAGAAAATAGGATTTTTATAACAGCTTACCTGTAAAATCCTTTTCTTTGAAGTACATCACGGGACACAGAGGTCATGTCCCTCTTTCTAGTATACACGTGTATTGCTTTGCTACAAAAACTGAGGTACTCCCAGTAGTGGGAGTATAGGGAGTGAACTTCCTGTCTTAGGGTGTGCCAGTGTCCATGACGTGCAGGTGGCCTATAACCCACATAGTAACTACTATGGTTCTGTGTCCCGTGATGTACTTCAAAGAAAAGGATTTTACAGGTAAGCTGTTATAAAAATCCTATTTTTCCCCTTTGCCATGTTTTTTCGGGTGTTGGATTATCAGGGCTTTTTCCACAGTCCCTGAAACAGCCAAGGGCTTCCTTGGTGACTTGTGGCCATAGGCCTCCTGAACTTGATTTCTTGCATTTGGTGTCTGGAACTTGCTGCTGTGCCTACACCCTTCCAGGTTTTTTTCTTACCTTTATTTGGCCAGGTGCCAAGGTTTTTTCCTGACACCCTCCTTCATCATGACTATGCCCAATGGCATGCCAAAAAGCAAAATAAGCTCAAATTAAAAGAAAAAAAAAAAAAAAACTTTAATGGGCTGTCCTTTGAGAACGAGCCAAGTAGCCGATTTCAGGTTTACAGTCCCTAAACCCTTGTTTGAGGAGGCTAGTTCCACAAACTAGCGTCCCTGCTATACCATTTTTCATGGCTGCAAATCGACAACTCGACAGCTAGGATGAAAATCCTGCCTTTCCTTCTTAGGTCTTGACCTTTGAGTCTGGTGACTTCATTCCCATTTTTGTATTAGAAGGTTGCCACCCCCCTTGTTCCCAAGGTTTCTTAGGCAGTTGCCTTTTGTCTCCACCCACAATTTATAGGAGCTTCAGCACTTGTCTTCCTTGCTCAGATTTCTTCCCCAGCCCACAGATTAATGGCAACCGTGCCAGGTAAATGCCTGATATCTATACTTTCAGGATGTTCCCTATATTGGCACATTCCATCATTTTATGTTTGATGCCCCCCTCACACCTTAATTTGTGCAAGTTTATTTCTCTTTGCTCTGTAGTTTCTGGTAGGACAATTCCACATAGTGGTCTGATAGGGAACCTCATCCTGAGTTTTCTGCGCATTCCTTATTATGTAAATCCTTCTGCCTTCATACAGCATGTCAGTTTGTACCCTGTCGGTCCTGGTTGACCCTGTACACCTATCATGGGAGACCTTGCACTTTCTGTGCAGCTTACTGCTTAAGATTATGTCAGACAGATCGTCAATACTGACAAAAGGTGCCGCATCCCTGAAGACATTGCAACAAGGAAATGTAGAAAGAGAAAAATATCCTGGACGGCCGCACACCATAGAAGACATCTTTATTGATATGAAGAAATAAAATCCAAATGCAGTCACCTCATGTACAGGGAGGAACAGGAAAGATAGCTAACATGTTTCACGCCCCATCATGGCGCTTATTCATAGCTCAACAAGGAAATGTACTATGGATGGGACTTTAAAGGCACCAAAATCAATAAACCTGAAAAAATGCAAATATTTACTATTCAAGTATTAAAAACAAATGAAGAGGTTAGCATACAGACCCCATATACATGACAATCACATTGGAGAACATACAGTTAGCTCCATATATATTTGGACACGGGCAGAATTTTAGTTTTTTGAGGTATTTACCAATACCTATTCAAGCTATAGTTCTATAATGGACATGGGCTGAAAGTGCACACAGGTTTATTTGAGGGTATGTACGTCCAAATCACAGGAAGAGTTTAGGAATTACAGCTCTTAATAGCCACACCCCCTTTTTCAAGGGACCAAAAGTAATTTGGCAAGTGACTCAAACACTGTTTCATGGCCCGGTGTGGGCTACTCCTTTATTTCTTCATCAATTAAGCAGTTAAAAGGTCTGGAGTTGATTCTGTGTAGTATTGGCATTTGGAATCTATTGCTGTGAACCTACATCATGCATTCAAAGGAGTTGTCCATGCAAGTGAAACAGGCCATTGTAAGGCTTCAAAAACATATCCATCAGAGAGATAGCAGCAACATTAGGAGTGACCAAATTAACAGTTTGGTTCATTCTGAGGAAAGAAGAATGCACTGGTGAGCTCAGCAACATAAAAAGGCCTGGGCATCCACTAAAGACAATAGTGGTGGATGATCGCAGGACCCTCTCTATGGTAAAGAAAAACCCATTCACAACATCCAGTCAAGTGAAGGACACACTCTCCAGGAGGTGGGCATATCATTGTCAAAGTCTACAATCTAGAGAAGTCTTCACGAGAACAAATACAGAGGGTTCACCACAAAGTGCAAACCGTAAGCCTGAAAAATAGAAAAGCCAGATTAGACTTTGCAAAAACACATAAAAAAACCCAAAAAACCCAGACCTGTTCTGGAAAAGCATTCTTTGGATGGATGAGAGTAAGATTATTCTGTACCAGAATGATAGGAAGAAAAAAGTGTGAAGAAGACTTGGAACAGCTCATTGATCCAACATACGTCTTCTGTAAAACTTTGTGGAGGCAGTGTGATGGCATGGGCATGCATAGCTTCCAGTGGCACTGGGTCATAGGTGTTTATTTTTAATATAGTAGAAGACAGAAGCATCCAGATGAATTCTGCTGTGTTTTGAGATATACAGTGGGGCAAAAAAGTATTTAGTCAGCCACCAATTGTGCATTTAAAAAGATGAGAGAGGCCTGTAATTGTCATCATAGGTATACCTAAACTATGAGAGACAAAATGTGGAAACAAATCCAGACAATCACATTGTCTGATTTGAAAATAATTTATTTGCAAATTATGGTGGAAAATAAGCATTTTGTCAATATCAAAAGTTTATCTCAATACTTTGTTATATATCCTTTGTTGGCAATGACAGAGGTCAAACGTTTTCTGTAGGTCTTCACAAGGTTGTCGCACACTGTTGCTGGTATGTTGGCCCATTCCTCCATGCAGATCTCCTCTAGGGCAGTGATGTTTTGGGTCTGTCCCTTGGCAACACGGACTTTCAACTCCCTCCAAAGGTTTTCTTTGGGGTTAAGATCTGGAGACTGGCTAGGCCACTCCAGAACCTTGAAATGCTTCTTACGAAGCCACTCCTTCGTTGCCCGGGCAGTGTGTTTGGGATCATTGTCATGCTGAAAGACCCAGCCACGTTTCATCTTCAATGCCCTTGCTGATGGGAGGAGGTTTGCACTCAAACTCTCACGATACATGGCCCCATTCATTCTTTCATGTACATGGATCAGTCGTCCTGTTCCCTTTTGCAGAGAAACAGCCGCAAAGCATGATGTTGGCACCCCCATGCTTCACAGTAGGTATGGTGTTCTTTGGTTGCAACTCAGCATTCTCTCTCCTCCAAACACAAGTTGTGTTTCTACCAAACAGTTCTACTTTGGTTTCATCTGACCATATGACATTCTCCCAATCCTCTTTTGGATCATCCAAATGCTCTCTAGCAAACCTCAGACGGCCCGGACATGTACTGGCTTAAGCAGGGGGAACACGTCTGGCACTGCAGGATCTGTGTCCCTGGCGCCGTAATGTGCTATTGATGGTAGCCTTTGTTACGTTGGTCCCAGCTCTCTGCAGGTCATTAACTAGGTCCCCCCGTGTGGTTCTGGGATTTTTGCTTACCGTTCCTGTGATCATTTTGACCCCACAAGATGAGATCTTGCGTGGAGCCCCAGATTGAGGGAGATTATCAGTGGTCTTGTATGTCTTCCATTTTCTAATTATTTCTCCCACAGTTGATTTCTTCACACCAAGCTGTTTGCCTATTGCAGATTCAGTCTTCCCAGTCTGATGCAGGTCTACAATTTTGTTTTTGGTGTCCTTCAACAGCTCTTTGGTCTTCACCATAGTGGAGTTTGGAGTGTGACTGAGGTTGTGGACAGGTGTCTTTTTATACTGATAACAAGTTCAAACAGGTGCCATTAATACAGGTAATGAGTGGAGGACAGATGAGCCTCCTAAAGAAGAAGATACAGGTTTGTGAGAGCCAGAAATCTTGCTTGTTTGTAGGTGACCAAATACCCTTTTTCCACCATAATTTGCAAATAAATTCTTTCAAAAATCAATGTGATTGTCTGGATTTGTTTCCACATTTTGTCTCTCATAGTTGAGGTATACCTATGATGACACGTGTGTGTGTGTATACAGTGCCTTGCAAAAGTATTCTCCCCCCTTGGATTTTTACCTATTTTGTTACATTACAGCCATTTTAGTTCAATGTTTTTTTAAATCTGAATTATATGTGATGGATCAGAACACAATAGTCTAAGTTGGTGAAGTAAAATTAGAAAAATATATACATAAAACAATTTTTCAGAAATAAAAAAACATAATTGGCATGTGCATATGTATACACCCCCTTTTGTTATGAAGCCCATAAAAAGCTCTGGTGCAACCAGTTGCCTTCAGAAGTCGCATAATTAGTGAAATGATGTCCACCTGTGTGCAATATAAGTGTTACATGATTTGTAATTACATATACACACCTTTTTGAAAGCCCCCAGAGGTTGCAACACTTAAGCAAGGGGCACCACTAACCAAACATTGCCATGAAGACCAAGGCACTCTCCAAACAAGTATTTGACAATGTTGTTAAGTACAAGTCAGGGTTAGGTTATAAAAAAAATATCCAAATCTTTGATGATCCCTAGGAGCACCATCAAATCTATCATAACCAAATGGAAAGAACATGGCACAACTGCAAACCTGCCAAGAGACGGCCGTACACCAAAACTCACGGACTGCGGAAGGAGGGCATCAGAAAGGCAGCACAGAGACCTAAGGTAACCCTGGAGGAGCTGCAGCGTTCCACAGCAGAGACTGGAGTATCTGTACATAGGATGACAATAAGCCGTACGCTCCATAGAGTTGGGCTTTTTGACAGAGTGGCCAGAAGAAAGCCATTACTTTCAGCAAAAAACAAAATGGCACGTTTTGAGTAGAGTTCGACCGATATTTCGGCCGGCCGATATTTGGCGTTCTTTAATGAATCGGCATCGGCCGATTGTGCTGATAAAAAAGGCAGATTATAACTTCAGCGCGACTTGCAAATGACTTCTGTAATAGAAGTCAATGCAAGTTGTCTGAAGTCTTCTGTGAAGCGACTTCTATCCTCTCTGGGAAGCCTGCCAAGTCTGATAAAAGAAACTAAAAAGATGCAATGTTTACACTTATCAATGAACTGAACCCAGTGTGGAGGAGTTCTCAGTTTAATCATTTAAAGACTAAATCTTTCCTGACATTCATTGCTTACAAGTAAAAATCCTGTATTTTCTGCTAGAAAATCACTTAGAATCCCCAAAAATTATATATATTTTTTTTAGCAAAGACCCTAGGGAATAAAATAGCCGTTGCTGCAATATTTTATGTCACACGGTATTTGCGCAGCGGTCTTTCAAACTCAATTTTTTTTTGGAAAAAATACACTAATGAATAAAAAAAAAAACTAAGCAGTAAAGTTAGCCCATTTTTTTTCGTCCAAAAGTTTTGATTACCTGTTTAAATGTAAGAAATGTTCTGTATCACTTATTACTTCAGGCTGCTTTCACACTGGAGCGGGCAGGCATTGACGATAAAATGCTGCTAGTTTTAGCGGCGCTTTACTGTCATTTTAGCGGCGCTATTCGGCTGCTAGCGGGGCGCTTATAACCCAGCTAGCGCCTGTGGAAGGGGTTGAATGCGCCCATGAAGTGCCACTGCCGAAGCGCTTTGCAAGCGCTTTGGCAGCGGTGCGCATTAATTTCAATGGGCAGGAGTGGTGGAGGAGCGGTATACACCGCTCCAAAGATGCTGCTTGCAGGACTTTTTTAACATCCTGTCAGCGCATCGCCTCAGTGTGAAAGCACTCAGCCTTTCACACTGAGACTGCAGGGGAGCTGTTTTGCAGGCACTTTACAGGCACTTGAATGAATGTATGTTATATATGCCCGTCCCAAAAAAACAACAATGCTCTGCGCTTAGTACAATATTCTAACGGTGTATGTGCGGCACATAAATAATTATATGACTAGTAGCAGCTGCTTAAATAGTAGAACATATATATAGGCAATAATGAATCAATTAAATTAGATAAATATATAAATACACAATTATAAATATATAAATATATAAAGTGTCTCTTCAGTATTGCAGCAGCGCTGTGCACCCCAATTAAACAGGGTCTCTTTCTTAATCTATTTCAGAAAGTTCAAACATGGATCTGATAGCCAGAGTCCCACCAATAAATAATCAAGATGTATTCTGTGAGGGTAGTAATCCTTTCACCAAGCGATACACCACGTGCTGGGGTCCCCAATGAAAACTCACTCACCAGAAAGCAGATCAATAAAAGCCTTGATTAATAGTAGTAAATCTGCATCAATATCCAAAGCGACCACCAGATGTCAGTATTATTCCCAGTAGTTCCAATAGGATATGTAGAAGAAACAAAAATGCTCACATAGCGTGATACTGCTAAACATCTTTATTTGAACCATCCAAACATCCCCTTAAAACCATGCGTACCAAAATTTAATAAACATTGAGCAAAGATAACAAAGTGCACTGTGCCTGATTGCGTCCTCCAGTCGTGAAAACCTGTCAGGAGCGCTCCCTGTGTGTAACCACAGTCACACGCTTCCTGGTTCCTCGGTTGGTGGAGCACATGCGTCACTTCCTGTGCGACACGTCCCTAACGTTTCGTCACTTCCTGGACTTCTTCTGAGGGCGTGACACACAAGAAAGGAGGCCGGTATTTATATAAGTGGCAGGCGGAACAGCCAATCAGCAGAAGCAGACGCCCGGATGACTCGCACATCCCCGCCCCTAATGCTAAATACTGTCAGCAATGTGTGAAATAACATCATCCGGACATTCTGCTCCCACAGGTCGTATTAAGCATAACAATACCGGTTCTAGTGGAAGATGACCTAATGCATAAAAAACAAGTACCTTGAATACCTGCAATCATTCAGTGTATGCGGCGCGGACATTGATCCGCAGCGCTATCATTGAGCAAGCACACTTTCGGTATTCATTAAAACTGATTAAAATATTCTCTCAAAATATAAAAGTTTTCAGTAAACAAGAATTGTCTAGCAATTTTACATCATACATTGCTTATCCTATGAATAAAGATAAAAACTGCATAGCGATTTCCTAGCACGTATTGAATAATCGCATACGCTAAATTGCACCTGATAAACATATGTTGGAATATTAAAATAAATATATTGTCTAGCAATTTTACATCATACATTGCTTATCCTATGAAAAGATAAAAACTGCATAGCGATTTCCTAGCACGTATTGAATAATCGCATACAATAAATTGCACCTGATAAACACATGTTGAAATATTAAAATAAATAAATATGTATTAAAATTGTATATCTAAAATGTATATATGTACATATATAAAATATATGACAATCCACATGTAAATATATGTATATAAAACATTTATATAAAACGTGATCATATTGGAGTCAAAATTCTAATAAAAAATTACACTGTGATAAAATGAAACTGGAACCATACCCCAGGGTATGTCTATGTGTCACTGATGAAACAATTTATGTCAAGCTCTATGTTAAGACCCTTGGGGGCAATCACATCCACAGAATAGATCCAATGGGTTTCACGTTTGGATAACTCTCGGATGCGATTTATGCCCCTCCAATGGGACTGGAGATGTTCAACCCCCCAAAATTCCAATCCCGTCGGGTCACTATCATGTTTTAATTTAAAATGCAGTGAGACGTTATGATCCTTATAGCCTATGTTTATGTGTTCAGCTATTCTCACCCGTAATAGCCTTTTTGTACGGCCTATATAGATTAAACCGCAAGGACATTTCAATGCGTACACCACAAAGGTGCTGTTGCAGGTAATGAATTGTTTAATCCCGAAACTGCGATTATTAATCGGGGAAAGGAAACTATCAATTCCTCTAAGAGGTCTGGAGACCTCCCTGCAGGCTTTGCATCTCCTGCATGCAAAAAAGCCGTTACGATCCCAAAATGTCGGAGGACGTTTAGGAGGGTCAATCACTTTCTTCACCACTCTGTCTCCAAAACTCGTGGTTTTTCTATAAATGAACTGGGGCTCAGAAGGTAATACTGTATTACCTTCTGAGCCCCAGTTCATTTATAGAAAAACCACGAGTTTTGGAGACAGAGTGGTGAAGAAAGTGATTGACCCTCCTAAACGTCCTCCGACATTTTGGGATCGTAACGGCTTTTTTGCATGCAGGAGATGCAAAGCCTGCAGGGAGGTCTCCAGACCTCTTAGAGGAATTGATAGTTTCCTTTCCCCGATTAATAATCGCAGTTTCGGGATTAAACAATTCATTACCTGCAACAGCACCTTTGTGGTGTACGCATTGAAATGTCCTTGCGGTTTAATCTATATAGGCCGTACAAAAAGGCTATTACGGGTGAGAATAGCTGAACACATAAACATAGGCTATAAGGATCATAACGTCTCACTGCATTTTAAATTAAAACATGATAGTGACCCGACGGGATTGGAATTTTGGGGGGTTGAACATCTCCAGTCCCATTGGAGGGGCATAAATCGCATCCGAGAGTTATCCAAACGTGAAACCCATTGGATCTATTCTGTGGATGTGATTGCCCCCAAGGGTCTTAACATAGAGCTTGACATAAATTGTTTCATCAGTGACACATAGACATACCCTGGGGTATGGTTCCAGTTTCATTTTATCACAGTGTAATTTTTTATTAGAATTTTGACTCCAATATGATCACGTTTTATATAAATGTTTTATATACATATATTTACATGTGGATTGTCATATATTTTATATATGTACATATATACATTTTAGATATACAATTTTAATACATATTTATTTATTTTAATATTTCAACATGTGTTTATCAGGTGCAATTTATTGTATGCGATTATTCAATACGTGCTAGGAAATCGCTATGCAGTTTTTATCTTTTCATAGGATAAGCAATGTATGATGTAAAATTGCTAGACAATATATTTATTTTAATATTCCAACATATGTTTATCAGGTGCAATTTAGCGTATGCGATTATTCAATACGTGCTAGGAAATCGCTATGCAGTTTTTATCTTTATTCATAGGATAAGCAATGTATGATGTAAAATTGCTAGACAATTCTTGTTTACTGAAAACTTTTATATTTTGAGAGAATATTTTAATCAGTTTTAATGAATACCGAAAGTGTGCTTGCTCAATGATAGCGCTGCGGATCAATGTCCGCGCCGCATACACTGAATGATTGCAGGTATTCAAGGTACTTGTTTTTTATGCATTAGGTCATCTTCCACTAGAACCGGTATTGTTATGCTTAATACGACCTGTGGGAGCAGAATGTCCGGATGATGTTATTTCACACATTGCTGACAGTATTTAGCATTAGGGGCGGGGATGTGCGAGTCATCCGGGCGTCTGCTTCTGCTGATTGGCTGTTCCGCCTGCCACTTATATAAATACCGGCCTCCTTTCTTGTGTGTCACGCCCTCAGAAGAAGTCCAGGAAGTGACGAAACGTTAGGGACGTGTCGCACAGGAAGTGACGCATGTGCTCCACCAACCGAGGAACCAGGAAGCGTGTGACTGTGGTTACACACAGGGAGCGCTCCTGACAGGTTTTCACGACTGGAGGACGCAATCAGGCACAGTGCACTTTGTTATCTTTGCTCAATGTTTATTAAATTTTGGTACGCATGGTTTTAAGGGGATGTTTGGATGGTTCAAATAAAGATGTTTAGCAGTATCACGCTATGTGAGCATTTTTGTTTCTTCTACATATCCTATTGGAACTACTGGGAATAATACTGACATCTGGTGGTCGCTTTGGATATTGATGCAGATTTACTACTATTAATCAAGGCTTTTATTGATCTGCTTTCTGGTGAGTGAGTTTTCATTGGGGACCCCGGCACGTGGTGTATCGCTTGGTGAAAGGATTACTACCCTCACAGAATACATCTTGATTATTTATTGGTGGGACTCTGGCTATCAGATCCATGTTTGAACTTTCTGAAATAGATTAAGAAAGAGACCCTGTTTAATTGGGGTGCACAGCGCTGCTGCAATACTGAAGAGACACTTTACAGGCACTATTTTTAGCTCAAAAGCGCCTGAAAAAGCCCCGTTGTGAAAGGGGTCTAACTGTTAGATTTTATGAGATGAAGGGTTAAAAAAAAAAAAAAAATCGGCTTAACATATCGGCCCAAAAAAATCGGCATCATATATCGGCCATCAGCCGCCGCGATTTCTAAATATCGGCATCGCCAGAGAAAAACCCATATCGGTCGACCTCTAGTTTTGAGTTTGCGAAAAGACGTGGGAGACTCCCAAAATGTATGGAGGAAGGTGCTCTGGTCTGATGAGACTAAAATTGAACTTGTCCTTAACGTCTTTCAGGACAGCACCTTGGGAGAGCGTGGCTCCACCCACTTGTCAACAAACGCACCTCCACCAATCTTTAAAAGGAGGCTCCTTCCCACTTATCAGTTTTTGTGTTTCCTCCGGTGGGAACACATGATGGAGTTAGGAGCTCTCAAGGTGCTGTCCTGAGAGGCCAGGCTCCCTACTCCACTATTTATTTTTTTATTTACCTCAAGAGAGCCGGTTCCTCCCATCTCCAGAGGCTGATGCAGTGCCGAGTGGATGGGCTCCTTTTCCCTCGTCAGCAGTCGCCGCTCCCATGTGGGGGCGTTAGGCATGTCAGGCGCTCTTTTTTTGGCCAGGACATGTTCCTTTTCCTGACGCCGCCGCCATCTTGGGAAGGGCAGTCAGGAGACTGCATCTGCCGGATGTGAGGTAACTGGAAGTGGGGCTGCATCCGACGGGCGTCATTTCCACCGGAAAGCGCAGGGGGAGGAGGGAGGAATAGGTCTGGTGTCTATATATTTCTGGTTCCGGTCTGGCGCAGAGGCGTTAATGGAGTCCTGAACCAGCGTTTTCGCCACAAGCATCACCCTGCTGCCTAGGCATGAACTCTGGAACCGCAGCAAGTGGGACAGGCACCAGCAAGGCACAGGTAAGGAGCAGACTGTAGGTTCTGCTCTGTTACTGGGGGTCTCTCTCTAGCTCTCTTCTCCCTAGTTCTTAGTGGGCTTGAGTATGTTTCCCCCCTGGTGGCGGGGGCCTGTCTGGGCACATGAGTCTGCTTTTTCTCTCACTGTGCACCTGTGGTGAGTATCTTGAATGGTTTCAGGCTGATTCTAAAGGATGTTTTTTTTTTTTTTTTTTTTTTCCCTTTTGGCAGACCAAGAGCTCTGACCCAGGGATTAAAAAGAAATATCCTTCATGCAAAATTGTTACCTGAAGGCTGGAAAAAGACTTTGTGAGTCATGCATTGACTCCTTGGTGAAGGAAGAAGCTGCTTCCGCATTCCACGATCTGATCGCATCTGTCAAAAAGGAATTGGATGCTACCATTCAATCCTTTTAGATCCTCACAAATCCATCCACAAGTCAGCCTACTACCTCACAGTCCTCTCAAGGCTCACTGTTAGTCCCGGCAGTGGAGGCAGAAGTGGGTCTTCTGAACCAGGAAAGGCTTTCCCTTCTCATTCTAATGACGAATCAGATGAGGATGGGGATGAGTTGGAGAATATGTCTTTGGATCAAGTGGACGGCCTCTTGAGGGCAATTTATGCTACTTTGGGCTTGGAGGAAGAGCATAAAGAATTGTCTTTACATGACAGGATGTATGCAGGGCTCAGCGAGCCCAAAACACGTACCTTTCCAGTCCACGCAGTGATTTCTGAGACAAGAATGAATGGGCTGATCCTGAAAGAAAAACATTCTTCTCAAGGGCTCATAAGAGAAGGTTCCCTTTTGATGAAGACCCAGCGGCTCTTTGGAATAAGGTTCCAAAACTCGATGCAGCCTTTTCTCGGGTATAAGATCAACTGATCTAGCATTTGAGGACATGGGGATTTTAAAAGACCCCATGGATAAAAAGATGGATCAACAACTGAAGAGGGCTTGGCAATCCATTATGGGCAACCTTAAGCCAGCAATGGCAACTACTTGCGTCTCCAGAAATATGGAGTAATGAGTGAATCAGCTTAAAGCTCATATAATAGCTGATTCTCCTAAGCAAGAAATCCTGGATTCCTTTTCAACTCTTTCAGCAGTTGTAGCATAACAGGATGACAGCAAAAGCCGCAGCCCTTACTAATTCAGTCAGACGGGTACTACGGTTAAAAACCTGGCATGGGGACACAGCATCTAAAAACAAATTACGCGGGGTCCCTTTCCTAGGGGATTTATTGTTTGACCCTGATTTGGACTCGGTTCTTGACAGGACTGCAGATAAGAAATCTTTTCCTGTCAAGAAGAAACAACCAGTCAAATGTTTTTTTGTCCTCAAAGGGCTCAGGAACAAAACAAGCCTCAAGAGAAAAAGAAAAATTGGTCAGGGCAGAGGGGAAAGGGCAAAGGGAATGTCCTTTTTCCATCCTCCTGCGTCATCCAGCAAGACGGGATGACAGCCGGTTACAGGTGGGAGGAAGACTTCCAAGGTTTTCTCCCCTGTTGGGCAAGCATGACAGAAAACCAGTACATTCTGGGTATGCTAGCCCAGGGTTACAGAATAGAATTTTCAGAACACCCCCCAGAAAGGTACTTTATAACAAATCTTCCAAGAAATGCAACAAAGTCCCTAGCAATGAAGAACCTGTTAAAGGATCTGATAGATCAAGGGGTCGTGACTCACGTTCCACATGGGGAGCATTATCAGGGATTTTATTCCCATATATTTCTGATAAAAAAAAGCCATCCGGAAGTTTTCGATTAATCCTCAACCTGAAACCGCTGAACAGATCAGTCCTATACAAAAGATTTCACATGGACTCCATCTTCACGGTCAGAAACCTATTGACAATGGAATGCTTTATTTCATCGATCGACCTTCGAGAATCCTATTTGCATATCCCCATAGCCCCTCAGTCTCAGAAATTCCTAAGGATGGCGATAAACATGGTGAAAGAGGTTCTGCACCTACAATTCGGCCTTTCTTCTGCCCCGCAAATATTTACAAAGGTGATGGCAGAAGCTCTCGCACCTCTCCGCCTGCAGGGGATCACGGTAATTCTGTACCTGGATGACCTGCTTTTCTTTGCCCCTTCTAGGGAGAAGTTGTTAGAGGACCTCAGGAAAACACGCGGTCATCTAGAAGCCTTGGGTTGGATCGTAAATATGCAAAAGTCAAATTTCAATCCAGCCCAGGAAGTTCAATTCCTAGGGTATCAAATCTGTTAAGTAGAACCAGAGTTTTTCTCCCAGAAGAGAAAAAGGTAAAAGTCCAAAATGTTGTGGCCTCCTTACAGACAAATCAGGAATTATCAGTCAGGCGAGTCAAGTCAGCACTAGGAAACCTAACCTCAACCATGCCAGCCATTCAATGGTCAAGGTTACATTTTAGACCTCTTCAGACTTTCCTTCTGAGAGTATGGAATTACAGGACAGAAACTCTGGAGGCAAAGGTAGTAATCCCCATCAAAATCAAACGATCGCTTTGGTGGTGGAGAAATCAGGTAAATCTGTCAAAGGGCCTGCTTTGGTCTTTTCCAATAGAAAGGGTGGTAACGACAGATGCCAGCATGTGCGGTTGGAGGGCCCACCTGGGTCAAAGCTTCACACAAAGAGTTTGGTCTCAGTCAGAGGCAAAAAGGTCCTCAAATTGGAGGGAACTAAGGGCAGTTGCCTTAGCATTGGATGCCTTCTCGCCAATCCTTCAAGGTTCCCATGTCCAGGTTCTCTCCGATATTGCCACTACCATAGCCTACCTGAACAAGAAAGGGGGCACAGGAAGCAAAACACTGCAGTTTCTAGCTTCAAAGATCCTGGGATGGGCAGAAAATCATGTGCTGTCCTTATCAGCAGTCCACCTCAAGGGCACTCTAAATATAGTGGCAGATTATCTAAGCAGAAGACGGATTCAAGAGGCAGAATGGAGCTTGAATCCGGAAGTTATTGCAATGATCACCAGGGCCTGGGGCCAGCCACAAATAGACCTGTTTGCGTCAGAAGAAAATACGCAACTCCCGGTGGTGTTCTCAATTCACAGAAACGACAGTTCCCAGGGGACAGACGCGTTAATGCAGCCCTGGAACTTCCATCTGGGTTACGCTTTTCCTCCGTTTCAACTAATCCCGTTGGTATTGAGAAAGATACAGAGGGAGAAAGTGGCAGTAATTCTAATTACTCCTTTTTGTCCAAAAAGGGCATGGTTTATCACCATTCTACAGATGGCAGTCAAAACTATCTTGGCAGCTGCCTCACCAGCAAGACTTGCTCCTACAAGGTCCGATACATCATCCGTAAGTGGCCAGTCTAAGCCTCACTGCTTGGTATCTGAGAGGCAGTTGTTAAGAAACAAGGGTCTGTCACAACCTTTGGTAACTACCTTACTTTCCAGTAGAAAAATAGTGACCCGAAAAATCTATGCTAAATATTGGAAAGTCTACAACTCCTACTGTCGTTAAACAAATAGAACGGTAAATTTAGTGTCAATTTTAGAATTCCTTCAAAATGGTGCAGACAAAGGCTTGTCAGTCAGCACACTTAAGGTGCAAGTAGCCACGTTGGGAGTCTTTCTAGAAAGACCAATCTCTTCTGAGCCCTTGGTTATAAGATTTTTTCAAGGCGCCTACCAGATCCAGACCAGCTCCTGCTAAGCACTTTCCCAATTGGGATTTATCAGTGGTCCTACAAGCCCTCGCGAAGTAACCTTTTGAACCACTACAAGAAATTTCACTGAAGAATCTTACACCTTAAGGCTTTATTTTTGGTTGCAATAACATCAACAAGGAGGGTTAGTGAGCTGCACGCCCTATCTGTTAAAAAACCCTTTTTATCCATCTACACAGATAGGATTATACTCAAAACCGATCTGGGGTTTTTGCCGAAGGTAGCGCCAGCCCACAACAGGTCGCAGGAGATTATCCTACCAACCTTTTGCTCAAAACCTTCAGGGGAGAAAGAAAGCAAATTCCACAATTTGGATGTAAGAAGGACTTTATTACATTATCTGGAAGTAACAAAAAAACTTTCGGTCTTCTGACTCTTTGTTTATACTTTTTTTCTGGGAAAAAGGACCACCAAGCATCTAAGGGGTCAATAGCTAGATGGCTTACATCCACTATTCTGGCAGCCTACTCTATCGGGGCTATCCCCCCCGCTGGGAATTAAAGCACATTCTACCAGGGCTCAGGCCACTACATGGGCAGAAATAGCTGGTGCCACCCCAGATCAAATTTGTAGGGCGGCTACGTGGTCAAGTTACCTAACATTTGTCCATCATTACAGACTGGATCTTCTGTCAGCAAGCGAGCAGGCTTTTGGCAGAAAGGTCTTACAGGCTGTTATCCTCTCAAGGTGCTGTCCTGAAAGACGTTGGGGGAAAAATCAAGTTAGACTTACCGGTAGCTTGTTTTCCAGGAGTCTTTCAGGACAGCAGCAACCCACCCTTATTGTATTAAAATACTATGCCGTGACTAAGCATATTATGATTGTGTTCCAACTTGGGCCTGAGGTTCTCTACTACTACTACTAAGTGGGAAGGAGCCTCCTTTTAAAGATTGGTGGAGGTGTGTTTCCTGACAAGTGGGGGGAGCCACGCTCTCCCAAGGTGCTGTCCTGAAAGACTCCTGGAAAACAAGTTACCGGTAAGTCTAACTTGATTTTTTTGTCCATCAAAGAAAACGCTATGTCTGGTGCAAACCCAACACATCACATTACCCAAAACACCATCCCCACAGTGAAACATTGTGGTGACAGCATCATGCTGTAGGGAAGTTTTTCAGCAGTCGGGACTGGGAAACTGGTCAGGGTTGTGGGAGAGATGGTTGCTGCTAAATACAGGGTTATTCTTGAGCAAAACCTGTACCACTCTGTGTGTGATTTGAGGCTAGGACGGAGGTTCACCTTCCAGCAGGACAATGACCCCAAACACACTGCTAAAGCAACACTTAAGTGGTTTAAGGGGAAACATGTAAATGTGTTGGTATGGCCTAGTCAAAGCCCAGACCTCAATCCAATATTAAGTCTGTTTTCAGACTTAAAGATTGTTGTTCACTAGCGCAAACCATCCAACTTGAAGGTGCTGGAGCAGTTTTGCAAGGAGGAATAGGCAAAAATCCCAGTGGTAAGATGTGGCAAGCTCATAAAGACTTATCAAAAGCGACTTGGAGT
Source organism: Lithobates clamitans (assembly GCA_037952925.1). Taxonomy (NCBI): domain Eukaryota; kingdom Metazoa; phylum Chordata; class Amphibia; order Anura; family Ranidae; genus Lithobates; species Lithobates clamitans. The sequence goes on from JBBGZY010000884.1 coordinate 2,005,974, forward strand.
TATGGTAGCCGCAAAAGGTGGCTCTACAAAGTATTGACTTTAGGGGGGTGAATAGTTATGCACATTGACACTTTCTGATATTTTGTCCAATTTGTTTGCTTCACAATAAAAAAAAATTAAAAAAAAAAATCTCAAGTTGTGGGCATGGTCTGTAAATTAAATGATGCAAAACCTCAAACAATCCATGCTAATTCCAGGTTGTGAGGCAACAAAACATGAAAAATGCCAAGGGGGTGAACATTTCTTTCACTCATGGTTAGTGTTTGGCTGAAGCCATTTATTATTAATCAACTGTGTTTACTCTTTTTAAATCATAATGCCAGCAGAAAATACCCAAATGACCCTGAACAAAAGTTTACATACCCTGGGGATTTTGGCCTGATAACGGGCACATAAGTTGACACATGGTTTTTTTTAATGGTCTTAAAGGTAATCATTCTCACCTGTGATCTGTTTGCTTGTAATTAGTGTGTGTGTGTGTGTGTGTATAAAGGTCAATGAGTTTCTGGACTCTTGACAGACCCTTGCATCTTTCATCCAGTGCTGCACTGACATTTCTGGATTCTGAGTCATGGGGAAAGCAAAAGAATTATCAAAGGATCTGCGGGAAAAGGTAGTTGAACTGTATAAAACAGGAAAGGGATATAAAAAGATATGCAAGGAATTGAGAATGCCAATCAGCAGTGTTCAAACTCCAATCAAGAAATGGAAAATGAGGGGTTCTGTTGAAACCAAACCATGGTCAGGTAGACCATCTAAAATTTCTTTATCGTACATCACGAGACACAGAGCACCATAGTAATGACTATCTGGGTTATATGCTACCTTTAGGTGATTGGACACTGGCAACCAATAGTAAGAAGGTTCCTCCCATATAACTCCTCCCATACAGGAAGTACCTTTAGTTTTTTGCCAGTGTCTTGAAGGTGATGGTCACGGCTGTGGAAGCTCTTAAAATTTTCTTCATATAATGTCCCAGTGAGGATGTTTTATCAGATCCATTCGGATGGCATTAAAAGCTAAAGTGGATGGTACCCGAGCCTTGGTTCAAGAGCATGGTTTTGCTTGTAATGTGTCCTTTTAGGTGCTGGACCCTTGTTTTATGGTATCCCTGGTCTTTACTTGCCCAAGGGAACCAAAAGGGTGCTTTACATGTCCAGGGGTGTGGACCCTGTTCAATGGGGGACCTGGTCCCTGAAGGTCCTCAGTGGCGCTACCCACCATGATGGGGAAGATTGGGCCTGTGTCAGGCCCTGCAGCGAGGACCGGTGAGTACTCCCTCTGGGAGGCCTATCAATATTTCTGTTGTTGCTAAAATAAAGTGTCTTAGTAAGCCCTGTGTCTCATTGCATGCGGTTACTGATGTTACAGAGCAAGCGGACAAGTGCAGCTTGTGTGTGTGTCTCCCGCACTTGGCGGTGTGTGCCGCGTGCGTGCATGAGGTCGCCGCATGCCTGTGTGTGCGTCGTGCAGGGTGCGCAGTAAAGGACCCTCCTGTTCTACATTAGGGTCCTTGCGTCCTCAACCAGGTTCCCAGGCGTTTCCTTTGCATCCTTTATTGGAACAGGTAATTTACGCTGACTGGAACCACCCGAACAGGACATACTTGCCTCCAAAAAGGTTTTCTTTTTTATATTGGGATACACCTTTGGTTGATGCTGCCATTTCTTCAGTGAATAAAAGTCTGACCAGCCCAGTGGATAATGCCCAGGGATTTAAGGATCCGGCAGATAAAAAGCTGGAATCCTTACTAAAAGCTTCTTTTTCAGTAGCTGGGTCAGCAGTACAACCGGCAGTGGCGGCTATCGGTATTTGTCAGGCGTTGAAGGACCGTTTTAAGAAATTGGTCAGGAACCTGCCTGTTCAAGAGGAAGTTTCTGACGAACCATTAGAACTTCCTTGCGCTTTATGTTTTGCGGTAGATGCATTAAAGGACTCGATTCAGCAGATGTCCCGGTTTGCACTACTCTCAATCCATATGCGCAGGGTACTGTGTTTAAAGAATTGGTCGTCCGAGATGCCATGCAAGAGGCTACTGGCGGCTTTTCCTTTTCACGGTGAGCGTCTATTTGGGGAGGATTTGGACAAATACTTCCAAAAAATCTCAGGAGGGACAAGCTCCTTGCTTCCGGTCAAAAGAAGTGGTAAGCAGCCTTTCTTTAAGATTCCCAACGCTTCTGGGCCAAGTGCCTCCTCCCCTAAGAGGTATCGACTGCATCAGCCACCTACCTTTAAGAAGCCTCAAGGTCAAAAAAGACCTTGGACCCAGAAACCAGCCAAAACCAATTCTAAGTCTTCCTTGTGAAGGGGCGCCCCCACTCTTGCGGGCGGGGTCCAACCCGGTACTAGCAAAGTGTACCTAATAAAGTGATCAGTGAGTGTATGTATGAGAGAGGATCCTTTTAGACATCTAAAATACTCAAACCTAATTGTGTGGTAGAAATAGCTTACTTATGCCAAAAACACATCGCATAAGTCTCAAGTCGAGGCGGTGGAAGTCATGCATTCAAAAAAGTTAATTTTTTAACCACTTTAGTCTCGGAAGGTTTTACCCCCTTTCAGACCAGAGCACTTTTTACAATTTGGCACTGCGTCGCTTTAACTGGTAACTGTGTGGTCATACAATGCTGTACCCAAACTAAATTTGCATCTTTTTCCCATAAATAGAGCTTTCTTTTGGTGATATTTGATCACCTCTACGGTTTTTATTTTTTGCGCTATACACAAAAAAGCGTCAATTTTTTTAAAAAAATATATATTTTTTACTTTTTGCTATAATAAATATCCCCAAAAATTTTTTTTTAACAAATTTTTTCATCAGTTTAGGCCAATATATATTCTTCTACATATTTTTGGTAAAAAAAAATCGCAATAAGTGTATATTGATTGGTTTGCGCAAAAGTTATAGCATCTACAAACCATGGGAAAGATTTATGGCATTTTTATTTTTTACTAGTAATGGCGGCGATCTGCGATTTTTAGCGGTATTGTGATGGACAGATCGGACTCTTTTGACACATTTTTGGGACCATTGACGTTTATACAGCGATCAGTGCTATAAAAATTCACTGATTTACTGTGTAAATGACACTGGTAGGGAAGAGGATAACACTAGGGGAGCGATCTAGGGGTTAAATGCATGTTCCCTCAGTGTGTTCTAACTATATGGGGATAGGACTGAGTAGGAGAGGAGACATTTCGCTGTTCCTACTTACTAGGAAAAAACGACAAGGATATTGCTGTCCAATTTATTTACCAAAATCTATAAATGCTGGCAATGACGTTCACTAATTAAAGAAGTCACAATGAATGATACAGAGGATTTGGATAAACTCCAGGTAGTAAATATTAAATAATGCAAAAATTAGAAATGTTAAAATATATCTAGAATGCAGGAAAGACACTGCGGAAGACTGGCGAAGTGTCCGGTAGCAGTGGCATCCATGAATGGAGACAATGTGGTCAGTCCGGTTTTTATAAGAAGCAAAAATGGGTCCCATCAGCCAGCAGCTAATCCCCATACAGATCCTGCCCCAAAATTGGAAAAAAAAAATGCCTGGGCCAATCAAAAATGTTGGTGCAAGGCGTACTTAAGGGGAGGACCGCAAGAGGCAAATGAGGAAAGCCCTGAAAACGGCCTTGTGTACCCTGCATTAGTGCTGCAATGGCGTCCCCCCGTCTCACTGTGGCAGGTGACATCACATCCCCCGATGCAGCGGGAGAAGCGGCGCTTGTATCTGTGAATCGAAAAAATCGCCAGCACATGCATGTGCAGTCTCCAGGATGCAAGGACATAGAAAACATCAATTTTCCTTATCGTCTTTCAGGACAGCACATGAGAGAGAGGCTCCACCCACTAGGAAACAGGAAACACAAGCTCCACCACATTTTAAAAGGAGGCTCCTCTCCACAGCTCGTCAGTTTTTGTTTCCTCCGGCAAGGGAACACCTAGTAGGGGCCAGGGTCTCTTATGGTGTTATCCTGAGAGGCCAGGCTGCCTACCCCACCATACCTCTTTTTTGTTCCCCCAGAGAGTCCGATCCTCCCACACCGCGCCACAGGGTTGCTGGTAAGTGGGCTCCTTTTTTCTCTTTCTTTGCTCATGATGAGCTGGACCGTTCCTAGAGCCGCTCCTTAGGCGGCGGCAGCCGTTCGCGGGCTTTTTTGAAACCGCGTGTCGGCGCTACTGGCCGCCGCCATCTTGGAAGAGTACAGACTCGACCGGTCGGAAGTGAGGTATCCGACGAGGGGAAGGCACTTGGGACGGGCGCATCATTTCCGATCGGAAGTGGCGCAGAGGAAGAAGGGAGGAGCGGTCCTGGTGCCTATATTCCGGTTCCGGTCGGGCGCAACGGCGTTTTTTGACTCCGGAACCGATGTTCGTAAGAGCCACCGATCGGTGCAGCACCACTATGGATTCTGTGGCAGCTGCATGTGGGACAGGCACAGGCACCAGCAAGGCCCAGGTAAGAGGCTATAGTGAATATCCTGGTTACTTTGGTGCCCCTCTCACAAATATTTTTTTCCCCCTTGGTGGCTGGGGCCTGTCTGGGCACATGGGGTTAACTGTTGTTCCTCCTGTGCACCTGTGGTGAGTCCGTTAGGAGGAAGCTTTGGCTTAATGAATGCTGGTGTTTTTTCTCTTTTGTCATTTTTTCTGGCAGGCTAAGAGCTCTGAACCAGCCATTAAAAAGAGATGCCCCTCATGTAAAGCAAAGTTACTGGAGGGTTGGAAGAAGACTTTATGCCAAATTTGCATTGACTCCTTAGTCAAGGAAGAGGCTTCTTCTGCGTGCAGCGACATAATCGCATCAGTTAAGAAAGAGCTAGATGCTACTATACAGGCTTTTCGCTCTTCTCTTGTAACACCAGCATTAAGTCAGGCAACTACCTCAGACCCCTCTCAGGACTCACACTTAACCCCAATGGTAGAGGCTGAGGCTGGCCCGACTACCCAAAAGGGGCATTCCCCTTCATACTCTGGAGAAGAGGAGGAGGAGGAAGAGGAAGAGGCAGATGCACCTTCTAGATACAAACTGTCCTTGGAACAAGTAGACAGTCTGTTGAAAGCAATTTATGCAACATTGGGAATGGAGGAAGAAAAAAGAGAATTATCGCTGCACGATAGAATGTATGAAGGGCTTGGTGAAGCAACAGGTCGCACTTTCCCTGTACATTCGGTAATCTCGGAGACCATTAAGAAAGAATGGGCTGACCCAGAGAGAAAACCCTTTTTCCCAAGAGCTCACAAGAGGCGTTTCCCATTTAATGATAATCCTGAGTCACTTTGGAATAAAGTCCCGAACTTGGATGCAGCTTTTTCCCAAGTATCTAGATCGACAGATCTGGCATTCGAGGACATGGGTACTTTGAAGGATCCTATGGACAAGAAGGCGTACCAACAGCTTAAAAAAACCTGGCAGTCCATTGTAGGGAATCTCAAGCCTGCTATGGCTATGACCTGTGTCTCCAGAAATATGGAGTTCTGGCTGAATCAGCTAAAGGCACATATTATAGCTGATTCACCCAAACAGGAGATTCTAGATTCCTTCCCAACCCTTATAGCAGCTGTAGCATATATTTCTGATGCCTCTGCAGATTCTATAAGAATGTCGGCTAGGTCAGGGGCCCTGACCATTGCAGCCAGGAGAGCGTTATGGTTAAAGACATGGCCTGGGGACGCAGCTTCCAAAAATAAGTTATGCGGAGTGCCATTTTTGGGAGATCAGCTTTTTGGTCCCGATCTAGAATCTATTTTGGATAGAACAGCTGATAAGAAGAAATCCTTTCCTGTTAAAAAGAAAAAGCAGCCAAGCCAGTCAGGCGGTTTTTTCGACCTCAAAAAAATCAGGAAAAGAGTAACAGGCCCCAAGAAAAAAAGAAGGAATTGGGTGGCGCAGAGAGGAAAAGGCAAAGGGAATGTCCTTTTCAATCCTCCTACGCAGGCCAATAAAACACAATGACTTGGTGGTGCCTGTGGGAGGAAGGCTTCAAAAATTCCTTCCTCTCTGGGCAAACATAACAAAAAACCCTTTTGTTTTGGATTTAATAGCCCAGGGTTACAGGATAGAGCTGTTGAACCTTCCTCCAGAGAGGTACTGCTTAACAAATCTGCCAAAAGACACAACAAAAGCCCTAGCCATGAAGAACCTGTTAGGGGATCTGATAAAACAGGGTGTTGTGGTTCAGGTGCCTCCGGAGGAAGATTGCCAAGGGTTCTACTCCCATATCTTTCTGATAAAGAAACCATCAGGAAGATTTCGGCTCATCCTCAATTTAAAACCGTTAAACAGGTCAGTCCAATACAGGCGATTCCGCATGGACTCCGTCTTTTCGGTAAGAAATCTCTTAGTCAGAGGATGCTTTATGGCATCAATCGACTTAAGGGATGCGTACCTGCATGTACCTATAGCTGTTCAGTCCCAGAGATATCTGAGGCTGGCAGTAAATATGGGGAGGGAGGTTCTGCATCTTCAATTCAGGGCCCTCCCGTTTGGTCTATCTTCTGCCCCTGGAATATTTACCAAAATTATGGCGGAAGCCCTAGCTCCCCTCCGGCTACAAGGGATTGCGGTTATCCCTTACCTGGACGACCTCCTTTTCTTTGCCCCTTCCAGGGAAAGGTTACAGGAGGATCTGATCAAGGCTCGCAGTCATCTGGAGGCCTTAGGTTGGATTATAAACATCCAAAAATCAAATTTCAATCCAGCACAAAGAGTCCAATTTCTGGGGTATCTGATAGACTCAGTGGATCAAAAGATCTTTCTTCCAGAAGAGAAGAAAGTGAAGGTATTGCAGGCAGTATCCAGCCTTCAGACGAACCTGGAGGTATCAGTCAGAAGGATTATGTCAGTACTGGGAACCTTGACCTCAACCATGCCGGCCATTCAATGGGCCAGACTCCATTTCAGACCCCTTCAGAGTTTTCTCTTAAAGATCTGGGATCACAGTCCAGAAGCTTTAGACTCAAAGGTAAAGCTCCCCACCAGGGTAAAAAGGACCCTTTGGTGGTGGAGAAATCAGGCAGTGCTGTCAAGGGGTTTACTCTGGTCCTTCCCAACAAAGAGAAGGATAACGACAGACGCCAGCAGTTGGGGATGGGGAGCACACTGGGGTCAAGACATAGCTCAGGGAGTTTGGTCCCCAGTGGAAGCAGGAAGGTCATCAAATTGGAGGGAGTTAAAGGCAGTCGCTTTAGCCTTGGTTGCCTTCTCTCCAAACCTTCAGGGGTCCCATGTGCAGATATTGTCAGACAACGCCACCACAGTGGCATACCTGAACAAACAAGGGGGCACAAGGAGCGGGACTCTTCTATTACTATCTTCAGAGATCCTAGGATGGGCAGAGAGTCATCTACTTTCCCTGTCATCAGTACATCTCAAGGGCACGCTAAATGAAGTAGCAGACTTCTTGAGCAGACAAAGGATTCAGGAGGCAGAGTGGAGTTTGAATCCAGAAATATTCACTCTAATAATCCAGAAGTGGGGATTCCCGCAGGTGGATCTATTAGCATCAAGAGAAAATGCTCAGGTCCCTCAGTTCTTCTCCCTGCACCGAGACAAAGGGTTGATAGGGATAGATGCCCTGGCACATCCTTGGAATTTCCAGCTGGGTTATGCCTTCCCCCCTTTTCAGCTAATTCCTTTAGTATTGAGGAAGATACAGAAGGAGAAGGTGTCGGTAATCTTGATCACCCCGTATTGGCCAAAAAGGGCCTGGTTTTCCTCCATTCTGCTAATGTCAGTCAAACCATTCTGGCAGTTTCCCCTCAGACAGGACCTACTACTTCAAGGTCCAGTGTATCATCCGGATATAGGAAGACTAAGTCTCACTGCTTGGTATCTAAGGAACAGCTGTTAAAAAACAAGGGTTTGTCAGAGCCTCTAGTATCTACTTCACTGGCTAGTAGAAAGAAGGTGACTAGAGATATCTACGCTAAGGTTTGGAAAGTCTACAACTTCTGGTGTCGCTCGGCAAACCGAAATTTAGAAGACATTGTGTCGGTTCTGGAATTTCTGCAGAAACGGGTGGACAAAGGGCTGGCAATTAGCACTCTTTAAGTGCAAGTGGCTGCCCTAGGAGTATACCTGGATCAACCTATTTCCTCAGTTCCGTTGGTCACGAGGTTCTTTAGGTCACTTACTAGATCCAGACCAGTTCCCAATAGACACTTTCCAAAATGGGACTTAACAGTGGTCTTACAAGTACTCACAAAGGATCCTTTTGAACCATTACAGTCAATCTTGTTAAAGAATTTAACTCTAAAGACGATATTCTTAGTTGCAGTTACGACTGCGAGAATTGGAGAACTTCATGCTCTTTCAGTTAAAGAGCCCTTTATGTCAATTTACCCAGACAGGATTGTGCTTAGAACAGATCCTGCGTTTTTACCAAAAGTGGCATCAGTCCATAATAGGTCGCAGGAAATCATCCTGACAACTTTTTGTTCAGATCCTTCAGGAAGTAAGGAAGAATTATTTCATAACTTAGATGTAAAAAGAACTTTATTACATTACTTAGAGAAAACAAGGGACTTCAGGTCTTCGGACTCTTTATTTGTTCTGTTTTCCGGCAACAGAAAAGGAAGGAAAGCTTCAAAGGGATCAATTGCCAGATGGTTAAGAATGGCCATTTCAGAAGCTTATGTCCAGTCGGGGTTGTCTCCTCCTCAGGGAGTACAAGCACATTCTACCAGAGCTCTAGCCACTACATGGGCAGAAAAAGCTGGTGCCACCCCAGACCAAATTTGTAAGGCGGCTACGTGGTCAAGTTATCTTACGTTTGTCCGTCACTACAGATTGGATCTTCTGTCAGCTGGTGATCAGGCATTTGGCAGAAAGGTCCTGCAGGCTGTTGTCCCTCCCTAGTTGGCAAGTCTCGATTATCCTCTCATGTGCTGTCCTGAAAGACGATAAGGGAAAATTCAAGTTAGACTTACCGGTAACTTGTTTTCCAAGAGTGTTTCAGGACAGCAAACTACCCGCCCTTCATGTTTATATATACATATTTATACGTATATGGAAGTGTGTGGGTGTGTATATATATATATATATATATATATATATATATATATATATATATATATGCTGTGAATTAACCGTATTATGCTTATGTGTTCCAGCTTGGGCCGGAGGTACTCTACTACAACTGACGAGCTGTGGAGAGGAGCCTCCTTTTAAAATGTGGTGGAGTTTGTGTTTCCTAGTGGGTGGAGCCTCTCTCTCATGTGCTGTCCTGAAAGACTCTTGGAAAACAAGTTACCGGTAAGTCTAACTTGAATTTTTTTTTTTTTCTCTTAGGGATCAGGTATGACATTTATGGCTATGTGCCATGTCTCTGTGGACCTGCCCCCTTTTCTCTATTCTTTACAGGAAGCAGTTTCCACCAGGCTGGGTGGTCATTTTTCTTCTTCCTCTTTCTCTTCCTCCACCTTCTCTTTCTGAGAGCAGGTCCATCATTCCCTGCCTGAGTTCTCTCTGAGGTCAGGTTCTGGAGGTCAGGTTCTTATTCGACATGTAGAGTTTATACTCCTTTAAGCTGAACCACTGCACTGGTTTTCATATTTCTCCCAAATTGTGGGTTCCTATGCGGCTGTTAAGTATTTGCTGTTGCTTGCTTCAGCAGCTAGGTGCTTCTGCTGTTAAGCTTTTGTGGGTCTGTTCCTGCTGTTTAACTTTGTTGTTACCCATCCCTTGATTGTTGCACTGGACCATCTACTCACTTTATGGTACTGACTAGTATTTCAATGTTTCTCCTCTTCCTCAGTTTTCCTCCATCCCTTAGCTAATGAGACCCCAAAGTTGATGGGAGAGAGGCAAGGGAGGGTCAAACAATGATGATATGCAGGCAAATGACATCCTCATCAACTGATGATGTCATTGGTGGATAGGAGGTTGGTATCTATAAGATTTTAATTATATACAATGAAAACTTGTGGCTTTGTGTAACTAAAAAGCAGGTTTCATCCACCCACCAGCTTGTAAACAAGTGTTAGGCATTTTGCCAAGGCACCCCTGAAGAAACCTCAAGGCACCCTGGTTGAAAACAGCTGTTCTAGAGTTTTGTTTTAATAAACTTGCCTTAAAATGGATGTAAACCTGATTCATGAAATTTGAGCTGGGCACATATATCTGTAGTGTTTTTTTTATCTCTCTTCAAAGCCCTATGTCCTGTAGCGGTCTCCTGCTCCGTTCTTCTGTTATCAGCCTAATAACTCCTGACAAGTTCTTCGCCACGTGATAAAAGCAGCCAGAGTTTTATGTTGGTGAGGATGCTATAATTAGATCACTAGAGCCCTAAACGATTGAAGGGACACAGCTGAAACTCTCTACCAATAAGAGGGGTGGTGTGCCTTTCCTCCAATCAGCTGTTTTGGCTGTGTGCCTAGGCTTCGCTGCAGTGCTATCCAGCAAGAGAAAATCTCCTAACAGGACATGCACTTTCAAAACAGTATATAAAGATGAAGACAGCAGATACACATGTAAAACTAATGTAGGGAGATTTGTTAAATCCCCGTGGCTGTTCACTTCACTGGGTATATGTGAGGGTTTACATACACTTTAATTTGCTGTCCTATAATTCTGCAGAAATTCTTCTTTTAATTAAAAATATTTTAAAGCCAGTCAGAGTTTGACGATTTTGTTGACCGCTTCCCCATTCCAACTCTATTTGATCCTAGAGACCTTTTGGACAAGAAAATCACTGTGGAGGAGGTGCTGGCGGCCATTAAACAGGCCCCTTTGGGGAACGCACTGGGCCCTGACGGGTTCACAACCCTGTCCTATAAAAAAATTGCCTCTTTACTTGCCCCCACCTTAATGCAATTTTTCAAAGCCATTTAACAGGGAGGTCCAATAGATGTAGACTTTAACCGCTTGCCGACTAGCGCACGCTGATGTAAGTCGGCAGAATGGCGCTGGTAGGCAAAAGGGCGTACAGGTACGTCCCCTTTAAGATGCTGTGTCGGGCGCGCGGCCCTCTGCCCCACCGCTGTAACTCTCTGCTCATCTGTCCCACCAATGTACCGCCTTTTTCCTCTGCCCCAACACTGAACCCCCCTGCTCATCTTTCCCATCACTGTAACCCCCTGTACATCTGCCCCACCACTGTACCACCCTGCTCTTCTGTCCCATCACTGTAACTCCCTTTCTCATCTGCCCCACCAATGTTCCCCCTTTCTCATCTGCCCCACCACTGTACCTCCTGCACATCTGTCCCACACATGCTTTGCTGCCCAACCACTGTAACCCCCCCTGCTCATGTGTTCCACCGATGTACCTCCTTTCTCCTCTGCACCCCTCTGCACATTGGTGGAACACATGAGCAGGGGGTTACATACAGTGGTGGGGCAGAAGAGCGGGGGAACGGAGGTGGGACAGATGTGCAGGAGGTACATTGGTGGGGCAGATGAGAGAGGGGATTACAGTGGTGGTACAGACGAGCAGGGGGGAACCAAGCTGGGGCAGATGTGCAGGTTAGTACAGTGGCGGGGCAGATGTGCAGGGTGGTACAGTGGCGGGGCAGATGTGCAGGGTGGTACAGTGGCGGGGCAGATGTGCTGGGTGGTACAGTGGCGGGGCAGATGTGCAGGGTGGTACAGTGGCGGGGCAGATGTGCAGGGTGGTACAGTGGCGGGGCAGATGTGCAGGGTGGTACAGTGGCGGGGCAGATGTGCAGGGTGGTACAGTGGCGGGGCAGATGTGCAGGGTGGTACAGTGGCGGGGCAGATGTGCAGGGTGGTACAGTGGCGGGGCAGATGTGCAGGGTGGTACAGTGGCGGGGCAGATGTGCAGGGTGGTACAGTGGCGGGGCAGATGTGCAGGGTGGTACAGTGGTGCGGGGCAGATGTGCAGGGTGGTACAGTGGTGCGGGGCAGATGTGCAGGGTGGTACAATGGTGCGGGGCAGATGTGCAGGGTGGTACAATGGTGCGGGGCAGATGTGCAGGGTGGTACAATGGTGCGGGGCAGATGTGCAGGGTGGTACAATGGTGCGGGGCAGATGTGCAGGGTGGTACAATGGTGCGGGGCAGATGTGCAGGGTGGTACAATGGTGCGGGGCAGATGTGCAGGGTGGTACAATGGTGCGGGGCAGATGTGCAGGGTGGTACAATGGTGCGGGGCAGATGTGCAGGGTGGTATAATGGCGCGGGGCAGATGATTAGGGGGGTACATTGGTGGGGCGGATGAGCAGGGTAGTACAGTAGTGTGGCAGATTAGCAGGGGGGACTGTGCTCTGAGGTGTGGAGTTGCAGGAATTGGGGCTGATCTGAGGCGTGAGAGTGCAGGATGTTAATTTCTCACGACTAAAGTAGTTTGCAGCATTTACTTTATAAAAAATCCTTTTAGAATTTTTACACCTCTTGGTATTTTGCCGGCAACCATACATATAGAAATATAAACACTTCCTTTAAAAAGTACAAAAATAGTTTTCTTTATTAGTGTTGCATTATAAAATATTCACCACTTGAATCTGTGGCATATTAATTTTTTTTTTTATTACAAACTATTTTATTACACAGGATTTACAGTGAGGGAAAAAAGTATTTGATCCCCTTGCTGATTTTGTACGTTTGCCCACTGACAAAGAAATGGTCAGTCTATAATTTTAATGGAAGGTTTATTTTAACAGAGACAGAATAACAAAAATATCCAGAAAAACGCATTTCTAAAAATGTATAAATTGATTTGCATTTTAACCACTTGCCTATCAGGCCAATTCTGACTTTTCTCTCCTACATGTAAAAATCAATATTTTGTTTGCTAGAAAATTACATAGAACCCCCAAACATTATATATGTTTTTTTTAGCAGCGACCCTAGAGAATAAAATGGTAGTCGTTAAAACTTTTTTTCTCACACGGTATTTGCCAGGAGTTTTTCAAGCGTCTTTTTTTGGGGAAAAAAACAGGTTCATGCTTTTAAAAAAAAAAAAAAGGGTAAAGTTAGCCCAATTTTTTTGCCTAATGTGAAAGATGATGTTATGCCGAGTAAATAGATACCTAACATGTCACGCTTCAAAATTGCACACACTCGTGGAATGGTGCCAAACTTCGGTGTTTAATAATCCCCATAGGCGACGCTTTAACATGTTTTACTTGTTACATGTTTTGAGTTAGAGGAGGTCTAGGGCTAGAAAGATTGCTCTCGCTCTAATGTTAGCGGCGATACCACAAGTGTGATTTGAACACAGTTTACATATGTGGGCACGACTTGCTTCTGCGTGCGAGCACACAGGGACAGGAGCACTTTAAATGTATTTATTTTTGTTAATTTTACTTTTATTTTTCTAGTTTGACACTTTATTTTTTACACTTTTATTCCTATTACAATGAATGTAAACATCACTTGTAATAGGAATAAGCATGACAGGTCCTCTTTACAGTGAGATATGGGGTCAATAAGTCCCCACAGCTCACCTCCAGCCGGCTGGGAAGCCTAACCCCCCCCCCCCAAAAAAAAAATGATCTCCCAGCCGAGGCGGGGCCATTTTTTTCGAAGGCAGAGGCTGGGTGTGACGTCATAACATCATAGAGACTCCGGGGACCATCTGGTCCGCCGGAAATCTTTATGGTCAGCATCTGGGGCCGGTAGGAGGGAACCTCCCATCTCAACGCCTGTAAGAACGATCAAGCGTTGGAACAGCCACTATGATCATTCTTATGGTGTAGGGAATCGCTGCCGCTAAAAGGAGATATCTGAATTATGTCTGTAACTGCAGGCATCATTCAGATATCACCGATCAAAGTCAAGGATGTCATATGACGGTCTGCAGGCGGTAATCGGTTAATCAGTGAAATAAGTATTTTACCCCTTCGAAAAACATGACTTAGTACTGGTGGCAAAACCCTTGTGGGCAAACAGAGGTCAGACAATTCTTGTAGTTTGTCACCAGATTTGCACACATCTCAGGAGGGATTTTATCCCACTCCTCTTCGCAGATCCTTTCCAAATCATTAAGGTTTCGAGGCTGACGTTTGGTAACTAGAACCTTCAGCTCCCTCCACACATTTTCTATGGGATTAAGGTCTGGAGACTGGCTAGGCCACTCCAGGACCTTAATGTGCTTCTTCTTGAGCAACTCATTTGTTGCCTTGGCCGTGTGTTTTGGGTAATTGTCATGCTGGGCCGTGGATGTGCATTCCATTTTCAATGCCCTGGCTGAGGGAAGGAGGTTTCTAACCCAAAATTTAACGGTACATGGCCCAGTCCTTTGTCCCTTTTGATGTGGTGACATTGTCCCGTTAGCAGGAAAACACCCCCCATAATGTTTCCACCTCCATGTTTGACTGTGGGGATGGTATTCTTGGGTCATAGGTAGCATTTCTTCTCCAAACACGGCGAGTTGAGTGCCATAGAGATTGATTTTTGTCTCATCTGACCACAGAACTTTCACACAGTTATCCTCTGAATCATTCAGATGGGCCTGTTTATGTGCTTTCTTGAGCCGGGGGACCTTGTGGGCGCTGCAGGATTTCAGTCCTTCACGGCGTAGTGTTACCAATTGTTTTCTTCGTGACTATGGTCCCAGCTGCCTTGAGATCATTGACAAGGTTCTCCCGTGTGGTTCTGGGCTGATTCCTCACTGTTCTCACACTCATTGAAACTCCGCCAGGTGAGATCTTGCGTGTAGTCCAAGACCGAGGGAGATTGACAATCATTTTGTGTTTCTTCCATTTGCAAATAATCACACCAACTGTTGTCATTCTCTCACCTAGCTGCTTGGCGATGGTCTTGTAGCCCTTTCCACTCTTGTGTAGGTCTACAGTCTTGTCCCTGATATCTTTGGAGAGCTCTTAGGTCTTGGCCATGGTGGAGAGCTTGTTTCTGTGGACAGGTGTCTTTTACACAGGTAACAGGCTGAGATTAGGAGCACTACCTTTAAGAGTGCTTCTAATCTCAGCTTGTTACCTGTTTAGAAGACATCTGGGAGCCAGAAATCTTGCTCATTGATGGGGGATCAAATACTTATTTCACTCATTAAAATGCAAATCAATGTATAACTTTTTTGAAATGAGTTCTTCTGGATATTTTTAGTTGTTGTTCTGTCTCTAAGTGTTAAAATAAACCTAACATTAATTTTATAGACTGATCATTTTTTGGTCAGTGGGCAAATGTACAAACTCAGCAGGGGATCAAATACTTTTTTTCCCTCACTGTATGTAGCGCCAACAGTTTGCCGCAGCTCTTTACAACATGAGGGCAGACAGTACAGTTACAAGGAGGGATCAGAGGGCCCTGCTTGTTAGAGCTTACAATCTATGAGGTACAATGACAGGATCTACATTACTATGTAATGTACAAAGTTAATCCAGTCATGTCCTGAGAGAGGGCTAACTGAAGGTGGAGGAGACAAATGGTCATGGTTGCATGTGGGTTAAAATTGTGATTAGGACAGGAAGGATAGGCATCATTGGGCAATCTACCCTAGAGGCTAAGCAAGTTAATACCACTAAATTACCATATATTTACGGTGATAGACCTTTCTTGGCTTATAAAAAGGCAATATGATGGTTATGTGCTCCTTTTTAGATTTGATGCCACCTGTGCGTCTCTACTAGGCTTCACTACATGTGTGCTTGTCTCTTTTCCTCCTCATCACATAATGGGTTTGTCTGCTGGATGCCTCTAAAGATTGTAAGCGGGTTTACAGTCAGATATGCTGTAAGCTAGTATAGTACATGTATTAATCTTGATCACCATTGAATATCAAATTATTGATTATAATATTCCTTTGTAGTGTGTTACCTCCCCGATGAAGAACATGTTTTAAAGCGGTTGTATACCCGCACATTAAAAAAAACAAAGAAAAAAAAAACCCTGCAAGGCAAAGGCATAATGAGCTAGTGTGCAGCGCATACTAGCTCATTATGAAATACTTACCTCAGAACGAAGCCCCTGTATTGGAGCCCAGCCCACACCGAGGGAGCTGACATCTTGACTTTGGCGTGTCTTCCGGGTTCAGGGCTCCGGCGCTGTGAGTGGCCGGAGCCAGGATGGTGTCACTCCCACGCAAGTTTTCTTCCCGACACCTTCTTCCCGACACCTTCTTCCCGACCTTCTGCCTGACCTTCAGAGCTCATGCGCCGCTGACGTCAGCGGCTGCATGCAAAGGGAAGATCTCCTAAACCATACAGGTTTAGGAGAGATTAATTTTTACCTACAGGTAAGCCTTATTATAGGCTTACCTGTAGGTAAAAATGTCAAATTTGGGTATACAACCACTTTAATTTGTGTTTGAAATGCGTTTAATACTGGTAATTCCAGTTGAAATGCATGGTAATAGGTGACAACCCAGTTAGCGGACAACAACGGTTGTACCACTGTCTGTCAAGTATACCTTCTGTAATGTAGATCCTCTGTCATGGTTTGTAAATAAATACTGTTTTTAATATGCCACAGATTAAAATGGTTAATTTTTATGATGCAACACTAAGCAGCATATTCAAAAACAGACTATTTTGGTTGGAGTGACTTTTTTTTACTATTATTTAATACTGTGCTTTAGAAGAAAAACTTAATAGTATGCGGATAGCATAAGACTCTTGAAAGAATTTTTACTTGGAAATACATTTTCCTTTGTCCAAAATGCCCCTTTTCTGAACAAAGTATAACCCTGGGCCAACCCATAGTCCAGTTCAGGTATCGCAGCATGACTAGTAGAAAGGTTGTTTGATGGTGGAGGCTCTCTAGAGCAGTGTTTTCTCAACTCCAGTCCTCAAGGTGCCCCAACAGTTCATGTTTTCAGGCTCTCCATTATTTTGCATAGGTGATTTTATCAGTTTCACTGCCTTGGTAATTACCACAGCCCTTTCATCTGAGGGAAATCCTTAAAACATGACCTGTCAGGGCGCCTTGAAGACAGGAGTTGAGAAACACTGCTCTAAAGTTCCAAATCCAGGTTAAAGTCGAGGGTTCCTGGAAGTATGTAACTGAGTTTAGGGCCTGAGCTACCCAAATATACCGTATATACTCGAGTATAAGTCGAATTTTTCAGCACATTTTTTTGTGCTGAAAGTGCCCCCCTCGACTTATACTTGAGTCAAGCGCTTTTCTGCAGCAAAAAATTTCATTTTCCGACCCGAATTTGGGGCCCCGTATCTCAGGGCCACTTGGTGCTAGAAACCCCAAATTTGGTATGCAAACCCAGAGGACCTAGTACCACAACATATCCAAAGCTGAAGTTCCTAGCACTAAATAACCCTGAGATACGAGGCCCCAAAATCGGTTCGGAAAATGTCATTCTCTGCTGTAGAAAAGTGCTTGACATTTTCTGAACCGAATTTGGGGCCCCATATCTCAGGGCCACTTGGTGCTAGGAACCCCAACTTTGGTGTGCAAACCCAGTGGACCTGTTCCCATATCATATCCAAAGCTTGGGTTCCTAGCACCAAGTGGCCCTGAGATACGGGGCCCCAAAACTGGTTCAGAAAATGTCATTCTCTGCTGCAGAAAAGTGCTTGACATTTTCTGAACTGATTTTTGGGGCCCTGTATCTCGTGGCCACTTAGTGCTAGAAACCCCAGCTTTGGAAATTTTATGGTGCTAGTTCCACTGGGTTTGCATACCAAATTTGGGGTTCTTAGCACTAAGTGGCCCCAAGATATGGGGCCCCAAATTCGGTCAACTGTGTATCTGCAGCAATGTCATTTCGGGACCCTTTGGGTTCAGAGACCCCAAATTTTGGCTGCAGCTAGGGGGCATCTAGGAACCCTTAACTACCAAGTTTGAAGTTCAGGGGACCTATGGCTGCAAATGGGCACAGTGAGGCATGCAAATGGGCACAGTGATGCTGCAAATGGGCATTGTTGACCCTCTTTTCCACTTACAGTAGCTGTGCATTTCTCACCCTCGTCTTATACTCGGGTCAATAAGTTTTTCCCATTTTTTTTGTGGTAAATTATTGCCTCGACTTATACTCGGAACGACTTATACTCGAGTATATACGGTAGGAACTTCTAGGCATATTGTAAAAACCTGCAGTAATAGAATCTTACAAGGCTTTTAACATAAGGTTGCTTTGAATATTCTGACATTCTCACTGTATTTCATGCAAACATTCATTGTTTTCACAGGATTTTTAAGGAAAAAATGTGGATTTCTTAAATTTTATTAATTTTATAATTTCCTTTTTATAGGGTGGTGGCTTTTAATGCTTACAAGCCTGACAAAAAGAAGAAAAAGCTTTACAAAGATTCTTTATCCCTTGCTGCTATGATCCGGAAATTTCAGAGGGAAAAAGATGCAATGCGGAAAATTGAACCCAAGCAAAACCAATTATCCCAATCTATAGCTAATCCTCCACCCAAGTCCAACCATGCTCCTATTGCCAATGATTTATCCGACATTACACTCGGCAGTGACCCTGTTCTTGCTATCTTTGGTGGTGGTAGTGAGAGGGAACTTTTACAAGAAGCAGAAAGTGCACTTGAAATGCTTGGTGACATTGATTTTGATAAACTGTTAGACTCTGCATCCAATGACAGTCCTACAGCTTCTGATCTAGGAGAGAATGGTAATATTGGGCAATCTACAAATCAATCGCATGCGCAAATACCCAAGCAAATACCATCATTTCCTGAAGGGTTACCAACACAGCTGGAAAAACGTATTGACGATCTGCGAGTGGTATGTAAATCAATAATTCAAGCTTCCTTGTCTTTGTTTGACTAAATTAATTTGGTAATTTATTTGTTTTCCACACAGGCAGCAAAAATGTTTGATGAAGAAGGTAGAAAAAAGTTTTTTACTCAAGAAATGAACACCATATTATTAGAGTATGTATACTATATTGTTTTTGGTACAAAAAAATTGCAAGAGATGTTTCTGAACCCTTTCAAATTTAGGATTTATGCATAATTATCTCTAAAAATTCTCTGTGTCTCACTTGTCCTGTTTGAAAGCAGTGCTTATAGGATTCTACTTTGCAATATACTTATTAAACAAATGGCAAAGTAAACTTGTCATTTTGCCCATTTAGGGGCAAAGTAACCAGTTCAACTGAATAGGCTTCTCCCTCCTTTGTAGTTGCTTAGATTTCTATGCTACCCCAAGCTGTGCTAGGACAAATATGCATAAAAGGACTACTGACTTTTTTCAACTTCATGACCTGCATACCTCGCTTGACAGTATTTTTTGTTTTTATTACTGATCAACACCACAGAACAGTATGTTGTGTTGCCTTGACTAAAATGGTATATGTTTTTATACCATAGCACACTGGATAAAGCACAGCAATACTGTATACCAACTAACACTCACACATTAAAACCCCTTTCACACTGGGGCGGGGGTGGGGCGTTAGCGGTATAGTGGCGCTAGGTTTAGCGGCGCTTTACCGCCGTTATAGCGGCGCCAGCGGGGCGCTTTTAACCCCTGCTAGCGGCTAAGGAAAAGATTAATAGCGCCTAAAAAACGCAGCTACCGAATCGCTTTGCAGGCGCTTCGGTAGCAGTGCCCATTCATTTCAATGGGCAGGGGCTGTGGAGGAGCGCTATATACACACCGCTCCCGCACCGCCCCAAAGATGCTGCTTGCAGAACTTTTTTCCTGTCCTGCAGGCGCATTGCCCCAATGTGAAAGCACTCTGGCTTTCACACTGGGGCTGCAGAAGAGGCAGTTTACAGGTGCTTTTCAGGTGCTATTTTTAGCGCAAGAACGCCTCAGGGGGCAAACATGGTTTGGCAATATCAGATATAATATAGTGTGTGCCATTATCAACCAAAAAATGTAATTTTCTTTTCTATACTTTTGAGGTGTACGGGAGCATAGACACTGTTAGGCCCCTTTCACACAAGGCGGACTCCGTTTCTACGGAGCCTGCCTCGGTCCGCCGGCTCAGCGGGTGATCTGTCCGTTGATCTCCGCTGAGCTGGCGGATGACAGGTCCCTCTCTGCTCACTGAGCGGGGAGGGGCTTGTCAGGCGCCGCTGCCGCTTATGGAGGGATCGGATGACAACGGACAGCATGTCTGTCCGTTTTCATCAGATCTCACCCGATCCCATCCGCCAGCGACGTACCTGGACGTAGGGCCATCCGTCTGCTTTTAGCGGATCGAACGGGTCATGTCTCCGCTGACATCCGACACTCCATAGACTAACATGGAGTGCCCATTCAGGTCCGCCGTCAAAACTGACAGGCGGACCTGAACGGTCCGATCGTGTGAAAGGGGCCTTAGACATTTGGATTGCCCAGGAGGTTGGGGCACTGGCAAAACCCTGCCTCCAACCACCATGCCTCACTTTTTTTTAACTAACATCCTAGAAGGTTGGATGCCTTTTCTGCAGTTCCGATATTAGACCCTTTCTTTTATTGTCACTGAGGGACACCAGCTTAGACCAATGGTTATTCTGCTTTCAGGGAATTTGAACAATGGAAAACAAAAAAGCATTAAGCCAGCTCCCAGCTTCAATCATCATGCCTCCATTTTTTTGTTTCTAGGAGATTAGATGCAGAGCTAAGGAAGCATTTTACCGCTGTTATTTGTACAGTACAGGACACAGGCTGGATATTTATAGACCTAGAGTTAGACTGCTACTTTAAGGTTATCGGACACTAACAAAGCTTTTTAACATGCTCACTTGTTCGTAGCCCTATAAACCTACCCCACTCCATAAGGCTTCAGTTATTTTCTTAGTGATAGATAATTTCTCCCTTATGGAGAAGATCCTGTGCTTTTAAAGTGTTTGTAAAGGTTCACATTTCTTGACAATCGTCTCTTACCTGCAGCCCCGATCCTCCTCTTCTCAGGTCCCCTGCCAGTGCTGCTTGCCCCTCCACCATGCTGAGTGCCCCCAGAGCAAGCTGATTGCTCTGGGGTCACTCGTGCATGCTTGCGCCTAAGCCGCCTCTGTTTATCTGAGACACGTAGAGCACGAGACTGTCACCAGCACACATGGAACTGTCCTGTGTATCCTTGGTGTGCTGTTGACATTCTCTTACTCTGACTATTTACGGTTTTTGCCGGTGGTCGCTTCAGCACCCACTTATATGCGCAGCCATTTCTACAGGAACGTGTGCATTGGGAATAGTGCATTGGAATATGAGACACAGAGCGTGGCTTGACCCCACTCCCATTCCTTCTTGCTGGCTGTGATTGACAGCAGTGGGAGCCAATAGCTCCTAGTGCTCTGTCTCAGCCTCATTGACTGAGACAGACTACTTGGGTCACTCTAAGAGCATTTAATGTTATTTATTTTATTGTATTCATCATCATCCATTTATTCAGTGCACTTTTAGTACACTCCACTTTATCAGTGTGTGTGTCCGTATTTGTCTCATTCCCACTATTAGTTGGGCTATCGCCACTATTTCATCTCTGCTTTTGAGGGGTGTATTCAGATTTTTATTTATAGTTTTTAAAGTGGCAGCTTTTATTTGATCATCTCTCACCATTTAGAGAGCAGTGGTGGTAGGACGGGTTTGGGCGGTTTTTTACTTGTTCACCTTCAGTTTTTGTCAATACAGTTACAATACATTAAAATACAAGAGGATTAAAAGGGCCCTGCTCAGAAGAGCTTACAATCTAATAGGATGGGGCAGGTGGTACAAAAGGTTGTAACTGTGGGGAATGAGCTGATGGAAGTGGTAAAAGATTAGTTGGAGACGTGATAGGCTTTCCTGAAGAGATGAGTTTTCAGGGATCGCCTGAAGGTAGCAAAAGTAGGGAATAGCCGGACAGGTGGAGGTGGCGAGTTCCAGAGGATGGGAGAGGCTCTGGAGAAATCCTAGAGAGGCGCATGGGAGCAGGAGATGAGAGCTTTTGAGTAGGAAGTCTTGAGAAGAGCAAGGGCGACGACTTGGGTGATTTTTAGAGACAAGATTGTTGATATAGCTCGGGGCAGAGTTGTGAATAGCTTTGTATGTTTTGGTTAGTATTTTGGATTTATTTCACAGGGTGATTGGGAGCCAGTGTAGGGATTGGAGGAGAGGGTTGGCGGACACTGAGCAGTTGGTAAGGTGTTAAAGTCTGGCAGCAGCAGCATTCATTATAGACTGAAGAGGGGATAGCCTATGGAGAGGCAGGCCAGTGAGAAGGGAGTTGCAATAGTCAAAGCGAGAGATAAGGGAGTGAATGAGGAGCTTGGTGGTTTCATTTATTAAAAACGGGCACATTTTAGAGATGTTACGGAGGTGAATTCTACAAACTTTTGACAACGATTGGTCTTGAGGCTGAAATGAGAAGTCAGAGTCTAGGATTACACCTAGTACCCTGGCGTGAGGGGAGGGACTGATAGTTGCATTGTTGATTTTGATGGAAAAGTCATGGAGGGGGGCACGGACGGGGGCGAATATTAACCACTTGCGGACCAGCCGCCGCAGTTTAACTGCGGCAGGTTGGCTCCGCTGCGCAAAATCACGTTATACTACGTGATCTCATGGGGCTTGCATAACAGGCGCACGCCCGCCGCGTGCTCCCTGAGTCGGATCGCGGGTCCCGCAGACTCGATGTCTGCGGGGATACCCGCGATCGTCTCCCAGAGAGGAAGAATGGGGAGATGGGGGAGATAATCGCACTGATCGCTGTATAAATTGAATGGTCCCAAAAATGGGCCAAAATTGTCCGATCTGTCCGCCATAATATCGCAGTCACTATAAAAATCGCCGCCATTACTAGTAAAAAAAATAAAATAATAAAAATGCCATAAAACCAGGGCTTTTTTTTCAGCGGGAACACGGGGGAACGCAGTACCGGCACCTCCAGCATGAAATATATGTAATAGCATGGGGTGTGGGTTGTGCTGGATGGTCTATTGATATTGGCTGCTGCGGGATCTATTGTCACTGGTGGGGATCTGATTTTGTGTGAGGGTCTATTGTTGCAGATGGGGAATCTATTGTTGCTGGGGGGGTCTTATGTTGCTGGAAGGGATTTACTGTTGAGGGAGAGGTCTATTTTTGCTGGCTGCTGGGAGATCTGTTGTTGCTGCTGGGGGAGGGCGTCTAATGTTGCTTGGGTGGATATTTTGTTACTGGGTGTAATATTTTGTTGTGGGTGGATCACTGTTGCTGTAGGGAATCTATTGTTGATGGAGTCCATTGTTGCTGGGGGAGTCTATTGTTGTGTGGGATCTATTGCTGGGATTCTATTGTTGCTGGCTGCAGGGGATCTATTTTACTGCGTTTCTTTTTATTATTAACCACTTCAATACAGGCCACCTAAACACCTTCCCGCCCAGACCAATTTTTAGCTTTCAGTATTCTCACATTTTGAATGAAAATTACTCATGTCATGCTACACTGTATCCAAACAAAATTTTTATCATTTTTTTCTCACAATTAGAGCTTTCTTTTGGTGGTATTTAATCACCGCTGGGTTTTTTCTTTTTGCGATATAAGCGAAAAAAGAGCAAAAATTTTGAAAAAAAATTTTTTTTTAGCTTTTATTGTAAAATTTGCAAATAAGTAATTTTTCTTTATTTTTCTTTATAAATATGGGCCAAAATTTATACTGCTACATATCTTTGGTAAAAATAACCCAAATTAGTGGATATTATATAGTCTATGTGAAAGTTATAGAGTCTACAAGTTAGGGTGCAAATCGCTGAAAATAGATCACATCTGATCACACTTGATGTACTGAAGGCCTATTTCATTTCTTGAGACACTAACAATCAAGGAAAGTACAAATACCCCCCAAATGACCCCTTTTTGGAAAGTAGACATTCCAAGGTATTGTGTAAGAGGCATGGTGAGTTTTTTGAAGTTGTAATTTTTTCCCACAATTGTTGGGAAAATGAAGACTTTTTTTTTTTTTACACAAACTTTTCGCAGTGACAGGTTATTTCTTCAACACCGCATGCGTATACTTGCAACTACACCCAAAAATACATTCTGCTACTCCTCCCAAGTATGGCGATACCTCATGTGTGAGACTTTTACACAGCCTGGCCACATACAGAGGCCTAACATCCAAGTAGCACCTCCAGGCATTCTAGGAGCAAAATTACACATATAATTTCATGACGACCTATCTCCTTTTTGAAGGCCCTGGAGCACCAGGACAATGGAAACGCCCACAAAATTACCCCATTTTGGAAATCAAACACCCCAACGTATAATCTGAGGCATAGTGAGTCTTTTGAACGGTTAATTTTTTTCCAGAAGTTTTCGTAAAACGTGATTTTTTTTTTTTACACAAAGTTGTCTTTATAAGATAACACATAGCATGTACATAGCAAAAATTACACCCCAAAATACATTCTGCTACTCCTCCCGAGTTTAACGATACCACATGTGTGACACTTTTACACAGCCTGGCCACATACAGAGGCCCAACACCCAAATAGCACCTCCAGTCGTTCTAGGAGCATAAATTACACATATAATTTCATGATTACCGATCATATTTTTGAATGCCCTTCATATTTCTAAAACATAACATGTACATACTAAATAACAAAAGTTTACCTGTGGTTTTAGTAGTGTAGTGGTCCACAGAGGAGAGCATCGGTCCAGGCAGCAGGTAGGAATGTGGTCAGCGACAGCAAAAGCACTCGTCCAGGCAGCAATACTGTCCATAGCTAGTTCAGGCAGAGATACTGTCAGCACAGCCAAAGCATTGGTCCAGGTAGCAGGCAGAGATGTCCAGGCAAAAATACTGTCTATAGTCAGTAGAGGCAGCAGGCCGAGATATGGTCAACACAGCCAAAGTATTGGTCCAGGCAGCAGAAATAAACACAGTCCATAAAGTCCTGGGTCATTACAGGCAGCAATATGGTCAGCACAGCCAAAGTATTGGTCCAGGCAGCAGGAAGGACCATCAAGCTTAGGGCCAGGGGGACAGGGGTAGAGGCTTCTCCCACCCAAATCTCTTTGAAGCCTCAGGGCAACCAGACCCTGTTCTGGGAACACAGAAAATGTGAGACCCCTGTGTACTGAAGTAGAAGAGCAAAAGATCAGTCCAAGTGGCAGGCAAAAACATGGTCGATTTTAACAGGCCGAGGTCGGTGCACGTGGAAGTCAGAAACGTGGTTAAAACGGCAGGCAAAGACATTGTTTGTAAACTGGACAGAGTCAGTTAACATGGAAGGTAGAAACATGGTGGCAGGCAAATGATGCACACAGGTAATTGAAGTGGGCAAATGGCTGTCTGTTACTAATAAGGGGAACTAATATCTGATGGATGTGTGATCATTTTTGAAGCGGTACACAGGCCAGGTTGGGAGGGACATTGGGGACAATAGTAACTTGTATCTCTTCTAGCTCCTCCACTTGAGCATACACGACATCTCTTTTGGCGTCTTCTTCCGGATTCTGCGGGGGGGGAATGTTATAGGGAAAATGTTGCTCATGAAGTCGACTCACACTATCAGAGCGAATGCTTCCTGGGGCGGGTCCTTGCTGGTAAATAAGGGCAGTGACAATGTTTCCAATATATTTGAGGTAGGTGATGGGTTGGTTTTCGGGTGATTTTTGGTAGCAGACAAATGAATTGAACATGGCCATATGAAACAGATGAAATGCAACTTTTTTTATACCAATAATTGGACTTGCAGGTTGACAAATATGGCATCTTCTCATTTAAATCCACTCCCCCCCCCTATGCAGATTCTAGTCATGGACACATTCAGGCTCTACTACGGGGCCACGTCTTCTCTGAACCTCCACCAAGGTGTCATTGTGAATGGTAGTCATTGTGTGAACATCCTTCTTGTCCCACCACTTCATGGCCAACACCTCCTCATTCCTCATGAACTCTCATGAATGCGGCTTCCCCCTTTTGTAGCCGTTTTGCTAGTAAATTCTGTGGTAAGCCCTTCCTATTTTTTTGGAAGGTACCACAGGCCAGGGTTTTTTCACAATACAGGTGATGGAAAAGGGGTAAGCTGCTGTAGTAATTATCTACATATAAGTGGTAACCTTTTTTGAACAGGGGATATGCAAGGTCCCACACAATTTTACCACTGGTTCCTATGTATGTGGGGCACTCACGGGGCTGAAGCTGGGGAGACTTTGCCCTCATAAATACCAAATGAGTACTCGTATCCAGTGGCTCGGTCACATAATTTATTCATTTTCACCCCATACCTGGCTCTCTTGGGATATACTGCTTGATATTCAGCCAGCCAGTAAAGTGGATAAGGGATTCGTCTACACAAATATTTTGGTCAGGGATAAAGACTTCAGAAAATCGTTTGGTAAATGAATTTATTAGGGGGCGAAGCTTATATAATTTGTCGTGGTTGGGATGATCTTGGGGAGGGCACTGCGAATTGTCATTGAAATGTAGGAAACGCATAATCATATCGTACCGTGTCCTGGACATAACAGAAGAATATATGGGCATGTAGTGGATGGGGTGGGTGGACCAGTAGGCATGCAGTTCGTTTTTCTTTGTAAGCCCCATATTAAAAGTAAGGCCCAAGAACAACTTGAATTCGTCTAGTGTGAGACATCGCCAATGGAACATATGGGCGTAGGACGAACTGGGGGTAGGTTTTCTGATCTAGGTCCTGATCTCCTTACTCTTTTAGGAGGGGCGGTTTCCTCCGCTGACTCGGACTCCGATCCGCTACCCTCCACTGGCTCGTATTCCGAACCAGAATCGGATAATGAGCTCCCCGCTGCTCTCATCATCCGACATGGTAAGGATGTTATATGCCTCCTCAGCTGTGTAAAATCTTTGGGACATGATGGTGGTACTTTTGGCAGGCCTGTGTGACGGAACTGGTGGTGCTACTGACAGCTCACTGATGGGCCTGTGTGATGGTACTGACAGGTTACTGATGTCCTGTGTGACGGTACTTATGGCGGGACTGTGCGACGGTAGTGATGGCGGGCCTGCATGACAGATGGGCTATGACAGATGGGCTGTCAGATCCAGATGGTACCGATGGAGCTTATGGCGGTGCTGGTGGCGGTGGCTGTGCTGATGGCGGTACCGATGACGGGCTGACAGGTTCTGATGGGCTGTGGCAGGTTCTGATGGGCTGTGGCAGGTTCTGATGGGCTGTGGCAGGTTCTGATGGGCTGTGGCAGGTTCTGATGGGCTGTGGCAGGTTCTGATGGGCTGTGGCAGGTTCTGATGGGCTGTGGCAGGTTCTGATGGGCTGTGACAGGTTCTGATGGGCTGTGACAGGTTCTCTTTATTGGTGGGGGGAGGTGCGTGTTGTGCAGACAGTAGATATGTAAAAATAAAGGTGTTTCACTCATTGATCAGATCTCTCCTTCTCTCTCCTCACACGATTGGTGTGTGAGAAGAGAGAAGGAGAGATCCCTGGAAACCACCACAGTGTTTATACTTGTGACCGGCTGTGATTGGACACAGCCGATCTCGTGGGTAAACAGCCACTTCATTGGCTGTTTACCCTGATCGGGATGGGGCTATGTCCAGGGGACACTCGCCATCTCCGATCGGCGCGCTGTGAGCGAGCCCGATTTGTTTTGACATGTGACTGGCTGTTTTTGGACACAGCTGATCAAATGGTAAACAGCCAATTTGATTGGCTGTTTACCCTGATCGGGGATGCGCTGTGTCCGAGGGACAAGCGCCATCCCCGATCGCCGTGGTGCGCGCCCCCGGGGCGCGCAATAGCCGTGAGTCCTGATCACCACTACTATCAAGTAGTAGAAGTATGGAGTACTGGCTGTTTTTAGTAGTTAGTAAATCGTTAGTGAGTTTTAGTAAGGCAGTTTCCGTGGAGTGCTGCAAGCGAAAGCCAGACTGTAAGGGGTCAAAAAGGTTATTTTCACTGAGGTAGGAGCGAAGACGGTTGTAGGCCAAGTGTTCTAGAAGTTTAGAGGTGAATGGGAGCAATGAGATGGGTCTTAAGTTCAGGTTGATGGGGTCCAGTGAAAAGCAAAAGTAAAAGCACTCTTTATTGAAAATCTATATAATAAAACACCAGCATAAAAAGGTTTGTTAGGCTTTGTTAGGCTCATACAGTGATATTCTAAATGAAAACCACAATATGCACCACATACAGTATCTCACAAAAGTGAGTACACCCCTCACATTTTTGTAAATATTTTATTTTCATGTGACAACACAAGAACTGACGCTTTGCTACAATGTAAAGTAGTGAGGGTAAAGCAACAGTGTAAATTTGCTGTCCCCTCAAAATAACTCAACAGACAGACATTAAATATTTCTAAACCGCTGACAACAAAAGTGAGTACACCCCTAAGTGAAAATGTCCAAGTTGGGCCGAAAGTGTATATTTTGTGTGGCCACCATTATTTTCCAGCACTGCCTTAACACTCTTGGGCATGGAGTTCACCAGAGCTTCACAGGTTGCCACTGGAATCCTCTTCCATTCCTCCATGATGACATCACAGAGCTGGTGGATGTTGGAGACCTTGTGTTCCTCCACCTTTTTGTTTGAGGATGCCCCACAGATGCTCAATAAGGTTCAGGTCTGGAGACATACTTGACCAAGCCATCGCCTTTACCCTCGGCTTCTTTAGCAAGTCAGTGATCATCTTGGAGGTGTGTTTGGGGTCGTTATGTTGGAATACTGTCCTGTGGCCCAGTCTCTCCGAAGGGAGAGGGATCATGCTCTGCTTCAGTATGTCACAGTACATGTTGGCATTCATGGTTCCCTCAATGAACTGTAGCTCCCTAGTGCCGGCAGCACTCATGCAGCCCCAGACCATGACACTCCCATGCTTGATTGTAGGCAAGACACACATGTCTTTGTACTCCTCACCTGGTTGCCACTGCACACGCTTGATACCATCTGAACCAAATAAGTTTATCTTTGTCTCATCAGACCACAGAACATGGTTCCAGTAATCCATGTCCTTAGTCTGCTTGTGTTCAGCAAACTGCCGGCTTTCCTATGTATCATCTTTAGAAGAGGCTTCCTTCTGGGATGACAGCCATGCAGACCAAATTGATGCAGTGTGCGACGTATGGTTTGACCACTGACAGGCTGACCCCCCCACCCCTTCAACCTCTGCAGCAATGCTGGCAGCACGCATACATCTATTTCCCAAAGACAACCTCTGGATATGATGCTGAGCATGTGCACTCAACTTCTTTGGTTGACCATGGCGAGGCCTGTTCTGAGTGGAACCTGTCCTGTTAAAGCGCTGTATGGTCTTGGCCACAGTGCTACAGCTCCATCTCAGGGTCTTGGCAATCTTCTTACAGCCTAGGCCATCTTTATGTAGAGCAACAATTTATTTTTATTTTTTTTCAGATCCTTAGTTCTTTGGCATGAGGTGCCATGTTGAACTTCGAGTGACCAGTATGAGAGATTGAGAGTGATGACGCCAAATTTAATACACCTGCTCCCCATTCACACCTGAGACCTTGTAACACTAACAAGTCACATGACAGCAGGGAGAGAAAATGGCTAATTGGCCCCAATTTGGACATTTTCACTCACTTTTGTTGCCAGCGGTTTAGACATTAATGGCTGTGTGTTGAGTTATTTTGAGGGGACAGCAAATTTACACTGTTCTACAAGCTGTACCCTCACTGCTTTACATTGTAGCAAAGTGTAATTTCTTCAGTGTTGTCACGTGAAAAGATATAATAAAATATTTACAAAAATGTGAGGGGTGTACTTAATTTTATGGTTGTCCCTATTTCAATCAAATTTTGATATTGACTCCCATGTGGAACCCTACAAGTTTCAATTAAGCATCTTTATCAGGGGCCCAATGATGGTGTTTTTTCAATAATAATAGAACGCCGATAGTGACACAAAACACAAATTAGTCATCAACACACCTTAACTGGACATGTTTTGCCATTTCTGCACCCTACTCTGAGTACCCCACTGCGGAATACTTACACTGATGGCAATGCTGAAATTCAGGTGTGAAAAGAATAGCGAATACAGGTCATTCAATCTGCAGATGGAAGATAACAAAAACAAGGGAAGCGCTCCCCTAGTGTAAAACCTCCTTTTATTTTGACGCATTAAAAAGAGATGCACTCACATGGTTCCAGTGAAACACGCCTGTCAGTGTAAAAGAAGCCAAAGTGATCCCATCCATCCACCAAGCTGAATGGCTGCTCCAAGATGTACTTCTGCTTGCAGCCTGGGGGTCTTGGCCAAGGGCTGCTGCGGGAGTCTGGGCGGAGACTCTTAGTCATGAAGTCTATGGCAGTACGGTGAGGAACCCAGGGTGGCTGTAAACGCCAGACCAATGTGCTGGCTTCTTTTACACTGTGACAGGCGTGTTTCATTGGAACCAAGTGATTGCATCTTAAACAATCTTTTTTTATTGTGTCAAAATAAGAGGAGGTTTTACACTAGGGGAGCGCTTCCCTTTTTTCCCCTTCTTATCTTCTATTCAAGATTGCGGCCCAGACCTTGTTGGTTATTTTTTTTGGGAGAGCAGCTGTACCTAGTAAACCTCACCCATTTAATGAATGATTAGGTTCAAGAGCGCACGATTAGAATCCTTTCCTTCTGTGATTTAATCTGCCGATGGCCTGCAAAGCACTCAAATCGGTCAATAACGTTGATGTACAGTGGAGCAGAGTCTGACACGCAGCAAACTGACTATTTCACTAACGCAAATCTCCCTACAACTATGCAAGCGTTTCTTGGACAACGAATGACCTTGATTCAGTCATTACTGTCCTGAGCTAAAATATGCCAGGCTTCTTTTCCACATCTACCATTTTCTAGGAGTTGAAAGTGAAACTACCTCCTTTATGTCCAACTAGCTGGATTGATTTCTGGCCAGTGTCGGTAGTTTATAGGGCAATATGCTGTCAATAGGATGTACTGCTATGGGAGGGAAGGGGGAGGACACTTTGTGTGTGGTGGTGGTGGGGGGGGGGTGATGTGAAGGGGGCAGTAGACACCTGTTATGGGCAGGGCCACCTCCATAGCAGTGCAGTGTTGTCTACCACCCTTCACACCCCCCCCCCAAAATCCCTGCATTCCGAGCGTAACACACTCCTTTTTCCTGCATTCCGAGCGTAACGCACTCCTGTTTCCTGCATTCCGAGCGTAACGCACTCCTGATCCCTGCATTCCCAGCACAACGCACTACTGATCCCTGCATTCTGAGCGTAACGCACTTCCAAACTCTGCACTCTTGTAATACCTTTTCTCCAATCGTCTTACAGGGCAGCATCCGAGAGATGGGCTCCTCTTTCCTGCAACAGGAGACACATAAGTCCACCATTTTAAATTTGTTAGTCTCACCTGTGTGCCTCAGTTGTTTTGTGTTTCCTCCAGACCCACAGGAGCTGCAAACGTTTGTTATTTTATCCAGTTTCTGTGCTTTCTGCAGGGGACTCCCTGACCAGCATCCCATTCAGCTCAGGGGGCCTTGGGAGGGCGAGCAGGGGCAGCTATCTAAGCCTCAACGCTCTGCCTGAAGTTTCGCCCCTACAGAGGGGTATGCAACTATCCCCCCAGCTGCACTACATGCCGCCGGCATTTTTCCCCACAGCTACTGCTCCTCGATGGTGGAGGGCCATCCGGCTGAGCCCTGCACTCCAGATGCTTTAGAGGTTCCCTCGCTGTGCAGGCGACCTGGCCGCCGACCCTCCTGCTCACCGATCGTATTCTGCTTGCATCCCACAAGCATCTCTGCAAGATCCCCTCGTTTGCGGTCCTGAGAGGTATGGCAAGAGAGGCCGGACGCATCATTTCTGATCGCGCGGTCTGGTCGGCGGCCATCTTGGTGGAGGCTGGAGCCTCCAGGGAGGCATTTTAATGTGCCCCCTCCCTATTGGAAACCCAGGAAGGAGGACACCAGAGGACGTGGCAGGTGCAGGTGTGTCCACCAACCCACACAGGGTCAGCTGGAGGTAGGGCTGGAGCTGGAGCAGGAAGCAGAAAGGGCTCTCTAAACAGAGGATCCCGGTGGCCGGCCAGGTCGGACGCTTCTCCACCCTGCCCTGCAGATCCTGCATGTCAGGACAGCTCCAAGGTAAGCCAGAGCACTCTGAAGTCACCTCTGTCTTTACCTCCCTACAAACTGTACAATTGCATTATACACCGCCAACCTCACTCAGGCCCTTTGTGCTTACTTGCGGGCAAAGGCCCCAGAGGAAGACCAGAGCAAGGCATGCGCCTCCTACGGTCACCGGTTTTTCCCTGAGTGAAAAAAGCCACTATGCCAAAAATGCATAAAATGGTGGCTAAAGAGTCAAAAGGCTTCCTTAAGGACATGCTCAACTCCTTCAAAAACGAAATAAAGAGCACTATTGGGCCAATACGCTAAGCAGTAGAGAAGATGGAGGTGCCAGCAAGCTCTAGCCAAGCCAGTACCCTATCTCGTCGATTCGGATAACTCCGAACAAAACTCAGAGGACGGCTTATGCTGGGATTCCGAGGAGGATGACTCGGCATCAGAGGGCACCCTGTTTCCCTCAGAAGACACAGAAAATCTTCCAAGGCTCGGTCTCATCTGGTGCGACTTTTCATGCGACTTGGGACTGCAGAGTCGCATGACAAATCATACCCCGTGACTTCCAATGAGTACCACTCATATCTGTGCGACTTCAGGTCGCAGCGACTTCAAAGTGGTCCCTGCACTACTTTGGTCCCACTTTGATGCGACTTGTGGTCCATAGACCTCAAGAATACACAGACATGGTTTCAAGACATGGCAGCAAAATCGCATCAAAAAATTGTGCGACTTTCAGGTTGCAATAGTGGAACCTAGCCTAAAGGCTATAGCAGACACACTGGGTATCAAAGAGCAAAAAGCTGCAGGGCTTTCCCTGCACGACAAAATATACAAGGGGTTGCAGCCCAGAAAACCCAGGAGAAGCTCTTCATACCAGGTGCGGTCAAGCGCAGGTATCCATTTGAAGAGGAAGACCCCAAGATTTAGGTGAAAATGTCCCAAAGTGGATCCCTCCCTCGTGAGAGTCGCAAACAAATCTGACTTAGCTTCTGATGATGCGGAGCATGAGAAGCGGGGGAGGCAATTTTGAATCTGGCAATGACTTTCACCTGCACAGCTCACACCCTATTAGCTGGCTGTCTCGGCTGCAAGCATTGCTAGGAGACACGCCAAGGGAAGAATTAGTGAGGACCATTCCCACACTAACCAGAGTGGCAGCTTTTCTAGCAGATGCCTCGGCTAAAATGGTATGATATCTTCTAGGGCCACGGCCTTAGGGAAGAGAGCCCTGTGGCTGAAAGTCATAGGAGGGGACATCGCCTCCAAGAATAGGCTGTGTGGGATCCCATTCACAGGAAAGTTTCTGTTCGGGCCAGACCTATAAACGGTCCTGAACAGGACTGCAGCGAAGAACAAAGGGTTCCCCCCAAGCAAAAAACAAGCAGGGGAAGGCGCCCTTTTGTCATTCCAGGAGATTTAAGCCGCTCAACAGAAGAACTGAGGTATGCATGGCCACAATAGACTTGCAAGACGCATACTTGTATGTACCCATAAAGAAAAGTCATCAAAGATACCTAAGGTTCATGACCCAGGGGCCGGTGGCCACCCTGCATCTGCAGTACACATCTTTTGCCTTTTGGCATCTCTTCTGTGCCCAAAATCTTCTCAAAGATTATAGCAGAAGCGCTAAAGGGCCTGAGACAGCAAGGCAAAGGTGTGATACCATACCTAGACAATCTGCTGCTGTTTGCAGATACAGCAAAGAACCTAAAAAAACAACCTCTGCGCAGGTATTTCCTATCCACAAAACCTGGGGTGGATAGTAAATACAGAAAAATAGTAGCTGACCCCAAGCCAGAGGTGGTATACTTGGATTATGTGCTAGACGCCAGAGTAGGGGATATGATTTCAATTTACAAATACTGTACTGGTGACCCCACAATAGGGATAAAACTTTTTCGCAAGAGAGTTTAAAAAGACTCTGGGCCACTCATTACAATTAGAAGAAAAGAGGTTTAACCTTAAACTACGTAGAGGGTTCTTTACCGTAAGAGCGGCAAGGATGTGGAATTCCCTTCCACAGGCAGTGGTCTCAGCGGGGAGCATTGATAGCTTCAAGAAACTTAGATAATCACCTGAATGACCGCAACATACAGGGATATGTAATGTAATACTGACACATAATCACACACATAGGTTGGACTTGATGGACGTGCGTCTTTTTTCAACCTCACCTACTATGTAACTAAGTAACCAAAACCCTCCAGACGGAAGAAAAGAACGAGGCAGTGCTAGGACTGATGATGTCCTCGATCCCAGCCATCACCTGGGCAGAGCTCCACATGAGGCCTCTACAGAATCACATTTTGACCCAGTGGGAGGATGATCCATCCTCCTTAGAAATGTCCATACCTGTCCCTCGGTTGGTCAAACGATCTCTTCAGTGGTGGCTCAATCCGCTCCGTTACGCCGAGGGGAGCGCAGATGGGCGCAAGCCAACTCTGTGAGGATTACCACAGACGCCAGTACCCTAGTGTGGGGGGCGCACATGGCGCATCTCTGTACACAGGGGAGATGTAACTCCAGATGGTCTTGAGCCTCCTAGTATATGAGGGAATTAAAAGCCGCAGAGAGAGCGCGAAGAGCATTGCAACCAGCTATCCAGGGGAGAGATGTCCGTATTCAGTCAGACAACGCCACAACAGTGGCTTACCTGGACAGGCAAGGAGAGACAAAATCTCCATGTTTGAGCCTGACAGAAGCAATTCTGTCATGGGCTAAGACAAACCTCCAATCAACCTCGGGTATCCACTTGAAGGGGATGGGGACAGACAACACACTGGCAGGCTTTCTAAGTCGAAAGACCATAAAACAGACAGAGTGGTCTCTAAACCAAGCAACCTTCTTGTTGATCACGCAAACCTGGAGAGTGCCCCAGGTAGATCTGTTTGCCTCAAGGACAAATGCAAAACTGCCAAGGTTCTTCTCGCTGGATACCACAGATGACAACATTAGAGTGGACACGTTCAATCAAAGCTGGGCACACCAGCCGTGTTATGCATTCCCTCTGACTGCCCTAATGCCAAAGGTGAGCCAAAGAATCATGGAAGAAAGGGCAACCGTGATACTTGTAGCACCTCACTGGCCCCAGAGAACATGGTTCAGTCACTCGAAGAAACTGTCTCCAGCCACACCAGATACAGCAAGACCTACCGGACCTCCTATCAGGAGGGCCAGTCAACCGCACGAATCGCAAACTCATGAAGCTTTCAGCTTGGTTACTGAGAGGGTGAGGCTACAAAAGAAAGAACTGGCGGACAGAGTGATCAACCCCATTCTAACCAGCAGAAAACCCCATAACTAGAGTGAGAAGATGGTACGGAAACAAACAGGATTCCAACAGAGAATCATCCTAGCGATTCGGTATTTCCTGCAGGAGGGAGCAGACTTGAACCTCTCTCGGAGCACGCTGAAGGTACAAGTGGCAGCACTCTCCCCCTGTCTGGACACCAGATTAGCAGAGGACCCATTTATAAAGACTTTCCTGATCTCGTTAAATAGAGCCAGACCCGCTAAAGTCGGCAGAACTCCGACATGGAACCTCTCCATGGTGCTCAGAGGATTCCCCTCTCCGCCATTTAAACCACTGGAGGAGTGCTCAGATTAAAATCTTACACTAAAATCCGCACTCTTAGTGGCCCTAGCATTGGCCAGGGGAGTAGGTGAAAGTCTCAAGATTTTTTCCACAATGGAACCCTACTGACTTATCCAGGCAGATAAAATAGTCCTCTCGCCAAACCGTTTTTCTACCAAAAGTCTCTTCAACCTTTCACAGGACGCAGAATGTGGTTTTCACATCTCTTCCTAAGTCAATGGATAGCAGAAAAAAGACACGTACAACAAACTAGACGTAATACTCATAGCTTATCTCGAGAGAACAAAGGGCTGGCAAAGAACTGCCATGTCATTTGTCCCCTATGCAGGATAAGGCAAAGTGGACATCGAGACTCACGATGGCCAGATGGATAAACCTTGCCATACAGATGGCCATTTGGGGACAAAACCTTGCCCCCAACACCCCTCCCACCAGTAGGGTCAAAGCCCACTCGACCAAAGCCTGGGCAACCTCGGTCGCAGAAAAGGCAGGGGCAACTCTGGAGCAGATCTGCAGGGCAGCGACATGGCCGAGCTTTAGTACCTTCGTGAGACACTACCGCAGCGACCAGCTGTCAAGACCAGACATTGGTCGCAATGTGCTCCAGACCTTAACCCCACTCTAGTAAGTATTGGTTGATACATCCTCTCAGTTGCTGCCCTGGAAGATGATTGGAGAAAACAGAGTTAGGTACCTGGTAACTCTTTTTCTAAGAAGTCTTCCAGGGCAGCACTAGTTCCCACCCTAAGCGATGATACCAGGTACTGTGGGGACGCATTGCCTTACTGAGAGTTCCTTCGGTGCTTTAACACTACTGAGGCACACAAGTGAGACTAACAAATTTATAATGGTGGACTAATGTGTTGCAGGAAGGAGGGGCCTATCTGTCGGATGCTGCCCTGGAAGAGTTCTTAGAAAAAGAGTTACCAGGTACCTAACTCTTTTTTTTTTTTTTTTTTTTTTTATAGGTCCACTGCGTTTTGCGATCTACATTTGGGGTTAACAATGTATCATCACCCGCAGTAGATCACAAGGGCAGTGCTTTTTGAACACGGTGCAGCACACATGGAACATGCCTTTCTGACACCACATTCTGGTGTGAACCGGCCCTAACAGGACACAATGCCCAGTGATCTTTGTCTTCATCAGTGTTGTTCAAGTAGATCTCCACCTCTCTAAGGTTGCCTACCCCTGTGATAGACCATAGCCAAAAGCATTACTTGTAAAAGCCATTCCCATATTACTCAGGACCAGAAAAGCCACTTTGAAAAAAAATTACTTGACCAAAGTTCAACATTAAATACTCTCAAGGAGCAGATTTTTGGCTCGTTCATTCGATTCCAAAAGCAATTGGCTTCTCTCTCACTTGTAAAAATATTTATTCAAGGTGTCTTGTGAATCAGACCCCCGTTACAGCAACCAGTGCCTTTTTAAGATCTCAGCTTAGTAAATCTGCAGGTGCCACCCATTAGAACAAATTCCAGAACTCCCCTTGGATGATCTCTCCTGCAAATGGACCTTCTTGGTGATTTATCACATCTGTCAGACATGTCTTAAGGTTAGTGACCCTCTTTTGTAAGGAGCCCTTCATTATCATTCACAGGGACAAAGTAATCTTAGGCCCAATACTCTTCTTTCTCCCTAAGGTAATATCCGCCTTTCACTCTAATGAAGATATTGTCCTACCTTCCTTGTGCCCTGCTGCCAAGCATCTCCACAAAATTACTTTCCGTTGTTTGGACTTCAGGGCTGTCAGAGTTTATCTGAAAGCCGCAAGCTCTATTCGAAAACCCCCTTTTTATTTATTTATTTTTTATTTTGTCGTCTTTGCCAGCAGGTTCATGAAAGACACCCTACCTCCAAATCCACTATTACCAGGTGGATAAGATAGCTGATTGTAAGAGCCTGTACCCATAAGATTTAGTACCTTCATTATCCTTTCATACACACTCCACCAGATTAGAAAAGATTTCCTGGGCATTCCGTCATCAGGCTTCCCTTGCTCGGCTTTGTGAAGGTCGCCACCTGGTCTTCAATTTACACATTATCAAATTTCTACCAGGTGGAGTCTAGCCCTCTGTGGAAGCAGCTTTCAGCTGCAAGGATTTTTCAGCGGCACTCTTTGACCCTTTTCTGTTATGTTGATCCCATTTTGCCTTGCTGGGAATGTAAGACTAAACAGACAGCAAACCCAGTCAGCTCACCTTAATGGTGAAAATTTCACACCAGTTCCTTGCTGTCAGCCACTGCAGGCTGCTTCTCAACACTTTTCAAAAAAGCCGGCAATACGTGAGCTGCGGAAAACATGGATTTAATGGCATTTTTGTTTAGATTATCACTGAAACAGAGTTTTCCGCAGTTCGTTTTGCTGGCTTTGAAACTGCTTTGTTGTTGCCTACCCTTCTGATTCATTACCTAGAGATATCCCAGGGTCTATGAATATCCAGCTTATTGAATTTTGACTTTAAGTCTATATCTTGGAGTAGTGTACTGGAGTCAGTACAGTACAGTGTTACTCTGCAATGCCAGCTCAGAGGTCTCACAGAATGGGGTAGGTTTCATAAAGCTTTGCCGTGTCTACTCGTAGGTAGCAACCTAAAACCCCAGGGTCTATGAATAATACAGTTTTTTTGTCCTGTTCTATACTTCAGAATATGGAATTTACCGATATGTTAGTTTTTTTTTCCTACATTAGAATCAAAAAACTTTTCTACTTACCTGCTCTGTGCAATGTATTGCACAGAGTGGCCCTTGCCTGCTCTTCTGGAGTCCCCCTCTGGCACTGTTGGCTCCTTCTCTTTTCCCAGTGAACCCCCCCCCCCCCCCCCAGCAAGCTAGTTGCTGAAAGGGCTCCCGCAAAAAACCCGGAGATTAAAAGACCAGGCTCGCTAAACAGATGCACAGGAAAAGAAATTGGCTAATGTCACTAAAGATCAATATAAACATAGCTGGCCCATGGACTCCAGACCTTTTCAAACCATTTGGTAGTATCTCTAACTGTGCCAGCCAGATGTTCATTAAAGGGGAACTCCAGTCATTTTTGTTTTAAGTCAGCAGCTACAAAAACACAGTGGCTCGCTGGCACTCTTGCAGCTTGCTTGTGGGGCAACCGAGCCGTTGCTCTGTGTGTCCTTTCAGACATGGAGCCACGCTTTGGCCCTGCCCTCTCTCTCTCCTCATTTGGTCACTGACTTTGACAGCAGCAGGTGCCAGTGTTGCCCAGCTGCTGTCTCAGCCAATAAGGAGAGAGGAGATTCTCCAATATCACTGGATCGAGATGGGGCTCAGGTAAGTAATTGGGGGGGGGGGGGTGCTGCACACAGGTGTTTTTATCTTCATGCATAGAATGCATGAAGATAAAAAAAATGTTGATTTTAGAATCACTTTATTAGTTAAAAGGCGAATGTAGAGTAGAATATATTGGCCCATTAAAAAATTATCAAGGGATACAAGTGATATAGAGAAGGCAAATGTACTAAACACAATCTCCTAATTTTATAAATGAACATTAATACCAGTTGTATAGGACATTGGGAATGTGTCCTGGATGGCAGGTAAATTTTCCCAGTATAGAAGTCGTGATCCCTTTAACGGAGACAGTTTTGGAGATGTGGCATGGTCATCAGGGGTTCTCACCCATACAGGGTGAGGTGTTCTGCAGAAGCTTGGCTAAAGAGAAGACTGATTTCCAGTACTCTCTAAATTGATAAATTCGTAATGGAGACCTGGATTTTCGGAGGTTCAAAGAGCTTTGGGTGGATAGAACAGCCAAACCCTGACTTCCAGAACTTTGGTCCCGAAGGGGTAAAGCCTCAGGCAAGGGAGGCTTGAAAGGAAGCAGGGTGAAGTCAGCACCTATGTCAGTGAGGCAGTGTGGAGTAGCTCACAAGCTGTAAGCAATAGTGAGTTCTTTTGGGAATGCAGACACATGTTGCTGAACTCCTGCAGCCTTCCCAGCACCCTGAAACACAGAGGTACCCTACTCAGTGTGGGGGGACCAAGAATTTGTCATTGAGCCAGTTGTATGGTTCCTTGTTTTAAAATGTAAAGGTGGTGGTGGTGTTTCCCTATGTGAGAAGGGGTTTCAAAGCGAGTGAGAAAGAGGAACTAGTTGGAGAGTGTGATGAGGTTGAACATTAAGGAAAGGGCTGCAAGGGCTTGCACAGTGATGATAATGGGGGATTTTAACACTCCTGAAATTGACTGAAGAAATGGCACTGCTGGAACAGTTAAAGGGCAAAAATGTATAAACCCATTACGAGACAATTTTATGGTACAGTTCATGGAGGCCCCAACTAGAAACTATGCTCTGCTGGACCTGGTAAACTCAAAACATGCAGAACTTATTACTAATGTTCATATAAAAACATCTGGGTAGCAGTGACCATAACACGATTTAATTTAATGTTGGCTGCAAAAAGTAAAAAAAAAAGCTATAAATATTAAGAAAAGAGCTTTTAAATCTAAAAATTTAGGAACGCTATTATCTAAACTCTACAAAAAAATATAACTTTATGTAAATAGGAAGTCAAGGCTGCAAAAGTTCAAAAGGAACGACAGATTGCAAAAAAGAGTAGGACAAATCCTAAAAAAGTCTTCAAATATACAATATTAATAGTTCAAAAGTTTGGTATAAGCATGTAGGCCCTTTACAAAATAATCTAGAATGGGTAACTGGAGAGAAGGCACATGTATCAATTACCTCCTTCAGCTCTGTGTATACAAAGGAGGATGGGGGAGCTCACATAATGTGGATGATATTGACATAGCTCCAAATGAACCACTATGGTTCTAAATTGATATGGTCCAGAAATATTTGGATGGAATGAAGGTGAATAATGCACCTGGAGCAAGTGGCATACATCCGCGTGTTCTAAAAGCATTTTACGCTTTAATGACTGGCATAGTACCACTGGACTGACATAAGGCCAATGTGGTGCCTATTTTTAAAAAAGGGCTCAAAGTCTTTACCAAGTAACTATAGACCTGTTAGTTTAACTTCTATAGTTGGGAATATACTGGAGAGTTTAGCCACTTCAGCCCCAGATTTTATCCCCTTTCTGACCCAAGCAGTTTTTTACAATTTGGCACTGCGTTGGTTTAACTGTCAATTGCGCAGTCATGCGAAGCTGTACCCAAACTAAATTTGCATCCTTTTTTTCCCAAAGGAAACACACATGGTCGGACTTTCCGACGGGAAATGTTCAATACGAGCTTGTTGTCGGAAAGTCCGACTGTGTGTATGCTCCATCGAACATTTGCTGTCGGAATTTCCGCACACAAATGTTTGAGAGCAGGTTCTCAAATTTTACGCCAACTTCACTTTGTTGTCAGAAATTCCGATCGTGTGTACACAAGTTCGTCGCACAAAAGTTCACGCATACTCAGAATCAAGCAGAAGGAGCCGCACTAGCTATTGAACTTCCTTTTTCTCGGCTCGTCCTTCGTCTTGTATGTTACCGGGTTCTCACGTTCGGAATTTTGGCCTCAACATTTGTGTGACCGTGTGTATGCAAGACAAGTTTGAGCCAACATCCTTCGGAAAAAAATCCACGGTTTTGTTGGTGGAAAGTCCGATCGTTTTTACGCGGCATTACTGTATGGGGATAGAACTGACTAGGGGAGGAGACATATCGTCGTTCCTACTTAGTAGGAACAAACATGTCTCCTCTCCCCTGACAGAACAGGGATTTGTGTGTTTACACACACATATCCTCATGCTGGCTCCTGTGCACGCGAGATCGCGACTGCCAGCCACGTGCATCGCGTCCCCCCGCTGTGCAGTGGGCGTGTGCCCTCTGGCAGCTCTTAAAGAGAACCCCGTACCAGTATGGGGTTTCATGCAGGGGTTCCATTCTGCCCCTGTAAAAAGACATGAGCCGGTCGGGAACTGGTTAATAGATGAGTTTATTTATCGTACATCACGGGACACTCAGCACCATAGTAATCACTATGTGGATATATAGGCACCTTCAGGTGATGGACACCGGTATACCCAATACAGGAAGTTCACTCCCTATATAACCCCTCCTCCTACCAGGAGTACCTCAGTTTTTTCGCCAGTGTCTAAGGTGTTGGTCACAAGTGAAGATGTGCTCTGAAGAGTTCCACTGGAGGGGTCCTTGCTGGATTTAAACGGCCTCCATAGACCGGATCCATCCAAAGTGCCACTGAGGCTAAGGTAGATGGTACCTGGGCCTCGTATACAAAGCACAAGGGCTTTTTGGTCATGCCTACACTATCTAAAGTTTTTCCTGGCGGGGTGCTAATACAGGTCCAAGGGAGTGAAACTCCCGATAAAACGGGACCCAGTCCTTGAAGGTTTGCTAATGCAGCCCGTCGTGATGGGTGAAGTTTGGATCTGTCTGTTACAGCAGTATCCTGCAGCAGGAATAAGGTAAGGGAAGAAGTCTAGGAACTGTAAAAAGTCCACCTATGGTTTTTTTTTCTTCCATGAGTAAAATGTTGTCATGCCTTAAAGTCTCCACAAGAGGGAGTAAATGCACATACCTTGGTACGTTGCTTCTCAGTCAGCTCAGTGTCCAGCTAAAACAGCATGTGTGTTGTCTCAGCAGCCAGGGGGATTCTTAATTTTGAACAAAGTTTGCAGCATGTTCTTCTTCCCCCTGGGGGAACTAAGGGGCTGGGAGGTACAACAGCAGTTTGTAACCCCCCTCGGGGGGGAGCAGTGGCTGCTTCCCCGTGTTGTATTTATATATTACATAGCCATAAAAGCGAAGCTTTATTACTCCCCAGCCTCCCCTTGTCCTCACCTTTTATGGGTCTGCGCTGGCAGACCAGAATGCCGTCCGTGCGGACTGCTGTTAATTTGAAACAAGGGGGGGCGGGTTAGTGGCGAGGGGGCATGGCTTAGGCGCCTCGACGTGTGCGGGGTGTAGTGTCCACGGGGAGCGCAGGCACTGCAGAGCTCGCACCTGAGGCATTTAAAACAGACTCTTCTCATTAACAGAAGATCTCTATCAGACAACTGAAGAGATGGAGGTCTGACACACAGGAGCGCTGGGACACGTAAGAAATGCATGCAGGCGTTTCCAGTACAGGAAATACATTTTTACTCAGCACCAAGCTGAACTTTATAGTGGCATTGTATTGCTAGACTGTTGCTCAGCAAATAGTGCATTTACTTAGTGCCTCTACTTTTGTGCTTAGCACTATGGCTTTCAAAAAAGACACCACAAAGAAGGTACCAAAAATTCCAGCCCCAGGCGCTGGGAACTCCAGTCATGCCTCCACACTGTCATCCTCTCCTGAAATACCAGATATGGCAAGCCAGGGTGAGTCATTGGAACTAATTGGTGGTGCAGATGCTTCCCACATCTCAGCCCCTGTATACGTGACTGAAGATGCATTTTCCTCCGCCCTGCAGGGCCTAGAAGGAAGATTAGCGGCTTTAATCGCATCCTCCATGCAAAACGATAGGAAGCGTGTTAGATCCCCTCTCCCCCACCTCAGACCCTTTACCAAGGGAACAGTGGGTACAGGATGAGGTGTTACCCACAGGCGACCAGGAGGAAAGACAAACCGATTACTCCTCTGTGGAGTTGACAACGGTGGATGAACCTTTTTCAGCCTCGAAATCTGAGAAATTGCTGGTACAATCTCTTACAGGGATGGTTTGTTCCACTTTCAAGCTACCCCTAATGGAGTCAGCTTTAACCTTCACAGCCTTTGCATGCCTTTCCTGTCCATGCATTACTAGAACAGCTTATTTATGCTGAATGGGTTCACCCGGATAAGCCTTTTCTCCCTCCAAAGAGATTCACAGCACTCTATCCCATGGAGGAGAAATCCACCAAAAAGTGGAATTGTACCAGCAGTTGACGCTGCGATTTCCAGTGTGAATAAAAGTGTAACTTGTCCAGTAGACAATGCACATATGCTTAAGGATCCAACAGAAAAAGGTTGGAATTCCTGTTAAAATACACTTTTTCCTTGCCAATTTAGACAGGCCCTTAAGGAAGTTCCTGCAGAAAAAGCCTGGGATTTGGCCAAACTACCAAAAGCTTTATGTTTTGCCATAGACGCCATGAAAGATTCTATTCATCAGGCGTCCTGCCTTGCGCTTGTGCTAGTACACATGCGTAGGATCCTGTGGTTAAAAAAATTGGTCAGCCGAAGCACCATGCAAAAGGCTCCTGACTGGTTTTCCTTTTCATGGGAATTGGCTATTTGGGGATGATTTACACAAATACATCCACATGATTTCTAGTGGGAAAAGTACTCTTTTGCCAGTCAAAAGAAAGTATAAACGCCCTTCATTTAAGCTGACTCTTTCTCCTGTGCCAGGGGCATCCGCCTCTAGGCAGTGGCGACGGCCTTCGCCATCGG
Organism: Lithobates clamitans; assembly: GCA_037952925.1. NCBI lineage: Eukaryota > Metazoa > Chordata > Amphibia > Anura > Ranidae > Lithobates > Lithobates clamitans. The sequence continues at coordinate 2,049,745 of JBBGZY010000884.1, forward strand.
ACTCTAGAGGAAGGCCTCAGGGTCAGGCCCAGGCACAGAAGAAGTCCTGGGGGCCGAAACCTGCAAAGCAGAATTCTAAAGCCTCATTATGAAGGGGTGCCCCCCCTTTTGCCAGTGTAGGGGGAGCATTCTGCAATACTCAGACGTCTGGCAAGAGGAAATTCAGGACAGATGGGTCATCTCCATGGTGTCTCTAGGGTACAAACCAGAATTTTGGGAGTTTCCACCGTCTCGCTTTCTGAGGTCAAACGTTCCCAAAGATCCAGGGAAAAGGCCATCTCTGTTTCAGGCACTAGACCGATTACTGGCTCAGGGGGTGATCATACAAATCCCCACAGAAGAACAAGGTTTGGGGTTTTATTCAAACCTCTTTACAGTACCAAAACGGAATGGAGATGTCAAACCCATTCTAGATCTTCTAAAAAATCTAAATCAGTTCCTGAAGATCGACTCCTTTCGCATGGAGTCGATCAGGTCAGTGGTTTCTATCCTACAAGGAGGAGAACTTCTGGCATCTATCGACATCAGGGATGCATATCTGCATGTCCTTATATTTCCCACTCACCAAGGGTTTCTGCGGTTCGAGAAAGAACAGCAGCATTTTCAGTTTGTAGCCTTGCCCTTCGGGCTAGCTTCAGCACCCCGGGTGTTTACAAAAGTTCTGGCCCCACCTCTAGCCAGGTTAAGGGCTCAGGGCATAACAGTCTTGGCGTACCTAGACGATGTATTACTAAAAGATTAGTCGGTGGCTCGTTTGGAGCAAAGCGTGCACATTACAACCAGTTACCTGGAAAGTCTGGGTTGGATCCTCAACCTAGAGAAGTCTTCCTTAAAACTGAAAAAAAGCCTGAAGTACTTGGGTCTGATCATAGATACAGCCCAGAAAAAGGTGTTCTTGCCTCAGGCAAATATCAACTCCATAAGAGAGCTGGTGCCGATGGTCAGGTCGAAAGGAGATCCCTCCATTTGCCTTTGCATGAGGTTGGTAGGAAAGATGGTGGTTTCATTCAAAGCGGTTCTCTATGCCCAGTTCCATTCGAGACCGTTGCAAAACAGTATCCTGTCTGCTTGGAAAAAAACGATTCAAGCTTTAGACATGCCGATGCGGCTGCCCCCAAGGGTGTCCCAAAGCCTCAGTTGGTGGTTACTAACCCTGAATCTGCAGAAAGGAAAATCCTTCAGACCAGTTATCTGGAAGGTGGTAACGGCAGACTAAAGGTGAACACATGGAGGAGAACCACTGCAATCATCTGTTGCCCTCCTGAGACATGAGTCATTGGCTGGCTTAATGACAGGACCTCTTGAGATGCCCAAGACTGGCTGATGTGCAACTTACGGGCTGTACACCTACACAACTGGAAAATTGCTTTTACTGCTTTTCTCTGAAAATTATACCACATGGTGAAGCATGCTTCAGTCCTGGTCCAAACTGTACAATATTTCAGACTCTAGTCACTCAAGGACGGCTCAGAGGATTCATATAGCTGGAGAAGCACTCACGGTTTCGTCAGCAGTGTACGTGAACAGGAAAAGGTCCCAATAGGATGCTGTGGAGAGTCCAACTTACTTACTGATGCGATTTTATTCATGTTTATAAGGTGAGAGTTCTGTGAGACTAGATTTTGTAGAGACAATTAGTGGAGTTATTTATCGACAATATAATGTAATTCTTCTTCTGCTTATTTTACAATACATCTACCGGGTGCACCATTCTTTGAACTTAGATTCTCCCTTAGCATTTTTATTCTCCTTATAGGACTTTTTGGTCCCCCTTTTTGCAATGTATTCACTATTACTTTGTTCAGGACTTTGAACAACACTTGGACATTTTTTGCACTTTTTTGTGGAGAGACAATATTTGTGCACTTTATTAATCCCTTTGAGGATTCTTCTCAGTGTTTTACAATGATTTTTATATTACTGTGCGAGATCACTATATATAATTTTTATCCAGGGACAGTGGTCAAGAACTGAAAGAGCCTTGTCCATCAACATCCTAGAGATTCGGGCAGTGCATCTGGCTCTGAAGGCCTGGACTTTCAGGTTACGGGATTGTCCTGTCAGGATCCAATCCGACAATGCCACGGATGTGGCCTATATCAATCACCAAGGGGGCACCAAGACTCACGCAGAGACAGGTGAACCATATTCTAACTTGGGCAGAAAGGAATGTTCCGTGCCTGTCGGCAGTCCCTTCACTCCGGCATTTTTCGGGCTGTTTGCCAAAGATGGGGGACTCCGGACGTAGATCTTCTGGCATCCAGATTTAACATGAAGTTAGTCAACTTTGTGTCCAGGACAAGGGATCCACTTGCATGCAGAACAGATGCGTTGGTGACCCCGTGGGATCAGTTCTCACTGATTTATGCATTCCCCCTATTCAGTAGCTGCCACGACTTCTTTGCAGGATCAAGCTGGAAAGAAAGCCGCTAATTCTGGTGGCCCCAGCATGGGTCCTGGTATGCAGAAATCGTAAAGATGGCGGTGGAGGGCATATTATCCCTTCCACTACGGCCAGACCTACTCTCGCAGGGGCCGATATTCCTTCCTACCTTACGAACTCTAAATTTAACGACTTGGCTATTGAAACCCACATTCTGAAGAAATGTAGGCTTTCTGGGTCAGTTATCTCTACCTTGATTAATGCAAGGAAGCCAGCTTCCAGATTTATATATTGTAGAGTCTGGAGGGCTTATGTTTCCTGGTGTGAATCCAAGGGTTGGCACCCTCGGTGGTATATCATAGGCAGAATTCTTGCCTTTCTACAATTAGGGGTAAAGATGAAGTTGGCCTTGAGTACTATTAAGGGCCAAGTCTCAGCTTTATCGGTCTTATTTCAAAGACCGCTTGCTTCACATTCTTTAGTCCGGGGTTTTATGCAAGGGGTAATGTGGCTTAATCTGCCAGTTAGATCACCTTCGAACCCTTGGGACTTGAACTTAGTTTTGTCAGCGTTACAAAAACAGCCATTTGAACCGATACAGCATAGAGCATTAATCGTCAAGAATCGTTATCGTGATTTTTTTCCCCATTGCGATCTTGATAAGTATTTCACGATTCTTGCTATGCAAATAATTCTCTCTGCTCTTCTGAAGCCATAGCCTTCAAAAGAAAGGAAGAGAAAAACCAGGCAGTCTGCCAAGAATCATTCTTTAGCAGTGGTACTAAGTCTAAACATTGTAACAATTTGTCAATGAAATAGACTTTGTGTATCTACGTGAGGAAAGTTTAACCACTTAAGCACTAAACCTTTTTCTGACATTTGTTGGTTTCAAGTTAAAATATTTTTTTCTTTTGCTAGAAAATTACTTAGAACCCTCAAAGATATATATTTTTTTAGTAGAGACCCTAGAGAATAAAATGGTGATTGTTGCAATATTTTATTTCACACTGTATTTGTGCAGCGGTCTTTCAAATGCAATTTTTTTTGGAAAAAATTACTTTAATGAATTAACCACTTGCCGACCGGGCCATAGTCAAAAGACGGCTACAGCGCGGTCGGCTTATTCTGGGTGAACGTCCGTGGGACGTCATCCCAGAATGTTGCTCCTGTGCGCCCCCCGGAAACATCCGTGACTGGACTCTGCGCATCACGGATCACGGTAAATAGCCGCTGTTCGCGGCCGTTTACCACGTGATCGTTCCGTCAAATGACGGAGCGATCACTTGTAAACAAATCGGCGTTGCGTCATGACGCTGGTTCCTCCCTCCCCTCTGTGTACCGATTGGTACAGTGCGAGGGGAGAGGGGGAGAGATGGCAGCAGCGCTGTGGGCTGGATGTTTAGTGCCCACAGCGCTGCTCAGTGTAAATAGTCTGCAATACTCTGCAACACTGTGCAATACTCTGCAACACTGTGCAATACTCTGCAACTCTGTGCAATACTCTGCAACTCTGCCAATACTCTGCAACTCTGCCAATACTCTGCCAATACGCTGCAATAAATTTTAACCACTTCAGCCCCGGAAGGATTTACCCCCTTCCTGACCAGAGCACTTTTTACAATTTGGCACTGCGTCGCTTTAACTGCTAATTGCGCGGTCATGCAATGCTGTACCCAAACAAAATTTGCATCCTTTTCTTCCCACAAATAGAGCTTTCTTTTGATGGTATTTGATCACCTCTGCGGTTTTTATTTTTTGCGCTATAAACGGAAAAAGACAGAAAATTTTGTTATAAAAAAAATCCAATAAACTCAATTTTAGTCATACATTTAGGCCAAAATGTATTTGGCCACATGTTTTTGGTAAAAAAAAAGTCAATAAGCGTATATTTATTGGTTTGTGCAAAAGTTATAGTGTCTACAAGCTAGGGTACATTTTCTGGAATTTACACAGCTTTTACTTTATGACTGCCTATGTCATTTCTTGAGGTGCTAAAATGGCAGGGCAGTACAAACCCCCCTCCCAAATGACCCCATTTTGGAAAGTAGACACCTCAAGGAAATTGCTGAGAGGCATGTTGAGCCCATTGAATATTTATTTTTTTGTCCCAAGTGATTGAATGACAAAAAAAAAAAAATTACAAAAAGTTGTCACTAAATGATATATTGCTCACACAGGCCATGGGCATATGTGGAATTGCACCCCAAAATACATTTAGCTGATTCTCCTGAGTATGGGGATACCACATGTGTGGGACTTTTTGGGAGCCTAGCCACGTACGGGGCCCCGAAAACCACTCACCGCCTTCAGGATTTCTAAGGGTGTAAATTTTTGATTTCACTCTAAACTGCCTATCACAGTTTCGGAGGCCATGGAATGCCCAGGTGGCACAACCCCCCCCAAAATGACCCCATATTGGAAAGTAGACACCCCAAGCTATTTGCTGAGAGGCATGGTGAGTATTTTACAGCTCTCGTTTGTTTTTGAAAATGAAGAAAGACAAGAAAAAACTTTTTTGAAAAGTGAAAAAAAAAAAGAAAAAAAAAACTTTGTGGCAAAATACTCACTAAAATATTACATGGACTCGACATGCCTCTCAGCAAATAGCTTGGGGTGTCTACTTTCCAAAATAGGGTCATTTGGGGGGGTTTTGAAAAACACACACTTTTTTTAAATTTTAATGCACTAAAACACACTATATTGCCCAAATGTTTGATGAAATAAAAAAGATGATCTTAGGCCGAGTACATGGATACCAAACATGACATGCTTTAAAATTGGGCACAAACGTGCAGTGGCAACAAAATAAATACATTTTTAAAAGCCTTTACAGGTTACCACTTTAGATTTACAGAGGAGGTCTACTGCTAAAATGACTGCCCTCAATCTGACCTTTGCGGTGATACCTCACATGCATGGTGCAATTGCTGTTTACATTTAAAGCCAGACCGACGCTTGCGTTCGCCTTAGCGCGAGAGCAGGGGGGGACAGGGGTGCTTTTTTTTTTTTTTTTGCTTTATTTTTTTTTTGCTTTTTTATCTTATTTTTAAACTTTTCCTTAATTATTTTTTTTAATCATTTTTATTGTTATTGTTATCTCAGGGAATGTAAATATCCCCTATGATAGCAATAGGTAGTGACAGGTACTTTTTTTTTGAAAAAATTGTGGCCCTCAAAGCATCTGACCACACCAAGATCGGTGTGATAAAATGCTTTCCCAATTTCCCAATGGCGCTGTTTACATCCGGCGAAATCTAAGTCATGAAATGCTCATAGCTTCCGGTTTCTTAGGCCATAGAGATGTTTGGAGCCACTCTGGTCTCTGATCAGCTCTATGGTCAGCTGACTAAATCACCGGCTGCATTCTCAGGTTCCCTGTTGAGACAGGAGAGCCAGAGAAAAACACGGAAGACGGTGGTGGGCATTCCCTCCCACTGCTTGTAAAAGCAGTCTAGAGGCTAATTAGCCGCTAGGATTGCTTTTACATGAAAGCCGACCGCTGGCTGAAAAGATTGATACCAAGATGATACCTAAACCTGCAGGCATCATTCTGGTATAACCACTCAAAATCGTGAATGGCGTACCTGAATACAAAAAAATGGTTAACAATAAAACACAGTAAACGGTAAAGTATAAAAAATTGCATACCTGAAAAGCAAACATGATAAAACATAATAACAATAAAACATTGCAGAATAGAATACAGTAAAAAAGAGCAGAACAATAGAGAGAGAGAGAACAATAAAACGACAACTATTTTTTTTTAATCTTATATTTTTTTTTTTTTTTTTGTAACTAACTTTTATAACTGTAACCGGTTCCAGGTTCGGGTCTCTCAAAATGCGATGGCATCTTGGGAGACCCTGTGAAAGTGTGCCTAGTCTGTGCAATGCTGTACCCTACGCTAATACTCAACTAGTGAATGGTAGCGTTCAAAACATTCACCAATGCAAAGACCAAGATTTTCAGGACAGGAGGGACAATAATAGCGGGTGTCACGCCTATATCCGTGCTTGCTGCAGACACAACATCTTTTTTGGGGGGGTTCGTTGGGTAGGGGTACTCGGGAGGACATAAAGAAAATGCTTCTCATGCAGCCGAATGCATTTGGTTGGGGATGTGAATGGGGGAAGTACGGGCGCTGCAGAAGTGGTGGGTTCCCAATTAGGATTGGAGAATGCAGCAGGAAGGGCATTATGGGCACGACGGGCCCGTGTTCTTCATCTTGGTGGCAGCGGGACACTACTTGTGCTTGCCATCTCACCAGTTTGAACTGCACTCATGGGACTCGCCACGTCACCACGTGATACTGCAGTGCTGGTTTGACTACGACCGGGGTGTACTAGGCCGCTGGTGCTTGCCAGTTCACCAAAACGCTACCAAAAAAACTGTTAGCGATCGCAGGGATCAGGCCTGACTCTGCGACGCTGCAGTTATGTGTTTAGTAAGTGACAGTGATTGATCCATACTGCACTTGGGTGGGCTGGGCCAGGCGGAGGGGCAAAACGCAGGTGCTAGCAGGTATCTGGGCTGATCCCGCTAACACTGCATTTTTGGGAACCCTAAACTGCTGGGGACGCTAGTATAGATATTGATCCGTTCAGATACTATACCACTAAGGGAGGTGTACGGTGCAGGCGTGGGTGTTAGCGCTACTGGCACTAACCTGACGCTGCTTGGGGCTGGTGCTTGCCAGTTCACCAAAATGCTACCAAAAAAACTTAGCGATCGCAGGGATCAGGCCTGACTCTGCGAACGCTGCAGTTATGCGTTTAGTGTTTTGTAAGTGACAGTGATCAATGCATACTGCACTTGGGTGGGGTGGGCTGGGCCGGGCAGAGGGGCAAAACACAGGTGCTAGCAGGTTTCTGGTCTGATCTTGCTAACACTGCGTTTTTGGGAACCCTAAACTGCTGGAGACGCTAGTATAGATCTGATCGGATCAGATATTGATCCGTTCAGATACTATACCACTAAGGGAGGTGTACGGTGACACTATAAAAAATAAACAAACTAACCAGCGTCACCCATAACGGTTATACGTGATTAGTGGTGAAAGGGTTAACTAGGGGGCAATCAAGGGGTTAAAACATTTATTAGGTAGTATATGGGGGTCCCTGACGCTATAAAACGCTGACCGCGAACCTATATATTTACCTCCCTAACTAGCGTCACCAGTGACACTAATACAGCGATCACAAAAATGATCGCTTAGCGACACTGGCGACGGGGTGATCAAGGGGTTAAAACTTTATTAGGGGGGGTAGGGGGGTACCCTAGAACTAAAGGGGGCTAACACTAACTGCCCTACCACACTAACTGTCACAAACTGACACCAATGCAGTCATCAGAAAAAAAAAAAAAAACTGCTTGGTGTGACGGGGGGGGGGGGGGGGGGGAGGTGATCGGGGGGGTGATAGGGGGGTGTAATGTATGCCTGGCATGTTCTACTGTGTGTGTAGTGTTTGTGCACTCACATTGCAGTCTTCTCTCCTCGGCGCCGGAACGGAAAATACCGAGCCGAGGAGAGATGACATCATTTCCTCTGCCTCTGTGTACTATACAGAGGCAGGGGAATGATCTCATTGGCTGGGAGCGATCGCGGGGGGGGGGCACGAATGGATGGCCTCCTCCGATCGCCGAGGGACAAACGCCGACCGCCTCGGACCCCCCTCCTGCGGGAGGCAGATCACGTACAGGTACGTGATTCTGCCTGCCCGTGCCATTCTGCCGCAGTATATCTGCGTGAGGCAGTCGGCAAGCGGTTAACAGAAACAAAGAATTTTTTTTTTTATCAATTTTTCAGTATTTTGATTTATAGCGCAAAAAATAAAAAACCCAGCGGTGATTAAATACCACCAAAAGAAAGAAAATTTGTGTGAAAAAAGGACAAAAATTTCATATGGGTACAGTGTTGCATGACAGTAATTGTCATTCAAAGTGTGAGAGCACCGAAAGCTGAAAATTGGTCTGGTTAGGAAGGGGGTTTAAGTGCCCAGTTGTCAAGTAACCAGTAAAGTTAGTCCATTTTTTTTTTTTGTATAATGTGAAAGATTTTACGTCACGAGAATCATGATCTTTTTATTCTAAGCAAATAAATTGTGATTCTCATTTTGGCCAGAATCGTGCAGCTCCAATACAGCATAATCCCTTAGTCCTTCTGACAAGGAAGTTCGTGTTCTTGGTTGCTATATCCTCAGCAAGGAGGGTTTCGTAATTGGCTGCTCTTTCTTGTAAAGAGCCATATTTGATTATTCACGAGGACAGAGTGGTGTTGCACCCTCGTCCAGGTTTTCGGCCAAAAGTGTTCTCAGGTTTTCACCTGAACCAAGATATTGTCCTGTCCTATTTTTTTTCCAAAATCATGTTCCAGGGAAGAGAAGTCGCTACATTGTATTGATGTGGTGAGAGTGGTCAAAGTCTATTTAAAGACTGTTCAGATACGGAAGACTGATGTCTTATTTGTACTGCCAGAGGGTCCTAAGAAAGGACAGGCAGCATTGAGATCCACTGCCTCGAAGTGGATTCGGCAAGTCATAATTCAGACTTACGATTTAAGGGGTAAGATTCCACCTTTTCAAGTCAAAGCGCACTCTACCAGGGCGGTTAGTGCTTCTTGGACAGTGCGTCACCAGGCCTCCATGGCTCAGATCTGTAAGGCCGCTACTTGATCTTCTGTACATGCATTCACCAAATTTTATCAGGTGGATGTAGGCAGGCATGAGGACATCACCTTTGGGCGCAGTGTGCTGCAGGCAGCAGTATAGGTCCTCAAGTCTGGGAGTACCCTACGGGTTGTCTCTCCCTCCCCTCAAATAGCATTGCTATGGTACGTCCCACATAGTGATTACTATGGTGCTCTGTGCCCCTTGATGCACGATAAAGAAAACAGGATTTTTATAACCGCTTACCTGTAAAATCCTTTTCTTGGAGTACATCACGGGACACAGAGGTCCCTCCCCTCTTTCTGGGGTTTAGGTATATTGCTTTGCTACAAAAACTGAGGTACTCCTGTTAGGAGGAGGGGTTATATAGGGAGTGAACTTTATGTATTGGGTATGCCAGTGTCCATCACCTGAAGGTGCCTATATACCCACATAGTGATTGCTATGGTGCTCTGTGTATTGTGATGTACTCCAAGAAAAGGATTTTACAGGTAAGCGGTTATAAAAATCCTTTTTTTCCTCAAAAAATAATTTTAAGCAATAGAAGGCATTGATTCATGAAAGACAAGTTGTCAAACCTGATTTCTTTTTATAAGGAGGTAAGCAAAACCTTAGACCATGGCTGTGGATATAATATACTTGGATTTTGTTAAAGCGTTTGACTCTGTTCTTCATGCACAACAAATGTGTAAGGTAAAGTCTACAGGCTTGGAAAAATCACTCTGTATATGGACTGGCTAAAGAATCCTATTCAGAGAGTAGTAGTTAATGATTCATACTCTAAATGGTCTAAGGTTATTAGTTGGGTTACTTATAGGTGCTGAAATGAATCGCAGCATCGTTGCATCGCGATTCGGGTGTCCCCGATGCGGCATCGATGCTGCAACTGGAAAAATCGTGACATCATCCCGACTTGCCCCGCCCCTCCAGGGAGAACGCTCCGAGCGTTTAGTTGTTAAAATAACTGTCTTAATGGATTGTAACATGGGATTTATTAAGTGCCTTGCTGTATGTGCTTTTTAAAAAAAATGTAGCTTCATACCTTATTTCTCAGAGTGTGTACACGCCGCTCTCATGTGACTGCCCGCCTCTCACTTCACGGCTGAGAATTCCCCCGCTGAATTCAGGTGAGACGTGAGAGGAGAGAGGCGGGGTGGGCAGTCACATGAGTGGCGTGTACACACTCTGAGAAATAAGGTATGAAGCTACATTTTTTTTTAAAAGCACACGCCACTCGCATGCGACTGCTCGGCCCGCCTCTCTCCTTTCGCGTCTCTCCTGAAGTCAGCGGGGGAATTCTCAGCCCTGTTTGCTAACTAGCTATCAGATCAGAAGAGAGGCGGGCAGGAGAAATGAGGTATTGAGCTACATATTTTTTAAAAAGCACATACCAAGTGAGACACTTAATGGATTGTAACATGGGATTTATTAAGACAGTTATTTTAACAGCAGTAAGAGTACATATGAGTTTGTACAAGCTGCAAGTAGAGTACAAACTCTGTGCTGACAGTTTCCGTTTGCACATTCCACTGTTTTAACTCCTAGTGTGCTGGAATGTGCAAACAGGAAAGCCGGAGAACTGTCAGCACAGAGACAGTACAGTGAAATTCACAGGGCTGTTTGTCGGCTGTGGATTCTATCCCTCCTGACCTCCCAGCAGCACTGTGTGTGAATGCCTGTACCCTGTAGTGCACCGGATTAGTGCACTTTTTAAGTAAGTGAGATTATTTTTAATGCAAAGCAGAGTTCCACTCGTTTTTTTGTTAATTAAAAGTCAGCAGCTACAAAAGTGTATCTGGTGACTTTTAATAAAAAGACACTCACCTGTCCCAGGATCCAGCGACATGGCCGCCCGAACCCTCCGTTCCCTCCCCCGCCTGTCCACGGCGCTGGCAATACTACTGTGGGCACCCGGCTGTGACAGCTTTCAGCTTCACAGCTGGGTGCGCATGTCTCGCTGCGCTGTCCTGAATGGCCAGGCAATCTTCTGGGACCTGTGACATGTCCCAAAAGATTGCAGGGAGGGAGGGGCTGTCTAGGTGGCCCAAGTGGGAGCAGGTACCTATCAAACCTAGGTACCCACTCCCCTCCCCAAAAAAATGACATGCCAGTTGTGGCATGTAATGGGGTCAGGACTCCTTAAGTTTTTTACTTTTCGGTGGAACTCCACTTTAATAAAACATGTTTATACAAAAAGCACTATGACACCCCCAACCCTGGACTCCAGGTGGAGAGCATCACACCCCCAACCCTGCCATGTTCACAGCACAGGGGATCCTCTACCTCTGATATTCCTCACCTGCAAGACTCCATGATGACCATCTTAACATCCTCCTTTTGATTCTTCTATCCTTCAGTCCCCCCTTCAACACCATCATTTTTATCTTTGAACTCTTCCATCCTTCTGTTGCTATCCATGGATTCCTCCATCTCCAGACTCTTCCATCCTTCTGTTCTTATCTCCAGACCCCTCTGGCCTTCCATTCTCTATCCATGGATTCCTCCATCCCCATCCTTTTCCATTCTTCAGTTCCTATCGCCAGACTCCTCCAGGCCTTCCATTCTTTATCCTTGGATTTCTCCATCCCCAGACTCTTCCTTCCTTTCTTATTGATTCTTTCATCCTTCAGCTCCTACCCCTCCCAGTAAACCTGGCCCAGACCACCCAGTTGGCACTGGCAGATGGCACTGATTGGCGTTGGCACTGGCAGGTGGCACTGGGTGGCACTAATTGGCACTTGCAGGTGGCACTGGCAGATGGCACTGACAGATGGCACTGGTTGGCACTGGGAGGTGGCACTAGTTGGCACTGGCAGGTGGCACTAGTTGGCACAGGTAGGTGGCACTGGTTGGCATTGGCATTGGCAGTTGGCACTGGCAGGTGGCACTGGTTGGCACTGGCAGGTGGCAGTGGTAGGTTTCACAGCCGATAGTGTAACTGTGTGAAACTGAATGCTCTCTACCGCGCCGCGGTGTGTGAAACTGTATAGAGAGATAGAGGAGCTGACAAATTCAGCGTGATGTCGGAGGTGGGCGGGACCCAGCAGCTATCCAGCCAATGATTGGGCTGTTTAAGAAAGGAGTGGGGCCACATACATGTAGCGGCCCGCCCAGATCCCATCCCATTGGCTGGTGTTGGATAGCTGGGTCCTGCCCACCCCCGACATCCAACCTCAGTTTTGACAGCTCCTCTCTCTCTCTCTCTCTCTCCATACAGTTTCACACACCGCAGCGCTGCTCTGCCAACAGAGTGTAAAGAAGGAAAGAGGAACCCCTATACACCACCCACAACACTATACATTACACTCTCTCTCTCCCCAGACCATATCTACTCCCCCTGGGCCAGCATCAAAACTCAGGAGTGAGTCTCTCTTACCTTTTTTTCTTCCATCTGCTCTGCCTCTGCGCCGCCGCCTGTCACACTGCCAGACTGCCTGCCCCGACGGGGACATGATCGGTGACCCGGAGAGGAGGAGGAGACAGCGGCCACAGCTCACAGCGAAGGCCAGCCCTGCCGCGATTGAGCACAGGCAACCCCCCCCCCTGCCGCACATGACCCCTTTCGCCTGATCACAGGGCGCCAGGGGCCGGCCTGACACTTAACATGGCCGGAGCGCGGGGTCACGGAAAATTTAAATTAGGAGTATGGAGCGAGGGTGACATACTGGCGCGGGATTTCGCCCCCCCAAATGTTTCGCCCAAGGCCTAGGCACCCTTCCCACCCCCCACGCTACGCCACTGCCTCTACCGCGTTTTCACAGTCATCTACCTCCAAGGTCTAAGGAAGAGTAGGGTAAGGATGACTCGGAATGCTGATGTGAACACTCCCTTTAACTACTTGCCGACCGGCTCACGCCAGAATACATCAGCAAAGTGGCACGTTTCCGCGAATCGCCGCATGTGTGTAAACACACAAATCCTCATTCTAACAGGAGAGGAGAGACAGATCTGCTGTTTGTAGTAATTAGACAGCAATATGTCTCCTCCCCCAGTTAGTCCCATCCCCCACAGTAAGAAATGCTCACGAGGGGAACACATTTAACCCCTTGATCGCCCCCTAGTTTTAACCCCTTCCCTCCCAGTGACATTTACACAGTAATTTGTGCATTTTTATAGCATTGATCGCTGTATAAATGTCAATGGACCCAAAAAAGGTGTCCAAAGTGTCCGATCTGTCTGCCGTATGGTCACAGTACCACTAAAAATCGCTGATCACTACCATTACTAGTAAAAAAAAATAAAAAAAAATAACAATGTCATAAATATATCCCCTATTTTGTAGACACTATAACTTTTGTGCAAACCAATATATGCTTATTGCTTTTTTTTTTTTTCTTTTTTTTTTTTTTTAAATGTAGAAGAATACATATTGGCCTAAATTGAAGACATTTTTGTTTTTTAAAAACATTTTCAGGGATATTTATTATAGCCAATAGTAAAAAATATATTTTTTTTTTTCAAAATTGTCACTCTTTTTTTTGTTTATAGCACAAAAAATAAAATCCGCAGAGGTGATCAAATACCAAAGAAAGCTCTATTTGTGGGAAAAAAAGGAAGTCAATTTTGTTTGGGTACAACATTGCAGGACCGCGCAATTGCAGTGACGTAGTGCCGTATTGCAAGAACTGGCCCGGTCATTAGGCAGGAAAATCTTCCGGGGTTAAAGTTTCTAATGTAGTCTGTGCTTCTGGGGTCCAGCAGAAACAAATACCCTGCTTGGTTAGCTGGATAATCGGAGCGATGTAGAAAATCCCTTTAAAGAATAAGTCCAGGCGAAACCTAACGCTAAACCTGCTCTGTGCCACATTCTAAGCCTAATCTATCTAACCCTGTAAAGCAAAACTCGCTGTACTTGCCTATTCTGCATCCGATCCGGGCCTGTCTCCAATGGCGAATGCTGTGTGCAGGGGAGGACCGGCAACGGCTGTGAAATGAATGGGAAGTGACGTCACCCATAGACTTACTATGGGGCTTCCGTTGTCGGATGCCTCTCCTGCACCCACCTACACAGCGAAGCTGATGCTGGACTGGACCAGATCGGCTGCAGGATAGGCAAGTACAGTGATTTTTGCTTTACAGGGTTACATAGATTAGGTTTAGAATGTGGCACAGAGCAGGCTTAGCATTAGTTAGGTTTTGCCTGGACTTCTACTTTAATGAACTTCAGCAAAAAATTTGCAAATTCTAGAAAGCGATGTATACCTTTTTTATCGGTTGATGCAGGCCATTTCAAGATGTCAGAAACTTTTTGCGGATCCATCTTGAATGCTCCGGTGTTCAAATTTGCATTTCTCAGACTTCAAAAGCCATATAAGCCAGTGCCTCCTCTGTAGTGTTAGATCCTGTCCCCTGCAGAACTGCACTCTATCTGTTATCCCTGCTAGCGGTCTCCAGAGTGGTACCAGCAGCAGGAAAGGAAAGATCTTTAGGTCAGTGAGAAGCAATACACTGGGCATAATAGTATAAGGCTGCTTTCAAACTGATGCGCTGCTGTTAATCCCCCCCTCCCCCATGGGTGCAGAGTACCTGCAGCTTTCCTGTGGATTTGCTGCGTTTTAGCTATAGACTTCAATTATATCCTGTGGGCTTGGTGCACTTTCTGAATACAGGAGTTTTGGTGCGTTTTCAGAAACCTGTAGGATATAATAGAAGTCTATGGCAAAGCTAACCTAGGAAAGTCGCATATGCACTGTGCTGCACCATGGTAAACCTCAGTGTGCAAGCAGCCTTATAGGGAGCTCAGAACAGTATAGGTTCATTTACATTTGTAGTTTGGGGTGGTAAAACTCTATAGTTAAAGTGGATGTAAACCCTAAAATTTTTTTTTTTTTTTTTTTGATGTCCTAATGTAGAGTATAAGATTTCCTATCATTTGAGCCCAGTCTTGCCACAAAGAGTTAATACCAGCTCTGAGCAATCTCTTTTATTGTTCAGTGAGATAAAACTTGACAAACAGAGAAAAACTTTGTCAAATCCTCCTCCTTGCTGTGAGTGACAGGTGATTTACATATCTCGTGCACTAGCCTAAGACATGCATTATTTTTTAATTACCTCCCCCACTCCTTTCTTCAGCAGCTCTGCAAGGATTGGCTGTTCCACGCCTCAGCTTGATTTGGCATGCTGAAGTCATGTGGTTACTTTCCTGTCTTTTCACTGGATGTTAAAGATCATAGCAGAAGTTCAGTGTAAGAAATACAGAGGAGAAAATGCATATTGACAAGGGGAGTGTAGAGGTGAGCGGGGAGTCTGACATCACGACTCCACCCACCGAGCTCCAGACAACAGACCCACCCAGAGAATGTGCAGTTTTTTGGGTCTCATAACAGACAGAGGGGAGACATTTGACAGGTAAAGATACATGCAGGAGGCATGTATAAGCCTATAGATAACCCCTATGGAAGTAGTTTAGAAAGGATGACATTGGGTTTACATCCACTTTAAGATGTGTTTTAACACCCCCGCCCAAACCGCACCCTCTTTAGCTGCAGTGGCCAGGGGTGTATAACTGTCAGAGCCGCAGCAAGAATTAAATGCCCTGTCATAGTTGGTGGGTGTAAAACCTGCCAAGTACGACTCATTCAAGTAAATGAGGTGTCTCTGCATATGCCGTGCAGCCTTGTGCAGTACAGCAAACAAGGGGTTAAATTAGGCAGGTTGGTGCTTTCTTACCATCTGCTTTAACCCCTTGGACCCTGCAGAAGCATGCATTTGGGGCACTTGCAGAGTGGCCCCACTTGAATGGGTCACGATTGGCAGGCAGGAGCACCCACCAATAGCAGCAGGGGGTTTAATTCATGCTGTGGCATGTGTACACCTTTGGCTGCTGCCTCAGCTGCTAAGGGGATAGAGATTGGGGGGTGGTAAAACTGACTCAACCACAGTGTTTTACCACCCCCCAACTTTGTGTGATCGAGCGCTAAGGGTGGCGCTGCCAATTGCAACTAAGGGCTCATTCACAAGTGCTGCAGGCACTGCTTCTCCTCGGAAAAGCATTCTGAGTGTGACAGGTGTGAGGAGATCCTTACCACCTGATTTAAACCCATGATTGACTTGCAATGCATGCAATTGCAACACTGTAGTTGGACAATTGGAGGTTTAAATCAGGTGTGAGGCCGTGACAATGGGTGACACTGTGCCCGGTGATCTTTGACTTCTCCCATGTTGTTCAGGTAGATCTCCACCTCTTTGTTTGCCTACTCCTGGTATAGTCCATGTTGCCTGTGCTGATGTGTATGGTAGAGTCTCAGGAAGACAGAGCAGATTAAGATGTCATCTAGGTACACAATGATAAAATGTCCAGAAAGTCCTTTTAAAGATGTAATTTACAAAGTATTGGAAGCTTGCTGGTGCATTGCACAACCCGAAAGACATTACCAAGTATTACAATGCACTGGAGAAACCTCTGTGACCAATACCAGGTATTAAACGTGATTCAAACCGAGCAGCCATGGTTAGGGAGGGAGGAGTCTGATAATGGCGCCAGCAGGTTGCACACCGTGAGGAGTCCGTGATCTCTGCCTCCAGGATGAATGACTGTTAACGCCGCTATGGCCCCCCACCACACCTTCTCACTTACACTTTCCGCATGAAGATCCCCCCCCTGCTGAGAGAGGAGACGACGAGGAGTGGACGTTAAATCGGCGTGGATGACAGGGAGGGAGCGATCGGAGCTCCCGAGTTATCTCTCCTACGAGTCCCAGCTGTCGGTAGTCTATTGCCTGCTTGTTGCGAACCGGGCTTAGTGTTCGGCTGCTGGGGGAGCCGACAGAGAGCGAAGGGAAGGACGGACGTTAAACGAGCAGTACCGAAAGGAGCCGAACGAGCGGACGGACAGAGGAGAGTGAGGCTGCGGGCTTGAGGGAACAGACGCCGGTGGATGCGTTCTCCCCTCAAGTAAAAATTTGATTAAAGATAAAGAACGGAAAAAAAAGTGTTTGTACTAGAAAGAAAGGGGAGAAAGAATAAAGAGGGAAAAAATAAATATATATAATGAATACAACAAAACAAAAACTCGTGCGCATAAATGTATAAGCCCGACAGTTCAAAGTTCTCGATGGATGGTAGCTTTCAGCCTTGCTGCCCTCAAGGATAGGGAAATCCTAACATACAGACAAAAAGCAGAAAAGAGAGGGCGCACCGGCCTTGTGCATTATCTTTAAAAAGGTTTATTAAAACAGAAAACGTATAAGTACTACTCACAAGGGTAGATAAAAATCACGCATAATAGTCAAATGATGGTAGCAGTCTCCAGACCTATGGACAAGACGTGCAGACCGCTGCTGGCTGACGCATTTCGAAGGTAGCACCTTCTTCTTCAGAGCCTCTTCAGAGCCAAATCCAGATACACCACGTCTATGGGCCTTCCTTTATCTAGATGGCAACTCACCTCCTCATAGAAGGTTAATAGATTGGTTTGGCAAGAACGATTCTTCATGAATCCATGCTGATTACTGCTAATGATATCATTCTTATTACTAAAATCTTGTATATAGTCCCTTATCATCCCCTCCAAGAGTTTACATACTATTGATGTTAGGCTAACTGGTCTGTAATTGCCAGGGTTGTTTTTTGGGCCCTTTTTAAATATTGGTGCTACATTGGGTTTTCTCCAATCAGCTGGTACCATTCCAGTCAATAGACTGTCTGTAAAAATTAGGAACAACGATCTGGCAATCACCTGACTGAGTTCCCTAAGTACCCTCGGATGCAAGCCATCTGGTCCCGGTGATTTATTAATGTTAAGTTTCTCAAGTCTAATTTTAATTCCGTCCTCTGTTAACCATGTAGGTGCTTCCTGTGTTGTGTCATGAGGATAAACACTGCAGTTTTGGTTACTGAAGCCCCCCGATTCACTCGTGAAGACTGAGGAGATGTTATTCTGTAACTGAATGTTATTAACCGCTTGCCGACCAGTCGCCACAGTCTTACTGAGGCAGAATGTCGAGGCTGGGCGAAACGTTACCTTATGTCGCTTCGCCTTTTGGCCACTAGGGACACGCAGCGTGTGCCTGATGCGATGACGGCCGGGCTCCCGGAATCGCTCCTGACAGACGGGGAGAGGAGACAGATCGTGTGTTCATTCTATGTATGAACACCGATCTCTCTCTCTCTCTCTCTCTCTCTCTCTCTCTCTCTCTCTCTCTCTCTCTCTCTCTCTCTCTCTCCTAGACAGTCCCATCCCCCACAGTTAGAAACACACACACGGAACACAGTTAACCCCTTGATCGCCCCCTAGTGTTAACCCCTTGATCGCCCCCTAGTGTTAACCCCTTGATCGCCCCCTAGTGTTAACCCCTTCCCTGCCAGTGACATTTATAGAGTAATCAGTGCATTTTTATTGCACTGATCGCTGTATAATTGCCAGTGGTGTCAAAAATGTGTCAGATGTGTCTGCCATAATGTCGCAGTCCCGATAAACACAGATCGCCGCCATTACTAGTAAAAAAAAAAAAGAAGAAAATAATAATAAAAAATACCATAAATCTATCCCGTCTTTTGTAGATGCTATAACTTTTGCGGAAGGAGGTGGATGGAAGGCCCGTGATCAACTGCTTACATCAAAACAGGTTTGGTTTATTCATGTAAAATGGAATACAAACATATAAATAATACAAATTAGAGGTCGACCGATATGGGTTTTTCTCTGGCCGATGCCGATATTTAGAAATCGCGATGGCCGATGTATGATGCCGATTTTTTTGGGCCGATATATTTGGCCGATTTTTTTTTTTTTTTCCCTTCATCTCATAAAAGCTAACAGTTAGACCCCTTTCACAATGGGGCATTTTTCAGGCGCTTTTGGGCTAAAAATAGCACCTGTAAAGTGCCTGCAAAACGGCTCCCCTGCAGTCACTCGGGCTTTCACACTGAGGCGATGCGCTGGCAGGATGTTAAAAAAAAAGTCCTGCAAGCGGCATCTTTGGAGCGGTGTATACCGCTGCTCCACCACTCCTGCCCATTGAAATGAATGCGCACCGCTGTCGAAGCGCCTGCAAAACGCATTTAACCCCTTCCTTGGCCGCTAGCTGGGTTATAAGCGCCCCGCTAGCAGCCGAATAGCGCCGCTAAAATGACGCTAAAGCGCCGCTAAAACCATCAACGCATGCCCGCTCCAGTGTGAAAGCAACCTTAAGGGCCTTTTCACACTGGGGCAGCGTCGGCGGTAAAGCGCCGCTATTGTAAGCGGAGCTTTACCATCGGTATTCGGCCGCTAGCGGGGGGGAGCTTTTACCCCCGCTAGCGCCCGAGAAAGGGTTAAAAACCACCGCAAAGCGCCTCTGCGGCGCTTTGCCGGCGGTATAACCGCACTGTCCCATTGATTTCAATGGGCAGGAGCGGTGAAGGAGCGGTATATACACCGCTCGGAAGATGCTGCTAGCAGGACTTTTTTTCCCCGTCCTGCTAGCGCACCGCTCCAGTGTGAAAGCCCTGTGTATGTGAAAGACATGTGTACATGGGGAGGAGTGGCTAGTTGGAAGTTATGTCCTATGATGGATAATTAGTTATTCTAAGCTCCATACCAGTCCACGTCCAAGCGTTCTAGGTGGAATACAAATCAAAACAGTATAGTATGGAGCACATGGCAAGTGTATGCTGTACACTACAGAGTGGAGACATATAATAAATTTACGTTAATAGAAGGCAAATATGTGGACTTAGAATAGTAAAGGGTACCATATCAATAAAGACAATCAATTATTGATTGGTAGTAAACATTAAAGCAAAAAACATGAAATTATAAATATACATATAAAAAAGACATAAGTGAGTGATGTTAAATACACAGAAGAACACAGAGATCTTCTCTCCCCACATGTGTCAAGTTGTGTTTCTGTACAGAGGACATGCGCATGCCTGTGAAGACATCTCTGCCAGCACATTGGTAGCTGTGCAGGAACAAAGTATGGATGTATGCAAATGAGCACAGAATGCACATCTAGGTGCACAGAAATGGCCATACAGTTGTACAAATAAATATATATGTTCATATATACATAAATAGGGCCCACCTAAATGCACATGACATGTGCCTATGCAGAAAAAGTGTCATGTCATGGGGTGGGAATATGCAGTTAGTGCAGCATGATGGCAGAGAGTGACGGATGTGAATGGATCGGAGTATGGGAATGCATATGGGCTGTGCAAGCACAGAAATGCAGTGGTGCTGATGGCCAGAAGTGAAAGTGGCAGATAGACTGATGACAGATCGCACCTACCTACAAATATAGTAGGAATGTATATATGTATTTTCCTTTTGCGGTGGTACGTGACTGTTGCGTGTGCTTGCAGGGGGGAAGGGAGAGCGACCTGAAAGGGGGGGTCCCTCAGGACACTAGTAAGTTGACAAATGAAAATGCATGGGAGGTGCAGAGTCAGTAGGGAGACCTCGTAACTGACCTGCCTCCAGAGATGTATGGGAGAGCGGCTGCAGCCTGCACACGTCCTTGAGGGTGCAGGCTGCAGCCACTCCCCCATACATCTCTGGAGACAGGTCAGTTATGAGGTCTCCCTACTGACTCTGCACCTCCCTTCCCCCCTGCTCATCTTCTTTCTCCTCTGCAGGAACACCCGACAGTCACGTACCACCGTAAAAGGAAAATACATATATGCATTCCTACTATATTTGTAGGTAGGTGCGATCTCTCATCAGTCTATCTGTCTGCCACTTTCACTTCTGCCAATCAGCACCACTGCATGTGCTTGCACAGCCCATATGCATTCCCATACTCCGATCCATTCACATCTGTCACTCTCTGCCATCATGCTGCACTAACTGCATATTCCCACCCCACTGACATGACATTTTTTCAGCATAGGCACATGTCATGTGCATTTGGGTGGGCCCTATTTTTGTAAATATGAACATATATATTTGTACAGCTGTATGGTCATTTCTGTGCTCATTTGCATACATCCATACTTTGTTCCTGCACAGCTACCTATGTGCTGGCAGAGATGTCTTCACGCGCATGTCCTCTGTACAGAAACACAACTTGACACATCATGTGGTGAGAGAAGATCTCTGTGTTCTTCTGTGTATTTAACATCACTCGCTTATGTCTTTTTTATGTGTATATTTATAATTTCATGTTTTTTGCTTTAATGTTTACTACCAATCAATAATGGATTGTCTTTATTGATATGGTACCCTTTACTATTCTAAGTCCACATATTTGACTTCTATTAATGTAAATTTATTATACGTCTCCACTCTGTAGTGTACAGCATACACTTGCCATGTGCTCCATACTATACTGTTTTGATCTGTATTCCACCTAGAACGCTTGGACGTGGACTGGTATGGAGCTTAGAATAACTAATTATCCATCACAGGACATACCTGCCAACTAGCCACTCCTCCCCATGTACACATGTCGGCCTACCGGCTCACAGAGACTGTGCTCCTGTTCTCCGGGCTCTGATAAAGAGGTCAGCCTATTTTAAATACCTGCCTCCACATGGGCATACCCCAATTTTAACATTTTAGTGCTTATTTTGTCACCTGTTTTTACGAAACGTAGTATTTGTATTATTTATATGTTTGTATTCCATTTTGCATGAATAAACCAAACATATTTTGATGTAAGCGGTTGATCACACGCCCTCCATCCACCTCCTTCCACACAGTCTTCTCCAGATCACCCTTGGTCAGTTGAGGCAGCGGGACACGCATTACCATCGCCTCCAGTCTTTCCACCTTCTACAATACTACCTATTTACACAACAAACTCTTTCACAAGCACAGGAGTAATTCTCACCATACCTTGTCCACATTTTGCTATAACGTTTGCACAAACCAATCAATATACCCTTATTGCGATTTTTTTTTTTTTTCCCCAAAAATATGTAGAATACATATCAAACTGGGGAAAAAAATATTGTTTTTGCTAAAAAATGTGGGATATTTATTATAGCAAAAAGTAAGTTAAAGGATATTGTGTTTTTTTCAAAATTTTCGCTCTTGTTTATAGCGCAAAAAATTAAAAACGCAGAGGCGATCAAATACCACCAAAAGAAAGCTCTATTTGTGGGAAAAAAAAGGATGTCAATTTTGCTTGGGTACAGCATCGCACGACCGTGCAATTGTCAGTTAAATCGACGCAGTGCCGAATCGCAAAAAATGGCCTGGTCATTGAGCAGCCAAATCTTCTGAAGCGGTTAAAAATTACTTCCTTTTCGATCTGCAACACTGTCATTCTTTTTGTTAAATGCAATGTAATATGGCTACCTGGAGGTGTTACTGATTTTCCCAGAAGTCTGCAATAAGATACTAATTCAATTGTGATACTCCCAAAGGGTAATCTTATCTAAAGGCATCCGGGCCTTGCAATTCTCCTCATTAGAGCCCTGCGGGTGCAGCAACTGATTGATAATTTCAAAACCACTCCCATGCAGATTTACTTGTGCACATGGACACAGGCAAACCGTAATTTCTTCAGACTAACAAAAGGTAGGAATCTGCAACAAAGTTTGTTAAAATCGCTGCAATGTACATGGATAACATAGAGGGGAATATTTTTTTATTTTTTTCGACAAAAGTGAAGTTACTCTTTAACCTTTTGCTTTCTGGGCACTTTCACCCCCTTCCTGTCTAGGCCAATTTTCAGCTTTCAGCGCTCACATTGAATGGCAATTGCACGGTCATGCAGCCCTGTACCCAAATTAAATTATCTTTTTTTTTTTCACGCACATAGCTTTCTTTTGGTTTTGGTTGTCTTTCTTTCCGACCAGCCATCACAGTTATACTGTGGCAGGATGGCTCCCGTGTGCGAGCCGTCGTAGCTGTAGCAGGCACGCGTGCCTGCGGTATTTCCCCGGAGCTGATGCGTGTGCCCAGGGGGTGCGATGACCTCCCGGCACCCGCGATCGCTCGTGACAGAGCGAGAACCCGGGATCTGTGTGTGTAAACACACAAATCCCGGTTCTCTCAAGGGAGAGGAGACAGATCGTGGGCTCCTACTAAGTAGGAACACAGATCGGTCTTCTATCCTAGTCAGTCCCATCCCCCCACAGTTATAACACACCTAGGGAACACAGTTAATCCCTTGATCGCCCCCTAGTGTTAACCCCTTCCCTGCCAATAACATGTATACAGTAATCAGTGGCTATTTTTAACTCTGATCGCTGTATAAATGTCACTTTTCCCAAAAAAAAGTGTCCGATCTGTCCGCTGCAATGTCGCAGTCACGATAAAAATCACTGATTACTGCCATTACTAGTAAAAAAAATAATAAAAATGCCATAGAAAAAAACATATCAGCCTAAACTGATGAAGACTTTTTTTTTTTGGATATTTGTTATTGCAAAAATATACAAAATATTGTTTTTTTTGTTTTTATAGCACAAAAAATAAAAACCAGAGGTGATCAAACACCACCAAAAGAAAGTTCTATTTGTGGGGAAAAAAAGAACGTCAATTTTGTTTGGGTACAACGTCGCACGACCGCGCAATTGTCAGTTAAAGTGACGCAGTGCCGTATCGCCAAAAATGGCCTGGTCAGGAAGGGGGCAAATCCTTCCAGGGCTGAAGTGGTTAATCACTGCTGGGTTTTTTATTTTTTGATAAAAAAAAAATAAAGATTGAATATTTTGAAGAAAAATATTTTTTTTCTTAGTTTGTCAGTAAATTTTGTAAATAAGTAATTTTTCTCCTTCACTCATGTGCACTGATAGGCTGCACTTATGGACACTGATGAGGAGGCACCAATTAGACACTAAAATGCAGCACTGATGGGCACTGAAAGACAGCACTGACTGGCTTCACTAATGGGCAGTGCTGGGGCTTTACTGTAATCAGGGCACTGATGATCAGTGTCCTGATTACCTGTACAGGTCTCCCCTGTGAGGAGATGACACTGGCTCTCCTCGCTACACACACTGTCAGTGTGAGCCGATAAACGACACTTCCTTGTTTACATGTGACTGGCTGTTATTAGACACAGCCGATTTACATGGGTAAAGAGCCGCAACATCTGCTTTTTACTGAGATCGGGGTCGTGCCTTGTCCTAGGATCGCTGCGCGCCTGCGATCGCTGTGTGCCCGAGCGGCAGTTCTGGGGCGCTGTCATATGACTTCATTTTACTATATGGCAGGTGGCAAGTGGTGAAAGAAACTTTTGGGCAGAAGCATAAATTCCATCTGTCCACATTTCTGTACTGGACAATCAGCAGGTGGACTTCCTAAGCTGTCAAGGCCTAGACCTGGGGAAGTTATCTCTGCTCCTTCATGTTATTGATGAGCTCAGGCATGTTTGGACAGGAGTACAAACGCGCCTGAGCTATCCTGCCAGGAAGCTGTCAGCCGACCCCCCAGCTGCACATACACCCACCTTGCACAAAATACGTGCGGCTGCAGGGTGGGAAATTCTCCCCAAAATAATACAATTGGCTGTTGGCTCATGCCTACTCAAAGTCTTTCAAAATCATTCAAAGGTGGGGAAAAGAAGATTTGGACATCCTAGGCCCCCAGGTTCAACAACAAGCTAAACAAATTTATGGACAAAGATCCTCTAGCCTTTGCAGTAGATGCTCTGGGTTGAATGAATGCAAGCTGGTTTATGCCTTGCTTCTGATGATCGTCCTTTGACTGCTGGACAGGATATAGGGGGAAAGCGTTTCAGTGATTCTCATCACAGTAAATCTGCCCAGAAAAATGTGGTCCACTAACATACTTGGACTTCTTGCAGACACGCCTTGGATTCCTACAAATGCACTAAACTTGTTTGCTAACGTACCATTTTCCATCATTGCTTTAACACCATGGCTGAAACTCATATTCTAAAAGATTGGGTTATTTCTGAGACTAATGCCCTTACCTTATTCACAGCAAGAAAATCTAACTGCAAGATTTATGGAAGGCTTTACTGTGTGTGGTGCGAGGATGGTTACATAATTGGTCATGTTGAAAAAATACACGTCCATCTAGTTCCGCCATTAAAAAAAAAAATAGTGTTTTAGCCTTTCTTTAGTCTGGTCTTGACCAGCGTCTGGCCCTTAAAAGACAGGTTTCTGCTTTATCAATTTTCTTGCAGATACCTCTTACCTCACAGGTCCTTTTTCAAGATTTTTCTTTAGGGAGGAGTTCAAATACATTTCTCAATTTAACCTCCTATGTCACTTTGGAATATTAAAGAATATGTGAACACTGCCTGTTGTATCATGTACTTGTATGAATAAGTATCCTGTTCTCTTTGTATTGCTTCCTTTTGTGTGAAATCCTTGGTGTTCCTGCCAGTCCCTCTGCTTTCCTATTAAAAATGGATGTAGTCAAGGCTGTTGGTCTACCTAGCAGCCACGAACTCTGTATGCAAGACTGAGTCCATGTTTATGCTGCCCGTGGACCATTGTAGAGCGTATAAATTTTCCCGCTCCACCAGGTGTATCAGGCAACTTTCTGCCAGGGCCTAAACTCTTAAGGACGGAGCTAGTTTTCCCTTTTCGTCTTTCAGGACAGCCACTATGAGAGATAGTCTCCTCTTCCTTAGGAAACACTGCGCCAGCCCATAAATTCTCACTTCCCCCTGCCGGACCTCAGTTATTAGTGTTTCCTCCGGCGGGGAGACACTGTGCATGGAACCAGGCCGGTCAGTCAGGGAGATTGTGGCCATTTTTAGATCCTGTAAAGGGAGCAGGGGCTTCCAGGGAGGAAGGTGTGGTACATACCCGCCATCTATTTGCCACCCCATCCTAGTTGAGTGCGGCAGCAGGTTGTGGGGGGACCCCTATCGCATCCACAGGGCCGCAGCAGGCAGGCAATTCGGCTCTCCCTGTACTCTGTACAGGCCGCATTTTTGGAACCAAGCGAGCCGCACGGCGGGTGACGTCATTTCTGGTGGAAGGCGAACGCTTCCCTTTGACCCGCGACTCCCGGTTCCGGGTCACAGAGCTGATAGGGGGCCGGGCACAGGCTGGAGACGAGTCGGGAACTAGCACAGGCAGTGTGAGACTCGGTAGAAGCAACCATCTGCAGTCATGTCGGAAGCGAATGCTCAGCCAACGGACACTACCTCCAGCCTTCCTAAGGTAAGAGCACCCTAGGGAAGGGTACTCTCTATCTAGGATTGCCCCTTCATATATGGTTCCTGTCTATGGAGGGGAAGACCCTCTGGGTGGTCAGGGGGGGAGGCTCAGATCCCCACATGCTAAGAGGGTCTAGTGCACTCCCAGGGTTGTATACTGAAGGCCTAAAGTGATCATTTTTTTTCTGCATTTTTTGGTACATGTATTTCAGAAAGCTACAGAAAAGTCAAAGTCAACACATAGCTCTAAAAGGACGTACGCCTCTTGTAGGGACATTCTAGGGGAATTGTGGACAAAAGTCTTGTGCAAAGACTGCATAGACTCCCTAGTTAGAGAAAGGGAATCTGAACAAGAGTCAGGACTAGCAGCCTCCGTAAAAGAGCTCTCGTCCACCTTTTCATCATTTAAATCTTTATTAGAAAAATTTCAACTCCTCACTAATCCAGCTCCCCAGGATACAACCCCACCACAGGCTCAGGGCTCTGCGCCTGCTCAACCTACTACTAGAGTTAGGGCAGAGGAAGTTTCAGGCCCTTCCGAGGTGGAACATAGACAGCCAGACAGTTCCTCCTCCGATTCCCAGGAGGGTTCAGAGGGCGCCAAATTAGACGCTGACTTCTCTCAGGTCTCCAGACATACGGATTTAGCGTTTGAGGACATGGGGGCCTTGGCAGATGTCATGGACAAAAGAATACTCTCTCTCCTTAAAAAGACTTTGGACTCAACAATAGGCAATCTAAAGCCAGAAATGGTTGTCAGTTGTGGCTCACAATTTAGAGCACTGGCTCTCCCAGATTCAAGAGCACATTGAAGCAGGAACTGCCAAGGAAACCATTTTATCTTCTTTCCCTACGATTCTGCGAGGTATCGCATACATAGCGGATGCCTCGACACAGTCAGTCCGCATGTCGGCCAGATCAGCGGCCCTGGCTAACTCTGCCAGGAGAGCCCTCTGGCTAAAAACTTGGCCAGGTGACAGCGCCTCTAAGGTCAGGTTGTGTGGGATACCATTGACGGGAGACCTTCTCTTTGGCCCAGGTTTAGAGACAGTTTTAGACCGCACAGCAGACAGGAAGAAATCCTTCCCAGGTAAGGGGAAAACCCCAGCATAAACAAAAGAAGTTTCGCCCGCAAATACGTAGGGAGGCCCCAAAACCGAAAGGGCAAAATAAAACTTGGGGCCAAAGAGGCAAGGGCAGAGGAGGGGCGATTTTTCACCCTCCTGAGCAGCCCCGTAAAAACCAATGACTCTCCAAGCACGGTGGGAGGAAGACTGGGGGCCTTCTTCCCACAGTGGGAGGCAATATCCCCCAACCAGTTTATCCTAGGGGTTAAAAGAAGGGGGTACCTCCTGGAGTTCACAAGACCTCCCTCATGGAGATTCCTTGTCACGTATCTACCCAGATGCACGGAAAAGGCCGAGACTTTGTTGGAAGCACTGAGAGATCTAAAAGATCAGAATGTTATTCGCAGAGTTCCAAAGGTGGAAGGAGAGGGATTCTATTCACACACCTTTGTAGTGAAAAAAACCCACAGGAGAATTCAGATTAATTCTGAATTTAAAACCCCTGAACAGGTCGGTTATCTACAAAAGATTCTGTATGGAGTCAATCTTTACAGTCAGAGCCCTGTTGCCCCACAACTGCTTCATAGTATCACTGGACCAAAGGGACGCGTACCTACACATCCCTATAGCAGAAGCCTCTCAGAGGTTTCTACACCTAGCAGTAGACTTAGGTGGAATAACGGTACATCTACAGTTTCAAGCGCTGCCATTCAGGCTATCCTCCTCACCCCGCAGAGGCCATCCAGGGAGTGTCAATTATAGAATACCTGGATGACCTGCTCCTATTTGCAGCGTCCCCAGTACAGTTAGCCAAAGATCTCGAGCTAACAAAAAAGGTCCTGACAGGTCTGGGGTGGCTGCTGAACTTGGAGAACTCCAGCCTGATTACCTCACAACGCATCACGTACCTAGGATACCTGCTGGACTCAACACTGTTGAGAGTTTTTTTTCCCAACGGAGAAGGTACTGAAACTGGACAGAGCAGTAGCCTCTCTCTAGTGCAACCAACAGGTCTCTATAAAGTCTCTAATGTCAACATTGGGTCTGCTAACCTCTACCCTCCCAGCAGTGCAGTAGGCAGGACTACACTTTCGTCCCCTGCAGACCTTCGTCCTAAGAGTGTGGAATCACAGTCAAAAAGATCTAGACACCTTAGTACACGTTCCACATCAATTAAAAAGATCACTCTGGTGGTGGAGGAAGGTAGCAAACCTGTCGCAAGGAGGTCTGTGGCTCTTCCCAGTTTCTGGGGTGGTAACCACAGACGCAAGCGGCAAGGGTTGGGGGGTACATCTGGGATCCCTTCTAGCACAGGGCACCTGGAGAGACGATAAACTAAGAAGATCGTCCAATTGGAAAGAGCTGAAGGCAGTCGGGCTAGCCCTCAGGTTTTTCAAAAAGGAACTCCAGGGCCACCACATTCAGGTGCGGTTGGACAACTCGTCTGCCGTTGCCTATGTAAACAAGCAGGGCTGAGACCAACATTCTCTCGCTCTCAGCAGTTTTCCTGAGGGGAGAGGAACATGATAGCAGACTTTCTCAGACGAAAGAAGCTGAGGGAGGGCGACTGGGTCCTCAACCAGGAGGTCTTCAATCTCATATAAAAAAGATTAAAACGCGAAAGCCCTCTGTTTTTTCTCCCTAAACGGAGGGGAAGGAGAACTGGGGGTGGACGCGTTGACCCAGAACTGGCATTTCAAGACATGCTTTGCCTTCCTACCTCCGGTATTGTTGCCGGCAGTTCTGAGGAAGTTTCAAATAGAGAATACGTCTCTGATTCTAGTCGCACCACATTGGCCCAAGAGGGCATGGTTCTCAATACTCAAGCAACTAGCAGTAGAACCTCCCTTATTCCTACCACCTCGGGAGGATCTCTTCTCACAGGGCCCTGTCCTCTGTCCACAAGTACACCAGTGGAAGCTAGGGGCCTGGCTACTGAGGAGGGTGTATTAAAATCTAAGGGATTTTCAGAGAGAATAATCTCCACCTTCCTCAATAGCAGGAAAGAGGAGACGCGCCGGATTTATAAAAAAAGTCTGGCTCCACTTTAACGAGTGCTACGTAGGAAGCTCCTTTTCAGTGTTCAGTGCAGAGCCCCACTGTTGTTTTGAAATTTCTACAGTGCGGGGCAGACAAGGGTTTATTTATAAGTACCCTTAAGTCAGGTTTCCGCACTGCATATTTAGAAAGACCTCTGGCCACCAATCCATGGGTAGTCAGATTCTTCAGGGCTCTGACTAGACAGAGACCAGTTCGAGGTCCACCCTTCCCCAGGTGGGACCTATCTTCAGTCTTGCAGAACAGGAGCCCTCTTTGAACCTTTAGAAAGATGTCTTCTAAAGGAATTTACTTTAAAGACAGTATTTTTAGTAGCAGTGACAAATGCCAGGAGCGTCAGCAAGATTGAGGCCTTATCAGTTAGACCCCCTTTTTTATTTTCCCAGATCGGATCGTTTTCAAGACCGATCTGGCATTTTTCCCTAAAGTGGCTTCAGGATTTCACAGAAGCCAGGAGGTAGTCTTACCCTCTTTTTGTCCCAACCTCTCAGAGGAAGGGGAGTTGAAATACCATTCTTTGGATGTAAGGAGATGTATCCTGCAGTACCTAGAGCTGACCAAAATATTAAGAAAGTCAGACTCTCTTTATTTGTTTTCTGGGGCCAGAAAGGGATACAGAGCGTCTCAACGCACTATTGCCAGATGGCTCAGAGTAATCATTGGCCGGTCCTATGCATTAGCCAGGGAAAGAGATCCCTACGGGTGTAAAGGCACACTCTACCAGTGCTATGGCAGCTTCCCAGGCAGAAAGAGCTGGAGCAACAAATATGCAGGGCAGCAACATGGTCCAGCTACTCCACTTTCGTAAAACATTACAGAGTGGACCTGGTGTCAGCAGGTAAGCAAGCCTTTGGGTGAAAGGTTTTGCAAACTGTAGTCCCACCCTAACTGGTAAGTGCTTGTCTATCCTCTCATAGTGGCTGTCCTGAAAGACAAAAAGGGAAAATTAAAGTTATGCTTACCGGTAACGTCTTCCAGTAGTCTTTCAGGACAGCCCTAGTTACCCTCCCGAAATTTTGGGGGGTTTCATAAAAGACCAGAATGCAGCATGATAATGATATGTGATAGTATGTTATTAATGTGGTGTTGTGTCTCCCCAGCTGACCGGAGGTGATCTTGGAATAAACTGAGATCCGGCAGGGGGAAGCGAGAATTTATGGGCTGACACAGTGTTTCCTAAGGAAGAGGAGGAGACTATGTCTCAGTGGCTATCCTGAAAGACTACTGGAAAAGACGGTACCGGTAAGCGTATTAATTTTTCTTTCTATCAGAGCCCGTTCCCCCAGGGCTGTTTGTTTCTTGGGTATTTCAGCATCAAGCATCTTCTTCCCAAATATGCAAGGCCACCATCTGGTCCTCTGTTCCAATTTCTACAAGGTAAATGTTCATGCCTTGGCTGATGGTGAGCTTTGGCCGCAAGGTTCTTCAAATTGTCATCTGAGGTTTTTGTTTGGGTACCTTAACCCTTTTTTTTTTTTGGGGGGGGGGGGGGGCAGTTCTCCTTGCTATATTGTTGCCCACAGCTTAGTTTATTGCTTGGATATGTTTCATGGTCATTGATTACATGTCCTGTTTCCTGTAGTGTACAATTAAGATAATAGCAATTTCTATTCATCTGTAAATGTTTTGATCTTGAACGGGACACAGGCCCCTTCCTTCGGTGTATTGATCACTCCTTGCTAAAATCAAAAAGAAACCAACAAAAAATAAAACCTTGAGTCTCATGGAGTGGGTGGGGTTATAGAGTTACAGTCTAGGGCAGGGATATGCAATTAGCCGACTTCCTGCTGTTGCAGAACTAAAAGTCCCATCAGGCATAGCAAGACTCTGACAGTCACAAGCATGACACCCAAAGGCAGAGGCATGATGGGACTTGTAGTTTTGCAACAGCTGGAGGTCCACTAATTGCATATCCCTGGTCTAGGGGCTGCCCTAGCAAGTTTTTTTTTTTGCCAGCGTCCAATCACCTTAAGGCCCCTTTCACACATACAGACCGTTCGTCTGTGTTTCATCCATCCGTTGAGGAATGAAAAACTGACATCAATGCAATCCTATGGAAAAACGGATGTATATGGATGATCATCCATTTACATTCGTTTTCATCTGCTTCTGTGAACATCTGTTTTTTTTTTGTTTTTTTTGAACGTTCGAAAGCCCTATTTTTCATCCCTTTAAAAAAAAATGGAACGGTGGATAAACGGATGCAAATGGACAAGTGGTCCATTGTTGCATCAGTTTTTGCATAGGTTAAGAGCACCCATTTACTAGGGGGAGTTTGTATTGGAGAAAAGCAGTGAGGGAGCAGTCTGTACTGACAGGCTCCCTCACTTTCCGACACTGACTGTCAATGTTGGCTTATAAATGTAATTGTCGCCTTTTTTTTTTTTCTATACTACATAGCGCTGAGAAGGAGCTGTCATTCGGGCTCGCCTCTAAATTAAACAAAGAGGCGGGGTCAATGGGTGACTTCGCCCTTTGTTTAACTTAGTGGCGGGCCTAAATGAGAGCTCCTACTCAACGCTATAAAGTATAGAAAAAAAAAGCTGGCAATTACATTTAAAAGCCGACAATCAGCGCTGGCAAGTGAGGGAGCCTGTCTGTGCAGACTGCTCCTTCACTGTGTATACTGCTCTTCACCTGTCCTCTCCTTGCACACACTGCCCTCCCCCAAAGAGGACCTGTCATGTATCTGCTATCACATAGTGCACTATTGGTCCCCTATGTGATATCAATAAAAAAAAAAAAGTAAAAAAGTCAGCAGCTACAAATACTGCAGCTGCTGACTTTTAAAATAAGGACACTTGCCTGTCCAGGGCGCCTGCGATTTCCTCACCCGAAGCCGACCCATCCCTCGGCTCCAGGTGGAGGCGCCGGCATTGCTAGTAAGGGAATTGGGAGTGATTATATATATATATATATATATATATATATATATATATATATATATATATATATATATATATATATATATATTTAGCAGGGACCCCAGAGAATAAAATGGCGATCATTGCAATATTTTATGCCACATTTGCGCAGTGGTCTTTTAAACAATTTTTTTGGGGAAAAAATACACTTCCATGAATTAAAAAACAAAAAACTGAACAGTAAAGTTAACCCAATTTTTTTGTATAATGCGAAAGCTGATGTTACGCCGCGAGAATCGTGATCTTTTTTCTAAGCAAAGAAATTGTGATTCTCATTTTATCCAGAATCGTGCAGCTCTAATGTAAACCAAAAATGTAACTCAAGTGGTTAAGTGCATGCAAAGAACTGATGTAAGCTGATCTGTTTTTTCTTTGAAAAAACGTGACTGAGCTGATGAAACAAACTGAAGGCATATGTGAAAGGGGCCTAAGGTAGCCTGTACGCATGCAAACCACTGCACAGAGCAGGTAAGTATAACATGTTTGCTATTTTTAACAAAAAAAAAATCACTTTAAGTGTAAATATATTGCTCACTATTTTAGTGTGTTGGGGTGGACTGCAATGCACAACAGTGTGAGCATTGCTGAGTTTTGCTGTGGTATTATGCGAGTTTTTACCTTCTTACACAAGGCACAAGTGTGAATGGCCCCTGGGCTTTATTTTCATACAGAGGTTGCAGTACGGCCCTCTTCACGTGGCTTTTTGGACTGCTGTTCACCTGCAATAATAAAACAATGTTTTAGCCGACTTTCATGGCACCAGCCTTTCTCCCTTTTTTTATAAAGACAAATGGGGAAACGCCGATCCAAAGGATAAAGAATAATAAACCATGATGGAAATCCCATATATGATGAATGTTCTTTATTGGCAAGAAAACAAAAAATGTAGTAGCTGCCAGAAGATGCATATAGGTTCAGAACAATATTCAGTAAAAACTATTGAAAGATAAAAATACAGGTGACTTGATTGGCATTCAAAAGGACTGCAGGAACACTCAGGAGCCAGGAGAGGTGGAAAGGAGACTTTCTTTCTCGTACATCACGGGACACAGAGCCTCAGTAATTACTGATGAGTTATATAGGGTATCACTAGGTGATTGGACACTGGTCACATCCTAAACAGGAAGTTCAACTCCCTATATAATCCCTCCCCTTACAAGGATACCTCAGTTTTTTAGCCAGTGTCTTAGGTGTTGGACGTGTGAAGATGTCCTGTGTTGAGCTTCAAAGGGAATATCCTATATGCTATACTGGGGCAAGCCAGGCGAACCGGATCCATTTCAAAGTGTCCTTTCTAGGCCGAATTGGATGGTACCTGGGCCTCGTGTCCGAAGAAACGAGGTTTTACCTTTAACGCTTCCTCTTTTTAGAGAGCTGGACCTCGCATTTCAGAAAATGGTTTTTCTAGCCTTATTGCTGGCCGGGTGCTTTACAGGCCCAGAACTGCGGATCCCCCTATCCGTAGGGGGCCCCAGTCTCAGAAGGTTTTTCCAAACGGAGCCCACCGTGAGAGGTGAAGATTGGGTCTGTATAACAGAACCCTGTGGATGGATAAGGTAAGGGAGATTCCACGGAACTTTTTAATTCTAGTAGGTTTCTCCTTTAAGGTAAATGCATGCTATGCCTATTGTCGACACCGGGGGCTGCCAAGAGCACATACCTTCTCATGCTGATGTCTGTCTCAGTGTTTCACGCTGCACAGCTCCTCCAGCCGAGCTCCCGGTAGGATGGGATGGGGGGTTCTCCTCTGGATATTACCCCCCAGAATAGGGGGAGGCCGCAGGTGGTCTGTAAGGCGGTAGTATACCGCACTATCACCGCCGCTGCCATTGCCACGTGCAGGCCCCATCACTGCCGGCCTCTCTCCTTCCTTCCCCATCCCCAGCCTTTCCTCCATGCTTGTCCAGGAGGGTCGGCTTGCGTGGGAAGCGCACTTTTTTTTAAAAACGAGGGTGGGCGGAGTGTCAGCGCGTCCAGCGTGCTCAGACGCTCACATTGCCGGCTGCAAGGCTATAAGAGGCACTCTTTACAGGTGTACACAGCCTTTGGAGGGACACAGAGCTGACGGTCGCATGTAAGGTGGGACACAGACATTCTCCTAGGCAGCATTTACTAAGGAAACATTTGACTGGGCATTTGGTAGCAGGCCCTTTGCCGGACTACATCGCTCAGCAGGCAATGTTCATTTTGTAGCAGAAAACAGGAAAAAATTTGCGCTGAACTGAAAGAAGCAAGCAGCCAGCAAAGTTTGTTGATATCAAACAAAAAGTCACATTAAAAAATTATTGCAGCGCTAAAAAAAGTTCAAAAGGAGTCTAAAGTGTAGGAGGAATCAAATCACCAGTTGTAATGTGTAGAAGTAGAGAAAATCACTCGTCGCCATGTGATAATGTAGTCTGCTTACCAGAAGGTAATAAGGATTAGGCATGAATGATATATTCTCAATGGCATCCAGCAAATCCAGCCCACTGGAACCCCTCGTCAGACAACAACCTCCGTGTGACTTCCTTCATGTGTAAACATCTCCCAATGATCACTTCAGAAATGGGGCTTTAAGGCATGTAGTTATCATATACCCGGGAAGAGAAATGAAGGATCCATAGTGAAGCCAGAAAGTAATAAGGATTAGGCATGAATGATATATTCTCAATGGCATCCAGCAAATCCAGCCCACTGGAACCCCTCATCAGACAACAACCTCCGACTTTTTGTTTTATATCAACGAACTTTGCTGGCCGCTTGCTTCTTTCAGTTCAGCGCAAATTTTTTTCTGTTTTCTGCTACTACTGTTTTTGATATATTTATTTGCTGCTGTTCTTTTATTTGCATTATACATTTAATGTAATTGATCAAAGTGACTATTATGGATATCTTTGAGTTTCGAAGCTCTAGATGTATTGATCTTAAAGGTGTTTTCAATTATGCTGTCGATCAACAGAATAATAATTTAGGAGGCCTTTTTATGGGTTTAAAAAACCTCATGATTGCTGAAATACATGGCAACTAGGATGTTGCCTTTCTAGAAAAATATTTGGATGATCAAATGGTTCCTAGAAGCCTCGGGTTTGAGGTTTCACCCCAGGAAGATGACATTGATATTCCTGGGTGGTATAAATATTTCAATGACGTTGGATTGGGTCTCTTACGATTTCTAATAGGTAGAAAAAGAAGAAAACTTAATAAATTAGACGAAGAGATCAGTGAGGTTAAAACTAAGTTAATACCCTATAAGGAACTAGATGAATATAAAAATAAGTCTGACAGTCTTAAAAAAAACTTTGGAAAAAGAGTATATTGATCAGAAATTTAAGAAAAAGTATTCTAGAGATCAGGAGGATTACAGAACTAATCAGGTTTTTAAATGGCAAATTAGAAGAGCCGCTGTGGCTAATGGAAATAATGAGTCTCTGAATAGACCACACATTGAATCCACTTCTGTGCCTGTGATTCCTTCCCATCATGCTGAAAATGTCCGGGGGAGTAAGCCTGGGAATGGCTGAAAGAAGGTGGGTCCCAGAAAAGGACCTAAACCCAGACATCCGCGGACTAGGACCCACGAAGGAAGGGAAGGTTATGCTCAGTATAACCACCCACCAAGGAGTAATCCTGTCCATATTCCCACTAACAATTATTATGAACCCCTTAATAGAGAGAATACACTGACCGCTATGATGGATATGACAACGGATGATCAACATCCTCATCATGGGAGGAGGATGTCGGTTATGCTGACAGACGGCCAGAACTGGTGTACTGCGGCAGATATATAGACAACATCCTCCTCCTATGGGATGGCGATGAAGCATCACTGACCAATTACATGCAGGAGCTGAACCAGAACATCCTTGGTATATCTCTACAATTTGAAATGAGCAAGGTTGCTATCCATTTTTTGGATTTGAATATACAGATCTGTGATAATAAATTTAGAACCACCACTTTCTTCAAGGAGACAGATCGAAATGGCTACATTGGACAGGGGAGCTGCCACCATCCCTCCTGGTTAAAAGCGGTTCCTAAAAGCCAGTTTATCCGCCTAAGGCGCAACTGCACTTTCAAACATGATTTTTTGATGCAGGCCTCTGACCTTAAAACTAAATTTTTGGAAAAGGGATACTCTGTTGCTGACTTGGATAAAACCATCAATGAGGTTGCCACCATGGATAGGGCCACTATGTTAAAGGGAACAGATAGAATCACTAAAAATAACAACACTCATGAGTTCTCTTTAGTGACCACCTACTCTCGACAAGGCTTCTTCCCATGTCACAAATGCAAAGTGTGTCGCATAAATAGCGATAAAAATAGAAAAATTTGTCAATTCAAATCTAACTCCACCACAAATGTTTATGATATAGGTACCTTTATCACTTGCACTTAAAAAATGTCCTGCCCATGCGGTCTACAATATGTAGGCCGCACTATGAGAGCTATGAATGTCCGAATAAAAGAACATATAAAAAACGTAAAGAAGGGTTTTCCTAAACACACGGTCTTACGTCACTATTTGGAATACCATAATAAAAACCCGGCGGGGGCCTTGATTACTGCCATTGATCGTTTCACACCTCATTGGAGAGGCAGTTATACCAAGAGAGAAATCTCGAGGTTGGAAACTCGATGGATACATACCCTTAAATGTTATATGCCCCATGGGTTAAATGTGGAGTGGGATGTTAACAGCTTCATTAACAACAGTTAGCATCACCACGCTCCTCTATTGGTTTTACTTTTTATTGTATTTTTTTCATCAACCTTTTTTATATATACTCGCAATTCTTGGATCAATGTGAGCATTTCTTTATGATGTTTCTGACAACTTTTTAATATTTGTATTGTTTTAACACATGTATTATTGTATACGTGAACCTTTATTGAACTATGTGTCATTATGCACACGATTAACCACTTGACCACTGGGCACTTAAACCCCCTTCCTAACCAGACCAATTTTCAGCTTTCGGTGCTCTCACACTTTGAATGACAATTACTCAGTCATGCAACACTGTACCCAAATGAATTTTTTGTCCTTTTTTTC
Organism: Lithobates clamitans; assembly: GCA_037952925.1. NCBI lineage: Eukaryota > Metazoa > Chordata > Amphibia > Anura > Ranidae > Lithobates > Lithobates clamitans. The sequence goes on from JBBGZY010000884.1 coordinate 2,086,898, forward strand.
ACACAAATAGAGCTTTCTTTTAGTGGTATTTAATCACCGCTGGGTTCTTTATTTTTTGCGCTATAAAAGAAAAAAGACCGAAAATTCTGTAAAAAATGCATTTTTCTTCGTTTCTGTTATAAAATTTTGCAAATTAGTAATTTTTTCTTCATATATTTTGGCCAAAATGTATACCGCTACATATCTTTGGTAAAAATAACCCAAATTAGTGAATATTATTTGGTCTTTGTGAAAGTTATAGAGTCCACACGCTATGGTGCCAATCTCTGAAAATTGATCACACCTGAAGTACTGACGGCCTATCTCATTTCTTGAGACCCTAACATGCCAGAAAAGTACAAATACCCCCCAAATGACCCCTTTTTGGAAAGAATACATTCCAAGGTATTTAGAAAGATGCATGATGAGTTTTTTGAAGTTGTCATTTTTTCCCACAATTCTTTGCAAAATCAAGATTTTTTTTTTCTTTTTTTTTTTTCACAAAATTGTCATATTAGCAGGTTATTTCTCACACACCGCATATGCATACCACAAATTACACCCCAAAACACATTCTGCTATTACTCCCGAGTACGGCGATACCACATGTGTGAGACTTTTACACAGCGTGACCACATACAGAGGCCCAACATGCAGGGGAGCACCTTCACGCGTTCTGGAGCACCCAGGCCAATTCTGACATTTCTCTCCTACATGTAAAAATCATCATTTATTTGCTAGAAAATTACATAGAAACCCAAAACATTATATATATTTTTTTAGCAAAGACCCTAGAGAATACAATGGCGGTCGTTGCAACTTTTTATCTCGCACTGTATTTGCGCAGCAATTTTTCGAACACGTTTTGTTTGAAAAAAAAAACAGTTTTTTGCTTTCAAAAAAAACAAAACAGTAAAGTTAGCCCAATGTTTTTACATAATGTGAATAATGAAGTTATGCCGAGTAAATAGATAACCAACATGTCACCCTTCAAAATTGCACACGCTCGTGGAATGGCGCCAAACTTCACTACTTAAAAATCCCCATAGGAGACGCTTTAAAAAATTTTACTGGTTACATGTTGTGAGTTACAGAGGAGGTCTAGGGCCAAAATTATTGCTCTCGCTCTACCGATCGCAGCGATACCTTACATGTGTGGTTTGAACACCATTTTCATATGTGGGCGCAACTTACGTATGCGTTCGCTTCTGACTGCGAGCACACGGGGACACGGGGAATTTTTTTTTTATTTTTTTTTTTTTATTGTTCATTTTACTTTATTTATTTTAGTTTGAGGCTTTTTTCCAAAAAATAAATTTTTTGATCACTTTTATTTCTATTACAAGGAATGTAAACATCCCCTGTAATAGGAATATGGCATGACAGGTCCTCTTTACAGTGAGATATGGGGTCAATAAGACCCCACATCTCACCTCTAGGCTGGGAAGCCTGAAATAAAAAAAAACAAAAAAAAAAGATCCTGGCTTCGATCGTAGCGATGAGTCGGTAGAAGCACCTGAGGGCGGCGAGAGGGGGGGGGGCGTCCCCTCTCGCCTCCCGTAAGAATGATCAAGCAGTGGAACAGCCGCTATGATCATTCTTATGGTGTAGGGAATCGCCGGCTGAAAAAGATGATATCTGAATGATGCCTGTAGCTGCACCCATCATTCAGATATCCCCGCACAAAGTCAAGGACGTCGTATGACGACATACCAAAAATGACCCCCCAAAATAGATTCTCCTGCTCCTCCTGAGTACGGCGATACCACATGTGTGAGACTTCCACAGCCTGGCCACATATAGAGGCCGAGTACAGCCGAGCATGGCAAAGTATGGCGGGGTATGGCGGAGTATGGCGGGGCATGGCGGAGTATGGCGGGGCATGGTGGGGTATGGTGGAGTATGGCGGGGCATGGCGGAGTATGGCGGGGCATGGCGGGGCATGGCGGAGTATGGCGGGGCATGGTGGGGCATGGCGGAGTATGGCGGGGTATGGCGGAGTATGGCACAGGGTTGCACAGGATCATTGCAGAGTATTGCACAGGGTTGCACAGGATCATTGCAGAGTATTTCACAGGGTTGCAGAGTATTTCACAGGGTTGCAGAGTATTGCACAGGGTTGCACAGGGTTGCAGAGTATTGCACAGGGTTGCATAGTATTGCACAGGGTTGCAGAGTATTGCACAGGGTTGCAGAGTATTGCACAGGGTTGCAGAGTATTGCACAGGGTTGCAGAGTATTGCACAGGGTTGCAGAGTATTGCACAGGGTTGCAGAGTATTGCACAGGGTTGCAGAGTGTTGCACAGGGTTGCACAGGGTTGCAGAGTATTGCACAGGGTTGCAGAGTATTGCACAGGGTTGCAGAGTATTGCACAGGGTTGCAGAGTATTGCACAGGGTTGCAGAGTGTTGCACAGGGTTGCAGAGTGTTGCACAGGGTTGCAGAGTGTTGCACAGGGTTGCACAGGGTTGCAGAGTGTTGCACAGGGTTGCAGAGTGTTGCACAGGGTTGCAGAGTGTTGCACAGGGTTGCAGAGTATTGCACAGGGTTGCACAGGGTTGCAGAGTATTGCACAGGGTTGCAGAGTGTTGCACAGGGTTGCAGAGTGTTGCACAGGGTTGCAGAGTGTTGCACAGGGTTGCAGAGTGTTGCACAGGGTTGCAGAGTGTTGCACAGGGTTGCAGAGTGTTGCACAGGGTTGCAGAGTGTTGCACAGGGTTGCAGAGTGTTGCACAGTATTGCACAGGGTTGCAGAGTATTGCACAGGGTTGCACAGGGTTGCAGAGTATTGCACAGGGTCATTGCAGAGCATAGGGGGGGGGGTGGCTGAGCATGGAGGGATGGATGGATGTGACTGTACATGTCACTGAGCTGCGCTGTGGGCACTACACATCCAGCCCACAGCGCGGCTCACATCCGATCTCTCCCCCTCTGTACCGATCGGTACAGAGAGGGGAGGGAGGAACCGGCGTCATGACATGACGCCGGTTTGTTTACATGTGATGATGGATGCGATCACATGGTCAAATGACGGAGCGATCACATGGTAAACGGCCGTGATCCGTGATGCGCCGGGTCCTCTGGACCCGGCGGTCACGGATGTTCCCGTGTGCGCGCCCCAGGGGGCGCGCGGGAGCAGTTTTCTGGAATCACGTCATATGACGTGATCCCAGAGTTATCCAGCCGCCCTGCAGCCGTCATTTGGCTATAGGGCGGTTGGCAAGTGGTTAATTAGACTAAAAACGTTTAGCGCTTTTATCATGCCCCTGAGCCGTATTGCATGGCAGGCGCTGATGTGTTGCACAATGTATAGCGCTTTTCTCATGCCCTTGAACTGCACTGCATGACAGGCGTTAATTTGCAGCCTGTCCGTGCGTAAATCTTTTTATTTAATTTTTATAATCTATACTTGTATTTGCATTGAATTACATGTCATCGGGTACAGTCTCTGATTAGTTAAAAACTTTTTAGCCTTATATTATGTCCCTGAGCCGGACTGCATGGCAGACGCTTTTTTCGCCGCCTGTCCGTGCTCATCTGGCATTTTCAGACTTTTGTTTTTACTGAAGATAGGTTGGCCAATGATGTGGCACTGCGTCATCTGTTGCCATTCTCATTTGGTTTCTTTTCCCCCTTTTTTTGATAGGCCGCACGCTGTCGCATCATCTGTTGCTAGCTAAGTTTATCCTGTTAGCCTCTGGGAAGCAGACATGCGCACTTAGCTGTTTACTTTCCAGCTGCATGGAGAATAACGTAATGCTATCTCCCCATGAATACATGTCAGTGCTTGTCTCGGGTGCGTGCGCAGGGCGCGCTGCACGTTAGACACACACTCTGCCCAGCTGTTAGTGGTTAGGTGGATCATATCCCCTCTGATCCACCCACTAACATATATATATATATATAGCGTGCGGTTGTAGCTGAAGCCATGCCTCCGAAGACATCCGTTAGGAAGAAACATGTCAGGCAGGCTGACATCCGTACGCTGATTGCTGCAGCCGATTGTCCTTTTCTCTGATGCATGCTGTTTTGAGCTTCAATTGTAAGTTACTACATTAAAGTTTTTTTATTGATTATTACGGGCATCACTATGGATCCTTCATTTCTCTTCCCGGGTATATGATGACTACATGCCTTAAAGCCCCATTTCTGAAGTGATCATTGGGAGATGTTTACACATGAAGGAAGTCACACGGAGGTTGTTGTCTGACGAGGGGTTCCAGTGGGCTGGATTTGCTGGATTTCATTGAGAATATATCATTCATGCCTAATCCTTATTACCTTCTGGTAAGCAGACTACATTATCACGTGGTGACGAGTGTTCATTTTGTGATACCTCCACCAAGTTGCTTTGCACTATGGGTAGAAGAGGTTCAAATACCCCAGGAACCAGAGGCTCTAGGGGATCTCCTTCAGGTCTGAAGACCCCCTTTGTGCAACATCCCCCCCAATGAGGGGCCAGGGACGGCTAGCCAGGGAGAGCCGTTGGGGTCAGGGGCTACACCTGCTTCTGGCACTTCAGCCCCTGTATACATTACAAAGGGGGTTTTTTCCTTAACCATTAATGGTTTAGAGGAAAGATTAATGGCCGTAGTTGCATCTTCACTCAGTGGAAGAAAACGCACTAGGTCTTCCTCTGTTTCCCAGGACCCTCAGGCAGAGGAGCGCTGGGATAGAGGAGAAGAATCCCTTTCAGAGGATCTGGATGGGACGGATGATTCTTCTTCTTCTGAGGAATCAGGTGGAGAAGGGCCCTCTTCGGCTTCCCTGGAGGAGAAGGTCTTAGTACAGATCCTTGCTGGATTGGTCCGCTCCACATTTAAGTTGCCCGTATCTAAATCAGTTAAAGAACCCTCTTCTTCTTTGGGGTCACTGAAATCTCCTCAAACAGCACATGCTTTTCCTGTTCATAATTTACTTGAAAAGCTGATTTATTCTGAGTGGGATCACCCAGATAAACGTTTTTTTCCACCGAAAAAGTTTTCAACACTTTATCCTATGGAATAAAAGTTTATTAAAATGTGGGGAATACCGGCCATTGACGCCGCCATTTCCTCCTTAAATAAAAATCTGACTTGTCCTGTAGACAATGCTCAGATGCTCATGGATTCTGTGGATAAAAAGATGGAGTCCCTGTTGAAGGATGTTTTCTCCTTAGCAGGTTCAGTGGCTCAACCTGCAGTAGCAGCGATTGGAGTCTGTCAATACTTAAGAGACCTTGTTAATCAGGTCATCAAAGTTCTACCTGAACAGCAGGCCCAGGGGTTGGCTAACCTTTCAGCGGCCTTATGTTTTGTTATTGATGCCATCAGAGATTCTATCATCCAAACCTCTCATCTTTCACTTGGGTTGGTGCAGATGCGTAGAATCTTATGGTTGAGAAATTGGTCAGCTGAAGCACCATGTAAGAAACTTCTGGCTGGGTTTCCATTTTGTGGTGCAAGGTTGTTTGGAGAAGACTTGGATAACTATATCCAAAGGATCTCTTGTGGGAAAAGCACTCTCTTACCTGTTAAGAAAAAGAGTAAGCGTCCCTCTTTCAAACTGACTCTTTCCCCAGCGCCAGGGGCATCAGCCTCCAGGCAGTCGCGACGGACTCCTCCGTCTGGGTCAAGAGAAAAGAGTCAACCCCAGGGACAAAAGAAGTCCTGGGGGAAGAAGTCTACTAGACAAGACACTAAGGCCTCCTTATGAAGGGGCGCCCCACTCGCTCGAGTGGGGGGGAAGACTGCTACAGTTCTCAAAGCTCTGGCAGTAGGACTTCCAGGACAGATGTGTAATCTCCACGGTATCCTTAGGGTACAAACTGGAGTTCCAAGAATTTCCCTCTTCTCGTTTCCTCAGATCAAGTGTCCCCAGAGATCCAGAGAAGAAGCAGTCGCTCCTTCTAGCGTTAGAGCGACTTTTGTCGCAAGAGGTTATTATGGTGGTTCCCGCGAAGGATCAAGGATTGGGCTTTTATTCCAACCTTTTTACGGTCCAAAAGCCAAATGGGGATGTCAGGCCCATTCTGGATCTAAGGGATCTGCATCTATTCCTAAGGATTCGGTCCTTCCACATGGAATCAATTCGGACAGTAGTCTCCATCCTGCAGGGAGGAGAATTTTTGGCATCGATAGACATCAGAGATGCATACCTACATGTACCCATTTTTCCTGCTCATCAGAAGTTTCTGCGCTTCGAGATAGGAGGGCGTAATTTCCAGTTTGTGGCTCTGCCTTTCGGGATAGCCACTGCACCTCAAGTGTTTACAAAGATCTTGGCTCCTCCTCTGGCCAGATTAGGGGCCCAAGGTATAACTATCATAGCATACCTAGACGACCTGCTCTTGATAGACCGGTCGGTAGCCTCTTTGAAAGGGAACTTGAGGACCACAGTCAAGTATCTGGAACACCTAGGTTGGATTCTCAACCTAGAAAAATCTTTCCTAAAACCAGTAAGAAGACTGGAGTATTTGGGTCCGATCATAGATACAAGCCAGGAGAAAGTATTTCTACCTCAGGCAAAGATCACTGCTTTAAAAGAGCTGATTCTGGTAGTCAGGGCCAAGAAGGGTCCTTCTGTCCGCCTTTGTATGAGGCTGCTAGGAAAAATGGTGTCTTCATTCAAAGCAGTTCCCTATGCTCAGTTTCATTCAAGACTGCTGCAACAAAGTATCCTGTCGGCCTGGAACAAGAAGGTTCAGGCATTAGACTTTCCGATGCACCTGTCTCATGCGGTGCGTCAGAGCCTCAATTGGTGGTTAATACCTGAAAACCTACAGAAGAGGAAATCCTTTCTACCGGTGACCTGGACGGTGGTAGCAACGGATGCCAGTCTGTCGGGTTGGGGAGCAGTTCTGGAACAGTCTGCGGTCCAAGGGCTATGGTCCAAAAGCGAGAGGACCTTACCCATCAACGTTCTGGAGATCCCTGCGGTATATCTAGCCCTAAAGGCCTGGACTCTCAGCCTACAGGGTTGCCCAGTCAGGATCCAGTCCGACAATGCCACAGCAGTGGCTTATATCGATCATCGGGGAGGCACCAGGAGCCGAGCTGCTCAAAGAGAGGTGAACCAGATCTTAGTCTGGGCAGAGAAGCAGGTGCCATGCATATCGGCAGTCTTCATTCCAGGGATAGAGAACTGGCAGGTGGACTATTTAAGTCATCAGCAGTTACTCCCAGGGGAATGGTCTCTGCATCCCGACGTCTTTTGGGCCATATGCCAAAGATGGGGGGTTCCAGATGTAGACCTCTTTGCATCCTGATTCAACAAAAAGATAGACCGATTTGTGGCAAGGACAAAGGATCCTCTTGGATGTGGGACAGATGCATTGGTGATTCCGTGGCATCGGTTCTCACTGATTTATGCATTCCCCCCTATTCTGCTACTGCCACGACTCCTTCGCAGGATCAGGCAGGAAAGGAAGTCGGTACTTCTGGTAGCCCCCGCTTGGCCCAGGAGGACTTGGTATGCAAAAATAGTAAGGATGACGGTGGGTTCCCCGTGGACCCTACCGTTACGCCCAGACCTGTTATCTCAAGGTCCAGTGTTCCATCCTGCCTTACAAACGCTAAATTTGACGGTTTGGCTATTGAAACCCACATTCTGAAGAATCGTGGGCTTTCAGGTCCTGTAATATCTACCTTGATCAATGCAAGGAAGCCAGCTTCCAGAGTAATTTATCATAGAGTCTGGAAAGATTATGTATCCTGGTGTGAATGCAGGGGTTGGCATCCCAGAAAATATGTCATAGGTAGAATTCTTGATTTTCTACAGTTGAGATTAGAGATGAAGCTGGCCTTGGGTACCATCAAGGGCCAGGTCTCGGCCTTATCAGTATTATTTCAACGGCCACTTGCTTCGCATTCTTTGGTCCGAAACTTTATGTAGGGGGTGACGCGTCTTAGTTCTCTGGTTAAGGCGCCCCTAAACCCCTGGGACTTGAACTTGGTTCTGTCTGTTTTACAGAAACAGCCTTTTGAACCAATACATCAAATTCCTTTGGCCTTGTTGACAAGGAAGTAAATTTTTCTGGTAGCCTTTTCTTCTGCTAGAAGAGTATCAGAATTAGCAGCTCTTTTTTGTAAAGAGCCTTATTTGATTGTGCACAAGGATAGAGTGGTATTGCGCCCTCATCCTAGTTTTTTACCGAAGGTGGTTTTAGATTTTCATCTAAACCAAGACGTTGTTCTGCCTTCCTTTTTTCCAGATCCCTGTTCTTTGGAAGAAAGGTCACTACATTCTTTGAATGTAGTAAGAGCAGTCAAGGCTTATCTGGAAGCAACTGCTCAAATTCGCAAAACGGATGTTTTGTTCGTGCTGCCAGAGGGTCCCAATAGAGGACAGGCAGTGTCAAAAGCTACCATTTCTAAATGGATTCGACAATTGATTATTCAAGCTTACGGTTTGAAACAGAAAATTCCTTTGTTTTCAGATCAAGGCACATTTCACAAGGGTTATTGGTGCTCCTTGGGCGGTGCATCACCTGGCCTCTATGGCTCAAATCTGCAAGGCCGCAACCCGGTCTTCAGTTCATACATTCACCAGATTTTATCAGGTGGATGTGAGAAGGCATGAGGATATTGCCTTTTGGCGTAGTGTGCTGCAGGCAGTGGTACAAGTTCCTCAGGTCTGATTACACCCTACTTGGTTGTGGTTCCCCTCCCCTCAGGTAGCATTGCTCTGGGACATCCCATCAGTAATTACTGAGGCTCTGTGTTCCGTGATGTACGGGAAAGAAAATAAGATTTTTTATAACCGCTTACCTGTAAAATCCTTTTCTTTTGATGTACATCACGGGACACAGAGGTCCCGCCCCTCTCCTAATACACTTATATTGCTTGGCTACAAAACTGAGGTATCCTTGCAAGGGGAGGGATTATGTAGGGGGTTGAACTTCCTGTTTAGGGTGTGACCAGTGTCCAATCACCTAGTGATACCCTATATAACCCATCAGTAATTACTGAGGCTCTGTGTCCCGTGATGTACATCAAAAGAAAGGGATTTTACAGGTAAGCTGTTATAAAAAATCCTTTTATCCCACCTCCAAAAGTGGAATAAACCACTGGTGGTGGAGCGGAGTGCTGTGTTCTTGAGGTTCACCAAGCATTACACAGGGGGTAGCAGCTCGGATGCTTCTGTTTTCTTCACATGTATCCAGTGCATAGCTGTATGTCTGGGCAAAATGACTGTTATGCATTGTGTTAGGCAGACATGAATTTTTGATTGAGAGCATGCACACCACAACATGAGAGCAAACAAACCTTTTTTCTTTAGTGCTGCTCAACACAACATACAGCTGGTTCCCATCTCTGCGTTTGCTGAAATACAAATGGGTTTAGGTGCACTGGCAAGACAAGTTAGGGTGCCATTTTAAATGATCTACCCAAAACATAGATGTGAAGATGGCTTCAAGGTTTTTAGCCCAAGTCCCTCATTTATAATTTAGCATTTGCTGTTTTTCTATGGTTTGCAAAAATGCAGGGTTTATTATTTACAAATATTTATTTGTTATATCTGTACATTTTTTTTAAGATTTTGTAAGACGTTTTGAAGTTGTGTTGGCTTTTAATTTTGTTTTTCCCCCTTTTTTTTTTCTTAAATATAGTTTGAACATTTGTTTAACCATTGTGGAACTTACAAAATCCGTAGAATCATCTTTTAATACTACATGCCCTGCGCTTTCAGAAAATATTTTTAAAATATATTTGACCAACTTTCAAAGCTAGAAAGGGAAAAAAGTGAAAAGGCCTGGCAGGGAAGAGGTTAAACAAAATGTTCAGTAAAGATATGGCAATTTAGAATTTGACAGTCCAGAAAAGTTCAAGATCATGGTGTCATAATAACTTTTGCATATAATTTTGATCATATCCAATGTTAGATTTTAGTGCAGCTAACCTGATTCTATCAATGAAAATGTGTGTGAATAGAGAGAACTTTGGTAATTAATCTAGTCTTGTTGTTTGATAGCATCGAGTTACAGCTACAGGAGCTGAGTCCATCCAACAGGAATGGGGTATATGGTTATATTGAAGCCTTTGTTCCGTGCACGAAGGATACACTTATAAAGCGTCTAAGAAAGCTTCACCTTAACATACAGGTATTATTTTAGTCTTATTTTATTGTCTTATAATATATACTTTTCTGTTTTAGTATTTTTTTAATGTATATGTACAATGATAAGCAAAGGCTCAAATTAAAAGATGTGATTCAAATTTACCAAACAGTGTTGCAATTATACAGTAGCTTATAAGTTATTATCAAATAAAGAAAGTGAGAGGGAGCTTCACCCTCCCTCTCGCATGCTGTCCTATCACGGAACGTTCAGCAGGACTTTTGTAGCTGAGAACAAGTGTGAGTGTGGACATGCACTGTTGAGATTTTCTCTTATTGCAATGGCAGTGGACAGTGCTGTCATTAGCACATGTCACCGCAGACAGTATACATTTTGTTATCCCCAACACTGCCTGTATACTTTTAGTTCTGGGTGCCAAGGGGAGATGACTTTATCTAGCTCAGTGCCCATACCTTGCCTCTTTTTGAATTTTTCCCTTAACCCTCATTGACCACACCTCACTCATCTCTTTGTAAAACCTTCCCATGAACCCTTTGCTCCTTGCCCCACACCTTACTTAGCTGTTAAACAATCCTCTGCTCACTACTCGCATCTCTCACCAACACATTTCCATCAAACCTCTCCACTGCCCATGTGTTGCCCACCTATCTAGGGAACCTCACAATGAACCCTTAGTTCAGGGGCCACACAACACTCAACTCTCCTATGGACTTTTTCTTAAACCATCTGCTCTTTGTCCACACAATCCAAATTTTTCTACAGCATCTTTTCATCAACCTTTTGCTCACTGGCAACTCATGTGCAGCTCTCCAACATAAACCTGCGTGCCATCCTGCCAGCTAACTCTTGGCCCTAATGTAACTCTTTCTTTGTTTTCCACGCTTTTTTCTTCCTAAGAAAAAGGAATTGAGATAGACATACCATAGGTGCCAAAAAATTGCCACAACATGAGAATGCACAAGTGACAAAACATAGAGTAGCGAATAAACCACTTCCCATGTAATGAAAACAATAACTGGGGTAACTCACTTAGAGGACACAGCAGTGACCCCAGCGTAGGCCAGCCTATACAAGAACATGCAAAACTACGAGTAAAAAAAAAAAGTGTTGTAGGATTTCAATACAATGCAGCAACATGGTACATAAGAGGGATGAAATGTATCAAGAGCAAAGGGGATAAACAAGAGACTGGTTACCAGACCCCTAGAAAGAGAAAAAAAAAACACTTGGTGTGCCATAGCAGGCGATTAAATGCTTTAAGGGATAAATATTCATGGATCTCCCATCTCTAACCCGCTGTAGGAAGTCAGAAAACATCTGGGGGACTGTCTGTTTCCGCTGTGCAGTGCTTAGACATTTAGCTGCAGTGAGTCTGTGTGTTATCAATGTTTTTAGTTCTAGTTCCCGCACCGAGAGGCCAAAAAGATGAGTCAGCGGGTTTAGGTGGACAGCCCTGTTAACCAACTTGGAAAGGAGCAAGTTAACCTCCTCCCAGAAAGGTATAATTTTTGGGCACGCCCATAAAATGTGGAACAGAGATCCCACTGCCCAGTCACATCTCCAGAACCTTTTGGAAACTGAAGGAAAAATAGCACGTAGAAACTCAGGCACAAAATCTTTTAAGCATTTTCTTTATAAACCGTGCACATGGAGCTTTTATGGGCTTGCGACCAAAGCATCTGCCAGACCTCCGTGGAGACTTCACAGCCTAGCAGTGCTTCCCATTTCAACATATATGGATGTTTATGAAATGGTTTCTCGGTTATAATCGCAAGGATCTGATATATGTCAAAATGTATGGCTTTTCTAAAGGGCCTTTCTGCAAAAGTTCTCTCAAATGGAGCCGGGTGGGCAAAGACAAGATCTCTCGTAAGAGACTGCGGAAAATGTTGAATCTGCAAATAACTATAAAATGAGGAATTGGGAAGAACATATTTACAGTGCCTTGAAAAAGTATTCATACCCCTTGAAATTTTCTTCATTTTATCATGTTACAGCCAAAAAGTAAACCTATTTTACTGGGATTTTTTGTGATTGACCAACACAAAGTGGCACAAAATTGTAAAGTGGAAGGAAAATGATAAATGGTTTTCAATTTTTTTTTACAAATGTCTGAAATGTGTGACGTGCATTTGTATTCAGCCCCCTTGAGTCAATACTTTGTAGAACCACCTTTCGCTGCAATTACAGCTGTAAGTCTTTTTGGGTATGTCACTACCAGCTTTGCACATCTAGAGTGAAATGTTTGCCCATTCTTCTTTGCAAAATAGCTCAAGCTCTGTCAGATTGGATGGAGAGCGTCTGTGAACAGCAATTTTCAAGTCTTGCCACGGATTCTCAATTGGCTTTAGGTCTGGACTTTGGGATATTCTAACACATGAATATGCTTTGATATAAACCATTCCATTGTAGCTCTGGTTGTATGTTTTATCTCTGGAGTAAATCCCCTGGAGTAACTTGCGCTCGTGTTTTTAGCACCCAAATGCATTACTTTTACATTTTTCAACATTTAAACCTCATTTGTCATGTAGTTGCCCACCCCATTATTTTATTTAGGGCTTTTGTAAGGTTTTGCCCTGCTTAACTTTGTATCATCTGCAAATATTGAGATTACGTTTTTTTATCCCATCCTCTATCGTTTATGAATACATTAACCACATCATTACCAGGCACTTATATACCTTCCTGCCCAAGCCGATTTTCAGCTTTCAGCGCTGTTGCAAATTGAATGACAATTGCGCGGTCATGCTACACTGTACCCAAACAAATTTTTTTATCTTTTTGTTCCCACAGATAGAGCTTTCTTTTGATGGTATTTGATCACCTTTGCGATTTTTATTCTTTGCACAACAAATAAAGACTGAAAATTTAGAAAAAAAGTTTTTCTTTGTTTCTGTTAAAATTTTTTGTAAATAAGTTTACGGGCAGTGATGAGGTGGCACTGATGAGGTGGCACTGATGAGGTGGCACTGATGAGGTGGCACTGATGAGGTGGCACTGATAGGCGGCACTGATAGGTGGCACTGGTAGGCGGCACTGATGGACACTCATAGGGGGCACTGATGGGTACTTATGGGTGGCACGGTTAGGTGGCACGGATGGGCACTGATATGCGGGCACTGATAGGTGGCACTGATGGGTGACACTGATGGGTGGCATTGCTGGGCATCACTAATTTTTAGTGTGCCATAGATGTGCCAGTCAGTGCCCATTTGTGGGCACAGATTGGCATATGTGAATCATTTAATTTTCACATGTGGATGGCCAAGGTGGATGTACCTGGCCATCCACATGTTAGGAGCTTCCCTGGTGGTCCTAGCGGCTTCCCTGGTGGTCCAGTGTGGGCATCCGAGGGGGGGGCTGCGCTGATAAACAATCAGCGCAGACCCCCCGTCAGGAGAGCCGCCGCGTCTGTCAGACACGAGTGAGGAAAAGCCGATCACCTGCTTTTCCTGTTAACAACGTGATCAGCCGTCATTGGACACGGCTGATCACGTGGTAAAGAGCCTCCGCCAGACAGACCTCAGTTTGTAAACGTTTGTGGGGATTTGTATCAAATGACTTTGCAAAATCCAGATACACCACATCAATGGGCCTACCTCTAAATGGCAGCTCACTTCTTCATAGAACGTTATTTGGATTGTTCTGGCAAGAATGATTCTGAATGAATCCATGCTGATTCCCACAAATTAGAAAGTTTTCGTTACTAAAATCTTGGATATAGTCCCTTATCATCCCCTCCATTAGCTTACATACTATCGATGTTAGGCTGACTGGCCTTTAGTTCAAATTTATTTAAATTTTAGTACCACGTTGGCTTTTCTCCAATCAACCGGTACCATTCCAGACAGAAAACTGTCCATAATAATTAGTAACAATGGTCTAGCCATCACCTTACTGAGCTCCTTAAGGACCCTCAGTGTAAGCCATCTGGTCCTGATGATGTATGTTACGTTTTTCAAGTCTATTTCTGATACTGTCTTCTGTTAGCCATGAGGGTACATTTTGTGACGTGTTAACATTAGTCTTGGTTACTATATCCTCCCATTTCCTTTATAAAAACTGAGGAGAAGAATGCATTTAAGACCTTTTTGCCTTTTTTTTTTTAATATTCTTTTGTAACCAATTTCCATTCATTATCCTTTATGGGGCCAATATGTTCTGGCCTCACTTTGTTAATATATGTAAAGAATTTCTTGTTTTTTTGTTTAACTCTTCTCCGCTGTGCACCTTTTGTGGTCTATTTTAGCTGCCCTGATTGCGCTCTTACATTTCTTGTTGCATTCTTTGTATTGTTGGAGTGCTGACGATGACCCCTCAGCCTTGTATTTTTAAAGGCCTTTTCCTTTGCTTTCATTTGCATTTTTATGTTCGAGTTTAGCCACCCGGGATTCATTTTAGCTCTTTTAAACATATTCCCTGTTGGAATGCACTTGCCAATACCTTTATTTAGTATGCACTTAACACTCCCATTTTTCCTCTGTATTCTTTGTTCCTAGGATTTTATCCCATTTAATATGGTCTAGCAAAGAGCGCAGTTTAGGGAAGTTGGCTCTTTTGAAGTTCAGTGTCCTTGTATTACCCTTGTGCTTCTTAATTTTGTGATTTATACTGAAAATAATCCGTGGTTGCTTTTTCTTAAAACAGAACTTAATTTTTCATCTTTCCATCTATTAAATCCTCTGTTCTTGTTTTCACTTTGGATAGTACATTTTTTTTTTCTGCCAGTAAATAACTTATACAGCCCACTTCCTGTTTTCTTGTCTGGTAAAAAGCCTAAGCTTATGACATCATGCACAGCTCTCTTTCACTCTCGTGAGAGTTTGCAAGGAAGGGAGGGGTGATGAGCCATAAGAGGGCCAATGAGAGCTCTAGAGCTGGAGGTGTGCCTCTGTGTGTCTATGTAAATCCAGGAAGTGAACAGGCAGCAGCTTCAGCTGCCCACAGTTAAAATGGTTGCAGCCAGACTCAGTGGAGGGAGATTTCTGCAGCATATTTGGCAAGTACAGAGCTGCACCCTCCCCATTTAGGTGCAGTCCGTCCCTGCTGAAGAGCCGGTAACCGACTGAGAAGTCAGTCCAGTTCTCCAGGTACCCAAACCCCTCCTGTATACAACAGGTCCTCAGCCACTTGTTAATTTCCCTGGTCTCCCGCTGCCTCTTTAGCGTGGCTCAAGATACCGGTAGTATTTCTGAGAATACTACCATCGAGGTCCTTTTCTTCAACTTAGCTCCTAAGTCCCTGAAATCCTTTTTTAGGACTCTCCATCTTCCTCTAACTTTGTCTTTGGCACCTGAAACTCATCCTCACTGCCCTGGTTTGGCTGCATCAATACGCTCAAAATGGACACCCTCCCTAAGCTACTCTATTTGTTCCAGACAGTACCTATTACTGTCACTAAATGCTTTTTCAACTCCTTTCGCTCTATGTCCATACATTTCATCTGGCACCAAGACCTGTCCCGCTTCCATCGCACCCTGCTTACGCACCCTAAAATAAAAGGTGGGGTGGGCCACCCAGACTTCAAACTGTACCACAGGGCGGCATTGTTGTCTAGGATCCTGGAATGGTTCCCTCGCCCCTTTCCCAAAGCATCCTCCATGGTAGAACAAGACCTTTCAACCCTCGACCTTCGGGCCCTAATTTGGGGCCATGGGCAGAAGTTACATTTACTTTCCTCCTCCTTCTCTCCATTAACAACAGCTTCCTTACATTTATGGTACAATAAAGGACCGTCATGGCTTCTATCCACGGACTCGTCACATCATTGTTTGACCACCCTGCACTCCCTCAGGGAATGGGATCCAATATGGTAGGCCCATATTCACGCTTAACCTGGCCTGTAGCATTTTAATTTGTGAACTCTACCTCAGGTATCCCTGTTTTACCGAGAGACCAGGGCAACTGGCTCACAGCCCTCCATATATCCTCCTCCTGCTCTGATTTATTTTCTTCCGAAATCCACAGATCCCTGACAGGGTATGAACAGCTGTGTGCTCTCTCAAAAACACCCAGACACTTGCTCTCTACTATCTACAAGCTACAACACTCGCTGCTACACGTTCAACCCCCCTCTTACACCAGGAGGTGGTCCACGGACCTGGGAAAGGACCTCTCTTTAGTCAACTGGCAAAAGTCATTCAACTTCACGCACAAATCCTCTATATCCTGCTATAACCAAGAAAAAAAAAACTTTAAACTCCTCCAGGTGGAGGGGGACCCTCAATCTCTACATAAAATATTTCCATCAGTACCTACCTTGTACCTACCTTGTGTTGGAGGTGCGGCTCGTCAGAGGATAGTTATTTACACATTTGATGAAGCTGTAAGGAAATACAACCCCTCTGGTTGCAGTTTTTTGCCAAATATAGCAGCGTATTTGATTGGCCACTGACACCCACCTCAGAAATGGCTTTAATATCAATGCTCCCAGGCTCCATAGCCTCCCAAAAATGCACCTTGCTGCGCTTTTTCCTATTCTGGAAAACAACCACCACCCCCCCCCCCTTTTCCTTATGGGTCTCAATGGTCAATGGCATCATGCGCATGGAAGAGATGCTAGCCCTAGACAATGACACCTTTGACAAATTTAGGGTCCTATGGCCCATCTGGATTAATTACTCTACCTCAGACACCCTAAAAGCTATGCTTGCACCCCATTGTTGACCCGGAAACATCGCCTGATCCCATCACACAGGTTTGTTGCACCAAGGTTTGCTCAGTTCCCTTCTGACCCTCTCCCCTCCATCACTACGCCTGAACTTTCCCCCCCTTCCTTATTTCTTTCCTCCTCCCCTCTTTCCTCTTTCCTCTTCTTTTCTCTTTTCACTTCTATGTCTCCTCACCCCACACCCAGATGTTTTACTTCCCAACTCTAATAAGTCTCTTTGCAATATGTAACGGTTTTAACCTCTTGATCCTGAGAGATGGCTATATGTTGGTATTTCACCCAGGATTATATTCTTAAGTGCACTGGATATGTGACTTACATCGTACTGTCTTCTGTAATGAACATTTGGTCATTATTTATGTTATTTTATTTTGTTAAACATAATAATATATTTGACTCTAACTTTGTCATTGGTACCCACATGTACCATCACAGCTGAGTCCTGCCCAGCCCCACCCAATAATCTATCCACCCGACCCGCCAAGCCCGATCGCTCGGTAAACAACATTTCCCTTATCGTCTTTCAGGACAGCACATGAGAGAGTGGCTCCACCCACTAGGAAACAGGAAACACAAACTCCACCACATTTTAAAAGGAGGCTCCTCTCCACAGCTCATCAGTTTTTGTGTTTCCTCCGGCAAGGGAACACCTAATAGGGGCCAGGGTCTCTTATGGTGCTATCCTGAGAGGCCAGGCTGCCTACCCCACCATACCTATTTTTTTTCCTCCAGAGAGTCCGATCCTCCCACATCGCGCCACAGGGTTGCTGGCAAGTGGGCTCCTTTTTCCTTTTTCTTTGCTCATGATGAGCTGGACTGTTCCTGGAGACGCTTCCTAGGCGGCGGCAGCCGTTCGCGGGCTCTTTTGAAACCGTGTGTCGGCGTTACTAGCCGCCGCCATCTTGGAAGATTACAGACTCGACCGGACGGAAGTGAGGTATCCGACGAGGGGAAGGCACTAGGAACGGGCGCATCATTTCCGATCGGAAGTGGCGCAGAGGAAGAAGAGGAGCGGTCCTGGTGCCTATATTCCAGTTCCGGTCGGGCGCAACGGCGTTTTTTGACTCCGGAACCGACGTTTGTAAGAGCCACCGATCGGAGCAGCACCACTATGGATTCTGTGGCAGCTGCATGTGGGACAGGTACAGGCACCAGCAAGACCCAGGTAAGAGGCTATAGTGAATATCCTGGTTACTTTGGTGCCCCTCTCACAAATGTTTTTTTCCCCCTTGGTGGCTGGGGCCTGTCTGGGCACATGGGGTTAACTGTTGTTCCTCCTGTGCACCTGTGGTGAGTCTGTTAGGAGGAAGCTTTGGCTTAATGAATGCTGGTGTTTTTTCTCTTTTGTCATTTTTTTCTGGCAGGCTAAGAGCTCTGAACCAGCCATTAAAAAGAGATGCCCCTCATGTAAAGCAAAGTTACTGGAGGGTTGGAAGAAGACTTTATGCCAAATTTGCATTGACTCCTTAGTCAAGGAAGAGGCTTCTTCTGCGTGCAGTGACATAATCGCATCAGTTAAGAGCTAGATGCTACTATACAGGCTTTTCGCTCTTCTCTTGTAAAACCAGCATTAAGTCAGGCAACTACCTCAGACCCCTCTCAGGACTCACACTTAACCCCAACGGTAGAGGCTGAGGTTGGCCCGACTACCCAAAAGGGGCATTCGCCCTCATACTCTGGAGAAGAGGAGGAGGAGGAAGAGGCAGATGCACCTTCTAGATACAAACTGTCCTTGGAACAAGTAGACAGTCTTTTGAAAGCAATTTATGCAACATTGGGAATGGAGGAAGAAAAAAGAGAATTATCGATGCACGATAGAATGTATGAAGGGCTGGGTGAAGCAACAGGTCGCACTTTCCCTGTACATTCGGTAATCTCAGAGACCATTAAGAAAGAATGGGCTGACCCAGAGAGAAAACCCTTTTTCCCAAGAGCTCACAAGAGGTGTTTCCCAATTAATGATAATCCTGAGTCACCTTGGAATAAAGTCCCGAAGTTGGATGCAGCTTTTTCCCAAGTATCTAGATCAACAGATCTGGCATTCGAGGACATGTGTACTTTGAAGGATCCTATGGATAAGAAGGCGGACCAACAGCTTAAAAAAGCCTGGCAGTCCATTGTAGGGAATCTCAAGCCTGCTATGGCTATGACCTGTGTCTCCAGAAATATGGAGTTCTGGCTGAATCAGCTAAAAGCACGTATTATAGCACATATTATAGCTGATTCACCCAAACAGGAGATTCTAGATTCCTTCCCAACCCAATCATAGCAGCTGTAGCATATATTTCTGACGCCTCTGCAGATTCTATAAGAATGTCAGCTAGATCAGGGGCCCTGACCATTGCAGCTAGGAGAGCATTATGGTTAAAGACATGGCCTGGGGACGCAGCTTCCAAAAATAAGTTTTGCGAAGTGCCATTTTTGGGAGATCAGCTATTTGGTCCCGATCTAGAGTCTATTTTGGATAGAACAGCTGATAAGAAGAAATCCTTTCCTGTTAAAAAGAAAAAGCAGCCAGTTAGGTGGTTTTTTCGACCTCAAAAAAATCAGGAAAAGGGTTAAAGGCCCCAAGAAAAAAGAAAGAATTGGGCGGCGCAGAGAGGAAAAGGCAAAGGGAATGTCCTTTTCAATCCTCCTACGCAGGCCAATAAAACACAATGACTTGGTGGTGCCTGTGGGAGGAAGGCTTCAAAAATTCCTTCCTCTTTGGGCAAACATAACAAAAAACCCTTTTGTTTTGGATTTAATAGCCCAGGGATACAAGATAGAGCTGTTGAACCTTCTTTCAGAGAGGTACTGTGTAACAAGTCTGCCAAAAGACACAACAAAATCCCTAGCCATGAAGAACCTGTTAGGGGATCTGATAAAGCAGGGTGTTGTGGTTCAGGTGCCTCCGGAGGAAGGTTACCAGGGGTTCTACACCCATATCTTTCTGATAAAGAAACCATCAGGAAGCTTTCGGCTCATCCTCAATTTAAAACCATTAAACAGGTCAGTCCAATACAGGTGATTCCGCATGGACTCCATCTTTTCGGTAAGAAATCTCTTAGTCAGGGGATGCTTTATGGCATCAATCGACTTAAGGGATGTGTACCTGCATGTACCTATAGCTGTTCAGTCCCAGAGATACCTGAGGCTGGCAGTAAATATGGGGAGGGAGGTTCTGCACCTTCAATTCAGAACCCTCCCGTTTGGTCTATCTTCTGCCCCTGGAATATTTACCAAAATTATGGCGGAAGCCCTAGCTCCCCTCCGGCTACAAGGGATTGCGGTTATCCCTTACCTGGACGACCTCCTTTTCTTTGCCCCTTCCAGGGAAAGGTTACAGGAGGATTTGATCAAGGCTCGCAGTCATCTGAAGGCCTTAGGTTGGATTATAAACATCCAAAAATCAAATTTCAATCCAGCGCAAAGAGTCCAATTTCTGGGGTATCTGATAGACTCAGTGGATCAAAAGATCATTCTTCCAGAAGAGAAGAAAGTGAAGGTATTGCAGGCAGTATCCAGCCTTCAGACGAACCTGGAGGTATCAGTCAGAAGGATTATGTCAGTACTGGGAACCTTGACCTCAACCATGCCGGCCATTCAATGGGCCAGACTCCATTTCAGACCCCTTCAGAGTTTACTCTTAAAGATCTGGGATCACAGTCCAGAAGCTTTAGACTCAAAGGTAAAGCTCCCCACCAGGGTAAAAAGGACCCTTTGGTGGTGGAGAAATCAGGCAGTGCTGTCAAGGGGTTTACTCTGGTCCTTCCCAACAGAGAGAAGGATAATGACAGACGCCAGCAGTTGGGGATGGGGAGCACACTGGGGTCAAGACATAGCTCAGGGAGTTTGGTCCCCAGTGGAAGCAGGAAGGTCATCAAATTGGAGGGATTTAAAGGCAGTCGCTCTAGCCTTGGTTGCCTTCTCTCCAAAACTTCAGGGGTCCCATGTGCAGATATTGTCAGACAACGCCACCACGGTGGCATACCTGAACAAACAAGGGGGCACAAGGAGCGGGACTCTTCTATTGCTATCTTCAGAGATCCTAGGATGGGCAGAGAGTCATCTACTTTCCCTGTCAGCAGTACATCTCAAGGGCACGCTAAATGGAGTAGCAGATTTCTTGAGCAGACAAAGGATTCAGGAGGCAGAGTGGAGTTTGAATCCAGAAATATTCACTCTAATAACCCAGAAGTGGGGATGCTCGCAGGTGGATCTATTCGCATCAAGAGAAAATGCTCAGCTCCCTCAGTTCTTCTCCCTGCACCGAGACAACGGATCGATAGGGATAGATGCCCTGGCACATCCTTGGAATTTTCAGCTGGGTTATGCCTTCCCCCCTTTTCAGCTAATTCCTTTGGTATTGAGGAAGATACAGAAGGAGAAGGTGTTGGTAATCTTGATCAACCCGTACTGGCCAAAAAGGGCCTGGTTTTTCTCTATTCTACTAATGTCAGTCGAACCATTCTGGCAGCTTCCCCTCAGACAGGACTTACTACTTCAAGGTTCAGTGTATCATCCGGATATAGCAAGACTAAGTCTCACTGCTTGGTATCTGAGGAACAGCTGTTAAAAAACAAGGGTTTGTCAGAGCCTCTAGTATCTACTTTACTTGCTAGTAGAAAGAAGATGACTAGAGATATCTACGCTAAGGTTTGGAAAGTCTACAACTCCTGGTGTCGCTCGGCAAACCGAAATTTAGAAGACATTGTGTCGGTTCTGGAATTTCTGCAGAAGGGGGTGGACAAAGGGCTGGCAATTAGCACTCTTAAAGTACAAGTGGCTGCCCTAGGTGTATACCTGGATGAACCTATTTCCTCAGTTCCGTTGGTCACGAGATTCTTTAGGTCACTTACTAGATCCAGACCAGTTCCCAATAGACACTTTCCAAAATGGGACTTAACAGTGGTCTTACAAGTACTCACAAAGGATCCTTTTGAACCATTACAGTCAATCTTGTTAAAGGATTTAACTCTAAAGACGGTATTCTTAGTTGCAGTTACGACTGCGAGAAGAATTGGAGAACTTCATGCTCTTTCAGTTAAGGAGCCCTTCATGTCAATTTACCCAGACAGGATTGTGCTTAGAACAGATCCTGCGTTTTTACCAGAAGTGGCATCAGTCCATAACAGGTCGCAGGAAATCATCCTGCCAACTTTTTGTTCAGATCCTTCAGGAAGTAAGGAAGAATTATTTCATAAGTTAGATGTAAGAAGAACTTTATTACATTACTTAGAAAAAACAAGGTACTTCAGGTCTTCGGACTCTATTTGTTTTGTTTTCTGGCAACAGAAAAGGAAGGCAAGCTTCAAAGGGATCAATTGCCAGATGGTTAAGAATGGCTATTTCAGAAGCTTATGTCCAGTCGGGGTTGTCTCCTCCTCAGGGAGTACGAGCACATTCTACCAGAGCTCTAGCCACTACATGGGCAGAAAAAGCTGGTGCCACCCCAGACCAAATTTGTAAGGCGGCTACATGGTCAAGTTATCTTACGTTTGTCCGTCACTACAGATTGGATCTTCTGTCAGCTGATGATAAGGCATTTGGCAGAAAGGTCCTGCAGGCTGTTGTCCCTCCCTAGTTGGTAAGTCTCGATTATCCTCTCATGTGCTGTCCTGAAAGACGATAAGGGAAAATTCAAGTTAGACTTACCGGTAACTTGTTTTCCAAGAGTCTTTCAGGACAGCAAACTACCTGCCCTTCATGTTGATATATACATATTTATACGTGTATGGAAGTGTGTGTGTGTATATGTATGTATATATATGTATGTATATATATATATATATATATATATATATATATATATATATATATATATATATACTGTGAATTAACCGTATTGATTATGTGTTCCAGCTTGGGCCGGAGGTACTTTACTACAACTGACGAGCTGTGGAGAGGAGCCTCCTTTTAAAATGTGGTGGAGTTTGTGATTCCTTTTTCCTAGTGGGTGGAGCCACTCTCTCATGTGCTGTCCTGAAAGACTCTTGAAAAACAAGTTACCGGTAAGTCTAACTTGAATTTTTGGCAGTTTACGGTCTTTGTGACAGATAGCCCTTTCTGTCCTAAAAATAATTGAATCCCCTACCACCAGGATATGTCTTTCCTTACCCTTACCCTTACCCCCACCCTCGCTGGAGAAGTTTTTCCCCTGGCAGCTAGGGGAAGTGTACATGTCATCAGCACAATGCCCATTGGCACTGTCCAGACAGAGGATCAGGGGTCCTGCATCCTGATGGGACAGCCAGTGCAGTATGAAAACTACTCCTACAAGTTTTAACCAGGCATTGAGAGAAGTCACAGGACTGCTATAAACTGCTGATGAGAAGTTATTTAGCAGTTTACATTTCCTGCTACAGCATTTCCATGTTCTGTGTACTGTGGGGGACCAGATATAGTGAATGCAGGGTCCTGGGTTTAGTAACACTTTAAGCAAAGCAGCTTCTTGGATGCAATGATCCCCTAATAACCGCCTTATGGGCTTCCCACAGTGTCACTATAGGGGTCTCTGGAGTGTGATTGAGCAAAAAATAGTGCTCATGGGCTGCTTGTAGACAAGCCTCATTTGGATCAGACTTCAGAAAAGAATCATTAAGATGCCAGTGGCATTGTTTGATGAGCAGTAGGAGTTGAGGCATAAAAGCATAAGGACAACATCCAGACATCATGAGTAAGTCGCAAAACTGAAATATTAACCAAAGGTTCAGGAGTATTGGTATGGTGGATACCCAATCAGTCAGATGTGCAACTCCGCTATTATTGTAAAGATTATATTTCTGAATCAACCGATGAAGTGAGCAAGATTGGCGGGCAGTCGGGGGAGCTCTAGAAGAGCCACCATGCATTAAGTGATGTAATGGAGGATTGAGAGACCAAAGGAGGGTGGGGTGAGATCCCATAGCTCTACTAAATGCATCCGGAAAGTATGCACAGCGCTTCTTTTTCCACATTTTGTTATGTTATAGCCTTATTCCAAAATTGATTAAACTTATTATTTTCCTCAAAATTCTACAAACAATACCCCATAATGACAATGTGAAAGAAGTTTGTTTGAAATCTTTGCAAATTTATTAAAAACAAAAATAATCACATGTACATAAGTATTAGCAGCCTTTGCTCAATACTTTGTTGAAGCACCTTTGCCACCAATTACAGCCTCAAGTCTTTTTGAGTATGATGCTACAAGCTTGGCACACCTATGTTTGGACAGTTTCTCCCATTTTTTTTTGCAGGACCTCTAAAGCCCCTTCAGGCTGGATGGGGAGCATCGGTACACAGGCATTTTCAGTACCCTCCAGAGATCGTTTGGATGCTTAAGGTCATTGTCCTGTTGGAAGATGACCCTTTGCCCAAATCTGAGGTCCAGAGTGCTCTGGAGCAGGTTTTTATCAAGGATGTCTCTGTACATTACTGCATTCATCTTTCCCTTGATCCTGATAAGTCTCCCAGTTCCTGCTCTTGAAAAACATCTCCACAGCATGGTGCACTGTAGGGATGGTATTGGCCAGGTCATGAGCGATGCCTGGTTTCCTCCAGACATGATGCTTGCCATTCAGGCCATAGTCATTGTTTCATCAGACCAGAGATTTGTTTCTTATGGTCAGAGAGTCCTTCAGGTGCCTTTTGGCAAACTCCAGGTGGGCTGTCATGTGCCTTTTACTGAGGATTGGCTTCCGTCTGGTGCCACTACCATACAGGCCTGATTGGTGGAGTGCTGCTGAGTTGGTTATTCTTCTGGAAGGTCCTTCTCTCTCCACAGAGAAAAGCTGGAGCTCTGTCAGAGTGACCATCGGGTTCTTGGTCACCTCCCTCACTAAGGCCCTTCTCTCCCTTACGCTCAGTTTGGCCGGGCTGCCCGCTCTAGGAAGAGTCCACGTGGTTCCAAACTTCTTCCATCTAGTATAAGGGAGGCCACTGTGCTCGTTGGGACCTTCAATGCTGCAGAAATGTTTCTGTACCCTTTCCCAGATCTGTGCCTTGATACAATCCTGTTTCGGAGGTCTAAAGACAATTCCTTGGAATTTATGGCTTGGTTTGTGCTCTGACATGCACTGTTAACTGTGGGACTTTATGTAGACAGGTGTGCAGCTTTCCAAATCATGTTTAATCAACTGAATTTACCACAGGTGGAATCCAATGAAGTTGTAAAAACATCTCAAGTATGATTAGTGGAACAAGGATGCACCTGAGCTCAATTTTGAGTGTCATGGCAAAGGCTGTGAATACTTATGTACATGTGATTTTTTTCGGTTTTTATTTTAATAAACTTGCAAAGATTTCAAACAATTTTCACGTTGTCGTTATGGGGTATTGTTTGTAGAATTTTTAGGAAAATAGTGAATTTAATCAATTTTGTAATAAGGCTGTAACATAAAATGTGGAAAAAGTGGAGCGCTGTGAATACTTTCCAGATGCACTGCAAGTCACACACTTGAGTGGCAGAAAAAAAGAACAGAGCACATCCTGAGACAAAACAAGAGAACAAACCGAACCAATCTGAAACTGGATGTCTATGGAGTTATTCCGAGACTCTGAGTGGTGTTCTGTACTGCCAAAAGAACCCTAAAGGCAAACAGAGCCCAAGGTCCAAAGACAAGGAGGTAGAGACAGAAGACCACTAAGGGCAGTGGGGGCGTGCAGAGAGTCTGGAACAGTACCCTACCAGCCTTCCTAAGAAAATATAGAGAAATCTAGGCAATGCATAACAATAAGAATGCAGCTAAAAGGATAACACAGCAGGAAACAAATATCCTAACTCAAGCTATGAACAAATCAGGATTGCGGTTTTCTCTAAAAGAGGGGAAAATCAGGACCACTTATCAAAACCACCATACCTGCTTGAAAGGACCCACTTTGGATACACAGTGCAAGAACCATCAAGGGAGTTAGGAAGAAGAAGAAGGAAAAAAAAGGGGGTAAGAGGATACAAAATTAGAGCAAGCATCCTGAACCAGCAGTTGGGATGGTCACCATCTACTACTACTGGCATAACCACAGGTAAGACAGTGAAGGTAAAATTATGCAAAATGCTGATCGAAAAAAGACCTATCACAATAAGTGCATAAAGTCCTCAGGTTAATTGTTGTCTAAGTGAGGTCAGTCGCCACCGACGATTCACCTGCTACCAAGAAGAGGTACAATGCCTTGAAAAAGTATTCATACCCCTTGAAATTTTCCAAATTTTGTCATGTTACAACCAAAAACTTTAATTTCATTGGGATCTTATGAGATAGACCCACACAGAGTGGCACATAATTGTGAAGTGGAAGGAAAATTATAAATGGTTTTCAAACTTTTTTTTTTATAAATATCTGAAAAGTGTGATGTGCATTTGTATACAGCCCCCCAAGTCAATATTTTGTAGAACCACCTTTTGCTGCAATTACAGCTGCAAGTCTTTTTGGGTATGTCTCTACCAGCTTTGTACATCTAGAGTGAAATGTTTGCCCATTCTTCTTTGAAAAATAGCTCAAGCTCTGTCAGATTGGATGGAGAGCGTCTGTGAACAGCAATTTTCAAGTCTTGCCACAGATTCTTAATTGGATTTAGGTCTGGACTTTGAGTGGGCCATTCTATATTTCAAATATTTTATTGAAAGAAATTACATAATCAGCAGATACATTTGGATCAGTCTTCAGATTTTTGCTATGACAAAATCGGAAGTATCTTAAATATAATTAACCAAAGTATTGCATTGTCTATTAATATGAAGGAACAAATATTATTCATGGAACGTCTTCGGATAAATCTGCAAAAAAAACCCCCAGTATGTAACATCAAACAGTATTAGATATATAATTAACCTAACCTTTAATTTCAACCAGTATTCAACATCATAGCCATATAAGATGACATCCTAAACCTAAGTATGGCATAAGTAGGCAGATGAAGAAAAGGGAAAGGTCGAGGGAGGATAATGGATAAGACATAGTAGGGAATCTTTATCATTTCTTTATAATATCGGTATTAGTAACTTAATAGAGTTTTAAGTCAACTTAATAAGTGTTGGGTTTAAACTAGATATGGAAAAAGTGGAAGGGAACAAAGAAAGCAAAGATAGGAGAAAAGAAAGAGGAAGGAGAGGAATTCAAGAGGGTCGATTCAGAGCTCACTAGGAAACTGAAATGTAGCGGATCCATGGGTTCCATATTTTATCAAATTTTTTGGAGTTATTATTGAGTGTGTGAGTAAGTTTGTCATTTACCATAATCCAGTTGATTTTATTTTTAACGTAATCTAGCGGGATACTCGTTTGTTTCCAATACCGGGCCACTGTAATCCTTGCCGCTAACAGTATATATGTGATTAATTTTTTCACGGTCAAAAAATCATTTTATTAATAAAATAATCAGCATGGTACAAAACAGAAAGAAAGAAATGTTAGATACTTCGTACATGTCATATATGTATGGTAGAACCACAAGAATACAAGCAATAGTATCACTCATATCGCAGATCCTGTAATCAAGCAGTTTAAACCTTCTATATAATACACTCTAGTTAAAACAACAAAGGGTTCTCCAGCTAAACACATCATAAACCAGGATGGGGTATGACCAGGGAGGGGGGGAGGGTAGAGAAGGGGAAAGGGGGAGGGGGGGTGGGGGAAGGCCAGATCATTTCAGACAACAGATGTGTACACAATCTATCATGTTATCTAGACAGGTCCCTCATAAAATCCTAAGCTGTCCAGGGTGCCCAAATACCCTCAAATTTCTTGGGGCATTTTCTGTTTAAATACGTCATTTTATACAGTGGGAGAGCCTTACTAATAGTCTCTTCCCAAAGCGTCATGGTGGGCGGGGATGCAGATGTCCACCTAAGGAGAATCGTTTTCTTGGCATAATATAGCAAGAAAGCAATAAGGAGTTTAGTATAACGTGGTTTTTGATCGTCTTCCTGCACCCCGAGCAATGCCAACTCTGGCGATGGCGTCAGCGATAGCCCAAGACGTTCATTAATGGCTTCAAATACTGCAGCCCAAAATTTAGCCACTTCAGGACAAGTCCAGAACATATGAAAAAATGTCTCCACAACCTTCTTACACGTACCACACAGGGGATCTCTTAGGGGGTACAGTCTGTGCAGTCGCTGCGGGGTGTAATACACCCTATGAAGAAACTTAGCCTGAATTAATTTATCCCGAGATGAGATAACCAACCCAAAGCCCTCTTCAAAACATTCATTCCACTCCTCTCTCTCCAAGGTGGGAATGTCAGCCTTCCACGACTCCCACAGTCTTTCCAATCTAGGAGAGTCCAAGCAGAGCAGTGACAGGTAAAGGGAAGAGAGGGGCTTGGAAAGTGACTCTTGGGCCAAGAGTTCCTCCACAGGATCCTTGGAAAGGACAATAGGTTCCGGAAACTGTGCTTGCACTGCATGGCGCAGCTGCAGATATCGGAAATACATCCACCTGGGTAGCTTAAACTTGGCTGATAGGTCTTTATATGTCAATAATTTCCCTGTAGGCATAATATCTCGTATAGTTTTCACCCCATACTTTGCCCAGATTTGTGGGTCCGGGATGGTACGGAGGTGTGGGAAACTAGCATTACCCCACAGAGGCTGAAAAGGTGACCACCGGTTTGACCCAAGAAACCTCTTTCTGGCTACCACCCATACTTTAAGCGTCGTCCTCGTCGGAAGCGGTAGATTAGCATAAGCTCCAGGTCCCCTATAGACAAGGTTTCCAAGATCTCCGAGGGAGCCCAGCAAAGCTGCCTCCAGGCATACCGCCGCATTGGCTCTAGATCGGAGAAACCACCATCTAACTGACACCAACATGGCCGCCCAGTAATAGACCCGAAAGTTAGGCAACGCCAGTCCCCCGCACCGGAAGACACAGGGTGAATCGCGCCAGTCTAGGGGTAGACCCTCCCCAAATGAAAGACCCAATACATCCATCCAGTTCTTTAAAGAATGTATTTGGGATCCACATTGGAGAATTTCTAAATAGATAGTTGAATTTGGGAAGAAAGACCATCTTTATTAGGTTAATGCGTCCTAACAGGTTAAGCGGGAGGTTTCCCCAGGAGGCACATTTAGCTCTAAGTTGTGTTAGAACAGGGCGAAGATTTAGCTCTTAGAACTCCGAAGGGTTCCGACTTATTTGAATACCCAGGTATTTAAAACTCGAGACCCACTGCAACTGAGTGGGGGCCGCCGTGACTCGCGTCAAGGGGTCGAGGGGGAACAACACAGATTTTGTCCAATTTATTCGTATTCCCGAGAATCTGCCAAACCCGTCGAAGAGCTCCAGAGCAGCCCGCAGGGAGGAGTCCGCATCATGTAAGTATAGCAAAGCATCATCGGCGTATAATGACACCTTCTCCTCCAAGGAGCCGATCCGCAGCCCCTCCACCCCCGGGGACACCCTGAGCAGGAGAGCCAGGGGTTCAAGCGCCAGGGCGAACAGGGAGGGGGAAAGAGGGCATCCCTGACGCGTGCCACGTTGTAGTCGAAACCCCTCAGAAAGTCCGCCGTTAGCCCTAACACAAGCAGTGGGCCTGTCATAGAGCAGCCGCAGCCAGCGCAAAAAATGAGGGCCAAACCCATATCTACCCAGAACCTCCCAAAGGTAGCCCCACTCAACCGAGTCAAACGCCTTCTCGGCGTCGAGTGAGGCAATGACTCTAGATCCAGCGTTATCATGGGGGATAGTTAGGTTGAGCTGTAGTCTCCGTAAATTAATGTCAGTGCCCTTGCCGGGCATAAACCCCGTCTGGTCCACATGAACAAGCTCATCCAGGACCCCCGCTAGGCGGTTCGCCAGTATCTTGGCCAACAGCTTTGCATCGACGTTGATTAAGGAAATCGGTCGATAGGACGCACATTCCTCGGGATCCTTACCCGGCTTGGGCACCAACACAATTACCGCCTCAGACATAGACTCCGGCAAGGACCCAAGTTCAGCAAACTGGGCGAACAACCCCGTGAGCCTAGGAGCCAGAAATTTTTGATAAGTGGTATAAAATTCGATCGGGATGCCATCTGCACCAGGAGTTTTCCCAGGTTGCATCTGAGTCATAGCGATCTGGACCTCTTCCAATGTAATATCCCTTTCTAAATTCTCACTGGCCTCCCGGGACAGGGATGGAAAGTCCACCCTTTCCAAGTGGGCCCCAAGTTCCGCTGGATCATAATCCACTCTAGTAGAATAAAGTGAACTATAATATCGCATAAATCTAGCAAGGATTTCATCAGTGTTCGTAAGGGGAACACCTCTTTCGTCCCTGATGCATCCAACATGGGTACTGGGATTCTGGCCCCTGGACAACCATGACAGTAATTTGCCATTCTTGTCTCCCGTATTCGAAAATTCGCTGGGCAGTGCTAAGCATTGATTTCTTTGTCATCTCTATTCTGAAGAGCTCAACCGATCGGAGCGCAAATTGCCAATCTCCATAATTAAGAGGGCCAGGGTTGGCAACATAACCAGCCTCTTTTTCTCTAAGCTCATCCTCCAGTACCCCCAGCGACCGCACAGACTGCTTCTGACTATAGGTAATGCGGGAAATATACTCTCCCCTCAGCCATCCCTTAAAAGCATCCCAGCCCATCAAGGCCCCCACTGAGTTAACATTTTCAAGCCAGTAATGACACAATGCCTCGGAAATTTCTTCCTGGATCCTAGGGTCTGCGATCCAGTGCCCCAACAGTCTCCACAGTCTCCTCCCAGCAGTGGGTCCCGATCTTACCATCATCAGAATAGGGGCATGATCGGAAATTCCTCTTGGTAGGATTTGTACCCTCGAAACCCTCATGGAACCAAATTATAGTCCCCCAGCAACATAACATTTGGAGTACCATAATTTATAACTATACGCATAATGTCATACAGGAGGGACATATCTGCAGGGGGCGGAAGATAAAGTCCCACAATCACATATGAGGTATTGGCAATTATCACATGCATGATGACATATCTTCCGCCTGGGTCAGTTTTAACATCTTGAAGCTGAAATGAAAGGGATCGGTGTACCAAAATGCTTACTCCTCGAGAGTAACTGGAGTACGTAGCGTGATAATGTGAGCCCACCCAGGCTCTTCTGAGGCCAAGAACACGGGATCCCACCAGATGGGTCTCCTGCAAGATACAGATGTGCGGGGCATACTTTCAGAGATCGCTTAACAGCCAAATTCAGTCCCCGGACATTCCAGGAAAGTATTGAAAAACTAGCCATAGTACGTGTATATAAGAGCAAGGAAGGAGCAGTAGCTACCACCCTGCCCCACTTTCGGGGGCAGAGTCAACCACCCAGGCGTTAGACCAGACACCATTGCCCACAACCACAGGAGCTGCAGGACTATCTTGTCACAGAACTCTGTACCACAGCTAAAGGTGAGGGCTACTATTACAGAGATACCGTGAGAAACAAAAAAACTAAACCAAAACCAACAAGGGCCAGCAACAGCTGCCCACCCCACCCCCCACCTAGCAGACCCTTGAAACTGGGATCATGCATATTTCCCCAAGCCCAAAGTCTTCCAGAGTATCTCACTCAGGGAGGCGCGTCCCAGTCAGGCTACTAGAAAGTCAGTCACCCCCCTACCTCAATTACACAGGTGGGGAACCGCAATCCAAGGCAGCCAGGGGGGCACCCTACCTCCCAGCAGGAGATGCTAGAGAACCATATATATCCAAACGTATATAGGTGTATATAGTTCACCTGGATTAACCAGGGGCACAAAACTTAAGATGATTAGATAAGTGATGTCCTGGAGTTATTAATGTTGTCAGACCTGTGGAGTCCTGTCTTCAACCTGACATGAGGACTGTCATGAGGACTGTCATCATCCCTCACAACGAATCCAGGGACCCCAAAGCAGTCAGATCTGTATGGGCCGACTTCTTGGTGCATCCTCCTAATACTAAAGGGGGCCCCTAGAACTCAGGGGGGCGACTGGTAACACATTAACTGTAGGATCAAAACCAGTATGATTATCACATCCCAACTCAAACCAACAAGGTATAACGGTGTCGCCATTCTTCAGCTGCTTGAGTGTAGTGATTCTCTCACTTCAGGGACGGCAGTGACTCCAACCATGAGGAAGCATCCCTAGGATTGGTGAAGAAACGCACTGTCTCGCCATCTACCACTCTCAACTTCGCTGGGAAGAGGATGCTGTATTTGATCTCCTTCGCCCTTATGGCAGCCTTAACCGCATCAAAGGATCTGCGTTGCTTCTGGGTTTCAATAGTGTAGTCAGGAAACAATAGCAGTCGGTTATTCTGATACTTGATTTCCTTCATCGATCGTGCAGCCCGCAGAAGTTCATCCCTGTCCCTGAAGTTTAACAGACGCAGGATCAGTGTGCGGGGTGGGGAACCAGCCGGTCCCCGCTGCGGCCGAACTCTGTGCGCTCTCTCCACAGTAAAGTAAGGGGATAGCTGGGCGCCAGGGAACAAGGTTCTCAGGAGGTCTTCCACAAAGACAGTTGGATTCTGCCCCTCTGCTCCTTCTGCAAGTCCCACTATCCGCAAATTGTTTCTCCTGCTTCGGTTCTCGGCGTCCTCGGCGCGATATTCCAGGACCTTAACTTTGTTTTGTAAGGTCCGAATCGCTACCGAGTGCTCCTCTGTAAAGTCTTCCACCTGCCCCACTCTCTGCTCAGCCGCCCCCAGCCTGCCACGGAACTTCTCCAAGTCCTGCCGAATCAGGCCAACGTCAGTCTGCACTGCCTCCATTTTCCCTGACAGGGTGGCCTGGCAAGCTGATATTGCTGCCATAACTTCAGGTATACCAGGAAGAGACAGAGAAGGAGTCTCTTCGTCCGCCGTCTGAGTGGCCATATTGGAATGGCTGCGCGGGCTTTTCACTGCACACACTGCGGGCACGGCAGACTCAGCTGTAGATGGGGGAAAACGGAGCTTCTTACCGCTCTTCGGTCCGGCAGAGGATCGGGACGGCATAGGGGGATTCAAGCGCCCAAGTCAGGGGCAGATTAACCAGGCAGGATAAGGTAGCAGGATCAGTCTCTAGCAGAGCTCCGGGAAGCACGTCTGCTCAAGCCGACATCTTGGACACGCCCCCCATATGTGATTAATTTAGTTGATTTCCTGGGTAATCTATGGAATAAGGCCACTTCTGGGGATCTACGAATGTTCATTCCCGTCACTGAACTTATTAAATTAAATGCCCTAATCCAAAACCTAGTCACCAGGGGGCACTGCCACCAAATATGGTGCTTTGTCCCTGATTGGCCACAGCGTCAAACAGGTGATGTGGATGGATGCATTTTAGCTACCCGAGTTAGGACCAAGTACCAGCGTAATAGTGTTTTATAGTTTGCCTCGATTACCGTGGCATTGATAGAGATTTTGGATACGTTTTAAGCAATTTCTTGCCATTCACGCAGATCGAAACTAAGATTCAGATCTGTTTCCCATTGCTTCATATAAGAAAGCTTTGAGGTAGGTTCAGTGAGGGAAGCATAGACCACAGATAATCGTCCCTTCAATTGACCCCTTGTCTCACATGATAACTCGAACATTGTGAGCGTACTCTGTTCAATTATTAGATTAAATTTGCGTCTAACAAAGGATGTAATTTGGTTATATCGGAATATTTCACTGGTAGGTATCTGCATCTTGTCTTTAAAATGATGTAAAGCATATACCTGGCTACCATTAAGGTAGTCACCAATTCACAGCAAACCTTTATTAAGCCACCAATGAAATGACTGTGGTGCCAACGCGGGTGGAAATTCTGGATTGCCAAAGATGGGAGCTAAAGGTGTGTGTGTGGGGATGATAGGGATACCCAATGACGTACTCTATCCCAAACTGCCAGTGAATGTGATAAAGAAGGGCATAGTATAGGGGGGCGTAATTGGCTGGGAAGCCACATCAGTGCTCCTATAGCCAGGGGGTGGCAGGAGAGTGCATCCAGAGAGACCCATAGAGGTGCAGGTCCTGTAGCAGTCGTTTGAGCAAGTTGGGAAAGTTGGGCGGCTTGAAAGTAGTTCAATAGATTAGGAAGCCCAAGACCTCCATTTAACTTTGGTGCGTATAAGATCTGTTTGTTCATGCGGGGTCTTTTATTACCCCAAATGAAACGAAAAACCTTGGCTTGTAAACACTGTAGTTCTCCCCTCGGGACCGCTACTGGTAGAGTTCTAAAGTAAATTATCCTGGGTAAAAGCGTCATTTTGACCAAATTGATAATGCCAAACCATTATAGGGAATAGTCTGCCCAACTGCGAAGGTCTTCTTTAAGTTTTTTAAATAATGGAGGGTAGTTAGCCTTATAGAGAGTCTCAATAGAAGTTGTTAGTTGGATCCCTAAATATGGAACGTAATGCGACGTCCATTGAAAATCGTAATTATCCTGAAGAATCCATACTATTGAGTGGGGAAGTGAAACATTAAAGGCTTTTGTTTTGTGGGGGTTCAAGGAGAGGCCAGAAAGTCCAGAAAACTGGTCTAATAGGGATAGCAAGTGGGGTATTGTAACTTGAGGGTTTGTAACATACATAAGGACGTCATCGGCAAATAATGCACATTTATGTTCCTGTTGTCCACTACTGATACCAGAGATATTAGGGTGTGACCGAATTGCCATCGTCAAGGGCTCAATAGCTAATGCAAAAAGTAATGGCGATAGAGAGCATCCCTGTATCGTGCCACGTTTGATAGTAAATGCAGATGATTTGTAACCCCTTATAGAAACCTGAGCTGACGGAGATTCATATAAAGTCTTCAATAAGGATAAAAAGCTAGGTCCAAACCCAAAAGTCTCTAGAGTAGTGAATAGGTAATTCCAATTCACACTATTAAAAGCCTTATGTAGGTCTAATGACAGGAGGAGGAGCTCCCGAGAAAGGGGGGGCATTCAAACTAATAGTTCTACGGATTTGATCTAGCGTTTGGCGCCCAGCAATGAATCCTGATTGATCTTTATGAATGTAGTCTGCCAGGAATGAGCTAAGATGCAGGGCCATGAGTTTTGTAAGAATTTTCAGGTCACAATTAATTAGCGAGATCGGGCGATAGTTTAGGACATCGGTATTATCTTTGTTAGGTTTAGGGATGAGGCCTTATTTTCGTCCAGAGGAACCACACCTCCATCCCGCAAGGTATTAAAATAGAGAGCCATGTGTGGGATTAACTGTTCTGAGAATTTTTTGTAATAAATGTTAGTGAGACCATCTGGTCCTGGTGATTTATGGAGTGGTATCAGTTTGATGGTATTACTGATCTCTTCACAAGTAAATGGTTGTTCCATTAGATCTCTATGTGCCTCCTCAAATAGTGGGCCATTCTAACACATGAATATTCTTTTGATCTAAACCATTCCATTGTAGCTCTGGTTGTATGTTTAGGTTCGTTGTCCTGCCGGAAGGTGAGCCTCCGCCCCAGTCTCAGATGTTTAGCAGACTAACAGGTTTTCTAAGATTGCCCTGTATTTGGTTCCACCCATCTTCAGATCAGCTCTGACCAGCTTCACTGTCCCTGCTGAAGAAAAGCATTCCCACAACATGATTCTGCCACCACCATGTTTCACATTTCGGATGGCGTGTTAAGGGTGATGTGCAGTGTTAGTTTTCTGCACACAGCCTTTTGCTTTTAGGCCAAAAAGTTAAATTTTGGTCTCATCTGACCAGAGCACCTTCTTCCACATATTTGCTGTCTCCCCCCCTCCCCACGGAGGAGCCTCGTAAAGAACATACAGGTCTGTGAGAGCCAGAAATCTTGGTTGTTTGTAGGTGACCAAATACTTATTTTCCACCATAATTTGCAAATAAATTCTTTCAAAAATCAGACAATGTGATTGTCTGGATTTGTTTCCACATTTAGTCTCTCTCTCTTGAGGTATACCTATGATGACAATTGCAGGCCTCTCTCATCTTTTTAAGTTGGAGAACTTGCACAATTGGTGGCTGACTATATATGATCTTTGGTTATCATGACATCATCTAAACGTGTAAAAAAAAAAACAAATGGCTAAAAAAAAGCAAGAATGCAGAGTGTAGACATTTGGGATCTCATTTTGGATCAGAGAACTTAGCAGTTGCAAGTCCATGCAGATTCAGCAAGAGTTTATCAAAATCGAATTATTGCAAAATTTGTTATTATTCAATTGGGATACGGATTATTGGATTTTTTATTCAAGCAAAAGGTTGCTAGAAGGGTGTTAAAGAAATTAAGCCTAGAATGAGATTTTCCTAGAACCTATAAATAAAGGTAAACAACCCTCTGAAAACAGTTGGCTAGTTGATAGAATTCATAGGTACAGTAAGTAGTTAATTGTTCCTGACTGAATTGAAGTGACTCTAATCTCTGGTTTAAAACAAATTCTATTTATGTGTGTATTAACTTAAAAAAAAAAAATCACCTTTTTTTTGCTCTCTTAGCCTCTTCTAAATCTCCAAATTCTTTTTTCTTTAATGTTCACAACGGTCCCACTGTATGTGGGAAGGAATCTACACTATTGCATACTATCCAGATGGACTATTGGCTGTGAGATGTGTAATGTGCATAGAGCCGTGCACATAATCACTAATATCCACTGCTTTGAGGAGAATTGTCCCATCATGGGAAATTTAGGTCACAAACTTTTAAGTGAACTATGAACAAAGCATATCCCTCTATATTGTGTACTTGTCTCAATCCAGAGCACTATTCTATCACCTTGCACATGTTATACTATATATATATATACCACCTCAGCTCCTGGTGGAGATGCCCCCGATCTACAGTGCCACACTTTTATTATATAGTCAACCTTGTACGTATGGTAGAGAGTGGGTTTTTACACTTGGTTTTAGTTTTCTTAATTTTTTTTAATGATTTTTCTCTTTTTTTTCCTTGGGTAGAATCAGACCATACATCAAATCCTTCTATTATATTTTTTATTGAACTCACGTGCATGCTTCTGAAAAGTGGATTATTCCATGAAATGCATAGAGCTATTATATGCCGTGTCCCTATGATTCAATTGATATCTGTCAGCATGTATAATTTTTGATATTAATCTTTTACAATCATGTGGCAACCCGTCTATATTGTATGTATAGATATACATTTTTATGAATCGTACCAGCTATTTTAATTGTATTGGATATACACTCATTTATGACTATGCGTTTGTATGTTAATTTATATAATAAACTGAATTCTTTATAGTCCCAATCCCCTTTCCTCTCCTTATTGATATATAGTTATGGATGGAGGCAATTGACCTTACCAGGTCACCACCTCATATAAAGTCCCACTTGTTCTCCTTTTTCTTATGAACAAATTAAATAGGATTGGTCCCAGGACAGAACCCTGGGGAACCCCGCTTTCCACCCCTGACCATTTCGAGTACTCCCCATTTATCACTATTCCCAGTTTTCAATCCATGTACTCACCCTATGGTCCATGCCAACAGACCTTACTTTGTACAGTAAACGTTTATAGGGAACTGTGTCAAATGCTTTTGCAAAATCCAGATACACCACGTCTACGGGCCTCCCCTTATCTAGATGACAGCTCACCACCTCATAGAAGGTTAATAGATTGGTTTGGCAAGAACGATTCTTCATGAATTCATGCTAGATAATGCTAATGCTACCGTTTTCATTACTAAAATCTTGTATATAGTCCCTTATCATCCCCTCCAAGAGCTTGCATACTATTGATGTTAGGCTAACTGGTCTGTAATTCCCAGGGATGTATTTTGCCCCTTTTTAAATATTAGTGCTACATTGGCTTTTCTCCAATCAGCTGGTACCATTCCAGTCAGTAGACTGTCAGTAAAAGTTACAATGGTCTGGCAATTACTTGACTGAGTTCCCTAAGGACCCTCGGGTGCAAGCCATCTGGTCCCAGTGACTTATTAATGTTATGTTTTCCAAGTCTATTTCTAATTCTAAAATACAAAAAACCGCGCTAATATGTATTCTAAACAATATATGATGAGGTTAGTCCCATACAAATAAATATAGTCCCATGTGAAAAAGGTCCAAAGCAAAAAAAAAAGAGAATCTGTCATAAGTGAATAACGTGAATTTCCTTAAAAAAATGGTGAGGTGGTGGGATAACATATGACTGGAACACCTCTATGTGGTATTAAGCTTACCAGAAGCAAGCCAAATAAGGGCGAGTGGCTTAAACCCAGCCTGGGCCTTTGGAAGAAACGGATCCAGGTATCTTGAGATGTAATACACTCGTCCCGTATATCCAATCCACAAAGATGCGTCCGAAAATATATGATAATAATATAGCGTAATACTGACAATGCAAACCACTCAAAAATAAATAAAAAGTGCAGCACTCAACATAGACCCAAAATCATGTGTAATCATAAAAACATCCAGTGTCATTGCAGCAACTAGGATTGTTTTGTGAGTGTCATGCAATTGTGCAGGTGGAAAGAGAATATGGAAAAAACACCCAAATAAAAGTATGAGAAATCCTTCTAGGTGCACCAAGCCACAAATGCAAACTGCTTACCAGATTGCAAACTTCAGTGAGCGTACTCCATATAGCTAATAAACTGTCACCATGTGTGAAAACACCAGATGAATAACTGCAGCGAACCTTGGGGAAATCCTGCTTACCAGATATCAAGACAAAGTGGGCGGATGTAATGAAGCAACCAAACGAACCACTGGCAGGAGCGATGAAGATGCATCCTGCTCGACTGGACCCGAGCTCAGCGGTCATATATGATAGAGAAGCAGCCAATAGTGTGATATTGTATGATCCTTGGTTTATTAAATAAAGTATACACTTACATTTAAAACGAATATCAAAAGCGATGGATAAAACAAACGATGCCGGCCGGCACTCAGACACACTCCCGTCCTCAACGGAACAACGTGGTGACGTCAGCACGTCCCTCCCAGACGCGTTTTGTCATACGTTGACGTCTTCAATGGGGAACGGGCAGCATGCTGAGCCACCACGTTATATGCACACACCAAGCCTCGCTCTGAGTCCCGCTCAGGGAAACGCACAGCGCCATCTTGGATATGGGCAACCCTAGGAATAAGGCCTGATTGGCATCTTACAACTCCGCCAGACCAATACCTTCTAAAAAATCAAAATTACATGATACCATATTCAAAAGGAAAACCAAAATGGAAAACTAAAATTAATGAGCTTGTGAAGTTCACAGAACCTTAATACCTAAGGTTGTCAGGTTCAATATTGTTAGTAGGAATCAACAATACTCATCTATTATTGAAAACAATCAAAACAAACAAAAAAACAACAACATTTTACCCAACGGCAATATATAGTGTCGCATGAGTCTAAACAACTATAAACATGAATTTGGACCTAAAGTTAATAAAAAATGTAAGTTGAAAATAAAAAATGTAAAATAAAATAAAAGAGCTGCTAAGCCCCCTATTGGTTGCAAGTAGGATGAACTGCTCCCAACCCAAACAAAATATCTTTGAAGAGACAAGAATGGAAGGAAAAAATTCTATCTTCACAAAAATTCACAAAAAATTAATTTCACAAAAAATTACCTCACCATTTTTTGAAGGAAATTCACGTTATTCACTTATGACAGATTCTCTTTTTTTTTTGCTTTGAACCTTTTTCACATGGGACTATATTTATTTGTATGGGACTAACCTCATCATATATTGTTTATAATACATATTAGCGCGTTTTTTTGTATTTTAGTTTTGTATCGGTGTGCCTCACTTAAAACCGCAGCTTCTTGTTTCCATTACAAGCGCAGTTTTTTTCTTTTTCTATTTCTAATTCTGTCCTCTGTTAGCCATGAGGATGCTTCCTGTGATGTGTCATGGGGATAAACTCTGCAGTTTTGGTTACTTAAGCCCCCTGATTCCCTCAAAGACTGAGAAGAATAAATTCAATACCTTCGCTATCTCCCCATCCTTTGTAACCAGATGTCCTTCCTCATTCTTTATTGGGCCAATATTGTCTGTCCTCCCTTTTTTGCTGTTTACATACATAAAGAATTTATAGGGATTTTTTTTGCTCTCCTCTACTATGTGTCTTTTGTTTTATATCTTAGCCACCCTAATTGCACCCTTACATTTCTTGTTGCATTCTGAATGCTGATGATGATCCCTCAATCTTTTATTTTTTGAAGGCCTTCTCCTTTGCTTTTATATGCATTTTTATATTGCCATCCAGGACTTTTGTTTGTTCTTTTAAATTTATTACCCAATGGGATGCATTGGCTAATGCCCTTATTTAATATGCTCTTAAAGCAAACCCATCTCTCCTCTGTGTTCTTAGTTCCTAAGGTTTTATCCCAATTTATGCCTTCTAACAAGGTTCGTAGTTTAGGGAAGTTGGCTCTTTTGA
The DNA here is from genome assembly GCA_037952925.1 of Lithobates clamitans. Taxonomy (NCBI): domain Eukaryota; kingdom Metazoa; phylum Chordata; class Amphibia; order Anura; family Ranidae; genus Lithobates; species Lithobates clamitans. The sequence continues at coordinate 2,126,871 of JBBGZY010000884.1, forward strand.
AATTCAGTGTCTTTGTATTTCCCTTATGTTTCTTATTTGTGTGATTTATACTGAAGCCAATTGACCTGTGATCGCTGTTTCCTAAATTGCCCCGTATTTCCACATCCGTGATCAGGTCTGCATAGTTGGTAATCAATAGATCTAGTAACGCTTTATTTATAGTTGGTACGTCTACCATCTGAACCATGCAATTGTTCTGCAAGACATTCAGGAACTGGCGAGCCCTAGACTAATGCGCAGTCCATGTCTGGATAATTAAAATCCCCCATTATGATAACGCTTCCCTTGCTGCTAATCCAACTGGTGATAGGAGATCCGTCTCCCCTTCTCAGGTTAGGGGGCCTATAGCATACTCCCAATAATATTTTCCCCTTAGCTTCATCCCTTTGGAGCTCTACCCATAAGGATTCCACCTCCTCCCTAGCTCCCTTAGTGATGTCATCTCTCACATTCACTTGTACATTATTCTTGATATACAGGCATACCCCTCCCCATTTTTTACCCTCTCTATCCCTGCGATAAAGGGTATATCCTTGAATGTTAGCCAGCCAATGATGAGAGCTGTTAAATCAAGTCTCTGAAATCCCCACAAAATCTAAATCCTCCTCGTACAACAGTATCTCTAGTTCTCTAATCTTGTCTGCCAGGCTCCTGGCATTGGTGAACATGCCATGTAGTTTAGACTGGTCGCATACTGTCTTCTTATTGGGTGTTCTGAGGTTGCAAATAGGACTTGTTACTTTTACTTACCACGGGTTTATGTGCTTTAGTCAACCTACCACTAATGGCCCGAATACTTCCCTCTGGAATATGTTCCGCGCTGACTATCCCTTCCTCTGGACCCTCCCCCCGTAGCCTAGTTTAAAAGCCCCTCTAACTTTTTGGCCATCTTCACTCCCAGCACTCTCCTCATTTAGGTGCAGTTCATCTCTTCTATAGAACTGGTGACCGTCTGAGAAGTCGGCCCAATTCTCCAGTAACCCAAACCCCTCCTTACTACACCAGCTCCTCAGCCACTTGTTTACTTCCCTAATCTCCCTCTGTCTTTCTGGTGTGGCTCGAGATACCGGTAGTATTTCTGAGAATACTACCTTGGAGGTCCCTTTCTTTAATTTGGCTCCCTAAATTCGTTCTTTAGGACAATACATCTACCTCTGACTTGTCATTGGTGCCAACGTGCACCATGACAGCCGGGTCTTTCCCAGCCCCTCCCAGTAATCTGTCCACCAGACCCATGATGTGCCGAACCCGAGCGCCCGGTAGACAGCATACAGTTCGGCGCTTCAGATCTTTGTCACAGATTGCCCTCTCTGTCCTAAGAATTGAGTCCCCTACCACCAGAATCTCTTTCCTTTCCCTTCGCTCCACCCCCTCCCCCCTCTACTCCCACCGGAGGAGTTCCAGTAGTGCTGGTTCCTGACTGGTTTCACCAATGTCACTCAACGGGGTGTACTTTTTGTGATGATCCAGCCCAGGATCGGCCTCCCTGGCACTTTCCCCTCTACCCTACCTGACTTTAACCCATCTAGTCATTTCTAGTGCCTGTACCTCTTTGTCTACACCCGCCTCTGTGCTGGCCCCTGCTGGGTACGTTCCCAGCTCTCCTTTAGTATGGAGATATAAAGATGAATACAGCAGATATACATGTAAAACTTTTATGTAGGCGGATTTGTTTCATCTCTGTGTATCATCTGAGGCTGTTGAGTTCACTTCACTGGGTATATGTGACGGTTTACATCCACTTTAAGTAATGACCATTATAGAAGAATATTAGAAAATATAGCAAGAATACTGATGCTGTTTCTGCAATGTGTCCTCCGTTTTATATGGCGTGGCACCGATAATTAGAATCGAACACATGCCTGATGGTGGCTCTGAGGCAAGACAGTTATTACAAGTTCTAGCTGTAGTATATACATGTTGAGCTGGTAAAATTTAGCCATTCGTAAACATTACCTTCTAAGGAAGATGGCACATTCCTGAAAGGAAATTAGTGGGCTGGCTTGTCCATATAGTCCGTTTACAATTACATTTCTGTAACTAGACTTTAGAGGCTTTCTTTCTCAGATATTGTGAGACAACTTTATTAAGCAAATTTGAAAGTGTAATTTCTGTCTGCTGCCTTATTTCTCTATCTGTATGAGTCACTTCTGGCATGTTTTCCTAAAGGGGACAGTGGTGGGAACTTGTGCACGCAGCCAGCCTGTGATTGACAGCCTCAGCTCTCTTGCTGTTTGAAGGAGGGGGGGTGTCCTTGCTGTCCAATCGGCTCTCACTGAATTCTGGACAAGCTGTATAAATTCTGCACTTTAGGTTGCATTGGAAATGACTGTCCACCCTTCCAGAGGTTGTGGAACCAGGATAAAGGAAAGGGATGGTTGACACTCAGGATGACATCCAAAATAGTATTTCTTTATTAAATGCATGTACACCTGTTTTCCTTTGGAACCAGGATGGTTAATTTTCTTATTTAAAGCCATTTTGGCTCTCTGACTATGCCTAGTACGCCTGCATGGTTCCTACACCGCCTCATTTTTAAGGAAATACTGTGCCTGTGCCCCCTTCTCTTTGCAGATTGGACTCCAGGCCGGCAACATCTCCTTCTCTCAGGGGGTCCCCTACAAGTGCCTAGTCTTGCAAAATCGTACATTCTGTCAGAACCCCAGTACCCTTTTCTCTGATAGTTACCCCTATTCAGACTCTCTGCCTTTGTCTAGCCATAATACTAACCCATCAACCAGACCATCTTCCTCTTTTGTTTATGGAGAGGAACTTTTTGCCATAGTGTTAATTTCATGGGCAGAATTTCTGGCCTTATTGCTATGCCCCTTCAACCTTCCTCTGGAATTGGTCTTTGATTTCGTCCTTGAGTCAGACACAGTGCCTTAGGAGGAGGTGACATTTGAGTAGGATTATTTGCCTTCTGAGGCATTAGTTCCAGATGACATGCTACAGAGATTTCTCTTAAACTACGGGAGACTATTGCTACACTTATTGGTGCAGTACACGCTTGTTGTTTGTTTTTGTTTTTTTTTAATCCCCAAAACTGGCTTTCCGAGCAACTGGCTGGTAGAGCCTGTCCTGTATGGAAGAAGATTTTTTTTTCTTCCCCCAAAGGTTTTGCAGTATCCTATTAAGGATTTTTTTTGGGAGATTGGTGAATCCTGCGATTGGTTCCTGACATTTCTTGCCTTAACAAGACCCTCATGGCTTCTTTTGGAGGATAATCCCATGTTCAAAAATCCAGTGGATAAGAAGTTACATTTTGGACATTTTGTTGATGGGCCCTTCTATTTAACTTGTGGTTGTGTCCATGGCAGTCAGACTATTGTCTGAACTAAAGCCTTGTATACACGGTCAAATTATTGGACGAATTTTCATAAGTTTTTTGTTTACTAGTCTCAAATCGAAAGTGAAGAGGGTACTCGCCATCAGAAAATGTTCTGACGACAGAATTCATCGTCTGAAGTGACATAATGTGTTGAATTGTTTTGTATGTGTTCTTTCATTTCTGAGCATGCCTAGTCTTGCTCTTCAGATTTTTTTTTTTTTTTTGTCAGAAAACCGTACTAATGAAAAGAAAATCGGCGTCATCACATCAGCCACAAATTTTCCTTGTCAAAAGAAGTTTATTGAGTATACAATGTTATAAAGATACATAAAGTAAGTTTACAAGGATCTATAAAGTAAGCTCATTGTTTTACAGTAGGGTTTATATAGGTAAATATCATGAAATTTCAAATATTAAACATTGGGTTCACGTAAACCTAAATTAAAGATATATATCATTTCCTTAGTTACTTTTGTAGGTATTTAAATGATTTATACCTACTATAGATATTATTTACAAGTAGAGTGTATATAGGTCAAATAAATTCTGATAATGAGCTTTAATCGTGAGGTGGAGAAAAGGAGAGAGAAAGAAGAAAAAGGGTTGAAAGGTAGAGGTATGGTCCACAAGGTTGTCCCGCTCGTCAGTTTATTATTCTTTTTAGTTCTCTTTGAAGCCTTAGAATGGGTGTCTCTGTAAGTCATTTAATCTGTTACCATGGCAACAGGACAGAGTCATTGAAGTTTGACAGGAACTGTTGTTTTATCCAAGGATGCCAAAGTTTTTCAAATTTTGGAATTTGATTTTGATCGATGGCTACCATCTTAGCATGGGACATTGTATTATTCATTCTGTGAATTGTTTCTGCTAGTACCAATGTAGGAGATCTCCATGCCTTGGCCACTGTTTGTTTTGCAGCCGTTATTAGTTGGATCATAAGTTTGAATTGAGAGAGTGTTAACCATTCCGGTTTTAGATTAAGTAAAGTTAAATATGGATCTGGTTGTATTATTTTTTAAAATATTTTAGATGCAATCACGAAGACTTCCTTCCAGGAGGTTTGGATTACTGGGCACGTCCACCATATGTGTAAATGTGTGCCTATTTCTGGGCATCCTCGAAAACAAAGAGCTGAGGTATTAGGTGAATATTTTGCCACTCTAGCGGGTACAAGGTACCAGCGAGTTAGGACTTTATAATTTGTCTCCAGTGCTAAGATGTTGGGTGAAGATGACTTAGATGTGAGCCATATGTTAGACCAGTCCGTGTCTTCTAAAGTTCGTCCCAGGTCCTCCTCCCACCTCTGAACGTAAGAGGGTCTATTAAGATTTGCTACTCCATATAATTGATTATAAAGTGATGAAATTGTACCTTTAGCAAATGGATCTTTTGTACAGATTGATTCAAAAATGGATAATTGGGATAATGGTGTATCCCCCTTTAGGAATGGTGTATAGAAATTTTTGATTTGGAGATATCTAAATATCTCAGAGTTTGGTAGATCATATTTTTCTCTAAGCGATGGGAATGAAAGGAATGATTTAGATGCTATGAAGTCATTTAGTGTCTGAATGCCTGATGTTGTCCAAGCTTTAAAAGAATTTGGGTAGATCCATGCCGGATTTCTGATAAAAGAAAGGAGAGGATTGTGTGGAGATTGTAACTGATATTTGGTTTTTAGTTTATCCCAGAGAGATAAGAAGTGTTTAGTTATGGGATTATGAATTTTAAAGCGGTCTTTAGGATCAAGCCATAATAAATTTGATATTAATAGAGGGTCATTTTCTGAAGCCTCTATAAATACCCATAATGGGATTTCCTGTTTTGCATGGTATTTGGACGGACTGGCCAAATGTGCTGCTCTGTAGTAGTTAGTAAAATTAGGGTATCCCAGGCCCAGAAGTGTTTAGTTATGGGATTATGAATTTTAAAGCGGTCTTTAGGATCAAGCCATAATAAATTTGATATTAATAGAGGGTCATTTTCTGAAGCCTCTATAAATACCCATAATGGGATTTCCTGTTTTGCATGGTATTTGGACGGACTGGCCAAATGTGCTGCTCTGTAGTAGTTAGTAAAATTAGGGTATCCCAGGCCTCCTTTATTTTTGGGAAGATGTAGTGTGTGTATAGGTATACGTGGTTTAGAAGAGCCCCATATAAACGAAGTTGCTCTTTTTTGTACTATTCTCAAAAAATAGGAAGGAATTGGAATAGGGAGGACTCTGAATAGATAAAGCAATTTGGGTAGAATAGTCATTTTGATTGCATTAATCTTCCCTATCCAGGATAAAGGAAGTTGCGACCATTGTTTTATTAGATTTGTGATCTGTCTTAATACAGGAGGATAATTGGTTGAGAATAAGTCAGAATGAGATGCTGTTAAATGAATTCCAAGATATGGGATTGATTTTTCTGCCCATGTGAATGGGAGTGCAGCCCTAGCCGGGATCAATTCCATGTTTGTGAGTGAAATATTAAGCACTAGGCATTTCTTAGGATTAATCATAAGGCCGGATAGGGCTGCAAATCCATCAAGAGCTGGTATTAAGTTAGGACCAGAGACCTGTGGTGATGATAGAAAAAGTAATATATCGTCTGCAAATATACATAATTTGTGTGTAATACCTCCTACTTCAATGCCAGTTATAGTTTGGTTTGTTCTGATGTATTGGGCCATGGGTTCGAGTATAAGGGCAAATAATAAGGGAGATAATGGGCAACCTTATCGGGTACCTCTTTCGATATTAAAGGCTTCAGATTTGTATCCAGCATATTTTATATAGGCTTTGGGTTTATTATATAATGCCTTGATCCATGTTAAAAAGTGGGGTCCAAAACCCCATTTTTGTAATGAATATTGCATATATTGCCAGGATACTGTGTCAAATGCCCTCTTAATATCGAGAGATAGAAAACATAAAGGGATTTTCCGTTTTTTAGCAATATGTGCCAATAACACTGCCCTGCGTATATTATCGCCTGCCTGTCTATTTGGAATGAAGCCTACTTGATCTCTATGTATTAATTTTCCTATAATGCTATTGAGGCGTTTTGCTATTATTTTTGCTAATAATTTAATATCGAGGTTTAACAGAGAGATAGGGCGATAATTCACACAGGAAGTATCATTAGAAGGGGGTTTTGGGATCATACAAACAATTGCCATTAGTGTTTCTTGCCGAAAAGAATGTCCATCTAGAAGTTTGTTAAAAGTTTCAGTGAGAATGGGAGAGAGCATTTCTGAGAATGTTTTATAGTATAAAGCTGAGTAGCCGTCTGGGCCTGGTATTTTGTTAAGTTTTAGGTCTTTTATGGCGTTAGCAACTTCATCTATAGTTATAGGCTCATCCAAACTGCTTTTTTGATTCTGAGATAACTCAGGTAAGGTTATTTTTGAGAAGAAGGATTCAGCTTCTGTAGGATTAAATTCATTGTTTGTCTTGTATAAAGTTGCAAGATGTGAGTGAAATTTATGGACTGTTTTAACTGGATTACAAGTGTAAACATTTTTTGATAATTTCAAACGTATTGGTTTGAAAGATTTGTTAGTTGAATTTAATGCCCGAGCCAAATATGTACCTGGTTTGTTTGTATTCATGTAGAAATTGTGTTTGGAGCGTTTGAGGGATTTATCAACTGACTCAGTGAGAAATAGATCGTATTCCAATCTAGATTTTTCCAGATGAGATTTTGTACTCTGAGATGGATTATCTTGAAATGATATGTAGGCTGCATTAAAATTGAGTTCTAGTTTTTTTGCTAGATTTTTGCGTTCCCGTTTAAATAGTGCCATTTGTCTTTGTATTGTACCACGCAAGACAGGCTTATGAGCTTCCCACAGTGTTATTGGGGAGATGTCTGTTGTATTATTAATTGATATGTATTCCTTTAAAGCTTTTTCAATGGCCATCTGATGTAGTCGGTGTTTGAGCATTATGTCCGGTAAGTACCACGTTGGGTCATGCGCTTTTGGTATGGCTGAGGCTATAGTAGTGTATACTGCATTATGGTCAGACCACGGAATCGGAATTATATCTGATGCAATAATTTCTGGTATCATTCCTATTGTTAGAAAAATATGATCTATTCTGGTGAAGGTTTGATGAGGGTGCGAGAAATAAGTGAATTTCTTTTTGATTGGGTTACTTTCTCTCCATGAATCTACCAGATTGTATTTGGAAAGAAGTTGAGAAAAAGGTAATCTAGAGGTTATTTTGGATGGTGTAAAAGGTGATTTATCTAGAAATGGGAGGAGGACCTGGTTCGAATCCCCACACATTATCACTGTTCCTATTTTGTGTGTATTAATCACTTGTAATATATGTGAGAGGAATGGTGTAGGTTGTTTGTTAGGAGCGTAGTAGGAAATCACCGTGATTGCTGTATCCATTATATAACCCATGAGTATCAGGTATCTACCTTCTGGGTCTTTAATTTCTGATGATAAGGTGAATGATGTGGATCGGTGAAATGCAATTAGAGTTCCCCTTTGCTTGGTACAGGCAGAAGCCGTGTAAATTTGTTGATAAAAAGGAGAAATATATTTTGGAGTAGAATCTTTGGTGAAGTGTGTTTCTTGGAGGCATACTATGTGAGCCTTCTTGTTATGGAAAGTACGGAAGGCTTTGGTCCTTTTTTGAGGGACATTTATTCCCTGAACATTCAGGGAAAGTATATTCGGTGGTGCCATGGCAATAGATCAAATAGTTTTGACTTACTTTTTGTTATGCAGAGCTGACTGCGCAGATCAACCTGTGTGGACTGAAGAGATGAATAGATAGAAAAGAAACCAGTGAATTCTGGAGTAAAGAGTAAACAAAAAACATATGAGATTAGATGATACATTGTATAAATTATTTTTTGCAAGTAATCACAATTTACCCGTGAAAAAGAATAAATATCTCTCTCAGGGCAATAAGTGCCTTTGTCACACTCCCACATAATATGGTTGGGAGAATGAGGAGGGCTAATGGGGGAACAGGGATCTTCCGCTTACAGGAGAGAAGTGCTATGTCAAAAGACATCAAAATGATGTTTCATTAATTGGAGTGCAGAATATAGTTTTTGTTGAAATTATTTATTCCAGCGTGGTTGTATATGGTTAGTCTTGCCCTAGGCTAAATAATTCAGTTAGAAAGGTACTGTTAATAACTTTGGTATTGATGAAGATAGTTTGAATTATTTTGGGATTTTAACCCTTTTAGAGTAAACAATTACATATTTTATTCATATGTAACTGTTTAGATATGTTAACTCATAAAATTGAGGTTGTATTGCTTCAGATTGGAATAAACAAAAACATAATTCTAGGAACTAGTTAGGTAATAATATATTTGTTTTAAGAAAAGAAAGAAAAAGCTTCCATTACTTCTGGATTATTGAACATGTTTGTCCTAAAAAGTAATAAATCTATTGTTATTACCTGATAATATATAACTGAACAAGAATTTCCTTATTTCACTTATATATTCTAAGGCTATATGAATCAGAAGTAATAAGAAATATAACTGGAATGTAACATGATCCCACACAGTGTGTGACTATCAGAATGCAGTTACATTCAGTTATAAATATAGTTTTTTTTATAGAGAACCATCTCTTAGTATAATAAATGAAGAGATATTAGGAATTAGGATGTCAGTCCATTGAATCTTCTTGGTCCATGGATGATGTGGCATAACGGCCTCTTTTGTGAGAATGATGATTCCCATTTTGTTCTGAAATTTTCTGGGTGCTGCCTGAAGGTGAAGATGACGCCATTCTTCTGCGTGTGGGAGAGTTGCTGCTTGTGGGTTCTGTCAGATTTAATTTTAAAAGGGTTTGTTGTAGTTCATCTGCTGATCTGCTTCTGTAAATTGTACCTTGGTAGTTAAATCTGACTGAAAAGGGGAAGTCCCATTGATACATAATGTTGTGGCGTTGCAGTTCCATTAGTTGGGGTTTCATGGATCGTCTTTTAGTAATAGTAAGTTGGGATAGGTCAGCAAAAATTTGATATTTGTGTCCTTGAAAATGAAGTTCCTTTTTTTCTCTTGCAGCAATTAGTATTTGTTCTTTCGTTCTGTAATAATGAAATTTTGTGATTATATCACGTGGGGGTCCATCTTTCTTTTTGGCTGTGAGGGCTCTGTGTACTCTGTCCAGTTCTAAACGTTCAATAGGGATATCTGGCTTTAGTTCTTGTAATAGAGCAGTAATAGTAGATTGCAGGTCTGTCACAGTTTCAGATATTCCCCTTATCCGCAAGTTTGAACGTCTGGCTCTATTTTCGTAATCTTCGAGCTTAGTTTGAAGTATTAAATTCTCTTCTTTTAATTGTTCCAATTCTGTTATATTTTCTTGAGTTGTAATTTCAATTTCATCCATTTTTATTTCTAAGGCTGCGGTGCGGTTTCCCAGCTCTCTTATTTCTTTGGTTAGGCTTTTTGTTATTTGGTCTGAGGTTTGTTTTAAAGCCTTATGAAGCATCTTTTCAAATTGTAATAATATTACTGGGGATACTGAGGAGGCTTGTGGAGAAGTTTGTGAGAGGATTTGTTCTGTATCTGACTCAAATGGAGAGTCTTGCTGTGACATTTTCTGTCTGTGAGAGCGCCCTGATGCTGTATCTTGTGAGGTGACTGGAGCTGCTTCAGCTGCAGTGAGTGCCTGTGAGCTCTTTGTGAGGTGATTTTTATTTCTGCCACGGTTTCCTCCCAGTACCATATTTCCTGCCCAAACTTTCACAGTTTGTTCCCTGGGGCAAAAAGGTTCAAATGGATACCTTTTGAGCCTGCAGGCTCCGCTTTGTCCTTCTCTTCTCTCCTCAGCGGTGTGGAGCTCTAACAATGCATGTCTGCTCTGCTAGGCTCCGCCTCCTGCCCCCCAGCCACAAATTTTCAAGCCTGCAAATCCAGTTTTTGTCTGCAGAAAATTTGTAATTGATTGTCAAAATCAGCATACTAACAATCAGAAAATCGGCAGATCGTTCGTCGGACTAAATTCATTTTCAGATTTTCTGACCATGTGTATGGGCCTTTAATGTTTGGCTGGAAATACCAGTTCCATCTTTACAGATGCCTCTGTATACAGGCAGTTAGACCTTTTACTTAATCCTTCTGCTACTGGCTTGGCGGATGTACTTTGCAAAAATCTCCAGAATGAGTCTTCTCTCTACATGTGCAGGATTTCGTGGCTCAGATGCTGGTATGCTGAACTCCCATGAAAAAAAATGTCTTGAGCAGTTGCGCTCTAGAAGCTAACGCTCCCACCTTGGATAAGTACATCAAGAAGATCACTGGGGGTCAGTATATACCCCCCCCCCTCAAAAAAAAGGCTAATGTCATTGCCAGTAGTTCCTCTACTTTGGTGGTTAGGAAGAGTTTCCTTCATCTCTCTGTCCTCCAATTCCAAGTATAAAACATGGCCTTCTGGGACAGACCAGGCTATTAACGGAGTCTGTTCATAGTTATGGGGCTCTCATTTGTTCAAGTGGAAGGATGTCTGTTGACCTTCTAGTCTCAAAAAATCTCAGACATTTTGGTCCAGAGTGTGGTTTCCAGGGACTATAAACTGGAGCTTCACACTCTTCCTTCCTCCTGCTCCATGCTATCTAACTTGTCTCTTTCTCTTCCACGACAGGTAGATCTGCTCGCTGCTGTCCAGCAGCTCCAGTCTCAAAACAGCTTTAATCTTTTTACAGTTCCCAATATGAATGGATAAGTTCAGCCTATTTCTGGATCCGGGAACTCTCAACTTGTTCCTCTAATTCTAAAGATTTGCAAGAGTAAATGCCAGGTTCATCAATACTTCAGTCCTTCTGAGGACTTCTGGTCTCTGTAGATATGCGTATCTGCACATTCTCATCTTTCCATCTCATCAACACTATCTGCGTTTTGCAGTAGGCAATCAGCATTATCAATTTGTCTCTTCCTTTTGGGCTAGCCATGGCATAGTCTTCACCAAGGTGCTTTCCCTGGTTTTGGCTCTACTCTGTGCTTGGTGTATTCATGTTGTGAGGTACCTGGCTATGATCTATTGAAGAACTTCAAAAAAAAGAATGAGGCCACCACCTGTGCTACTTCCAAATTGTTGATGTATTCAAAAATGCCAAGAACTAGTCCTGCTGATAGTGGACTTGACTGGCACCCATATGAGATAGAATACAATTTATAAAAAATATACATCTTTATTGACATAAAGAGACTCCATCGGTCTGGGGCTCCATGCAGGATCTCACCTCGTGGGGCATCATTGATAATGAGGAAGGTGAGGGATCAGCCCAGAACTACACGGCAGGACCTGGTCAATGACCTGAAGAGAGCTGGGACCACAGACTCACTTCCGGTTGTCTCCAAGGGAGACAACCAGAAGTGAGAGGAAATCTACCCCTAGGGAAATTCTCTCCTGTAAGAGTTAATACGGGAGAAAGGTGTCTCCACTGATACTTTATCACCAGTCCATGTTTCCCTAACAACCCAAAATTTTCAAAATCCAATTGTCATTGGGACAGAAAGTGAGGTGAAATCTTCTGAACAGGGACACAGACAGCAAAACAAATGTTACAGGGGTGTTAACCCTTCCCTGTGCTATCTAAAAAAAAACATAAAAATAGATTTTTTGGCTGGAGCTACACTTAAAAAATGTACCTGTTCCGACTTACAGATTCAACTTGAGAACAAACCTACAGTCCTTATCTTGTTTGTAATCCGGGGACTGCCTGTAGGTTTATCTTGGTCTCATCAGACCACAGGACATGGTTCCAGTAATACATGTCCTTAATCTGCTTGTCTAAAGCAAACTGGGGGGTTTCTTGAGCATTATCTTTACAAGAGGCTTCCTTCTGGGACAGCAGCCCTGCAGACCAATTTGATGCAGTGTGCGGCGTATGGTCTGAGCACTGACAGGCTGACTCCCCACCCCTTAACCTCTGCAGCAATGCTGGCAGTACTCATATGTCTATTTCCCAAAGACCACCTCTGGATATGACGCTGAGCACGTACACTCAATTTCTTTGGTCCACCATGGCGAGGCCTGTTGTGAGTGGAACCTGTCCTATTAAATCGCTGTATGGTCTTGGCCACCGTGCTGCAGCTCAGTTTCAGGCTCTTCGCAATCTTCTTATAGCCTAGGCCATATTTATGTAGAACAATTCTTTTTTTTCAGATCCTCAGAATTCTTTGCCATGAGGTACCATGTTAAACTTACAGTAACCAGTATTATTATTATACAAGATTTATATAGCGCAGACAGTTTACGCAGCCCTTTACAACATTAGGGCAGACAGTACAATTACAATACAATTCGATACAGGGGGGGAATCAGAGAGCCCTGCTCGTTAGAGCTTACAATCTAGGAGGAAGGGTCAAATTATACAAAAAGGTAATAGCTATTGGGGATGAGCTAATGAAGAAAATAGTGCAGTTGTTAGGAGGCAGGATAGGCTTCTCTGAAGAGGAAAGTTTTCAGGGATCGCCTAAAAGTGGATAAATTTGGAGACAGTCTGACAGATTGGGGTAGCGAATTCCAGGGGATGGGCGAGTGTTGGGAGAAGTCCTTGAGGCGGATATGGGAGGAGGTGATGAGGGAGCTAGAGAGTTGGAGGTCTTGGAAGGAATGAAGAGGGCGATTAGGTTGGTATTTTGAGACTAGGCTAGTGATGTAGCTGGGGGCATAGTTGTGGATGGCTTTGTAACTTATTGTTAGTATTTTGAATTTTGGGCAAGTGGCAGCCAATAGAGGGATTGGCAGAGAGGGGTAGCAGACACTGTGCGGTTTGTAAGGTGGATGAGTCAGGCAGCAGCATTCATGATGGACTGAAGGGGGGATAGTCTATTTAAAGGTAAGCCAATGAGGAGGAAGTTGCAGTAGTCAAGGCAAGGGATAACCAGGGAGTGAATCAGGAGCTTTGTGGTTTCATTGTTTAGAAAGGGACGTAGTTTAGAGATGTTGCGGAGGTTGAGGCGGTATGGGAGATTGAGAGCGATAACACCAAATTTTACACACCCGCTCCCCATTCGCACCTGAGACCTTGTCACACTAACGAGTCACATCACACCGGGGAGGGAAAATGGCTAATTGGCCCAATTTGGACATTTTCACTTAGGGGTGTACTCATTTTTGTTACCAGCGGTTTAGACATTAATGGCTGTGTGTTGAGTTATTTTGAGGGGACAGCAAATTTACATTGTAGCAAAGCGTCATTTCTTCAGTGTTATCACATGAGAAGATCTAATAAAATATTTACAAAAATGTGAGGGGTGTACTCACTTTTGTGAGATACTGTATATTATGTATCCTATAGGGAACCCTGACATCTAGAGAAACCAAAGTCGTCCAACAGATCTTGACTGGCATAAAAATAGGGTTGAATATATATATATAGTAGTATTTACTCTATATATTTCATTGAGAAATAGGTAATGGTTCCTGCAGCCAGTATATACCTTAACCACTTTCCTGTCCGCACTACAGCCGAATGACGGCTACAGTGCGGCTGGCTACTTCTGATCACGCCCCCGCTGCTGGGCGATGGCAGCGCACTCTTTGATCGCTGTGTCCTGTAGACACTGCTATTCACAGATTGAGATAAAGAGCCAATCAGTGGCTCTTTACCACGTGATCAGCTGTGTTGACCACCCGCTCCTTCTCAAACTACATTCCCTTGGCCTCCGAGATTCTGCTCTATCCTGGTTCTCTGCCTATTTATCACAGCGCTCCTTCAGTGTCACCTACAACTCTGTCTCCTCCTCTCCACTGCCCCTTTCTGTGGGGGTCCCCCAAGGCTCGGTTCTTGGACCCCTTCTCTTTTCTCTATCTACACCTTCTCCCTATCTCACTTAATAACTGCCCACGGCTTCCAATACCACTTATACGCTGATGACACCCAAATCTATCTGTCTACTCCTCACCTCACTCCTTCAGTCTCCTCTCGCATTACTAACTTACTAACTGACATATCATCATGGATGTCACACCACTTCCTTAAACTAAATCTCTCTAAAACTGAGCTATTAATATTCCCCCCCGCCCGTGCCCCCCTCCATGACTTTTCCATTAAAATCAACAGTGCAACTATCAGTCCCTCCCCTCACGCCAGGGTACTCGGTGTAATCCTAGACTCTGACTTGTCATTTCAGCCTCAAATCCAATCGCTGTCAAAAATTTGTAGAATTCACCTCCGTAACATCTCTAAAATTCGCCCTTTTTTAACAAATGAAACCACCCACTTCCTCATTCACTCCCTTGTTATCTCTCGCCTTGACTATTGCAACTCCCTTCTCATTGGCTTACCTCTCCATAGGCTATCCCCTCTTCAGTCTATCATGAATGCTGCTGCCAGGCTTATCCACCTTACCAACTGCTCAGTGTCTGCCAACCCTCTACTTCAATCCCTACACTGGCTCCCAATCACCCAGCGAATTAAATTCAAAATTCTAACCACAACATACAAAGCCATTCACAACTCTGCCCCAAGCTACATCACTAATCTTGTCTCCAAATATCACCCAAATCGACCTCTCCGCTCTTCTCAAGACCTCCTGCTTTCAAGCTCTCTCATCTCCTCCTCCCATGCTCGTCTCCAGGATTTCTCCAGAGCCTCTCCTATCCTCTGGAACTCGCTACCTCCATCTATCCGGCTATCCCCTACTCTTGCTACCTTCAGGCAATCCCTGAAAACTCATCTCTTTAGGAAAGCCTATCACGTCTCCAACTAATCTCCTACCACTTCCACCAGCTCATTCCCCACAGTTACAACCTTTTGTACCACCTGCCCCACCCTATTAGATTGTAAGCTTTTCTGAGCAGGGCCCTCTTAATCCTATTGTATTGTATTATAACTGTATTGTCTCCCTTTTATATTGTAAAGCGCTGCGTAAACTGTTGGCGCTATATAAATCCTGAATAATAATACCGTATATACTCGAGTATAAGTCGAATTTTTCAGCACATTTTTTTGTGCTGAAAGTGCCCCCCTCGACTTATACTCGAGTCAAGCACTTTTCTGCAGCAAAAAATGTCATTTTCCGAACCGAATTTGGGGCCCCGTATCTCAGAGCCACTTAGTGCTAGGAACCCAAAATTTGGTGTGCAAACCCAGTGGAACTGGTACCACAACACATCCAAAGCTAAAGTTCCTAGCACTAAGTGGCCCTGAGATACGGGGCCCCAAAATCGGTTCTGAAAATGTCATTCTCTGCTGCAGAAAAGTGCTTGACATTTTCTGAACTTTTGGGGCCCTGTATCTCGAGGCCACTTGGTGCTAGAAACCCCAGCTTTGGAAATTTTATGGTGTTGGTTCCACTGGGTTTGCACACCAAATTTGGGGTTCTTAGCACTAAGTGGCCCCGAGATACAGGGCCCCAAATTCGGTCAACTGTGTCCATCTGCAGCAATGTCATTTCGGGACCCTTTGGGTTCAGAGACCCCAAATTTTGGCTGCAGCTAGGGGGCATCTAGGAACCCTTAACTACCGAGTTTGAAGTTCAGGGGACCTATGGCTGCAAATGGGCACAGTGAGGCATGCAAATGGGAACAGTGATGCTGCAAATTGGCATTGTTGACCCTCTTTTCCACACACAGTAGCTGTGCATTTCTCACCCTCGTCTTATACTCGGGTCAATAAGTTTTTCCCATTTTTTTTTTGTGGTAAATTAGGGTCTCGACTTATACTCGGAACGACTTATACTCGAGTATATACGGTAATAATAATAATAAGCCGGTTATCAGCACTCCTTTCCGCACACTTACAGCATGAGGAGAAGAGATCCGATAACCGGCTTGTGTAAAAGGGACATGTACACTGATAATCAGTGTCCTAATTATCAGTGTAGTCCCAACAGTGAAAAAAAGGGGGATGTGGGAAGCGCTAAAGTGACGTGGTAGTCCTGTTAATTAAATTTAAAATATATTTAGAATAGTGATATAATAACTTGAAAACTGCTGCACACCAGCCTACCTAATAAACCCAAAAACATCAATAATATGCAATAAATATTGTGCCTAAAATGATAATCAGTGTATACACAAAGTGCTACAATTCCCAAACCACAATATGATCATATAAATCCCATAATAAATCATATGGCATGACATGTGAATCACACATACAACATAAAGCAATAAAAGTCCATAAGGGAAATAGATCTTGTGTCGTGGATCTGGTAATCAAACAGACAGTGGAACCCCTTCACCACCTAGGGATATCACCCAAAAGTGCTCATGAAATGGGTGTCAGCTTACCAGATGTAGTTGACCTAATTAATGAAAAAAAAGGTCAGACTTTAGCAAGATTATGCTTGCTGCAATGGAGAAATTGGTAGACCGGACTCCTGCCCTCACACCACAGGATCTCACGAATGGGATATAAAACAAACGTAGAAGGAACCAAAATAGTGTAATCCCGTTTATTTAAGAAATGGTTAAAAACAAACATAGCCAAATGGCTGCTTACATGAAAGGTGCCATTGCGCGGCACCGAGGCTGGAAAGCGTAGCGTATCAATGGATGTCCCGCGTTGGATACTGCCGACAGCAGCGTGCATTCCACCTATGACAAATGGATAGCCACGGGGACTGGATGTGATGTAATCACGTGACCAACTACCACCTCAACGTACGTTTCGTTAAACACGTCTTCAGGAAGTGTACTTGGTCACTATGGAGATGGTTTTTATTACTGCTAGTCAATTAGCATATGGGGAGGAGTTTTAATGCCTAACAGCCTCAGCGCTGCTCACAGGTGCAATTGCAACTATCCCATAGGCAAAAATGATTGCAATAACAATGATTTTTTTGGGTTTTAGGTAGGCTGGTGTGCAGCAGTTTTCAAGTTATTATATCACTATTCTAAATATATTATTTTAAATTTAATTAACAGGACTACCACGTCACTTTAGTGCTTCCCACATCCCCCTTATTTTTACATGTGCACTAGTGATTTATCACTCAGTTTGGGCATAGCTGCTATTTTTCATTTTTATTGTATATAGTTTTGTTTTATCACATATTTTAGGTGCGGGATTTATTTAATTTTTCAGTCCCAACAGTGCCCACCAGTGCTGGATATCAGTGGTGCCCACCAGTGCCGCCTCATCAATGCAGCCTATCCGTACCCATCAGTGCAGCCTTATCAGCGCACATCGTTGAAGGCAAAAAAAAAATTGATAAAAATCTTGTTTTGGTACAGTATTGCTTGACCGCGCAAATGTCATTCAAAATGTGACAGTGCTGAAAGTTGAAAATTGGCTTGGGCAGGAAGAGGGCAGGAAGAGGGTAAAAGTGCCCAGTATGCAAGTGGTATCTTGCGGTATAATGCCAGGCATTGCCCTCCCCACAGATAGCATAAAAATGGAACTCAGGTTTGCCATGGAATTTCAAGTGGCCTTTCAATTGTATCTAGAGAAAATACAACTAGAAAAAAAACAAAAAAAATCCCAAAAAAGCAGGCAGCGTCTTGGCGGTTGTGGGGGCATTTAAACACTCCTCAAACAGCTCCTCTGTCTTTTGGCAGGCAACTGGACATATGCACCTGGCAGGCGCACCACACGGGGGTGATCTGTTGCCACTAGACATTTCTGTGGATGTATAAATTTAATCCTTGGGATATAGTTGGAGATTTTCTTCTTCAATGTTCGAATTATATTGCATTCTTCTCTAGATACCAGTGGAAGGCTATTGAAATGCCATAGCAATCGTAAGTTCCATTTTGATGCTATCTGTGGAGAGGGCATTGGCTTTATACTGCAAGATACCATTTAAGGTATATGTTGCCTGCTGGAGCCATTTCCTATTTCTCTATAAAATATATAGAGTAATTACTATATATATTCACCCTTATTTGGATGCCTGTCAAGATCTGTTGGGTGACTTTGTTTCTCTAGATTTCAGGGTTCCCTATAGGATAGTGGACCTTTATATACAGTATGTGTACCTAATTTAAACCGCTTTATGCCTACTTTGTGTATTGGCACTGTCTGGTTTTAAATTGAACTTTTTTCTCTGTAAGGGATCATTATATCTACATCTAGCTCTAAAACTATAGTTCCAAGATTTATTGAGGAGTTTCTGCTCCCCAGACATTCAGTGACATGTATGACTCTCCACCACATTGTTTGTGAGTAGCCTTGATATTTTCGAATATGAAAAATTATTCTTTGACAAAAAACCCTGGTGTGTGTGTGTGTGTGTGTATATATAATATATTGATGTGGATTCTTATTGTATTTAGCAGAATATGACGCTTCCCAAGTTGGTGCTGAAGAAGCTACGCAAACAGCTAAACGTGTTGACCAGCGGATAAAATACACACACTTCCATTCTCTGTAGTGTGTAGTAGGAGGTGTCTGTATAGTGGTCCAAATGAGGACCCATGT
The DNA here is from genome assembly GCA_037952925.1 of Lithobates clamitans. NCBI lineage: Eukaryota > Metazoa > Chordata > Amphibia > Anura > Ranidae > Lithobates > Lithobates clamitans. Next base: position 2,145,556 of record JBBGZY010000884.1, read on the forward strand.
ATCATACTGCAACATTATTTATTTTAATGATATACTAATGCGCTTATATGATGTCAATAAGGATGTATATTTTTTTTATAAATTGGATTCTTTCTCATGTGGGTGCCATTAAAGTCCTCTATCAGCAGGACTGGTTCTTGCTAATTTTATATGCTATTGAATAACTTGTCCTCCCTGTCAGTCAACATCCAAGAGATGATACACAGGCTATATAAGAGCTTTGTTTAAATCCTCAACCTGAGGAAGTCCTCATTGAACCCATCTCACAGATTGGAATACCTGAGACTGATGCCCTGTCCACAACCTTTCTGCCTCAAGCCCAGAGGAAGTCATTGATTTGTACTTGTATGAGGGTCTTGAGTTTTATGGTTTTCCCTTGTTTGTGGCTGCGCTGTACACCCACTTTCACTCAACAGTCTGGCCATGTGGGACTAAAAGACTTAGTCCTTGAAGTAGCCTCATGCTTCTGACCACTCAAGCAAAACGCTTGCTAGTGTAGTGAATTTCCTATCTGGTGCTAGAGTTGGAAAAACCCTTTCCTTTACAATTGTGGAAGGTCCTCAAGACGGATGCTTGCCTGCCTGTCAGGCCTGGGAGCAGCCCTGAACACCGTCTGTGTGGGGGCTTGTTCCTAGAAGGAAGCTTGCCTTAGCATATTAACACACTGGAAAAGTGAGATTTGTTTGTCCTTTGTTAATGCTTGACTCCTCAATTGTAAGCTCACCTGACAAGAATCCAGTTGGACAACACCACGACTGTGGCCTACATCATGGGCTCTCAGTCCAGAGGTCTTTAAAGCCCTTTTTTACAGGTAGAGGACCCAGGATGTGAACCTGCTGGAGTCCAGATTGAACACCAAAATGGACAGGTTTTTCAGCAGGTCCAGAGACTTTCAGGCCTTAGTGGCTGCTCCGATGATGGCGTTGGATCAGTTCTACCAAATCTATGCCTTTCCACCCTCATGGCACCAAATTGATCCAGGAGGGCATGGTATTCAGACATATTCAAGCTCCCAGCGGATGTTCCATCGACCATTTCGGATCATCTGGATCTCTTGTCCCAAGAGCAAGTGTTCCATCCTGATTTTCTGTCTCTGGCTTTACCAACATGGCTGTTGAAGCCACAGTCCAGAGTCCTTTTTTATTTACTCATACCTACCCCTTTGAAGGCTAGGAAGTTGATTTATTGTAAATTCTACCTTTGCACCTGGAAGGCCTACTTTGCCTGGTGTAAGTTGAGGAACTTTCATCCTAGAAAGTGTTCTGTGCGAATATTGTGTCGTTCTTCCATTCAGGTCTGGAATGTTCACTCGATTGAAATAAGTTGCATATAAGCATGAGCCTGTGTCCTGCACTAGAATCCAAGAAACTGACTTGACTGGTAATTAAAAAATCTGATTAATCTGAGACTGCTTTGTTATATTGTAACCTACAAGATATTGTAACCTACAAGAGCAAATTTGGGAAGCTGACAAACAAAAAAGCTATTGGCCGTCCAGGTACAACTCCTTCAACTCCCAGTATGGCTCAGTTTTTTGCTAGCGTTTCAGGAAGATGTGTTCTCTATTGAAAAAAGTTTACCAGCCATTTATATTTCTTTATTTTAGCACAATACTTTTTCTTCAACCAAGATGTCAACATGCTGCAGATACGGGCTCTTTATGCAGCTATCTGGATCCTTGGCAATGCTTTTGAGGTCCTACCCATACCCCACTGGCCTGAAGTTTTTGGTTCCTGCCTGCAATATGTCCCCTCGGACACTGGGCTTTGCCAGTGGTGCTTCTCAGACCTTTGAATATTAGCAGCATATATGAAAGTCTCTATAGACTCTTTAATGAGTACACCATTTTGACTGAGTAGTGGGAGCTACTACTCTACTCTGTATTGCTTAATTCTGCAATTTATTACCTATTCCATCAGTTTCCACAAACAGGTTTAACATGCTGAGGAATTACGGATTTTGTCATAAGCCTTAAGTCCCACTCTGTTCCCACCTTTTTTTCCTTCAACATGATGTAGCGTTTACCCTCCATAGTACCTGTCTGCCTTTCACTTTCCCCTCAGTTGTTTCTGCTGCCTTGTTTGAACTGGTCACCTCCAGTCATTACCCTCCTCTGTGTAAGCAGTGGTTGTAAGTCAACCAAAGTTTTTTTCCTGCTCTTTCCTTTAATGCCGTTTGGTGTTAACATAGTACACCATGTTGAATCCCAAGAGACTCCCAAATCCTTAAAGCGGTAGTAAACTCTCATTCACTAGTTTTCCACATGTAATGCAGTCTGGATTAAAGGACATATTAGTATCTTTCATACTTTTACTACCGTCGCCCTTTAGGAGAAATCACCCGATGTATTCTTGTCACCGATGCATGTGCATTTTGGCCCCTATTTACGGCAAGATCCGTGTGCCATCTATTCATCCTAATGCAGTGTCTGCATCATCTTGCAAGATTACGGATCCATTGAACCTTTCCTGATATATCATATGTGACTTGCTACGCCACAGGGGATGTAACATCGCCGCTCAGCATCATTGAAGTGAGCGGGTCCACTGCGCATGCGTGAAATTATACAGGAAAGGGCAGAAGTATGCTGTGGGGAGGAAGCAGTGGACAGGAGGAAAGATGACGATGGCTTCAGCCAGGATACAAAGAAAAAATACACAGACAAAAAAAGAATAAACATGGTAGGGGATAAATTGAATTGTGATGTGTTTTAAAAGGTATAAACTGCAACTTTTAGTTGCAGATTTGTGAGCCGAAGTGTACTACTGTTTTAATGGATGCCTTCTTGCTGAGGAGTAGTTATAAGCTCGGGCACGTTTAGACTAGAATCTGAACCCACGTGTGTGAGCCTGCCAGAAAACGGTCTTGTATACTGGGCCAATCATCTGCAGCCAAGGCATTCCCTATCCCAAAGCCACATGTATACAAGGGGCATATATACATGTGGTTGCGGAGTAGAGAATGGCCACAGATGATTGGCCTGTACAGGTGAAAGTTTCCTGGCAGGCTCCCACCCACTTTTTTCCATGCCTCTATTCTACACCACTGGGGCCCACAGATGGGAGCCGCCTGTGAGCCGTCTTCCACGGGACACAGTGCCCTGGCTCATACACTTTATGGACCCTGCCGGCTCACTCTCCTGTGAGCTGACAGGTGACCAGTCATGTGATCGCCTCTTGGAGCGCACGGCCACGCCCATTTCATTTGGCGTGCGTTCCTTCAACAGGCCACACCCACCTTCCCACGATGGCCACTAATACTACCAGCCTGCCCCCAGACCCGCCCCCCACCAACACTTAAAACTTCATGACATGTCCTCAGCACACTATACACCTATGTCTCAGACGGAGAGACAGCTCCTCAGGCATCTGCGGCTCTGACACTATCCAAAGACACTTCCTATATCTTCCTACTCTACAGATCACACGGTCCCCTGCCCCCAGGGACGTATGCAGGCTACAGCTCTCCCCTGTACACCTTTGGAAACAGGTCAGTTATGCTCACTCTGCACCTGTCCATATCTTTTTACCAGTGTCCTGAGGGACCCCTTATTCCAGGTCACTCTCCCCTCCCCCTGTTCATCTCTCCTCTCCCTCTGCAGGCATATCCAACAGTCCTGCATCGCTGCAAAAGAAATACATATGACTTTTCAACTATACCATTGCAAGTAGGTGCGATTCCACATCAGCTTACTAAACTGACATCTTGTCTTCTAGCAATTACCACTGCACCCTTGTACTCGCATAGCTCATATGCATATTCCATATTTTATATCTCATTCTACGTACATGTGACACTCCCTGTCACCATGCTACACTAATTGTGTATTCCACTCTACTGACATGATGCCTATTTAGTATAAGCACATGTCATGCACACTTAGGTGGGCTCCATCTATCTATTTATATATATATATCTGTCTATGAGGACGTATTGTTACAACTGAATGATTTTACCTGTGCCCTTGGATGTGCATTCTGTGATCATTTGTTCACATCCACACTCTGTTCCAGCACAGCTACCTTGATGCTGGCAGAGATGTTCACACACGCGTATGCATGTTCTTTGTACGTAAACACAACTTGACATACCAAGTGGTGAGAGATGGTTCTTCAGTGTTTTCTCTGTGTATCCAACATCACTCACAGGTTTCCTATATGCATATTTTCCCATCTATTTCTTTAATTTTATATCTATATATTTTTATATTCATATATTTATTTTATGCTTCTTTATATATACATATATATTAGTTCATGTTTTTTGCTTCAATGTCCACCACTAATCATTCATCAAATTGTCTCTATATTGATATGGTACCTTCCATTATGTATTTTTACCGTATATATACGTCTCCAGTCTGTAGTGTACAGTGCACACTTACCATGTGCCCCTCACTATCTTGTTTTTGATCTATATTCCACCTAGAACGTTTTGGACGTGGACTATTATGGAGCTCAGAATAAGTGACTATACATCACAGGACATACCCTCCTACTAACCACTCCTCCCCATGTACACATCGGCCTACTGGCTCACAAAGACTGTGTTCCTGTTCTATCAGGCTCTGATGAAGAGGTCACCCTCGAAACGCATCAGCCTTTTTTAAACATCTGCCTCTACATGGGCATATCCCCATTTTAAACCCTTCAGTGTATATTTTGTTACCTGTTTAGATGGAAGTATTATTTGTATTATTCAGATGGTTTTATCTATTTGTTTGTATTCCATTATACATGATTAAACCAAATATTTTTTGATGTAAGCAGTTGATCACGCGCCCTCCATCCACCTCTTTCCACCAAATCCCACCCACTGCCTAGGAGAGACTCAGTCAGCTGAAAAAGCTCCGGGGCTAAAGTCTACCATGTTTACTGCTATCAATTCTGTGCAAGTCACATTGAAAATAGAGCAGACAGTTGCTTCTGCTATTGCTGTTACCAGTCTAGTCTCCCTGAATGGGCTCAGGACTAAAAAAAAAATGCCCAGTACACTCCTTACTTCAGACTTTTCTATACAGAGATTGAACTGGTATTATCTCCCAGAACCAAACACTGTTCTTAATTAGGATACTTCAGTGTTTAAGGATCCCATTGATAAATTTTAGGAATTGGGGAGAGAAGCGCCAAGCCACCTATAGTGCAGTAAAGTTTATTAATCGCACTACAATTTTTAAAAGCCGGTATTACAATTAAGAGTATCCAGTTTAGATAGGCATGTAGTAGGAACAAATCATATTTCTTCCAGGCATCACCCATCTCTGACCGCTGCAGATTCCTCCTGCTACCTCCCGCTAAAGAATGAACCAGCTAGCGTCCTCTCGACTCCCGGCCGATAACATACTGATGGCGCTCGGCACTTCAGTGTTCCCTCGTCCCGAGGATCTGTTCCTACTACATGCCTGTCTAAACTGGAAACTCTGTGAGTGTAATACTTTTAAAAATTGGCTTTTGATTAATAAACTTTACTGCACTATAGGCGGCTTGGCGCTTCTCTCCCCCTTTCCCTGCTATTTTGTTTTGACAGCCACTGAGTTCCCAACCTGTGTTTAAAGCAGCCTCACCACCTCCAGCAGTTATTAAAAGAGACTTTCCATCATTATACATAAACTCTTACCTATTGGGACTACCTGTTCTGATTATCAATATCCCTTACATCATCTCCTTCCTGCAGGTTTAGCGCTGCGCTTAACACTTCTTATGTGATGTTTTATGCAATATAGATGTTAGGAATCCCTTTCCAAATCCTTATTTTCACTAGCAGGCCCTGCTTTGCAGCATTCTGCGGCTGTAATGTCAGTCTATTAGACCTTAGGGGGGAGTTGGCTCAGCTGTTGTCAAAGGGTCCAGCTTCCATCTTCCTAACCCTTTAGTTTTAGAGTGCTTATCATGATAATGTAGAGCTAAAGGCAAAGACTCCGATGGTCTAATTTTATATTATCCATCTTATCCCCTGAATAAATCTTGTTTCTGCTGACATAAGAAGTAATGTTTGACTAAAACAGTGGGCTGTGGCTCAGCATTGTAAAAAAAAATTCTTGCACTTGCCTTTTGATGGTGAATTCTATCACATCACTGGTGATAAAAGTACTTCATTACTCTAGCAGAAGAAGCCTAAAGCTTGCTATAAACTGAGCAAAGGTTGCAGATGAAATTTGCTCAGTGGGTGGCTTGTCTGCCGCCTCCTGTCTAGAAAATTTTGAAGCCCTGAGAAAAAAACGTTTTTTCTGTAAGAAAAAAAAAATGGAAATTCGCAGAAATTAAAAAAAAAAATCAGTATGGAGTAGTTTTAAAAATTGTATTAACAAAGATCAATTGGCGCAATATAATGTGAATAATAATAATGACTAAAGTAGCCGGAGTCAGCATACAGGGGGGGGGGGTATAGCCAGGCAGGATCAGCCAGGTATTACAGCTGTTACAGGGGACCAAATGACACAGCACAAGCACTCTGGTGTATAAATGTTTTAAAGGAACATTTTTTTTTTCTTTTTTTGAGTTAACAAACGCTTTAGAGCGATATTAAAGGCAGATAAAAAAAACAACAAAAAAACAAACATGTCAGACTGACGTGCTCTGTGCAGTGATTTTGTACAGAGTAGCCCTAATCCTCCTCTTCTCAGGTCCCCTGGAGGCACTGCTGTCCCCTCCCTCCTGCTTGCTATGAGGCCACCGGGAACACAGGTAAGTATTAGGGGGCTGTTGCTCACAGGTTTTTTTTCTATTCAGATGCAACAACCGCTGTTCAGATATTTTGGCAGCAGGCGGTGCCAGCAGGAGATTGTTCATCCACATTATGCACAAATGTAGTTTGGATGAATTTTTTTTTTTTTTTTTTTCAATCATTTTTTAATTTTCCATTTTTTTTTTTATATCAAAGCAACATAAACCGAAAAATCTATTTTTTTCTTTTTTTAAGGTTATCCAATCTACTTATGCCTCCACAAAGGTAAACAGACCTACAATTTGCTCCAAGTATTCATCAAGGTTTTGGTCCCTGTGCTAGCCTTGTTATGCCGCCAGGGAATTCCCATTGTAGGATACCTGGGGAACTCCTATGGAAGGAATATTCAGCTCAAACTATTACCATCAATGTTATGTGGACAGTTCGGATTCTAAAAGGGTTCAGTTGGATACTGAACCTTCAGAATACAGTGCTGGAATCAACACATTTACAGTATTTGGGTCTAGTCCTTGACGCAGCTCAAGCTAGAATTTTTCTTCCCAAAAAAAAGCTACACCTCCCCTTTGCCAGACATAGCCTCTACAGTCCAGGAGCCATCCAGCCCTGTGACTGCATTAGAGTTCTGAGCTTGATGGTAGCCTCCTTCAAGGCAGTTCCATTTTCCCAGTTCTATTCCAGACCCTTAAAACACAACATCGTGTCGTGGGACAAAAAGTCCGGTCTCTAGACTTACCTATTTGCCTTACACCCATGACCATGTAATCTCTGGACTGGTAGCTTGGGAATCTAGCTCTGGTGTTGGAAAAAATCTTTCTTCCCACTGTCTTGAGAGAGCATTACGATGGATGCCATTCTGAAGAGCTGAAGTGCAATCCTAGACACCTTGCCAGTGCAGGGGGACTTGGTTAGAATCACCTCTTCAGATCAAAATTATGGTACTGTGAGCAATTTAGTTGTCCCTGCAAGGGTGGATATTTTGTCTATAAGGTCATTTGATCAGGATCTAGTCAGCTAACTCCATCTGAGAAGTGCATCAATCACCAGGGAGAAACCAGGATTCTTCCTGTGGCAATGAATATGTAAAGGATTCTAGTCTAGGCAGACCTTCACGTTTCACCCTGGTCAGCTGTTCACATTCTGTACAAATGGCAGGCAGACTACCTTTGCCAGCAGTGTCTGGACTGTGGGGAGTGGTCCCTGCACCCAAAAGTGTTTCAGGACCTATCAAAGATGGGGACACAAGATGTGGACCTCCTAGTTAATAGGTTCAGCACCAAACTGTGCAGATTTGTCATCAGACAGGCAGTGCTGACAGCTGTCTAGTATGAATCCTTAGGGGGAACGCAGCAACAAATTTTAAATGAAAAAAAATGGCGTAGGTTCCCCCCAGGGGCATACCAGGCCCTTAGGTCTGGTATGGATTGTAAGGGGAACCCCCTACGCCGAAAAAATGACCTGGGGGTCCCCCCAAAATCCATAACAGTCCCTTATCCGAGCACGCAGCCCGGCCGGCCAGGAAAGGGGGTGGGGACGAGCGAGCGCCCCCCCTCTTGAGCCGTACCAGGCCGCATGCCCTTAACATTGGGGGGGTGGGGGAAGGGGGGCGTAAAAAAAATAAAGCACCTTGTCCCCCTGTTGATGAGGACAAGGGCCTCTTCCCGACAACCCTGGCAGAACACCGGGAGAAGTCAGAAGAAACCACCCCCCTCCCCCCGAAGTCGGAAGAAGACCCCGGAGCTGCCTAATAAATTACTCTTAAAACCTGTGTACTGTGGGGTTTTTTTTATTGACACTTTTCCCTAGGTGAATGGGTAGGGGTACCATGTACCCCATACTCATTCACACAAGGTGGGGGGCCGGGATTTGGGGGCCCACTTATTAAAGGGGGCTCCCGGATTCCAGTAAGCCCCCCGCCCGCAGACCCCGACAACCAACGGCCAGGGTTGTCGGGAAGAGGCCCTTGTCATCAACATGGGGACAAGGTGCTTTGGGGTGGGGGGGCCTGCAGGGAGCCCCCCCTTCCCCCAAGGCACCCACCCCCCCCATGTTGAGGGCATGCGGCCTTGTACGGCTCAGGAGTGAGGGGCCTCTCGCTCGTCCCCACACCCTTTCCTGGCTGACCGGGCTGCGTGCTCGGATAAGGGTCTGGTATGGTTTTTTGGGGGACCCCCACGCGATTTTTCGGCGTAGGGGGTTCACCTTACAATCCATACCAGACCTAAGGGCCTGGTATGCCCCAGGGGGGAACCCACGCCGTTTTTTTCATTTAAAATTTGGCGCGGCATTCCCCCTCAGGATTCATACCAGACAGCTGTCAGCACTGCCTGTCACTCAACAAAGTTTTCCTTTCGCGATGAGTGAGCCATGGTGGCGCTGTCTCCCGCGACGGGGCTCGCAGGTGTCAAATCTCGCTGGGAAATGCGGCGAGATTGACACAATATCGCGGTCACCTACTGTATCAACTCAGGAATTGTGTCTTAGAAAACCATTTAGCCCCATATTCCCTCGAGGGACACATTTTAGCCATTGTGATCTTATTTCAAAAGACCACTAGCCTTCCCATTCTTTGGGCAAGACTTTTGTACAGGGTGTCTCTTGTGGCTCCACCTGTGCAACCTCCTGTGACTTGATAAGATCAAAATTTGATTCTGTCGGCTCTTCAAAGACCACCTTTTGAAGTAATCAGGGATATTCCCCTTTCCACTCACAAGGTAGCATCCCTTGTTGCCTTAACATAATCAAGATGCATGTCTGATTTGGCTGCCTTACCTTGTAAACAATCCTTTTCATTTTCCACAAGAATAAGGTAGTTTATAGATCTCTAAAGAGATTGGCTTAAATTTCTAGAACACTGGGCTCTTTACCTGATTTAGGCAGGGTTACATTTGTAGCTGTAAGCATTCCAGGTGGAAAACTGGCTCTGGACATTGCGGCATCAAAGACCTGTAGCAGGTATTGTGATATTGTAGAGCTAAATAGTCGATTAGTATTCTGACGAGTAACCATTTGGTCCTGGAGATTTATTATGGGGTAAGCTTTTGATTAATTTCTCAAATTTCTCGAGACCGTAAATGGTTAGTTTAACTTGGATAATTCTGTCTGCGAAGGCGTAGGCAGGGATACTGATGCCAAGAATTCAGAGATAATTTCTTCTGATGGTTGATGGGTGTCGGGGTCGTTTTTTAAATGAAAAAGTCATTCATAATAATCACTGAAAGCGTTTGCAATGTCTTTTGGATTGGAGAGACGTTTCCCTGTCTTGGGATTTTGGATATATGGGATTTTTTGTTTAATGGCCCTTTTTTTTTTCAGTTCATAGCTAATAGTTTCCCGGCTTTATTCCCATATCGGTATGATTGGGCTTTTAGTAAACGTAGATGATTATCATGCTGGGATATTAAGAGTACGCAAGTCCTGTCTAGCAAGAAAAAGTTGCTCACGGACTGGTTGAGTAGTCTATTTTTTGTTCTTTCTAGATGTATATTAGATAACAAGTCGTTGAGCTGCTTTGTCCATTGCTTTTTTATTTTTTATGCTTAAGGTATAGGTAAGGTATCAGGGGACTACTTATACATTTATGACCGGTCCACAGTGTGAAGGGATCATCGAACGATGGGCATTGAGGCCAGACAATTCCGTGAGAGCTATCAGAATTTGTTTTGTGTTCTCTGGTTGAGATGGGGTGTAAAAATCATTGCGCCATCTCTTTGCCCTGGTCTCGAAGACCTCGGAGGTCTCTGGAAAATTGGAGCGTGGTCAGACCACGTAATGTATATATGACTTGTCTACCAAAATAAATTAATGCAGGAATATGTGTGTTGAACGTTCAAGGAAAAAAGTGAAGTCGCGTTCTGATGAATGATGACATCTCCATACATCAAACAATCCTGAAGTAGAGATAAAATGAGCCAATGTTGCCCTGCTTTGCTGGTGTCATGTGTAACTAGAGAGGTCCAGGTCTTTATCCGAAATTGCATTAAAATCCCTGCATAGGATTACATATCCCTGACGAAGAGAAGACTTTTTTTTTTTTTTCAGATTTTTTTTCAAGAAGGACCCCTGCTTAGTATTGGAAAGATACATTTGTCAACTTATATATTTGGGATTGTTAATTTCGCAGTTAAGTATTAGAAATATGCCTGATGCGTCCAGATGAACCCCTAGTTGTATGAATTGAAGTCTTTGATGGCAATTGCCACTCCTTTTCTTGGTGGGGCTATTAGTCATAAATACATGTGGAAAATTGCAATGTTGAAAGACCGGAGGTTTGTGGGAAACAAAGTGTTTTTTGAAAACAGATGATATCGCATTTAAGCCAGCCTGCTTCCTTCCAGGCCATCTGTCTCTTATTGGGACTGTTCAAGCCCTTTACATTTAGGGATGATATTTTAAAGGCAATTGTGTTTTAACTCTAAATGTCAATAGGGGTATTGTTGTTGGTAATTCTGTGTTTTAGGAAAACAGCTGTAATAGTGTGTTACCTGTTGGAAGGGTGATTGCTAATGAAACTTCAGTAGGTGACGGTTGAGTTACTGGAGTGACAGTGTATGTGACCAGACGAACGTCAGGAAAATTGTAATTGTACATGGAGAACTTTGCAGAAAATGAATGTTAATTTTGATAAACAAAGATAAAAACTGACAATTCTGTGCGAATAATAAACCGTTTAAACTAGTGGGGTTGAAAAGAGCGAAGTCAATGTGGTTGTTTCCTGGGTCATCAGAGAATGGGATCAACTTTTTAGTGAATAGATACACAGGTTCAGCCCACTTCAACATCCGAGTTATCCCGAATGGACAGAGGTGAGTGAGAGGAAACTTCCTCTTCTGTGCCTTGTGGTTCTTTGATTTGCCATTCTCGCAGAAGACTCTGGCCTTCTTTCACAGTGGTTGATGGGGTGTAGGGATGTTCTAAAAGCAAGTGAACCCTCGTATGATATCCTGCCTAGAGTGTTCCTTCAAACCCATTTTGATCTGGAGACCATTCTGATGAAAGTTATGACACACATACAAGACATGCAGCTCTCAGAATGATCTGCCAATTTATTTCCATGTTTCCACTTATATAACCAAAATGACATCACAACAAAAGTCCAACCCTTTTATTAATATATGGTAAAGATGCAGACATACAGGATGTTTTAAAACAAGCAAAAATAGAATATTAAAAACTCATATAGAAACTAATAACAGGAAAGGGGCTAGCACATCATTTAAAAGAAGTCAGGCAATTTATAAGAAATTGAAACTTAACTTCTCATAAACGTCACATACAGTTGCAATGAAAAGTATGTTCACATATTTATTCCACCTGCACTGTGAATGTTTACATGGTGTGTTCAATAAAAACATGGTAACATTTAATTCTTTGTGTGCTATTAGTTTAAGCAGACTGTGATTGTCTATTGTGACTTAGATGAAGGTCAGATCACATTTTATGACCAATTTGTGCAGAAATCCATATCATTCCAAAAGGGTTCACATACTTTTTATTGCAACTGTATACATATTATTCTAAAATGGATACAATCTTTTATAATGGTGGACAGCAAGCTAAAATATCCTTAGTGGTGATCGCATAGGTGGTCCATCTTTTGTTACTAGTAACTTAACAGGGTATAGCCAACGATAAGAGATGCAGTGGTTATGCAGAGGCATTGTGATGGTAGCGAGTTGCCAACGCTATTGTAAAGTGAAGGCTGATGGGTCAGTAAAGGCTGATAGGTCAGTGAAGGCTGACCTTTCCTGCAAACGTTGTGGTAAGTTATCACGGTGTCTAGTGGCTAACATCAACTGTTCCTTTATATGGTAAAAAATTATTCTTACAATAGTATCCCTGGATTGGTGGGATTGAATATGCTTGGGTCTTGGCAGCCTATGCATGCGATCTATGAGTAGGTCTTCTATTGGTGCACCAGGAAGTGCATCTTTCATGAGATTGGTGAAATATGGACAAGAGAGGAAGTGCACCTTGGCCGTGTCCTGAGGAAGCCTAGTGGCGAAATGCATAGACATACAAGGGCTCACTGCACAATAAACAAACATAGATAAATATATGCTACAATTTTTACTATAATCTTATATTTTTTCTATTTAATTGTTAACCCTAATAAATTTAAATATTTTTTATATTGTTTCTTCTCCATTGTTTCTTAGCCCATAAAGTCCGCCTCCCTGGTAATACTTAGTACTACCTTATTGGTGAAATATGCTTTCAGGTCTGGAGGTTTGATAGATTCCTGGATCCCCCACGTTGATGCGTCACAATCTATCTTCTAAATTTGCCAGTTTAGTTTTCATCTTCAAGAGTTCATCATCCCTGTCGTCATGAGCATCTACCAAGTTGTTACAAGTAGATGCAAATTCCTCCATTTTTGTTTCACTATGGGAGACTCTTATTTACTGCAGAGACTTCTGACTTTAATTGTTGTGCCAATGCTAATAAGTCTGCATGGAGGATTGAGCACAATGATACCAACATATCTTTTAGTGTGGTATCCATAACTGGCTGGTTTTCTGTGGGGAATTCTGAAATGGAGTCTTGTAACTCCCTGGTATCATATAGGGACGGTTTCAAAGCGGCTTACCTCCAGGTTAACTTCTGATGAGTTATTCCTTTTCAGCTTACTTTTTGCAGGACTGGAAGAGGATGATGGCGAATGAGTGTCTACCTTGTCCTCGGCGCCATCTTGGCTGTTGTATCGGCATGGTTGAGGGAAAAATCAGGCATTTTTCCTGGCTTGGTGGAGTCTTTTCTTTATCTCGTGGACATCGGGATGTGTGCCTGCAGTGCTGGAGCCTGAAAGCATCTGAATCCATAGCCCTGTGTTGCTGTGGATGCCTCTGATAACCCGTGGTGGTGAGGAGCTGTCTCAATGTGCAGCCATTCACTCAGACGGCTAGCCACGCCCCCAATGTGTTTCTTCTCGAGCCACTCCTTTGTTGTGTTGGTTTGTGTTGGTATGTTTTGGGTCATTGTCATGCTGGTAGACCCATCTTCAGTGTTCTAGCTGAGGGAAGAAGGTTCTCATTTAAGATTTTACAATGCATGGACCCGTCCATTGGCCCCTTAATGCGGCAAAGTTGGACTGTACCTTTTAGCAGAGAAACTGCACCAAAACATGTTTCCAACTCTGTGCTTGATTGTAGGGATGGTGTTCTTAGGGTCATAGTCAGCATTTTTTATCCTCCAAACACGGCGAGTCTAGTGAATGCCAAAGAGCTCAATTTTGATCTCAGATGACCACAGCACTTTCTCAGTCCTTAAAGAAATCATTAAGATGTTCATTTTTTGGTGGGGGCGGCAAACAACCACCCCCCACTACGCGGTCGGTCGGGTCACCCGCACCCCCTCCCCTCTGCGGTCGGTCATCCAGCCCCTCACTTACCCTATTTAGGTTGGGCAGCTATCCTACGGGCGGCTCCCATCGCGTCTCCTTTTCTGCATCTCGGTGGCTTCTGCTGTGCGTTTTCTCCCTCCTCCTAGGTGCCCAATAGGATCACCTATTTTTTTAGCCAATCAGGTGATGGATCTCAAGTCCTGCTTCCTGATTGGCCTGGGAAAATAATCAGTGTGACAATAGCGAATATTTATTCGCTATTGTCACACAACTGGGTAGGCTCAGGGTGCAGTGCTCTGCTCCCCAAGACCACCCTTTTTTGAAGCCTATTAAAGCCTCTGTCTCTAATCGCGTGCTTCAAACAAAAAGAATTAAAAAAAAACATTGATATACATCCGGTGCCCTGCATGTAGATTAAGAGGCCGGACGCATGGATAGGGGGTGCGGTGCCCGTGCACCCCTAATGGACAGGCCACCATTGGTTTGTTTGGTGTCTGTGGTTCCCAACTGCCTTGAGATCATTCACAAGCTCCTCCACTTTTCTCATGATCATCCTTACCCCCTGAGGCAAAACCTTGCATGGAGCTCCAAACCAAGGGCGATTTGGTTATTTTGTTTTTCTTGCATTTGTAACTAATCGCTCCAACAGTTCTCTCCTTCTCACCAAACTTCTTGCTGATGGTCTTGTAGCACATTCCAACCTTGTGCAGGTTTACAATCTTGCTCCTGATGTCCTTTGACAGCTCGACAGCTCTTTGGTTTTGCCCATAATTGTGACGCAGATAGCAAGGATACCTTGCCACAAATTTGTGGCAGTGTTGAACTGCATGAAAAGGACTTTCCCACAGGGTGGTTCTGTGGATGCTGATATGGTAAGAGGGTGCCACATCCTCAATTATAAACAAAACTGAACCAGTAGACTCCAAATGGACTTTTTAGGCACCATGACACGCTAAATCATCTAAAAATAGATCTTTTACTTATGCAAAACGTTAAAATGACAAATAGAGTGAAGTTAAAAAATCCTAGCACAATATGCTAGAAAAACTACCACATAGAAATCACCATAACCATTCATTGGCCAAACTGTAACTTGGCATGAGATTTGTACAAATGCAGTCATCAGTATTGGGTAGGCCTGGTGTAGGTTGATGTAGAGGGTAGAAAAGCTCGGAGCTCTACAGTTTTCAGTCTAACGCGCTTCTTCAGGAGCTTGAAGTAAGCATTCTATGTAGAGTAAAAAATGTGTATATACAGTCAGGTCCATAAATATTGGGACATAGACACAATTCTAATCTTTTTGGCTCTATACACCACCACAATGGATTTGAAATGAAACAAACAAGATGTGCTTTAACTGCAGACTTTCAGCTTTAATTTGAGGGTTTTTACATTCAAATCAGGTGAACGGTGTAGGAATTACAACAGTTTGTATATGTGCCTCCCACTTTTTAAGGGACCAAAAGTAATGGGACAGATTAACAATCATCCATCAAACTTTCACTTTTTAATACTTGGTTGCAAATCCTTTGCAGTCAATTACAGCCTGAAGTCGGGAACGCATAGACATCACCAGACGCTGGGTTTCATCCCTGGTGATGCTCTGCCAGGCCTCTACTGCAACTGTCTTCAGTTCCTGCTTGTTCTTGGAGCATTTTTCCTTCAGTTTTGTCTTCACCAAGGGAAATGCATGCTCAATCGGATTCAGGTCAGGTGATTGACTTGGCCATTGCATAACATTCCACTTCTTTCACTTAAAAAACTCTTTGGTTGCTTTCGCAGTATGCTTCGGGTCATTGTCTGGGTCATCTGCACTGTGAAGCGCCGTCCAATGAGTTCTGAAGCATTTTGCTGAAAATGAGCAGATATTGCCCAAAACACTTCAGAATTCATCCTGCTGCTTTTGTCAGCAGTCACATCATCAATTAATACAAGAGAACCAGTTCCATTGGCAGTCATACATGCCCACGCCATGACACTACCACCACCATGCTTCACTGATGAGGTGGTATGCTTTGGATCATAAGCAGTTCCTTTCCTTCTCCATACTCTTCTCATCACTCTGGTTGATCAAGTCTCAAGTTGATCTTGGTCTCATCTGTCCATAGGATGTTGTTCCAGAACTGTGAAGGCTTTTTTAGATGTTGTTTGGCCAACTTTAATCTGGCCTTCCTGTTTTTGAGGCTCACCAATGGTTTACATCTTGTGGTGAACCCTCTGTATTCACTCTAGTGAAGGCTTCTCTTGATTGTTGACTTTGACACACATACGCCTACCTCCTGGAGAGTGTTCTTGATCTGGCCAACTGTTGTGAAGGGTGTTTTCTTCTCCAGGGAAAGAATTCTTCGGTCATCCACCACAGTTGTTTTCCGTGGTCTTCCGGGTTTTTTGGTGTTTGCTGAGCTCACCCGTGCGTTCTTTCTTTTTAAGGATGTTCCAAACAGTTGATTTGGCCACACCTAATGTTTTTGCTATCTCTCTGATGGGTTGGTTTTGTTTTTTCAGCCTAATGATGGCTTGCTTCACTGATAGTGACAGCTCTTTGGATCTCATATTGAGAGTTGACAGCAACAGATTCCAAATGCAAATAGCACACATGAAATGAACTCTGGACCTTTTATCTGCTCCTTGTAAATGGGATAATAAGGGAATAACACACACCTGGCCATGGAACAGCTGAGCAGCACATATACAAACTGTTGTAATTCCTACTGTTCACCTGATTTGGATGTAAATACCCTCAAATTAAAGCTTAAAATGTCTGCAGTTAAAGCACGTCTTGTTCGTTTCATTTCAAATCCATTGTGGTGGTGTATAGAGCCAAAAAGATTAGAATTGTGTCGATGTCCCAATATTTATGGACCTGACTGTACAATAAAATGCAAACAATTACATAAGACAAATGTATTGTAGTGTTACCAGTGTAACACTGCAGGACAGTGAGGTTAGAGGGACAATATGGGTGTGGGGACACAGAATTACAAACACCCACCACCGCAGCGAGCGAGGACAGGCTAGAGGATAGAGAAACAATTGGTTGAGATACCAACATAGTTATAGGTAAATATACCAAGAGATGGCCATAGGCAGCCCTACAGGGAACAATGCTGGAAGCTATTGGAGGCTTACATAGTCCATAATCAACTGTTGCAGCATCCCTCATGAGCAGGGCGTTGGGATGGTACGTACCTTCTACGCGAACAGGACCGAACACAGTGGCACTACAACGAGTTCATATTGGAACTTTTGTCATTTGTACTAGCACACAGTTGGATCACCTTCAAGGATTCCCACTACCTCCAGGTACAGGGGGTTGCTATGGGCACGTGCTGTGCGCCTGCCTATGCGAACCTGCACTTGGGGGGTGGGAGCGAGCTATCTTTTCAGATGACCGCTTGTGTGATTATACCAATTTGGTATTGTACTGGCTACAATATATAGACAACATTTTATTGTGCGGACCGGTACCCGTGTCCAGCTGAATGCATTTGTGAACACATTGAACCACAATCATTTCAATCTGAAGCTTGCATTAAATAGTGATCCCAACAAGATTACATTTCTCGATCTACAATTTTTCAAGGATACGGACAATTGCTTAGCTACAATATTGTTCCACAAGAAAACAGCAGGCAATACCCTGCTCCATGCGGCAAGCGCACACCCTTCAGCTCTGATTAGAAGCATCCTCTACACACAGTATATCCGATTAATTGCACTCACTTTTTGGAACTTAAGCAACAATCCCTCGTCTGTTACGCAGGGGATACTGTAAGTCGTTGCTACGCAAGGCCTATAACAAGGTGTTCAGATAGGAATGCAATATTCTTCTTTATAAAATGAAAAAGTTCTAGTTTGACACTTTTCCAATTTGTCTCTAGCAAGAGCAAAGTTGCATTTGTGAGTCTACAGCAAGAGGTCTGCAAGACCTACAGCATAAAAATTCAGCCACAGTGACACCTGTAGTGGGATGACTATTGCACAACATAACTGAAGCAGAACCTGCAGAATGTTTGCAAAGAAAGTCGAACTGGAGTCATGCAATGCGGACTTGTGCAACAAACTTGTGAAGCCTGGCAAGTCTAGCAATAGATTAGCAAGTCATTTTCAAATTTGCAGCACAATTGCTTGCTATCTGGGGAGGTGTGAATGGAAGAAAAGGATTATGTGGACAGGTGTCTTTTAGAGTCAAATATGTTTTTATTGTATAGCAGAATAAAAGAAGAGAGGAGGTCAATATATTAATCTCAGTAAATTGCACAATACAAACCATGTGTCAAAAAGTAGGTTGTAACATGAACCAAAATAATGTATTATAAGCAAGTACCTCACGTAATTGAAGAACAGGAATCCATATCTAAGGGTAACGTGTGCTAAATCCTGAGGTCAGTATATTCGAATATGGAAAGGGGGAAACGGGGAAGAAAGAGAAAGAAGGGGGAATAGAGCTGAAGAATAGGGGAAGAAATTTAGGAGAAGGTTTGAGCGTACCTTGGAAGACTAACCTGTAAAATTCGGTCAGGGAACATTTGCACATTAGCCAGTGGGTGATAACATAGTTCTCAGGGAGTCTGAGATGGAAAAATCTAGCCAGATAAGCCATAAAACCTTACATTTTTCATGTGTGTCATTGTCTAAGGCCAGCATCTCATCCATGCGCATGATGTCATTGACAGTTGAAACCCACAAGGATAACAAAGGGGTTAGTAGTTTTTCAAAATAGGGGAATCAGTTGCCTGGCGGCAGACAGAAAAAAGCACAGTAAACTGTTTCTGTAAGTCCAGAAGCATGGTTAATAGTGCTACCTCCGGAGTAGGTGTCAGGGGGCTGATCATAGAGGCTGCCGTATATAGAAAAAAAAACCTGTGACCAAAAAGGCTGAATTCCAGTGCAGTCCCACCATACGTGAAGATATGTCCCCTCAGGCGATCCACACCTCCAACAAGTAGGGGGGAACTGCTGGGAATATGTTATGTAAGAACTGCGGGTCCCTGTACCATGTGGAGAGAAGTTTAAAAAAAATTGTGTAGCAAGATATGGAAGACTTATGCGTAAAGTGAAATTACTTTTGCCAGTCCGACCGCTGTGAGTTCCTTCCACAAGTTTGTGGACCATCGCCTGGTGTATGATGGGAGTTGATCATGCAGTGATGTATGTAATAATCTATAAATGGAGGAAAGTAAATGTCTGGGTGTCTCCGAGAGAGAGCACAGCTGTCATAACCTCTCAGGGGTCTGTGAATTTGAGAGGAGGAAAATAAATCTGAGCAGGAGGAGGATATGCAAAGGACAGTAAGCAAGTATGGTGGGAGTTGATCATGTAGTGATGTATGTAATAATCTATAAATGGAGGAAAGTAAATGTCTGGGTGTCTCAGAGAGAGCACAGCTGTTCATAACCTCTCAGGGGTCTGTGAATTTGGGTGGAGGAAAATAAATCTGAGCAGGAGGAGGATATGCAAAGGACAGTAAGCAAGTTACCTTGGCTTCCAGGAATAATCTGGGTATCCAAATTGGGGTGTACAAATGAACTTGCTACTGGCCAGGAGGAGCGTGTAAATGAACCCACCATGTGAGATCCCATGCCCTGAGGTAGTGCAAGGTGGTCAAACAGTGGGGTGAAGGGTTAGTAGATAGAAGGGATGACATTCCCTTCTTATACCATAAACATAAGGGCAGTAATGGTTAAAGGGGAAGAGAAGAGCCGCTGTAACTCCTGCCCATATCCCAAAAGGAGGGCCCGTAAGTTAAAGGCAGAAAGGTCCTGTTCAACCATGGTGGATGCTTTAGAGCAGTGGTCAACCCCGTCCTCGGCCCACTAACAGGCCAGGTTTTATGTATTACCTTGGAGAGATGCAGACTAGAATACTGCAATCACTGAGCAGCAAATTATATCACCTGTGATGTATTTCAGTTATCTTGCAAACCTGGCCTGTTAGTGGGCCCTGAGGTCAGGGTTGATGACAACTGCTTTATGACCACTGCTTTAGAGAAAGGGCGAGGGAACCATTACAATACCCTGGCTTAATAGGGCTGCTGTGTAGTAAAGTTCAAAATTTGGTAGGCCCACACCTCCCTGAAGCTTGGGGTAAGTGAGCAATATGTGGTGGATGCGGGATAGAGCTTGATGCCAGATAAAGCGTATGGACATGGAACATAGGTAACTGAAAAAATGCTTAGGAACAGTTATGGGTACAATCTGGAATAAGTAAAGTAGTTTAGGGAGAGTGTCCATTTTGAGCGTGTTGATGCGACCGAACAATAGTATGGGGGACGAGTTCAAGGTATCGAAGTCCTTGCTAATACGAGCCAAAAAAAGGGAAATAAATCAGGGCATAGAGGTCTGACAAGTTAGAAGGGATCGGTATTCCCAAGTAAGAGATACCTCTAGTGACACTGAAAGGAGAAATTAGACCATGCTTGAGCAAGGGTAGTTGCAGGGAGAGATATGTTGAGGGCTTCTATCTTAAACATGTTTTATTTAAAGTTACTGTATTCCTCAAACCTGTGAAATTCCTGCATTAAGGAAGGTAGTGACGTATGGTTGTTGAATATATACTAGTAAGTTATCCGCATAGAGCGAAAGTTTGTGATCAAAGGAGGGTGTCTGAATTCCCACTATAGAATCATTTTGCCTGATGACTCTAGCCAGATGTTCTATCACTAGAACAAAATGTAAGGGGGATAAGGGACATCCCTGGCGGGTTCCGTTAGAGATATTAAATGGTGTGGCTGAGTATCCATTAACCAACATAGATGCAGAAGGCCGGGCGTATAATGACCTTGGTGACAAAGGTTTAACAGAGACTGATCTGTTCCATAGAGAGACGTAGAAACTGTCAATTAACTCGATCAAACGCCTTCTCAGCCTCAAAGGAGAGAAGGCATGCTTTCAAATTATGTCTCTGAATGTAAGAGATGAGATGGATAGTTTTAGTGGTATCTTTAGCCTCTCGTCCAACAACAAAACATACCTGGTCCATATGTATAACTGCATGTAGGGGCGATAAGTGGTTTGCCAAAACTTTTGCGAACAATATAATATCTAAATTAAGGAGGGAGATCGGACGGTAACTGTGACACTGGTAGGGATCTTTGCCGGGGTTAGGAAGGACAGAAAAATTGTCAGATAAGGTCTTTAGAGGGTAAGTGAGAGTCGTCTATGGAGTTGAATGCTGCTGACAGTAGTGGAGCAAGGAGAAGGGCAAACTATTTATGTAGCCTAGGGGAGAACCCGTCCGAGCCCAGACATTTCCCAGGCCTGGGCGGGCGCCTTGGAACTCCACTTCAGACAAAGGTTTGTCTAAATCCGATGACTCTTCGGCGTCCACATGCAGTAAGGTTGTCTCTAGGATGTAATCTTCCATGGTAGAGGAAGGGAGGCCCGTCCGTGGGGCTCTAGGTTGCGGGGGCAGATTATATAATTGAGAGTAATATCGCTGGAAGGCGGTAGAAATACCCCGAGGATGAGTGACCTTGAATGATCCGGCACCTCATCCCTTGTATTGAAGGCCAAGAGAAGAGGGATTGTTTAGGGATTATAACGGTGCCATGTATGGAAGGTTACAGATTTTTCTTAAAAACAAATAAGTTTATTCTTACAAAAGTATTATACATAGAAACAAAATAGGGTACATAAAAACAAAGCAGTGTTTTTTTTACAGATATTGGCCACGGTATCCCATTTACATGAAATGGTTATTGGTGAGTATTGCATCCCTACGTGTTTCGCCAACATTGGCATCCTCGGGATCCCATAGTCACCAATACAAACAAAGGCTCAAAGGGCGCCCAAGAGGGCTCACACACCCGGGCTAGTCCAAATATCGTGGCAGGGTTGCCCTTGTGCGATTACAGGGGGCATATAAGGACCAGGACAAACTCTGCTTATCAGAAAGTATAGGTACAGGGGTGCCATAAGTCCTATATATGACAAGAATGCTTCCAGCATGGGATTAATCACCTGCAGTAAGTGGAAGCACAGAACAGTCGCCCCTGTTGTCCAGCTCCAATCCTTTTTCTAAAGAGTAATGCTAGTTGCGTGCTTTATCTCTAGCTATAAGGGAGTGGGAGTCCAGAATTCCAAACAATTCATGGCGGGTGTTGGATAGGTCTACATAGATATTCGGATCAAAGTCCCATTTGTGGGAAAGTTTGAGGGCGGCTATAGTAAAAAGGAGCCAGGCAATATCAGCATATCTGGCTTTCTTTAAGCGGGAGCTGTGTTGTATAAAAACCCCACGAATCGCGCATTTCAGGGCTTCCCATTTAACTAAGGGGTTAGTGTCATCAGAACTGTGATCCAAAACAAAGTCATGGATTACCTGCTTAATCATTGCCACGCAGGGTGTGTCTTTCAATAAATTGTTGTTAAAGTGCCAGGAAAGCTTCCTATGGGTCTTAGGAGGGTGTGCTAAGCGTAAGTGTATAGGAGCGTGGTCAGACCACAGGGACACCTTAAGAGGAAGGTCTAACAGGGATTGGGAGACAAGGAAGTAGTCAATTTGGTTATAGGAGTTATGGACTACTGAGCAACAGCTGTAGTCTCTCTCGAAAGGATGCTGTATGCGCCAAACATCCACCAGTTAAACGGAGTTTAGGAATGACTTGATATGTGTGAGAGTGGAGTGAGGAACGGAAGACTTACCCGAGGAGGTGTCTACGGCTGGGGAAAAAGTCATGCTGAGGTCACCACCCAGTATGACACAGGGACCATCAAAAGAGTAATTTGTTCAGATCAATCGATATGAAATCGCCCTGGTCTTGATTAGGTTCATACACGTTAGCCACTGTAAAAAGAGAGGAGTTAAATTTTAGTTTGAGAAAAATAAAGCGATCTGAGGGGGTCAATAAGGGAGTCCAGAACCTCCGGTTTAAATGTGTTATGAATGGCTATGGAAACCCCTCTCCATTTGGTTTGTGGGTTCGTACTGTGGTACCACTTTTGATAGTAAGGAATATTTAAGGTAGGGATATCTGTGCCCCTTAAGTGGGTTTCTTGGAGGAGTAATATTTGAGAACAGGCTTTGTGAAAGTGGTATAATATCTGACTCCTCTTCTCTGGGGTGTTGAAGCCCCTGCAATTGAAAGAGGATAATGCAATATCTTTATGGGACATCATGGCTGTAGTAGAAAAAAACGGATTCAATGTGTAACGGCCGTCACTCGACCAAGCATGTAATAAGGTTTGCTCAATAATAGAAAAGGGAGGATTAGATGGGAGGGGTAGATAATAAAGAAGAAAAGGGTAATAAAAATGGAGCAAGAAAGAAAGGTGGGTGGGTTCCAACTCAAGTTTAGGGGAGAAAAAAAATCTAGAACAGTATGAGAGGGGAAACCACCATCCAACTAAAAATGACAAGCCACTAGGTGGCAGTAATAGACCACTTAAGAAGTATAAAAATATCTCTGTCATATAAAACTGTCTAGAAAGTATACAGTGCATGATCGCGCACTGCAAGTCCTAAGGGGGGTAATCGTGTTAAGCACACAAAGCGTCTCCCCGTCCCGGGGGGGGATGGGGGCGGGTACTTTTAAGCCAAAAAATAAACTTTTATACTATGTGTAGCATATCAGAAATTCCTCAACTATTGTATTGCGCAATGGCTTGGCTTTGTGCTCCCTACTGGGCAGTGTGGAAAACAAGATTTAAACAGTATAAGAGGGTAATCGAACAAGGGCATATATACAGATATAAACACTTATACCGGGCAGGTTATGATACAAGTCCCCTTGGTGCCTGCAAACAAAAAAGGTTCAAGGAACAGAAAAAAAAAAGAAAAAACAAATTATACACAGGCCATCTGAGAAACCAGGTGAGCAGACCCTAATAGGTCACGGGCTCAGGGTGCGATCACTGGACAGATGCAGGAAACAGTTCTGGCCCCTGAAAAGGAAAAATGTAAAGACAGCAGGAAACATCATGGGCTCAATCCTCTGGAGGCAGCTGGGAAGAGGATCTGGGGCGCCTCTTCTTGCTGTAATTCTGCCACTGCGGAATGAATGGGAGGTCTGGAGTCGCAGGGGAGAGGGGCCAATCTGGTAAGGAGACCTGAGGCAGTTCCAGGGTACTTAGAAAGTTCGGTAAATCTCCCAGGGTGCGGAACAGAGCTGTTTTGCCTTCATGATGGACCGGTAGCTGGAAGGGAAACCGCTATTGGTATTTGTGTTTTTCCTGGAGGAGAGATGTGAGTGATTTTAATGAGCGTCTCATGGCCAAGGTTTGGCTTGAGAGATCCGGCAGGAGCATAATGGGGGCCTAATTCAGCTTAATGGAATCCTGTGTGCTGGCAACTCGCATGATTTCCTCCTTAACCTTATAGAAGTGCACCCTGCACAGTGTGTCGCGAACTAAGGAAGAATCGGGGTTCCTCGGGCCCGAGGTCCTGTGAACTCTGTCCAATTCAATAGGGTAATCTTTAGGCTGTTGGAGCAGCTAGTTAAAGATGGCGGTAACTGCCCCTGCCAGATCCTTATGATCCACAGTTTCAGGAATACCGTGGATTCTGATGTTCCGTCTGTTTCGGTTTTCAAAATAATCCTGTTTGATACATTAGCTGCTGCAGCATTACAATGTGAGAGTTCAGTGTCTCCTTATGGGATTGCAGAGCAGTACACAGACCGTCTGTGGTATTTTTAATGTCCTCCATGCGGACCTCCAGGTCTTTTTTGAGCTCAGTAATCTCTTGCATAGGCATGTCTTCTCGATGCGTTTGACATAATGTTCAAGATCAACTTTAGTAGGCAGAGAGCGCATATATGAGTGCAAGGATTGCATCTGCCCAACTGTCCCCTGAACATAGTGAGGCTTGGGAAGGGGATTAGCGTGTGGGTGGATCAGGGTCTGTGGGGGATGCAGAACGGCCCCTTGAGCTCACCTGCATGGCATCTGCTGGCTCAAAGTGGGCTGGAGAGGAGGGCTCTGGCACCATCTTGGATTTCGCTTAGTTCATAGAGGCTGCTGATGACCGAGTAAGAAAATGCCTGCTTTGTGGCCGCTGCTGGATTTATTCTGGTCCTTGGGTTCTCCTTTACCCATCGATGCGGTCTGGAGGAGTAGTAAGGAGGATTTGGGGGAGTTATAACCCCGTGGGAGCCGTCAGGACTGGGAGCTGCCCTTTTTATACACGTCCTATAGCTTCATGCGCCAAGCCATGCCCCCGACAGGTGTCTCTTATACCTATAACGAGTTATCGTTGGGAGCACCTTCTTAAATCGACAGGACTAATCTGTGTATCATGAGCACATACTGTAGCCAGTCTGTGGAAGCCAGGATTGTTGGTTGGTAGGGGATCAAATACTTTTTATTTTACTCAATGAACTGCAACTCGGTTTATAACCTTTGTATCATGTGTTTTTTTTTTTTTTTTTTTTTTTTTGAGATCTGTCTCTACCATTTAAAATACACCTATAATAACAATTCTAGAACCTTAATTTCTTTGTAAATGGGCAAACTTACAAAATCTGCAGGGGTTTATAAAACATATCACTCACCAAAACCATGTTACGCTTTAAAATCCATTATTATATTTACTAAAAACTGCAAATTAAATCACAATGCAACAGCACCTTCCTAATCCTTCATCTTGCGTAGCAGAAGCAGAAATGCTTCTATTAGAGAACCATTGTGGTTGGCTAAGCAGAGTTTGGCATGTTGGTAAGTATGCTTTCTTTTCTTCCTGTCAATGTCAGGAATGCATGAAGTCTATTTCATGTGTAACATGCTGACCACCTTATTCAATTAAGACGTACAATTTAGGGGGGTTCAGGTGATTGAGGTTGTTTAAAAAATGATCAGAATGAACTGCAGGGTGAGTGGTGTATTTCATATGTTACTGTAGAGTGGATATAGTCTTTTGTTTCATTCATATGTAGTGTTGTTTCACACTTAGAAGTGTGGACACGTTTTTTGTTGAACATTTTTAGAGAACTTGGTCTGTTTTCACTATTTTTGGATTTGTGATACAGAAGGGTTGATTTCTTAAAAGCAAATATACTGTGCTCCAGAGCTTAGTAAATGAGGTAAAGCTTTACTTTGCGAAGAATACTCAATTACAGGCAAGGTAACATAAAAAAAAAATTACTGTATTTATTGGCGTATAACACGCACTTTTTCACCCTGAAAATCTGGTGCAAATAGCGTGTGCGTGTTATATGCCAATACTTCAATTTTAGCTGCCTCGGAGGGGGCAGGATGAGCGCTGTCAGATTACATACAGTGAGAATCTCCTGTTTACTTGGCGGCCTCTGTAATAGGAAGTCCGCCACTGGATCACAGGAAATCATAGGAAATTCTTACTGTATGTAATCTGTCGGCGCTCGTCCCGTCCCCCTCCCTGTCCGCTCTAGGCTGCAGATGGGCATCCATCAGGCTGCACTGATGGCAATGGTGAGGCTGCTGCACTTATGGCAATGGTGAGGCTGCTGCATTGATGGCACTTGTGAGGCTGCTGCATTGATGGCACTTGTGAGGCTGCTGCATTGATGGCACTTGTGAGGCTGCTGCATTGATGGCACTTGTGAGGCTGCTGCATTGATGGCACTTGTGAGGCTGCTGCATTGATGGCACTTGTGAGGCTGCTGCATTGATGGCACTTGTGAGGCTGCTGCATTGATGGCACTTGTGAGGCTGCTGCATTGATGGCACTTGTGAGGCTGCTGCATTGATGGCACTTGTGAGGCTGCTGCATTGATGTGGACTGATGAGGCTGCATTGATGGCAATGGTGAGGCTGCAGATGGGAACTGACATTTATTTTGCTTCAAAGTTCCTTATTTAAAATTGAAGTTTTTTTTTTCCTGAAACTTCCCTATTAAAATTAATGTGTGTGTTATACGCCGATAAATACGGTATTTCACATGATTGGATGATAGAAATCAGCAGTGTTTCCCCTCAGATCTAGAGCAACTGCACTTGAAGTGCACAGTATATTTGCCTTTTATTAAATCAACCTCAGAGTGTTTCACAGAAGGAAATGTGTATTTAGTTTCAGTAAAAAAGGTTGTAAAGTCTCAAGGTTTTATACCTTAAACACTTATCCACTGGACACTTAAACCCCCCTTCCTAACCAGACCAATTTTCTGCTTTCGGTGCTCTCACAATTTGAATGACAATTACTCAGTCATGCAACACTGTACCTATATGAAGTTTTTGTCCTTTTTTTCACGCAAATAGAGCTTTCTTTTGGTGGTATTTTAATCACCGCTAGGTTTTTTATTTTTTTGCGCTATAAAAGAAAAAAGACCGAAAACTCTGTAAAAGAAAATTTTTCTTCGTTTCTGTTTTAAAATTTTGCAAATTAGAAATTTTTCTTCATATATTTTGGCCATAATTTATACCGTTACATATCTTTGGTAAAAATAACCCAAATTGGTGTATATTATTTGGTCTTTGTGAAAGTTATAGAGTCCACAAGCTATGCTGCCAATCTCTGAAAACTGATTACACCTGAAGTACTGGCGGCCTAGCTCATTTCTTGAGACCCTAACATGCAAGGAAAGTACAAATACCCCCCAAATGACCCCTTTTTGGAAAGTAGACATTCCAAGGTATTTAGTAAGAGGCATAGTGAGTTTTTTGAAGTTGTAATTTTTTCCCACAATTCTTTGCAAAATCAAGATTTTTTTTTTTTTTTTTCTTCACAAAATTGTTATATTAGCAGGTTATTTCTCACACACAGCATATGCATAGCACAAATTACACCCCAAAACACATTCTACTATTCCTCCGAAATATGGCAATAACACATGTGTGAGACTTTTACACAGTGTGGCCACAGAGACCCAAAATGCATGGAGCGCCATCAGGCGTTCTTGGAGCATAAATTACACATATAATTTCTTGACTACCTCTTATGCCCCGTACACACGATTGGACATTGATTGGACATTTCGACAACAAAATCCATAGATTTTTTCAGACGGATGTTGGCTCAAACTTGTCTTGCATACACACGGTCGCACAAAGTTGTCGGAAAATCCGATCGTTCCGAACGCGGTGACGTAGAACATGTACGTCGGGACTATAACCAGGGCAATAGCCAATTGCTTTTGTCTCTCAATTTATTCTGAGCATGGGTGGCACGTTTTCCGTCGGATTTGTCTACACACGATCGGAATTTAAAGGATCGGATTTTGTTGTTGGAAAATTTTATAGCATGCTCTCAAACTTTGTGTGTCGGAAAATCCGATGAAAAAAGTCCGATGGAGCCCACACACGGTCGGATTTTCCGACAACACGCTCCTATCGCACATTTTCCGTCGGAAAATCCGACCGTGTGTACGGGGCATTACACTTTTGAATGCTCTGGAGAACCAGGACAATGGAAACGCCCCAAAAATGACCCCATTTTGGAAAGAAAACAACCCAATGTATAATCTATGAGGCATATCGAGTCTTTTGAACATGTCATTTTTTTTTTCTACAAGTTTTTGGAAAATGTGTAAAGAAAATGAAAACACATTTTTTTTTTTTTTTTTTTTAACGAGTGGCCACAGAGAGTCCCAACATGCAGGGAGCACAATCAGGTGTTCTAGGGACATAAGTTTCAAATCTAATTTGACTACCAATTACACTTTTGTGAGGCACTGTAGTGGCATGGATGAGTGTGGATGGGGATGGCTGAGCATGAATGAGTATGGCTGGGTATAGATGGGATGGCTGGATACGGCTGAGTATTGCTAGGTATGGCTGAGTATGGATGGGTATAGATGGGATGGCTGAGTACGACTGAGGATGTCTGGGTATGGCTAATTATGGATGGGGGTGGATGGGATGGATGATATTGCTGAGGATGCATGGATGGATAGATGAGTATGCGGAGTATGGATGGCTGAGCATGGATGGATGGATGAGTATGCTGAGTATGGATGGATGAGCATGGCTGAGGATGGATGAGTATGCTGAGCCTGGATGGATGAGCATGGATGCGTATGGATGGGTATGCTGAGTATGGATGGCTGGGTATGTATGGCTGGAATGGGCACTGCGCAGTGCTGTGGGCATTACACATCCAGCCCACAGCACTGCTGCCACCGATCTCCCCCCTCGCACTGTACCAATAGGTATGGGGAGGGGAGAGAGGAACTGGACGTGGTGCCGGTTTGTTTACTAGTGATTGTTCCATCGTTTGAGGGAGCGATCACATGGTAAACGGCCACTGTCAGCGGCCATTTACTGCGATCCGTGATGCGCCGGGTCAGTCACGGATGTTCTCGGGTGCGCGCGAGAGCGGGATTCTGGGAGGACGTCATAGTATGCCCTCCCAGAGTTATCCGATTATTATTATTCGGCTATGGGCCAGTTGGTAAGTGGTTATTGCATTCTATGCATTAAGATGAAAAACCATATGTGCTACAGCTGCCTATCAGAGCCCCCCCCCCTTTACTTACCTCAACCTGTTCGTTCCTGCGACTCTAGCTGCTGTCTCGGTCCTCAATGGATAGATTGATAGCAGCAGGAGCTGCTGTTAATCAAGTCCAGTGACACGAAAGCGGGGGGCGAGGCTGAGTCCTTTTGTGTCAATGGATGTAGCAGTGGGACTCAAAGCAGCTCTCTGTGGGGGCACCCGATGAAGAGGAGGGGACAGGAGCGCCGACTGGGGAACCCCAGAAGAGGAGGAACGGGGCTGCTCTGTGCAGTACCTTTGCATAGAGCAGGTAAGTATACCATGTTTTTTATTTATAAAAAAATTAACCTTTACAATCACTTAAAGTTTTATAAATGGTTTTGACACCGTACAGAAGCACATCAACATTATGTGTATTAGTCACACTAAACTATTTAGTCATGATAGGACAAAATAGTCTAGTGGTAAATCAAGATTTCCACTTCTATTGAATGGTATCCTATCCTGCATAGCAATTGCATGTCTTGGCTATTTAGTTTTCATTCTATATAAGACACAGGGGTCTTAGAAGGCCATTGTCAAATTCATAGTACAAGTATGTAAAAAGAAAAGTGTAAACCGCGCTAATGGTAAAAATACTAGATGTAAAGACAAAGCTGCACTATATGTTGCAAAAATGGATCAAAAAATGCTGAACTAATATCCAAAACAAGTGACAATGACACAATGGAATATATGTATGTATATGTCCCCTGAACACCAAAAAACAAACAATATGGGAAGTGCAGTCCAAAGGTGATCAATAAACAAGTGAATGTGTGACTCCAAACCAGGGGTCTCAAACTCAAATTACCTGAGGGCCACTGGACACGTTTTCTTATCCTATGGGGGCTGCATGCACACTTTTAAACTTCAATAAACAACATTAAACTATATACAGTGGTAGTTACTGCTTGCTATCAGTCACTGCTTGCTGCCAAATGCTTTGCAGTGTTTGCTCTTTGTTAGATGAGTTTATCTTTAAGTGAGTTAGCAGTTCAGACCCTAACAGCCTGGAGATGGGCATCAGTTAGCCTAAACCTGGTTCTAGATTTATTAAAGCTCATAGTTGAGAATCATTTTTCACACAGGTACAGTGGGGCAAAAAAGTATTTAGTCAGCCACCAATTGTGCAAGTTCTCCCACTTAAAAAGATGAGAGAGGCCTGTAATTGTCATCATAGGTATACCTCAACTATGAGAGACAAAATGTGGAAACAAATTCTGACAATCACATTGTCTGATTTTTGAAAGAATTTATTTGCAAATTATGGTGGAAAATAAGTATTTGGACACCTACAAACAAGCAAGATTTCTGGCTCTCACAGACCTTTATCTTCTTCTTTAAGAGGCTCCTCTGTCCTCCACTCATTACCTGTATTTATGGTACCTGTTTGAACTTATCACTATAAAAGACACCTGTCTACAACCTCAAACAGTCACACTCCAAACTCCACTATGGTGAAGACCAAAGAGCTGTCAAAGGACACCAGAAACAAAATTGTAGACCTGCACCAGGCTGGGAAGACTGAATCTGCAATAGGCAAGCAGCTTGGTGTGAAGAAATCAACTGTGGAAGCAATAATTAGAAAACGGAAGACATACAAGACCACTGATAATCTCCCTCAATCTGGGGCTCCATGCAAGATCTCACCCCGTGGGGTCAAAATGATCACAAGAACGGTGAGCAAAAATCCCAGAACCACACAGGGGGACCAAGTGAATGACCTGCAGAGAGCTTGGGACCAACGTAACAAAGGCTACCATCGGTAACACACTACGCTGCCAGGGACTCAGATCCTGCAGTGCCAGACGTGTCCCCCTGCTTAAGCCAGTACATGTCCTGGCCCGTCTGAGGTTTTCTTGAGAGCATTTGGATGATCCAGAAGAGGATTGGGATTATGTCATATGGTCAGATGAAACCAAAGTAGAACTGTTTGGTAGAAACACAACTCGTCGTGTTTGGAGGAGAGAGAATGCTGAGTTGCTACCAAAGAACACCATACCTACTGTGAAGCATGGGGGTGGCAACATCATGCTTTGGGGCTGTTTCTCTGCAAAGGGAACAGGACAACTAATCTGTGTACATGAAAGAATGAATGGGGCCATGTATCGTGAGATTTTGAGTGCAAACCTCCTCCCATCAGCAAGGGCATTGAAGATGAAACGTGGCTGGCTCTTTTAGCATGACAATGATCCCAAAAACACTGCCCGGGCAACAAAGTTGTGGCTTCGCAAGAAGCATTTCAAGGTCCTGGAGTGGCCTAGCCAGCCTCCAGATCTCAACCCCATAGAAAACCTTTAGAGGGAGTTGAAAGTCCGTGTTGCCCAGCGACAGCCCCAAAACATCACTGCTCTAGAGGAGATCTGCATGGAGGAATGGGCCAACATACCAGCAACAGTGTGTGACAACCTTGTGAAGACTTACAGAAAACGTTTGACCTCTGTCATTGCCAACAAAGGATATAGAACAAAGTATTGAGATGAACTTTTAACATTGACCAAATACTTATTTTCCACCATAATTTGCAAATAAATTCTTTCAAAAATCAGACAATGTGATTGTCTGGATTTGTTTCCACATTTTGTCTCTCATAGTTGAGGTATACCTATGATGACAATTACAGGCCTCTCTCATCTTTTTAAGTGGGAGAATTTGCACAATTGGTGGCTGACTAAATACTTTTTTGCCCCACTGTATGTACTTCCAAATAAGCACATGACACGTTTGAATAGCTCTGGAAAGGTAACTGGTAACCCTCTCAAAAACGGAGCTATCATTTGTGTTTCCCTGTGCATCTCTGAACTTGGCTTTGAGGTTAGTGCTGCATTGCAGATCTATAAGTTCCATTTGCAGCACATTTGGAGCACTGTTCACATCAAAGGAAAATGGGTCTGCAAACATCTGGAAAGTTGCATTGTGGATATTGAAGTCAGAAAATCACTGATTGAATTCCTGTTTAAGGTCCCCCATAGCAGTGACATTGATCGATACAAAACACAGAGAGATCTTCACTATTTTCTTCAAATACGGACTTGAATCTTGGAAAATGGCTGAGGTTTTTTTGGGTGAACTGTGTTTTCCATAATTTGCAGCTTTAAGGAAAATGTTTTCAGATTGTCAAAAGCCACTGCAAAACACTGCTGATGAATAATGCAGTGCAAAGTAATAGCAGGATCTGCTTTCTCTTCTTCCAGTATTCTTTGCATCAGCACCACTAGGTTCTATCTGTGTAGTGCGATGGATTACAACAATTTTTGGGACAGAAAAAGCAGTTTGTGGCTAGGGGGAGACTTTGTCGATTTTGGACCCATCCCATGCTACTGAAGTGGCCTTCTGAAGGTTTTGTGGCTCTGCACTACGCTCATCTCCGGTGGTTTCCTACAATGTTTTTCAACTTCACCAGGATGACCTTAGGCACATTTGACTACTTACTGGACCAGCTGCAGCGGAGACATACCAACCTGAGAAGGTGTGTACCTGCAAATGAACGTCTCTTAGTGACCTTGAGGTAATAAGTCACTCGTTTATAAAGTGTCATTTTTTTCTTATGGTCTACTGTGTGTGTGTCCCTATATACAGTATTTACAGATAATAAATATTGTATCCATCTTATGTGCCAGAAGGACGTTTTACTTAAAAAGCTAAAAAGATTTTCATTTTTTTTCTAGGTTTCTTGCAACTGGCCAGTCCTATACCTCTTTAAATCATTATTTTTTACTGGGCATTTCAACTTTTTTGGATTTAGTGCAGGATACTTAGCCATATGGGAAGAGCTGTGTCCAGCAGTGATGTCATTACCAGATGGAAACATGTGGCGAAGAATAACAGATGGATTTTGGAATCGGGCAAACTTTCCAAATTGTGTCTGAGCCCTTGATGGGGGAAGCATATCCGTATCCAAAAGCCTCCACTTTCCGGGTCAAGATTTCATAATTACAAAAAATATTTTTCATTGGTCCTCATGGCTATCTGTGTTGGCAATTTATACGTTTATTTCTGTGGACATTGGGGCATATGGCAGCGGTTCTGATTCCAGAGTGTTCTGTGAGTCTGTAAATGGTCAAAGACTGCGAGAAGGGCGATTCAACATACCATCTGATCAGCCTCTGCCTGGAACTGAAGGACCAGACCTGCCTTTCATGCTTGTTGCAGATGAGGCCTTCTCACTTTCTCGATATCTGCTTAGGTCTTATGCCAGCAGAAATCTGAACGACAAGATGCCTTATTGAATGTACATTTGGCATATTGTCTAGTAAATGGCGTGTTTTCCAAACACCGTTAAAACTCAGTCTTGAGAATGCTGAGTTAGTAATTCAGGCCTGCTGCATTCTGCATAATATTGTCCGGGACAAGGAAGGCATCCACATTACCCTCCATACAATACAGCAGAGTACGTGCAAGGAGATACTACATTGCCATGCATGACCAATTTGCCGACTACTTTCTATCTCCACTAGGAGATGTTCCATGGCAATATCAATATGTGTAATGCAGTGAAAATTTTAATAATTGTACAAATTATGTCCTAAGATGCCATATGAAAATTACTTTGTTGTGTAATGTTTGCTATTTTAATTATGTTTTGATAGCATAAACGGACACAAAAACACATGATATGATCAAAACAGTGTTTTATTATTCTGCATAACCCGTTTAAAATTAAAGATTTTTTCACTTAACTTTTTTACTTTTTATTTGTCAAAGCTTTAACAAAAAGTCAGAATTTAGCACAAAAACCTGGTTACAAAAATCCCTTCTAAAAAGAGGTGGGGGATGGGGAATATGAAGTAGAAGGTTGGGAACCAGAGCTGATTTGGCTATTAGCTTGAGAAAGCTCTGTGGAATTTGAGCTAGTGTTTAAACTCGGAGGATATGTTCCCTGTGAGGACTAAGCAGGAGAGGAACTTGCATAAGAAGGCCTCTGGGTATTGTGCAATGAGCTGTAATGCAAAGGGGTCTGTGGATAGGGTGGTAGATGTGGCTGGGCCAGAAAACATGGGGACTCATACAGATATTGACGGTATGACCTCTGAGGGGGTTCAGACTGGCTAATAGTGGGCAATGGCATTCCTGACTCGGCAGCTCTAATACATACCCCCACATAATTAGGTATACCCATATGTATCTCCACCAGCCTTTCTGCTGGTGCTTTTTGTAGTGTATGTTAAATTGTCCTCAGAAAGGATGCATTTGAGTTATTTGGATCACAGAATTGATCCTTACTCTCCTGTCTTTTAAAGGACTTCATGGCTTTGTCCATCTCAATATTTTCAGGCTTTTTGACATATTGTGAGGATCATGATGTTTTTGGCCTGTCATGACTAACCTTTAGAGAATAATATGCCGATTTAAGAAATGCAATGGTGTCTTGGTGTACAACCGATAAAGCTTAGTAATCAATAGTATGCTTACATGTACGGATGTTTGCGAAGGGCTTGGACGTGCACTCGGCGGATGAGACAGCATGGAGGTGCATTCAGACATGCTATCTCATCCACAGACTGAGACTGGCCTTCTCCCTCTTCTGTAATGGCTTTTTTTTCACCCCAAATCTGGGATTTTTATTTTTAGCTAAACAAATAATAAAAAAAAAAGACAGAACATTTTGAGAAAAAATTTTTTTTTCTTCTACGCAAAATTTTGTAAATAAGTAAGTTTTCTCCTTCACTGACGGGCACTGATGAGGCAACCTTGACAGGCACTGATGAGGCATCACTGCTATGGAGGCACAGGCAGGCATTGCTGATGGGCACTGATTGGCATATGTGGGCACACATTGGCATTCCCGGTGGCATACCTGGTGGCCATCCCTGCTGCTCCTGATGACATCCCTGGTGGTCCTGGGTGGGCATCCTTGGGGGATCCTCAGCCCCCCCCCCCTGTCAGGAGAGCAGCCGATCGGCTCTACTCACGTCTGCCAGACGTGAGTAAGGAAAAGCTGATACACAGCTTTTCCTGTTTACACCGTGATCTGCTGTGATTGTACACAGCTAATCATGTAGTAAAGAGCCACTTTTCTGACGTAATATTGCTTAATGGCTGGTGGGAAGTGGTTAAAGAATTTTGCAATACAAAACAAACCGACAAAGAGAGTCAAGGGCGTACAGGCAACGCCATAAAACATCAAAGATGGGTATCATGGGCAAGACAATGTACACAAAGTGTATATATAGCCGTGCTTATGCAAATGTGAGCATTAAACCTAAGTCTGGGCCTCCGATTTGGTGACAGGGTCCCCAAATGACCAAGAGTCTGAAAAAGTTCAGTATGAATGGCCAGTGACATCAGTTTATGACCTTAGCTGGAATGTTGCATAAATCAAACTGCCTGATTACTATTAGCAAGAGAAATGGAGAGCAAGGAGAGCCTGATGGGTGAGACGTGAAACCCTTGAGAGGTAATAGTCTTTGATAAAAGCTAAGGAGCAGAAGTAGCGGGAAAACCCCAGCAGGGGATCAGGCAGGACCAGTACCAGCAAAGGAAAAAAACAATCGGGGCTCTGTTTTCAGCCGAAAAAGCAAAATCATGCCAGTAGAACTAAGTCTGACGGTATTGGTCCTCCCTGTGGTTTGCAGAAGAAATAATCTCCATAGTGCTGATCCCTCTAATTTTGGTGAGCCACACTCTATTCGGGGATGGAGTTACCTGTTTCCAGTAGACCTTTAAATCCCCCTTTTAAAAATGATGCAATTTGTTTTTTAGCACCAACATTTGTTGTAAGGATTTGCATGCTTATAACAGCTTGGCCGCTGTTTGGGTGCCTAGGGAACATTTTATGTTGCAATTCTACCTGTGCAGTTGTGTTTGACAGATCAGCAATCTTACTTTCTCTCATTCTTATGCTGAGCACCCCATTTGATAGATTCACCTCAGAGGACACATTTATGTGCCACACAGATTATCAGAGGGGCTATCACATTGCTAGGCTTGTGGACAAAGTATGTAATATTTGCATCAGTAAAATGTTTGAATGGCTAAGTGTGAAAAAGGAGTTAGTTTCCAATTGCAATCGGTTGCTGTTAAAACAAGTTGGTGAGATGTAAATAGTTTGGATTCTGAGGCCAGCAAGAAGAGCAGGGAGGTCCCTCTTTATAGTGAAAAAGTAATCAAGGTATATTTGCCGGGGCCGAGTAAAAAATGTAATCTTTTCCAGAGGGATGTACTGTGCATCAACTAATGACAGCGATGGTAAGAGAACCTTGAGCTTTTGTATGCCACAATGCTTCAATGGTACGTTAAAGTCTGCCGCGCTGTGTCCTGCAGAAAGAATTATGGGATGTATTTGTGAAGTACACACTGGCCGATGTTACAGGTCAGCCTGTGAACGTGCTTTGAAGGAAAATATATCGATCTTCTGGGTCTGCTAGTTGTTGGATTAAGACATATGGAGCCTCCCTGCTCACCAAAATGGATACTCCTGGTTTTAGAAGGTGGGCTAGTGACATTAAACGCCTTTGTAAAATGTGTTTCCTGTAGAAAGACAAATTTGGGTTTTGACCTTTTTCCCCTCTATTCTGGCATGCTCATTCCTCTGAT